>JARYSY010000002.1:0-609286 GCA_031081805.1 Schwanniomyces etchellsii | reverse complement strand
GAAAAGCAATCATTACGTAATGGATCACTGTTGCGGCTCAGATTACAGTGCGTCTTCCTTTTCATTTGCAATAGCATCCCTCCAAATACGCTGGATGTCTCGAAGACTTGGAAGTAAAGAGTATCAAGCCACCTGAAGCCCTGAGTCATAAGTTAACGAAGTCCTAACTTTCCATTATAGTACTAGAAAGGCATATGCTAATTGCATTCATCTTGTGCTGATGCACATCTTCTTTCTTTTTCGCAATCATATACTATTTAGTCTCCTAGGTACCTGAGAATTTTGTTCGTGCATGGTCACAATACAATAGCGTCATGCATACACATGCATGCGGCTGCCCTAAAATGCAATGATCGGACTTATGCGTTAAACGCATGTAACTGCTCTTGGCGTCATACAATATCATTGGTGGTAACAACCATGGTTTAACTTTGATATCAGATGCGGTCTTTCTTTATGTTCTCCTAAACCTGTCGATAGGTAATCTGTGATCTCTTGAGTACCTGCATTTTGGCACCGTTTAGAATTGGTCGCTACGTAATTCCTTTGTTTGGATAGTGTCATCTAAGCCCCGCTCGCCTTCCTCTTTGTCTTTCC
The DNA here is from genome assembly GCA_031081805.1 of Schwanniomyces etchellsii. Classification (NCBI taxonomy): domain Eukaryota; kingdom Fungi; phylum Ascomycota; class Pichiomycetes; order Serinales; family Debaryomycetaceae; genus Schwanniomyces; species Schwanniomyces etchellsii. The sequence continues at coordinate 608,689 of JARYSY010000002.1, read as the reverse complement.
AACTCCAGCTTCACATGTAAAGTATCCTACGGTTCAATTAATTTCATTGGGCTAGCTTTACCGGTATTTCCTTTGCTCGACTAATGGATTAGTTCGAGTTCGAAAGGTTCTGGTAAAAGCAAACTAAAAGTTTGAACGAATGTAGAAACTAAAATGAATAGTTGGTGGAGGGAAATAGTTTCCTTTAAAAGAAGCGCAATTCAAATTACCAGCGAATTTGCTCTACACTATTGCGCCATTCCGATAGGAGTTGCGATATCTACTTGGAGATACCACTAGTGTAGAACTAAGTTTTATTGTCGGTTAGTTGATTTCAATTAGAGCAGTTGAGAATAAGTGGATCACCACCATTCGAGAAACCGATACAGTAGTGCTCATTCTGTTTTCTATTTTTGTATTCTCAACGTTTCATCGTTTCATAGATCGTCCCTGTGATTATTTTTTAACTCTATTTATGCACACTCTCAATCATCCCAGTTATTAAAGAAGAACCCCTGGGTCTTAGAGAACCGTTATTGAGTCATCGTGGTAAAGAAGTTAGGCACTATCTTCAACGAGAACAAGATTCATAGTCACTACATCCAGCAAGAATAGGTAAATTATGTTCTTGATGTAATGAAAAAAGGATCAGTTGATACTGAGATTATGCTAACTTCTGATAAACCGAGCTCACTGTTGGTGCTCACTATCAGGCTATGAATTCATTACACGAGGCTTTTCCTTTCCTTTCTTTTTTTTTTAAATTTTTTTTTTTTTGCAGCTTCGCTAATGTTACATTAAAACAAGCTTGTTTCCAAATTCCAGCCTCAGAACTAACCTATTTTCACGTTTCTTTCAACTTACAAATTCAAAAATATTTACATCAGGTGCCTTTAAGATAATTATGCCAGTGTTCATATCTATCTATCGTTGTAATTCCTCGAGTGAAGTGGTTGTAGGAGCCACTTTGGAGTAACATCAATCAAACTCATTAATAGGACAATCGAAGCAAGTACACAAGGTGAATATGATTATTGCGAGCATTGTAGGATCATCGTACTATTCAGTATTGTGCTCGTCGTTTTGAAAACGTAAATGGCCTTACGTGAATCTCTTTCCTTCTTTAGCTTTGAAAATTAAAAGCAATACGGTCAGATTCAGTATGAATAATCATATAACTTGGAGGGTCTCTCAGATCCTCGTATGAAAGTGAGATTTTTTCTATGAAATATTTTACTGAAAAATAATAGGCAAAAGATTAAAATTGTAAGATAGGATGGATTCATCTGGCTGGAAGCTTCACTATAAGGTAATCATAAATGTGACGTCGATATCATTCTTAAGGCGCATTCGGTCGTGATCACCACTTGGAATGATCAGCTATCATCATGGTTAGTTTTCTTGCCGATGCAATTACCAATAGAATCGTCGATTATGCATTCGGGCCGACAGGAGAAGAACATTTAGGTATCTTATCCACCCATGAGCTGAATAGTGCTGCCCACATCACATCTATGCACATGGGCATTTTCACAAGTTCTGTACCCCTAAATGTTTTAATTCTGGTATTGAGAGAATATAGACCGGATCTAAAGCTTTCCAATGGCGATTATTTAATAGGATTCATCATATAGGATGCGATGTTACGAGGGATGCGCCAACTTTACTTCGGTCAGAATGTTGTAAAGAGCTGGTCGCCAGGTGGCTTGATAATATTCTTGTACCGAGATAATTCACGTAGTGCAGAGTATCTGAGTTTACTACTTAATGAAGAACTAAGAGGACCTCCCGCAGAACCGCTCTGTGTAGCGCTAATGAGCGAAGTGAGCATGAAAGCGCAATTCTTATCTGCTCATAGAGTAAAGGACAATATACGCAAATGCATCATCGATGATTATACTAATTTGCATTTTTAACTGCTGTATTTGATGATTAATTATTGTAATTGTTAGATTTACAGGAACTATCAAAGTGATCCGACTAAGAAACAAAATAGCATGCTAAGATTTTCTCAGGAATCTGCAATGGGAATTCGATGACACTACGAAGAATTGCGAACAACTATACTGGTGCAAAAAATTTAAATGTATATAATAAAAAGGTTATATATAGAGCATTCTCCGTTTCCCATATTCGAACCTATGCAGCAATGCTCTATTTCAGATGCGCGGGAAATTTTTGGAATAGTATTCTTTAACTTAGTATTATTCCTTTCGAGAGAAGAAGTCATTTTATTTTTTCTTTCTGATTGCCAGGCCTGCCTCATATCCGAAAGTTTACCTCATAGCCGAATCCATTAGTTTGTCTTCCAGTGCTAAGTCTTCTTCTTTCTAAAATACAGTTCCACCCATGCTACCGACTCTATATCCGCTAGTTCAGATTTTGCTTTTCTTATGCTCCATAGTATCGAGTTTCCAGACCAATTTATGATACTGATCTAAACTGGCCAAATATTCCCAATAAGAATTGTCAGCATATCATGATTGTCAACAACTGCATAACCTTCTACGTACGCAAAGAACGCATCCATTCATCTTTCAGTAGAGAGACAAGTATGGCAATAAATCATTTTGAAGCGTTGATTGCTAGGCCGCATGTGCAGAATTAAATATCTTCTCCAAAGTTATCGATGGTTACTACCTGTCCTGGCTTGAAAGGAGGTAACCCTAAGTAAGGACATCCATCACACCTGAAAGCGTCTCCCAATGCACAAGATCCACATCCACCTGTCTTTCCCTCTACCGTAAAGTCAATTTCTGTGAGGTCGTCAGCGGTGAATTTAATTGTACGCTTCAATCTTTCTTCAATTTTGATAGCCTCAGCGTTTGCCAGAGACGCCATTTTACTCAAAATAGAATCTTGAAGATTGGCCTGTTTAGCATTTTCTGCTTCCTCCAATTCCTTCAATCCGCACGTACAGTCTTTGCATGCCTTTCTTCTCTTTTTCCCGTTTGGAAGTTCGCATCTCTGAGGAATAACGAGTCCTTCACTCTTTGTATCCATGATAAGCTCGTCTTCATCGATTCTCTCGTCTTCTTCGTCAGAGAAGTAAGTGAGCTTAAACTGCTCTAGCTTATGCTTCAAATTTGCTTCTTCGTTTTCTTCATCGGAGTTTGATGCAGATGTGTCCGTCAAGCCGACATTATTGTTTAGTTTCTTGAACATTGTCATCTTCTTTCTGCCCGTATTACCAGATCTCTTTAAGGGGAGTGCAGTTGCAACTTTGCTGGGCTTCCTCCATATATTAGGAGCTTCGACCACTAACCCTGCCATGATCACGTCTAAGTTCTGATCGAGGGGAAGATCACCCTCAAATGTACCGTTTTGTTTCATGCAATTTTGTATTTTTGTAATCGTGGATTTAGGTAACCTCCTGTGCTCCTCAGATGTGTTTGGATTGACGTACTTAACAATTTCAAATCCTTCATATGGTAATGAGACTGTCTCCGTAGCCACTCGATCTATAATATGCTGAACGACTTCACCACCTGGTAAACGATCATTTATTTCCTCCTTCACCTTCGCTACAGCAACTTCATCAGTCACAACAGTGGGATGCAAAAGTAGTAAAATTCTTCCCATATTACTTATTGTCTTTCAGGAAAAACTAAAATGCAGATTTATGATATATTACTTTATTTATTTATTTTGGTTTATCTTTACCTTAAGTGCAATTTTCTATTAGCATACTACTTTAAAAAAAAAAAAAAAAAAAAAAGAAAAGATTAGTAATGATCACGTACTGCCTGTAAGTGATGTCCCACTTCGCACCATTTTTTGCTGGAAGTTTCTCTAATTTCCATGGAATCTCATTTTTCGTCCCACATAGCATGGCCGGGTAAATAAGTCACCGAAAACGGTCATTTTGCCCTGTTTCGGAATGCGAATGCTTACTCTGACCTTTGAGCCATTGGTTAATGAAGGGTACTTCTCTCCACGATAAGTCATCAGATACCCTTACTGTAAGTTTCATGCATCTTTTACAAATGAGCTATGCTGTATTGCTCAGAAGCTGAGTCTGATTCGTAACAAAGTGTGATAATAGATAAAACACTAATATCGATAGGCCCAACATAGAATTCGAAGCCTTATTTCTCCATTTCTATAATAACAATGGGGAGTACTTACCATTCAATTAGTACAAAGAATGAAGTAAAAGCTACCTTGATATGAATATACGTGTAGACAGTAGAAACGGGTCAACTTTGGATGTCCTTCGAATGGAGTTCGCCGGTTTTTGAAGAAAAGTGAAGGCTTCGTTAGACACTATAGTCTTTTCAACCTGTATCACCTGCTTTCAGAGACCTTCACGCCATGAAGCCGAGTATTCAAAAAGCAGGTACAAATATTGCAGACAAAATTAAACTTTACATGGATTAATGTTATATATGAAATAAATAACTATTGATATGTTGAATGCAAGAGTCTTTTCTTAAAACTTTTAAGTTCTGGAGACTGCAAAAGTGCGAAGAACTGTGGGCTCGCGTGGCACATTCCCTCTCAGAGTTGTGATTCACCACAATCTTGCTGCTGTATTAGAAGTGTTCTTATGAATTGTTAATGTTCGTGAAGTATAAGTCATGAAATCATAGCTATTATCTATTGGTCTTCGTCAGTCGTAGCTTCTTCAATGTCAGTAGCATCATTGTCCACAACGCTCGTCGTAGAAGTTTGATTTAAGATACCTCTTATTGACGGGAGCGACGTAGTTCCATTAGCCTGGGGATTTGACTTGTTTGGACTCGTAAGAGCCACAGAAGATGACCTTGAGGAATCAGCTGACGAAGTTTGCATACTATGAGACCGGTTATGAGAGAACTTAACGGACTGAGGTGATGATAAGGACATTAATGATATTACTGCATCCTGTTCATTTATCGGTTTCGCTTCCGAATTGATTGGAGGAAGTTTCAAAGCTGGAAGTTGAGGTGGCCGCGTTCCTCCTATTGATTTCTGCAACGTAGGAGTCTGCTGTGGGATTTGAGGGTGAAGTAGGGACGTGGACCCATCAAATGATCCCAGTAGAGTCCGCTGGTGACCAGAAATAGACGTTCTTGACTTTCTTCTTTGCCTCGAAAGAGCTGCCATTAAGGCATTATGAGCACTTGATTCATCATCATCTACCACTGCTATAGCCGTTTCATGCTCATCTGATATCAAGGAAGAATGTTTCAAACCTCCACTACTAAATTTAGCATTGGATGCCAAGGGTGGTGATGATTGTGGTAGCGGAGATTGCTGGAGAGTTTGGAGGTTCAAATTAGTCTGATGAAAAGAATTGGATGGCGACCAACGTCCGCTATTAGGTCTTGATTTCCTAGTAGGCGAAGTTGAGGGTGCAAAAGATAAGTCTGAAAAATCAATTTTAGTTGGGACTTCGCCCTCGTGCTGCAGTAGCTTTTGTAGCTTTCCAAGGGCAGAACTCAATCTAGTCTTGAGCTGGGAACTAATTTCGCTCAATTCTTCTTTATTCTTATTCTCCTCAGAAAATAGCCTCTTTCCAGGAGAAAAAAATTGCGGCGTTTTCTGTAATTTATGTCTGGTTTCGTTCTCATCAGAATCATAGCTCGATCTCCGTGGTGTTTTGAGAGATGTGTAGGGTGAATGGACACTGTTGTTGAGTTTGTAATCAGGCGATCTGTGAATGTCCAAATTTACACGCTTCTGCGATGGTGTAAATGGAACAGAGTCTAGCACATTTTCGGGCGTGTTAAGAAGAGATTCTGGAATTCTCTTGTATCTGCTCTTGGTCGGAGGCGTGCTTGGCGAAGTCAAGCTCACGCCTCTTCCTAGCTTTGGTGATGAAACCGGTGTGGTCGCTTTTTCACTGCTCATGCCTCTGGAGATTTCTCCCTAGACTTTACTATCTTCCTATCAGCTAGAAATCCTCTAGTCGTTATCTAGTGCTGCTATTTTTCTGTATGCTGCTGCTTCTCGCTTATTCCTGATTGCGTCCTATTGTATTCTATTTCGCAATCAATCCTTTTATCCTACCTTTTTAACCTGACCTAGTATTCTTCTCCCGATTAATCTAACTCTGCTGCTTCTATTTCCTCGTTTAATAGCAATGACTTCACTTGCTATGTTTACTTTCCTTTCCTTCGTTTTACACTGGAACGTTTCCTTGTTTCCCTCAGTGAGTCCCTCGCGAGTTTTGTGTCACAATTGTCAAGTAATCAGAGAACAAACTAGATTGTGTAATAAGTTTCAACTCTCTGTGAAAGCACCACTGTCCAGATGCAGAACTCCAAGGTTTTTCAATAAGGCCAATGCAACTAGTATTTAATACCGCAAATCCTCTCCTCTATCTCTTGTCCTACTGAGGGTTAGGCCGGATAGTCAGGAAATCCAAGCGACTTGTCACGGTCGTTAGTGTAATTGGTTCCCGCACGCAAGTACTCAGGAATAATAAACAAATGTAAACAAAAGCGATAGATGTAGATGAGAGCTTGATACCCCATGAACAGCATACCACAGCCATCGTCACTTTTGAGGAAAAATAACGAAAAACGGTTGTCTACAGCTAGTGCAACCAGATCCTCATTACTTGGCAACATCAACGCTAATGGAGGGGGAGGAGGAAGTACGAATACGGGAAGAACGTCTAATTTGATGGAAGGTAGTAGTCTCTCGATCACTGGATCAGCAAAGCGAAGATCGATACTTCTGACACCCGCCTCAGCTAATAAGCGTCGGCAAAGTATGCTTATGCAACCGCCAGGGCTGGTATCGCAGTATTCGCTGAGCCAGCTGGGCGTCCCAGGCGTGAGCACAGTTGACCAGAGGCCGCTTCGGGACAAGAATTATCAAGTGTTAATACAGCAGGAAATATATGACTTCTTACTAACGAATAAGTTTGAGCTCGAGATGAATCACCCATTGACTTTTAAAACATTGAAGCAGCCCATACAGAAAGACTTTGTGATGATATTTCAATTTCTATACAATAAGATAGATCCTCATTATAAGTTCACGCGACCCATTGAGGCAGAGGTACATCCACTTTTACGAATGCTCAATTATCCGTATTTAGATGGCATCAACCGCTCGCAGATAAGCGCAGTGGGGGGTCAGAACTGGCCCAACTTTTTGGGAGTATTGTATTGGCTCGTTAAGCTAAATCTTGCTTTAATGAATGTCAACAAGGATGATTTTTTTAGCCCAGATGACCAGTTTGACAGGATATTCATAAACTATATTACGAAATCTTATAAATCATACATTGATCACAAGGACGATTTTTCTGAATTTTATGAAGAGATGAATTCCAAATTTAATGAGTTAAATTCCAATATAATAAATGACATAGATAAACTAACAAGTGAGAATGAGGATCTTTCTAAAATGTTTGAAGAGTTAAATACAAAATTAGGCGTGTTAGAAAGTTCAGAGAAAAAATCCAAAGCATTGGAAAATGATTTGATCAAATTCAAGGCATACATAGAGACCATGGAAGCAAGAAAACCGAAGTGGAACGAATTACTTGAGAAGATAACTAAAGAAATAGATAACTGCGAAGAGGAGCTCGCAAAAATTGAAGAAGAGAAGAAAGAGTATGAAAAGCATATTGAAGAACAGGGGTTATCACCAGGTGACATTGACAATTTAAATAATGAGCGAGATAAGCTTTCTAAGTCAATTGATTTGGTGAACAACAATCTAGATGAACTCAAAGAAGTATATCACACACGTCAAATAGAATTGCAAAAGAGCTATCAAAGCTTGGAAAACTTCTTAAAGCAGTACAACAATTTGATCTACAAAATTCAATTGAAAAGTAACGCCTATGACTATGATTTTGAAATCAACCTTAATGCAAATACGCCGATAATAAATAATGGCGATAAGATGTATAAACCGGATGAGATAATTAATAAAAATTTGAAAGATGAAAAGATTCACCTATTGAACTACAAATCTATGATTAATTCTAATATTCATAAGGCCCAGGATGAACAGATTAAATTACAAGAGCAGCTCGATTTGCTTTCTGAAGCAACTATGGAAAAACGAGAGGAGATAGAGACTTTAGAAGCTAAATTAGCCGCAAACAAATCTGCTTCTGAAGAAATTTACGAAACTATGATAAATGATACCACTACATATTCTATGCAAATAGAAAAGCTTGAGAGAGAGTTACGTTCAATCAAAATAAATACTAATCAGGGATTTATCGAAGTGGAGAATAAGTTTCAGAATATTCAAATTGAGTATGATGAGCTCTTGTATGAGACACATCATAATAGGTCAGTACTTCATGATAATGTTCAAAAAATTATCGAATCGACAATTGGTTTCAAAATAAACATTCAACTGAACCTAGAGGATTTGGAAAACCTTACATTCGATGAGTACGAAAAAGAAGATAAAAAACTCAACAATTAATTTGTATAATAATTGTACCATAGTATAACGGAAAGTATATTTACAGGTAATATATAGTCTTTCAAAGAAAGCATGTTCCTAAAGTACTTTTAGTACTCATTTCTAAGCCACAACTGAACCCTCTTTCTCCTATCATTTCTACTGATCGATTTCTTCTCTGACCAAGTCTTCTTAACTTCATCGAGCTCCTTTTGAATCTCATGATTTCGACTCTTATTATAGCCTGACAAGACATTAGCTGCGTTAACTGAAATGCCAAACTTCTGAGCTAATTTACGTATTGTCCAATTATTGGGATCTTCATTCCTTAAGCGTAAGATTTCTTTTGCGACGTCAGGTGTTATATTATAGGTTTTCTCCTTAGGCATCCCATAGATCAAAGGCATGTCGTTAATTTCGTCAGGAGAATACTTCTTGAACTTTAATTCAAGTACTTTTCCTCTAGGGTCATTTGCAGGCAAAAACAGCCTAGGAGTATTATTTGGAGAAGGAAGTGAGACCAAAGGATTATGCACCAAACCTTGTAAAGGAACGGGTTTCAAGTTGAACCTTGATCTAGCCTCATTATACTTATTCTTAGGCTGTGTTTGTACCGGTATATTTTTAATAGAGTAACAACGAATACATTTCCGTAACATCTTCCATAAGTGTCTAGACTGGCCTCTATATATTGCTTCGTTCGAGTTATTTTTCAATATAATTTTTAAATGTGTCGGACACGCTAATTTCGTGATCTGTGCAAAAGCTTGTACGTCCATGAATGCAGTGATTAGACCCTATACAAATTATGTACACTATTTGATGCCACCAGATTTTAAGATATCTAAACTTTATTCAGGTTCGTCGTCCATTGATATCCTTTAAATAACTATCTTTATCTATAGTATAATATTCTCTCTCTGTTAACCCAAGCGGTACCTTTGGAGGCACCTGTGGCTTATTTTCAAACCCTATGTTCTCACAGTCATGGCCAATTCTGTCAAAAACAGAAGGAGAAAACTTATTGTCGTTTTTCCATTTCCCATTGCCAAGATATCCGGTCTCTTTAGTTCTTAAATCCGTCATCACTTCCTTATATCGAAGGTTTCCGTTTGATAATTTAAGAGATTTCACAAGCTCAGCGCTAGGCGTTGGTGCAAAGTACTTTGGGTCGATTTCGTCTGGATCCTTCCTATCGAGTGTCGGTATATGAGCAGAGTGTGTCAAAGATTTTATTGGCTTATCCATGAAATACACCTTAGTAGGAATTGGTGATGTCTCAAGCATCTCCGCATCATCTTCGAAGCCAAGAGTCTCAGCTGAAAATGGTATTGAAGTATTTGCAAGGTCATTTTGAGAATTATATGTCCCATGATTTAAATCTTTGGGAGGTTTTCTTCCTACATGCCGCTTAGGTTGGCTGTTTTCGATAGGTCTCTGGGGTAAAATATTCTTCGCAGATAAGGATGAGTCTCTTAAAGTTTCTTCAGCATGATGAGGTGGTGGAGGTGGCGGTGCTAAGTCTTCATCCTCAAAAGATTCACCCAAAGAGTGATATTCTTCGTCGTCATGTTCAAAGTGAGATGACTTTGTAAATGTATCTATTTCAGAGTCATTATCACTATTCTTATCCCAAAGATTGGTGATAGGTTCTCTAGAAAGAAACTTCAGTTTAAACTTGCTGAATTTAGATTTGTACTTTCCTTTACTTTCATCATGCGGCTTGACAACAACCTCCCAATTAGAACTCTCTTCTTTAGGAGGAGACAAGGCATTTGAGAGAAATGATAATCTCAGTTTTTTTTCGTTCTCCTTGCTCACAAACACTTCATCTGCAACTGTAGGTGCATGCGCTTGTGAAGGATGCTTAGGTGGTGGTGGTGGTATCTCAAGATGACCATCATGATAAGATTCAACACTTTCTTCATTAGATAATCCGTTTATTACCTTCGGCGGAAGCACAGGTGCACTCGGATAGAATGTCATTTCTAAATAAATCATACCGGCTCGCACTCCATTTAATTTGAGATCATGCCATCTGTCGTAAATATATCTTCCATCATGATTATTCAGTGGATCCCTAAACACAACCGAACAATCTATCTCACAATTACCTATCGCCGTGGGTTCGTTTTTGGTCTCATCAAGAACATCAACTCGAACCATGGGTTTCTTACCTTTGCTGATATCGAACCGTATTTCATGGAGCCATTCTGGTGTCTGGCCTCCTCTAAATTGAGATGGGGTCTTCTTCGCCAATGTTCCCATTCTTAGGGTTACATATGGCGACTGCTTATCCAACTTCCTTCTGTTAGGCAAATGCTTCGCTCGACATACGATTATTACCAACGTCCCGTCCGCAGATTCGGGGTATAACACTCGCTGGGCCGTATCATATGTACTCATTGCTGACTCTTGAACCCTCGCAAGCTTTCCTGAATACGCTTATTTAAGCCTTCACTTTGATCATTTATACAGGTGACCAAGTAGGCAATACCTTATTTACATTTCCGAATTGCGACAATTGCGACATTTAGCGACAATTAAGGTCATCGCCATTTGCTCACGTGATGGATATATTTCTCCAGGAGGAGCTTCGAAGACATTAGCGTTGGCATCGGACTAACATAGGGAACAAAAATTGTTGATATATGTCATTCAAATCTCTGAGATACCGAAACGGTTCAACACCGTTTGGTTTAGATCATAATGAAGTGCTTAATTCTGACGGAACTACGACTAAACCAAGTTTGATCTTGCCGGTGAACCAGAAGCTTAGCGAGAACGAAATTTTAGCAGCAAAACAGTGGATAGCATTCGCAGAATTGATACGAGATGGTCCTTTCAATACTGGGGCACTTGATGAGGCCAGCAAGGGGCGCACTAATGTTGCACCGGATGGAATCGAGAGACACTCGGACAAATACAGGAAGGTGAAAAAGATCGGTAGAACTATAGAGGAGCACCCTTATCAGCTAGATTTTTTCCCCACAGAGTTATATTCGGTAATGGGTGTTTCCAAGAAAGAGAAAAAGAAGCTTTTAAGCCTTTCTGCATTTAAAGCGGATGGAGGGTTAGCAGATTTTTCGAGTAGCCATGGGGGTCAAAATGGTGCTCTGGCTACGCTTGAAAAGCTTAGAGATCTAACAGAAGAGTTAGACTTCTCACAAATGGAGAATGCGGGTAAAGGAGACGATGTTGAGGATGAAGAAGTGGACGATGACTTTGAGGATGAAGAGGACGATGATGAGGACGATGATTACAATGCGGAAAAATACTTTGATGGAGGTGACGATGACATTGGTGATGACGACGATGATGAAGCTGCTTTTTAACTGCTTTAATTGCATTAAAGTTCTTCAATAGAAGACTTCGAAGGACTTATTACTTGAGTTTCTTAGCTGCATCAATATCTTTCTTATATTGCTGGTATGATTTAAGAGATATATTATGGAACTCTTAGATAATTAGACTGTTCTATATGCGTACTTAAAACTATTTTAAATGTCAAATGTAAATGTTATCAATGCGTTTCTCGCACCTTTTATCTTGCTGAACCATCTTCCAAATTTATGCTCTTTGCTCGACAAAACAAAGATTTTAAGTTTCTTATCCTTTGTTTCAACACTATCAATCTTGACAATACAGCCCTTGATATCATTTATCTTACCAACAAGTTCAAAGGACCTAAATCCTTGACTGGAAATCTTCCAAATATTTATCGTGCCCGAATAAGATCCACTAATAAAAAGATCACTGAAAGGCACGGCATGAATTGCCGTGATCCAGTAGGGTTGTGGCTTTGCTATTTGAACTGAGGCTTTCTCTAGAGATGATTCAGCACTCGATTGTTGTGCACTGTTCTGGGCTTCTAAGCCATGTGCGACTCTCTCTGTCATTAATGATTTTTTCTTCGCTAGAGACCATAATGATATACTTCCATTATCAGACCCTGTGACAAAATGTGATTCATCTGCCATTGAGACTACGTCCATTGAGCCCTCTATGAATATTTCGGGCTCACTCTCTTCTTTATCGATTTTCTTCTTCTTGCTAACTTTTTCTATCTTATCACCGCCTCGGAAAGTAAGATGCGTTTCCTCTGCGATTTTCCAAAACATTGCCATTTTGTCTCTTGAACCGACCGTGACACATGTTTCCCTTGAAAGTGACGATATATCTGCTATGCTGTCCTGATGCCCGTATAGAATCTCCAATTGACTGAATTGGTTTATTGAAAAAGTTCGTACTCTCAAGTCTGAGCAAGCTGCGAATAGCTGGTCAGTTCCTCGACGAATTGAAATCGCATTCACAGAGGACCTCGTTTCGAAAACCTTTAGACAGCTTAAGCTTTCTGAGGACCAGATTATAAGACGGCCATCAATGCCGCCTGTTACTATATACTTACCATCAGATGTTGCAGCCACACAATTAATTACGTCGGCATGATGGTTCAAATGGGTGGCCTTCTTTAAATTCAAATGATGGCGTCCTCCCTTTTTATGTCTAATTCTTTTGGGCTTCCTGTTTTCAGAAGATATATCCCACTTGATTAACTCAACATCTTTTGAAACTGTGTACAAGTAAGGATAGCAAACCGCTAAATCGGTTAGATCTTTGGAGCCGATTCTGGTGACCGAAGTGGAAATTTCATCCATTTGCGAGTTTATACGGTCCGCTATAAGTTTATATATATGTCCTTTGTTCTCAGCTACATCACGCTGCAAACGTCTTGATAAAATATCATCATCCAAGTCTTTGGCATCGAAATCGTCATCATCTCCAAACCCTTCTTCGTTTTTCAAGTTTTCGAGATACTGCTTCGCAAGCCTTCTTCTCTTATCTGCCACACTTTCCTCCAAAAATTCCTCTTCTGAAGATAGCTCTTCGTCAACATCATCGTTCAAATCTCTTGAATCGCTGCCTTCAGAGTCACTTTCACCTGATATAACTTCATCGTGCTCATGAGTAGGAATGTCCTCCCTACTTTGCTTGCTGGATTTTCTGGATCCCCTGTCCTTACCTCTTGAACGTTTTCTTCCTTTTGAAGGATCGGATAGAAACAGATCTCCAGACATGCTACGCCTTCTTTGGTTAAATATCTTAGACTGTGTGATTATATGCTTCATACTTTTAGCCTAAATTTTTCAGATTCTCATCGCCATCACGTGATGCAGGACTTCTGAAGCTGGTAACATACAAAGTACAACTTCTACGAGTGTCTATACGGGCTTTTGGTTATGACTTTATATACTTTAAAGAGCACATGCAACAAGCTTTCTCGCTATATAATATCTTGAGTATCTCCAAGTCTTCGGAACAGCAGTCAGAAAATAAGGCTAATGAGGCAGTAGAACCTACCTCCCTCAGTATTCATTTTTTCACCTAGTCCTCAAGAAGATCTTCAATATCATGATCCTCAGCCTCGTTGAAACTTGTCTGGTGTCTTTCTCTCAAATCTGCGACCTGACTTGACAATATGGCCTCCTGCAACTTAACGTTTTTCCTGGTCTTTTTACCCCATCCAAAGGTATTTGCCTCTGCTTCCAACTTTTCCTCTAACTCTTGTGCTGCTTTTTTGTCTCTCTCTTCTTTCTCGCTCTTTTCCTTTTCATCCGCTTCCATTTGAGTTTTAATTTGACGTTGACGTGCCCAGTTAGTGTACCATTTTCGAGCCACTAAATAGAACGATAAGACGCAGAACAACCGCATATACAGCATATACGTGTCCCTGTCTACGTAGTCGAAGATACCCTCAAACATTGTACTCTAATATAATAGTAACCCCGAGGGCACTATGTTTATGAGTTTTCGCATTGACGTTGATGATCTACTCAATGCAGGACAAAAATTCTACTATCTACAAAGAAATAATAAGAGAGAAAATCATTAAACTATTAGCAACTGTAACGACTTTTTTAGGCTAATACGAACTAAATTTCGTCATCGCTTGTAAAAGGATCAACCTCTGGAAAATCACCAACTTCTATCAGCTTGGGCTTGACAAAGCTCCCGTGATTCTTTCGGCAATCGAATATTTTCACCCCATCTATATATCCGCTGTTCTTGCCTACGGGTTCGTCAAATTCAACTCCAACCCACACTTCGGCACCTTCGTCTAATAGGGGAATTTTTCCAATGAAACGAATAGTACCTCTTCTCTCGCCTTGGATATTGATAATGCGGCAGCGTTGTCCTACTTGCATGGTGGATGACAAGCGCATGTTCTCTTGTATAATGCTCAGTTTCTTCTGTTCAAACTCTGGATCAAAGCGCCCCAACTTGTTTTCAGCCTTCCATCTCAAAACTGAGTCTTGTTTCCTAGCGTAGTCCTCATTGGAGTACTTGAATTCGACATCTTCGCTGCAAACTCCGTCAAGATCTTGAACCTGTTGAACTGTAGAATTATCATTCGTATCAATGATATGAAGTCGACTGTATGGAACAATTCCGATATCAGATAAATGTGCTTGCTCGTCATTTTCCTCTGAGTACTTGCTGGCGTCTGCAATAACTTGGTATTCTTTCGAAGATGGAGAAGCATAATAAAGAATATCCTGATACTTAGGCTCAATACCAGTTATTACTTCAAGTTTTTTTTTAAAATACGAGAAATCCCATTGGGGCGAAATTCTCCTCTCCGAAGACGTCAAGTTCGAAGTGACATAGACTTTGATATCACTCATTATCGTTTCTTATGTGAACTAGATAAAGGTTTGTGTTCAAACACTCTATCTGTCCTGCATACATTCCTTCTTTTTGTCTTGCAACATTTTCAGCCTAATCTGCTTGCAAAGAATACCCACGTTTATTGGCTAAAGGACATAATGCTCTCTGAAATGCTCTTATGTCATCCAACAACTGACATTAAGATTTGTTTTGATTCTTTCTTTGTTTTCATTTTTTTACATGTGTCAAGGAGTTAATCTCTGCATGACTATATACTATTCGCAATTAGACGAATTCGGTAATTATCTGAGAAAATTTCACATAAAGAAAAATACTACACAACTTTTCATTGATATATGACCTAATACCATATCTGATTCCATTAATTGAACCTCTAGAGACGAGATCAGCGCATTTTTCTTCCCAGTGTAACAGCAGCTTAGTAGAAAGACTCAAATATCAATCACGTGACTCTTCCGTGGCATTGATCAATAGCTCGAACGAAGTTGTTTGGCCATAATAAGTGACCAGCAAATATGGAGCATGTAAGTATAAAAATGATAGCTGAATCTATGGCATGCGGTATACTGACAACACTATTTAGAAAAAGCACGAAAATTCGGGTAGAAGAAGACAGGCAGGCAACAAACCAGACGGGCCAAAGAGGGAAGCCATTATTGACTTGAACAAGTACAAAGGAAAAGCAGTAAGGATTCAGTTCATTGGAGGAAGACTAGTTGTTGGCAAGTTGAAGGGATTCGATCAATTGATGAATTTGGTATTGGAAGATGCAACTGAGACACTTCGAGGTAAGTAAGATTGAAAGTGCTATGAGAAAGATCAATTTACTAACCATCCCGCAGACCCAATAGATGAAACTGTATTGACTAGCGAAACAAGAGACTTGGGGTTTGTAGTGATAAGAGGACCTTCCTTGTTAACTATTTCGCCGGTCGATGGAAGTGAGATAATTGATAATCCATTTGTTTCACAGGATCAGTAAGTGTATATTATTGAACTCGAGTAATAATGAGTGTATAGAGAAATAAAACATTACGGTTAAGAAACTCGGATATTTGCTTTTCTATTTCATTTTTCTTTTCCTATTCTTTTTTTTTTAGTGATGGCTTCAAGCATTCTGGCCTAAGAGCTTTAATGAGGGTAATTATATAAGGATCAAGAAAATTTTCAGCGACTTCATCTAATAATCCACCCAGTTATCAATGGCAGAATCTAGTACAATCAGTAAGAACGTTGTTATTTTACCGCAAACAAACCAGATCCTTGGTTTATATACCATTATTCGTGATAGAAATACCAAGAGGGGTGACTTTGTATTTTATTCAGATCGTATAATTAGACTTTTGGTTGAAGAAGGCTTGAACCAATTGCCCGTGGAGGACGCTATTATTGAATGTCATGGAGGTAGAAAATTCAAAGGTGTGAAATTCTTAGGCAAAATATGTGGTGTAAGTATTGTAAGAGCAGGTGAGGCCATGGAAAGTGGGTTGAGAGAATGCTGCCGTTCTGTCAGAATTGGGAAAATTGTAATACAGAGAGACGAAGAAACTGCTTTGCCCAAGTTATTCTATGAGAAATTGCCTAAGGATATCAGTGAAAGATACGTATTCTTGTTGGATCCTATGTTAGCAACCGGTGGATCTGCGATGATGGCCGTTGAAGTTTTATTAAATCGAGGTGTTAGGGAAGATCGCATCTTATTTCTAAATTTACTAGCCTCTCCAGAGGGTATTAAAATTTTTCAAGATAAATATCCGAAGGTCAAGATCATCACAGGCTGCATTGATCAAGGCTTGGATGAAGATAAGTATATTGTACCTGGTCTAGGTGATTTCGGGGATAGATACTACTGTATTTAAGATGTCAAATATTGCGAGAACCCAACAGATGGATGACTAAATAAGTTATACGTTATTAATCGATATTATAAGAATTTCTTATGAATTATATCAGGGTTTTCTAAATATTCTTGTGAAGTTATCCACATCTTTTTAAAAGTGGATAATCCCGCTAGGATGGAACCTCCGATCCATGTTGTATATCTCCTCTCGGCTGGAGCTTGTATTTTAATTTTCATGTTTGTATCGTAATCTTTATATGGGGTTGAATTCGTCCATATGGACGTGCTTTTCATCTGTTCGTTTTGTCTGGCTTTTAGTTCAGAGAGTAGACGATCTCCGAAGTTTTTCGTGAGCGTTGTTCCTCCTGACAAAACCAAGTTTTGATATAACGTGGGCCTCAATTCCAAATCAGTTTTTGAAATTGCTAGGGTAACTAATTCATCTATGCCAGGTGATTCTTCTCCAATTATTTCTGGATTAAATAATACTTCAGGAGCTCGAAATCTTTCTGCCCCTAATCTCAAGATGTGTCCATCCGGCAACTTGTAGCTAGTAAATAAATCTGAATTTATATTTTCTTTACTTTTACTTAAGTAGTAGCTGTATGCTGAGGAAGAATATAGACTTTCGTCACTGGAGGGGTTTTTAGAAACAAAGCAACATTTCTCTTTGATGAGCCTTACTATTTCCATTTCAGCCCCACTCCTCAAGTATATTCCGTTCATTCTAGTCAATTGATGCGATAAAAGTTCTGTGATGTTCCGTCCAGCGATATTCATTCGTTTGATCGATGTAGGTAGGGCAAAGCCTTCATACACAGGGACAATATGACTAACTCCATCCCCAATGTCTATAACAACGCCAGTTGTTCGTCCTGAGGCATACAAAGATAATACAGCCTGAATAGCAATGTACATACATGGTATATTAAACAGCTCGAACAAAACTTGACACATTTTTTCTCTATTTGTCCGGGGATTTAAAGGTGCCTCAGTTATTAGCAAAGGGTGCTCCTCTGCTCTTGTTTGCAATTCCTGTCTATACAAGTGGGCCCACACTCTCTCCATATCGTCCCAGTTGGTGACCACGCCATGCTCCAACGGATAACTCAATTTTAATATGCCTCTATGTTTTTGCACGATATCACCAATGTATGCATTGTCCCCCCTAAAAATATCCTCATTTGCTGCTGTAAGTGATCCAGCCATTATCTTTTGATATCTTGGTCTTCCAACGATTGACGATATGAAAACTCTAGGCTTATCTTCTCCTGCAAATCCTGCTTTCAAATTTCCTGATCCATTGTCAACAACGACTGGTTGATTGTATAAGGCTTCAGTTCCCATATTATTGGTAGCCTGATAATACAAAGCCACAGAAAAGTTTTCAATTTCCAGAAAACAAGCACCTTTTAGATTGCAAAAAGTACTACCTTAGAATCAGTATCAATGCTCTTCGAAGTGCGCGTTGATGTTTACCTTAAACAAAAGACTATTTTAGGGCAGATCTCTAATAACCTGAGAAGTTTTCTTTTTGTAAATATACGAAATGCTGGCTTTAAATACTCTCACTAACAACCAGAAACTCGAACTTAGGAATGCTTTCAAATTAGTAGATGGAGAATCTAAAGACTCTATAATAACTAAACAGGATATCATTAACTTTTACGAATCGTTAGGAAAACCAGTTCCTCTGGAGGAGCAGTTAAAGCAGATGCTAGGGAGTAACGAGAAAGGGATGAACTTTGCTCAATTTCTGAGTATAATTGCAGAGGAACTCCAGATATTTAATAGCAGAGCTGCACTTTTAAAGGCTCTTAAAACATTCGGAGACGAAGAGCAATCTGACGACGGCATAATTATCGATCTTGAAAAGCTCAAAGAGGCATGCTGCTCAGTTCAGCTTGGAGATATAGGAAGTGGTACTAGCGAAAGACTTTCACGATCAGTTTTTGATAAAGTAGTTCATGATTTTGTAGAGGAGCAGATTGACGGTAAGAAAATATTTCAGGCATCCAAGTGGATCGCAGCCTACGTTGATTGAGGAATTAGTTTTGTACTTATCTGTATTGATAAAATTTACCCCATTAATATACAATTAAACTTATCTAGTGTAAGCGGAGGATGCATGTTGGTAAAATATAAATGGGCCCGTAAACCTAAACCTCGCAAGCGAGTCAAAAGAGCTGCCTGGATTTAATCTTTGATATTAATCTTGAGCATCGCTTAATGATCAATGATCAACTCGTCGCACCCCCAATCCTCATAAGAGCCATCCGGCAAGTACCTCCTAACAACCAAAGGTATTTTCCTCTGCGCAAGCTCTTTCATCGCTATCTGCAAAGGGTCCGTTTCTCCCTCAATATCGACTAAAACAGGAGCATTTAGGGATATCTGAAGGGCTCTGGTTCCCAAGACTCTGGCCCTTTCGTATTTGGTCATATAAGGTGTGGTTGTCCTCTGATCCCTCGGAATGGATAAATCTTTCTTAGTTTTGATTTTAATCTCTGCATCCTGGGGACCAAAGCCTCCATTAATTATGGTCTTGCCATTTTCAGTTTTCATTTCATCCTGTTGTTCATTCGAAGGTTCAGGCTCATTGAATTCTTCGTCAGAAAAATGATCTGGCTCGTCAAAATCCTCAAAGTTCTCAGGAGCCTCATTGTATGCATCCTCAATATCAGACATCCTACTTATTTATGGTCTAACGGATTAGCCTTTTGCTGACAACTATGTAAATAGTTCATCTATACTCATGATATTTTTTTTTTTTTCAAGAATCGATGGATGCACTACTACGAACAAGCTTCTAATCTTTTAAACATGTACAGACATCGGCAAATTGTAATACATTAAAGGACTATAATAACTTTATTTTATTATACTTTGAACTATCTGAAGACAGGTAGCCTTTGAAATCGCTTCAACTATCTAAAATTTCTTTTTTTTCTCTTAATATGCACATAAAAACCAGACTAATAAAGCTTAATTCTATCATTTCTGAATTTAAGATATTTATAATTCATCAGCATAAGGTAACACATCAAGATCACCGACAGCGACGTAGTTAAATTGCTTCACATTGACTGAGCCTGGAGAAGAGATTTCAAAGTCTGAAGGAGAATCGAAGGAGGATTCCAAAGCAGAGGATAATTTAGCTGGCTTTACGGCACTTGATAAGTCACTAGAAGCAACGGATTCCAAAGTCTTCTTGATGTCTCTGATGCCGCTAGCGACGACAGATGGATCTGGATTTACAATTCCGGCGAGGAACAAGCCTGCCTCCTTATGTCTCAATAATTTAGAAGAAGCACCTGGAATCTTACTCAAAGGAGTCGAAGCACCTGGCAAGTTAACATTTCCTAAAGCAGCCGATAAAACTTGGTAGGCACCGAAGTCAGATGGCTTTACAGGAATGGCAATGATGGCAACGTTTTCGCCAGCAGACTTAATTCTAGCCTCCTTGTCCGTGTGGAAGTGGACAGGAATTGAACTTGAGGAGCCTTGAGGTAAGGAAGAGAATGCAGATTCATTAATAAAATTAGACAAATCAGCTTCGCTGGCTCCAGTGGCATACACGGTGACATTGGAGGCGTTGTAAACAGAAGAAGCAAACTCCTTAACATCATCGACAGTGATTTTCTTCAAACCATCGTAATATAAAGGTTGTCCCAAGCCCTTTCTGAAGGATAATTCATGCAAGCTCTCGAACGCCTTAAAAATGTTCGAGGCATGAGCAGCCTCATATTCTGCCTTAGCAACGGGTAAAACAGTCTCAGTGAACTCATGGGGCCTGAAAGAAGTCTTGGTCAAAACATTTCCTAATTCCTGGACATAAAATGGTAAGTCTTCTTTCAAAAACTCGGTCTTCAAGATAATAGCATCTCTGGTGACTTTGGAACTCACGATTCCACCCAATAATTCACTCTCCCTTGTAAATCTCAAGGCAGATTTGCTAGCGGTATTCAAGAAGTTAAATTTAGACAACAAGTGTGCTTCTCCTGACTTTCCAGCCTTTGATCCTGCGTTGTCAACCACAACTGTCAACTTGGTCAAATGACCGGCCGAATCCTTGGTGACGGTTTTAATTGAATTAACAGCAGTGCTGTAAGAACGAGCTGATACACGAGATAACATCTTGTTTGTTTCTTTAATTGACTTTTGGGTACTTTTCTTCACTCAATAGACTAGTATATAATACAACTTTTTGGCATTAATGAAAAATTCTCGCCTGGTGATTGGCAGAATAGAAAATCACGTGATAAACTTCGATGCAGAATTACCATAGATAGACGAAGAGAATCTACAGAAAGAAGACAACTTATGGATAGTAACGTAGACATTTCTATACAGATTTGAAGTTTCTGTTCACTAAATGAGCTGTAGATTATATTTGGGTCAACCTGAGGGATGGAACGGGATCAACTGATCCTTTGACAGAATAAGTGTAGTCTAAGGTGAACTTAGCCCATAGAAGGTCGCCCAAAATAAGCCCATGGACGGCACCCCACAGGAGACTGATACTGTAGAAAAAGTTGGAGTTCCCATTCCCCAAAATTATCCAACAGTAGTAAAAAATAGGGGAAAGAAGCAAGGAAATAAGGAGCGTAAGGGCCGTAATGATCATAAGCTTGCAATGTGCTAGAATTGGACTTTTTAGTATTGGAATGAGTGACAAACCGAAGCCAAGATCTCCTATGGTAGCATATGGCTTTGTAAAAGAGATCCAGAAGTAGCATGCAACGAAGGCTAGAAATGCGTCACCGTGAAGTGAAAGTTTCAGCCCTGGCTTTTCATAGAGTCTTAAGGTAATGGGTATTATAAAAACGACAGAATAGATGTTGAAAACACCAATGTAAAAAGGAGTAAAAAATTCAAACATTTCAATGAATAAATACCACCACAAACCCAAGTTCGGTGCTATATTCCTGAAGAAAAACACGGTCCCGTAGCACTGGTTCACAAAAGACCATGACGATACAATGCAATAAGATGAAAGTAGCAAGGAACCCAATGCCGCCACTAACGTCGAAAGGCCCTCTACTAAAACGCCTTTTATGTCTTCTGTCAGGGCATAAGCAATTCCTAGTAAAGGTATGACTAGATATATGGGACTGTAAGAAAGATATGCCGCAATCGCTATGGCAAAAATTGACCTCGCCAAATTCTTTCGAACTGTAATTTGGTACAATGACTCTGTTATGGCCAACAAAGAGAAGCACAATGTAGAATGGGCGACATTGGTCAATACCAATAGTGGATTAAATAGGTAGCAGCTAGCAATAGCTTCAACACTTGCTCCTGCCTTATCCGTACCATATCGTTTTTGCTGACGCTCAACGTACCATTTGCTGATGGATATAAACCTCCACGCAATGACAAGGTCAATCACTGTGAAGAGAAGATTAAATGCAATCAAGTTAGCAGTCTCGCTTAAATTCTCGTCAATAAGATTCAATAAGACCACGAGGAGCGGTGGCTGATAATTTATGCCTCCATCGTACAAATCGATATCATGCTGGAAGTAATAAAATGCTTCTTTCAAGGCCCTAAAAGATGTTGTAGGTGTACCAATTTCCACAAATGAACTTAAACTGAATGGTATATCTTTAATGAATGTAGGGACTAGAAACCTGATCAAGCCTCCAACAAAGAAAATCAGACCCAACTGCATCGTGGCTCCTTCGTTATTGATGTGCTGTTGGCTTCAGAATAAATTTCAAACTATATGTACTGCATACAATTTATGATATATTTCTTCTACTCAAGACAATAAAGCCCAGTGACACCTATAATCTAAATACATATCATTCGGGACAAAGTAAAGCATGTCATCAGTAAGTATTTTTATCATTTCATTTGTTCATGAGATTTTCATTGAAAAATAGCCTGCTTGTACAGCCTGTTCACCATTATGAGCTCAATTCTAACATACGTTAAGTTCCATCCTATTAATCCGAAACCTTTTTTGAAAACGTTAGTAGATAAAGAGGTTATAGTAAGACTCAAGTGGAATAAAACTGAATACAGAGGAAATTTGGTATCGATAGATAATTACATGAACCTTCAGCTTGATAAGGCATATGAGATAATATACGAGAATAATGAAAGAAAAGAGGAACTTATTGGTGATATATTTATTAGATGCAACAATGTTTTATTTGTCCGTGAGGCATCTCCAGAGACAGATGATATAGAGGTGGAAAATAATGGCGACGCACCATAGTGCTAGCTTATGTTGATTCTTAGCACCATTCAAGCTCTCTAGAGTAAGGGAAAATGCTGCAGTAAGAGGAAACGCTTCATAGAATTGAGACTCAACAACTCTTTTAGGTATCATAGTAATTTAGGCTTTTCGTGGTGACCCATGATGGGGCTTACGCCTCCTTGCAAATTTTGAAGAGACTTTCTCTTGCACGTCATTCAAAATTCTCATAATTAGTTAATAACACAGTGATAGAAAATGTACAATCGTATAGAGACCAAGTAATTTAGTTATTGCAAACTTGATAATTGGAAGAAGAATTTAAAGCCAAATACGCAAATGCCTGTAGTATGTTGCACTGGAAAACTAAGATCGCGAAGTCGACTTTCTCGACAAGGTTCCCTCAGATTGAAATATAAGTGCTTCAATAGTGCAACAGTCAGAACAAGCATGTCTGAACCAGAGGTTGCGCCATATGGTGGTTTGTTAACCAAGAGCTTGGATGAAGAAAAAGAGAGGGAAGCTAAGTTACAAGAGCAAAGCATCGAGGTCAATGTCAATAATGTAGTCGAGACAGTGAGACCAGAAGCCTTACATCTAAGAGGAGTAGATACACTATCGACTGATGATATAAAAGCATACATTGATTATTATATCAATTATCTAGTAAAGGAAGTTCCTGTGGAAGGTGAAGATAGTCCCACAGTTGAGTATGAAGCATTGCCAATTGATCAGCAGTTAGAGTTCAGAGTGCAATGGGTAAGTGACACTTCTGTGAATATAGTCTTCAAAACTATGGAAGAGGCGTTAGAAACATTACAAAAGTTATCAATATCACTGAATCAAGAAATGCAGCAAGAGGTACCAGAAATGACAAGGATTCAGGACGCAATACAAGAGAGAGAGGCCAAACCCTTTTCTCCAGTAATTCAGTTCCGAAAGCATCAGAATCTTTCTAATCGTCTTGGAATTTCCACTGATGAGTCTTCAAACCAAGACGAGAGCAAACTTATGGATGAAGATGAAAGTTCGGTGGTTCTTTATACGAGGCTATCTTTCCAGTCAGACAGAAAAGTGAAAAACGCCAGGGCTTATTCTCGCTATTATTTATTACACGGAGAACCTGAACGAAAGCCTCATCGTGGAAGCTTTAGAGGTAGGGGAGCACATAGAAGTTCTCGTTTCAATAAGGAAGACGATTTATTTGCAGAAAAATTGAGAAAGGTTGGAAGAAATACTAGAGAAAGCAGAGAAAGCAGAGGAAGACATCGCCGAAATGATGATGATGATGATGATGATGATTTATTTGCCGATAAATTAAAAAATCTACAAAAGGATGGTAGAGATAGATCAAGATCTCCCATGAGAATTGATTAATTCATTACTTTTATATTCTAATCGTACAACGGATTTACAGAATTTAAAATTACACGGCCGAGTTAATTTCCTTCCTGTCCAAAGTCTTCAGTAAATTTGACATGATTCTGGATGTCACTTGCGTTAACAGTAGGCCTATTACTTTTTATAGCCCGTATAAAATCTTTTATAGTTAAAGGAGGCTCAAGAAGTTCATCAGTCTCAATATTTTGCCAACTAAGCTCTTCAGCTCCTTCATCGCCAGGAGAGCATGGTGTCAACTTTGTAGTACCATCATCAAGAAGTACTGACTTAAAATGTGTCGCCTGTTGAATTTTTCGAATAGGCTGCATTAGCGCATCCCTAACCACTACTGCTATATCATGACCGGAATAACCATCAGTCATGTTTGCGAGTAATTTCAAATCACTTATGGAACATTCACAAGGCACTGTGCCAATGTTAAGCTCGAACATGCGAGTTCTTGCCTCGACGTCAGGTAATGGAATATATATCCTTTTCTCGAACCGTCTCCTAATCGCAGCATCCAATTGCCAAGGTATATTGGTAGCACCAAGGACAAGAACACCACTAGAATCATTTCCGACACCGTTCATTTGCACAAGTAACTCGGTCTTGATTCTTCTCAGCGCCTCACTTTCCCCTTCTCCTCTGGGCCCACACAAGGCATCAACTTCATCTATAAATATGATAGAAGGCTTATTTTCCCTTGCCATGGTAAACAACTGTTTCACTAACCTTTCAGACTCTCCCATCCACTTTGAGACCAAGTCAGAGGAAGACACAGAGAAAAAAGTAGAGTTGGCCTCTGTGGCAACGGCCTTGGCTAAATATGACTTACCGGTACCAGGAGGTCCATATAATAAAATCCCAGACGTAGGCTTTCTATTTCCTGTAAATAGCTGAGGAAACTTGACGGGTAATATAACGGCCTCCTTCAATGCTTCTTTCGCAGCGTCCAAACCTGCAATATCTTCCCACTTCACATTCGGCTTCTCAGACAAGATCGCACCTGCTAATGCGCCTCTAAGCTTCTTGGTATCATCATCGTCGTCATCTTTGGACTTCTTCGACTTCGTAGATCCCCCAGAGGCTGACCCTTCCGCCATGTTGGATTTAGACTGGGCTTCCAAGTGTTCCTTTAGCTGCTCTGCTCGAGCTAAGTACTCTGTAAATTTCGATTTAATTAGCTCCTTCGACTTCTGGTTCCTCTCATACTTCAATGCCAACATTAGGTAGTCTAATCCATTGTAGTACAACTTATATGCTTCTTCATATCTTGTCGCTGTATCTGCATCAATCGCCTTTTGGACTAAATCTATCCCTTTTGACAAAAAATCTGACGCGCCTGACATCTTTCTGTTCACTGAATCTCTCTATACTATCTTATAAGTGCAAATCTAAATGCTGAAACTTGAAAGCTTCTACAAACTCGTCTGTCTATTCTCCTATCTACTCGAACTTGGATGGCCATCCTTAAGCTGACTCTTGAACTTGAAACTATATGCAGGTACATCTTTACACCAAGATTTGCCTAATGCTTTTGTGTAACTGTTTTCCAATTGCTTTTGTGTTGGATATCTTGTGGTACCTCCCAATCATCGGTTTGTGTCATACTTGTGAAGTTTGCCGTACGAGATTTTTGGCTACAGAAGTATCCCAACGGGTACTGCTAACCGATGGCAGTAGAGGGGGTGCTATCAGTTTCTTATGTTTGGCCTGACAAATCTATTATGAGGTTCAGTCTTCTTTTATATCTCCTTTGTTCCCATCACTATGACTCTGACAATATACTATTGAGTCAATACGATGCATAGATAGTTGTTGCAGTGATTCGAGTTGTACACTTTTTAAGTCGTACGCATGTGGTTGCATTTTGCTATGTGGAGCAACTATTTGCGCCAGATGGCTAACCGGCATATACTTCAAATGGAAATTGTCGATCGCTTGAGTAATACTTCACTCTCCTTGCACCACAAATTCATTCCTTCACATTAGTCATCATGACGCATCAATCAAATGTTGAGGCCCTACTTATTGTACTCGAAGTAAAGTACTCAAAAAAAGAATAGAGAAGGGATACTTTCATTGGCATTTTTTCTTAGAAGAAATCTTTGAGGAATTTTATTCTTTTTGTTTGCTGGTGTGTATTGCTGATATGCTGGTTGAGGATAGTAGCATATCATCGGAAGAACAATGCCCAAACCTGCCAGAGTATGTATATGCTAGCAATAATCCATCAGAGCTTCGACAGAATCATGATTGCAACAGCAAGAATCTTTTCAAGACTCGTTCTAATCGATCGGAGCTTTCGCGAATAGTGACAGCGATCCAAGATGATCGAATGCAGGATGCTGACGAGTATGATGGCTACCGACTGCGAGACATGATCAGTGATGTGGTTTCAGAGATGGAAATCAATTCAAGGATAAGTGAGTCACAGGGAAAAGAACGCGATATTTACGAGGAGAAGGATGTCTCGAATGTCTCTAGCGTGGAGATAGAGGATAAACATATTGATCGAGGATTCTCGTGGATTATCGCATTGTGCACTATGTTATGCGTTCTTTCTACATGGGGAGCTAATGCTGGCTACGGTGTATTCTTGAGCTATTACTTGACGTCTGATGTCTTTTCTGGGGCAGGTGTATACGACTTTGCATTAATTGGGGGAATCGTTGTATTTTGCGCGCAGTTTTTCGCGCCCGTAGTGCTAATCATGATGAAAATCTTTGGGTTCCATAATGTCGGATATTTAGGTATAAGTTTCCAGGCAGCTGGATACTTATTAGCTTCGTTTGCTTCTGATTTGTGGCAGGTTTATTTGACGGAAGGCTTGCTTGTAGGACTTGGATTTGTGATGATATTCATTCCTACTACTGTAGTTCTTCCGTCGTATTTCAACAAGTATCGCGCTTTTGCATTCGGGCTTTCGCAGTGCGGAGCAGGTTTAGGTGGCTTGATTTACTCCTTAAGTGTTAGTAAACTAATCCAAACCACCGGTGACCAAAGATGGGCCCTCAGAATGTGCTGCATTACGACCACTGCTATGTCTGCAACTGCCATCACAATCATACGGCCTAAGCACGAGGTCAGACTTCCACTTCGTCAGACTTTAAAATTCAGCTTTTTGAAAGAAAGCATTAGGACAACATTAGATTTTTCTCCATTCAGCAACTACCCGTTGCTTTTGGTCACGGTGTGGTACCTGATCATTTTGATGGGCTATACCTTAATGCTTTTCTCAGTAGCTTCATACGCCTCTCTGGTTGGCTTATCAGCTCATCAAGGGTCTATCTTAACGTGCCTATTGAACACGGGCCAAGCTATAGGGAGACCCATCATAGGGTTATCTGGTGACAGGTTTGGTAGAAATAACTTAGCTTGTGTGGTATGTTTTATAATTAGCATTTTGTTGTTTGCATATTGGATAAATGCCGTGACCTTTGGGGCTCTTATTCCTTTTGCGCTAATTCTAGGTTTCTTTATAGGAATTGGAAGTCTAATGGCACAATCATTAGCCATAGATATAATCGAGAATCTGCCAAAGATGCCTGCAATCTGGTCAGGTATGAACATCATCGTTCTGTTCTTTTGTTTGGTTGCCGAAGTCATTGCTCTCGCCTTGAGAGACTCTAATAGCTCAAGGCCATTTTTGCATACTCAAATATTCTCCGGCTGTTGCTTTTTTGTGGGGGCGCTAATATTATTGATCAATAGAGAATGGCTTGTGAGGCGAAAAATTAAGCAGAGAATGGAAACTGCTCAAAAAGATATCACAGAATACGAGGACTACTCCAGCATATTGGATAATCAATCGGTACATGATGATAGGCGCGTCCTTCAGGAGAGGATAGTCAAATATAAGTACTTATTGAAACCTACCATATCATCCTTTTTTTTAAGAATGATTTATCCAATAAGAACATAACAAAACATAATATTTATTCAGTTTTCAGTTAGAAATGCATACATTAAACCTTATCGAAGTTTTTTTACATGTATTAATAAAATGATTTGTAATAAGTAAGATACAAAAAGAGCGAATAGCCTGATTAACGGTTAGACTTAGCAACTCTCTCTAATTCATCCTTCTTCTTGATAGCGTAAGAAGTAGAAGAACCCTTTGCTGCGTTAATCAATTCTTCGGCCAAACATTCAGCAATTGTCTTGATGTTTCTGAAAGCAGCTTCTCTGGAACCAATAGTGATTAAAGCAATAGCTTGGTTAACCCTTCTCAAAGGAGAAACATCAACGGCCTGTCTTCTAACGGTACCGGATGAACCAATTCTTGTGGAGTCTTCTCTTGGACCAGCGTTGACAATAGCATCAACAACAACTTGAACTGGGTTTTGCTCAGTCAAAACGTTGATGATTTCGAGAGCATGTTGAACGATTCTGACGGCCTTCAACTTCTTACCGTTGTTTCTACCGTTCATCATCATAGAGTTAGTTAATCTCTCGATGATTGGACATTGTGCCTTTCTGAATCTCTTGGATGCGTACTTTCCAGCAGTGTGAGGAACAAAGACTGGTTGTCTGATTTGGATGTAGTCAACCAAAGAGACATCCTTGATTTCAACACCTTCAAAAGACCATTTGTTGAACAACTTAACTTCTTGTTGAGCTGCTTGCACTTCGGCTGGAATAGGAGTAGCTAATTCAACTAATTGCAATTCTTCTTGCACAACTGGCTGTTCTTCAACGTCAGACATGGTATCTATTTAGTTATATTCAAGATTGTTGTTAAAACTTGATGAAAAATTTAGTACCAACTCGTACGCAGCAGCTGATTACAGAAAATTTTCAGTCGTGTTACCCGATTTTAGCGTGCTGAAAAGTTAAGAAAAATCTCTAATGTGCGGTACTTTCTAGTACACTTTCCTCTTAGGGAGATCCTTCATGAAGGTCTATGCCCTATATAAAATCACGTGAAGCAGTCAAGAATCTACTAAAATCGCTTTGCAGCGTTGTACTTTGATGATAAAGATCCCAAAAGCGCTTATGAATTTCTATCCTCTAGTAGGAATGGAATGGTGTCCGTATACAGATGAAAGCTGGCTTGTATGAGGCCATGTTGCTGAGTTCTAGTAGATCTAGTTATGATTTTAGGCGTGCGAGTGATCAAAAATGAGTTTTAATCGATCTTTTTACTTCATCGACCCAAATAGGAAGTGTAAAATACATACTGAGAGAAGTATGAGAACGTCTGGAGCCTGATGAAATGTTCCCTAAATCCGGTCATAATTCAGTAGGATCTGCTACAAAGGTGAACCTTTAAATATGCAGTACTTTAGGTGGAGGAAAATGTACAGGCTAAAGCTGCAATGTCGCAAAGAACTTTCCTTCAACTCTATACCAGATCTCCGTAAGCTCGTATATAAATTCTTGAATTATCAGATTCATTGTACGCTGTTCACTCTAGAGAGGAAACCACGTTTTATTCTGTAGTCGATTCAATATCTCCGTCAATCTAGCTTACAAGAGAACTTCAAAATGATACAATCCTCTGAGGCCCATACCTAGACAAGCATGAGTATGTATCTGACAATTGCTGAAGTAAAGAATGATACAGTGTCAAAAATCTAGACATATTACGTCGTATTGACTTTAAACTACGAATGCTAACAAACGAAGACACTTGGCATGTTGAAGTTTGCAATAACTTTATTTAGTGATAAGAGAATTCCGCAGTAGCGAACGAATCCCATATCTTGTCTCAGAAGTGTGAATACCGGATGCGCTGAAGAACTTTTGAATTGGTAATAGAGAACAAATGGAAATGAAAATAAGCTGATAAATGGATGCCCTGCATTTCATAATAAGAAAAGTAGAGCGAGCTCTCCATTCAAAAAGCCGCCTGAGGGCTCACTTCCATGCATACCAAATCCGTCGATGTATTCAAGATTAAGGCATTATACTCCATTACATTTTCTAGTTAACCGCATACTGAATTTAGGTTGCACGTTGTAGGCTGTATGCTGGTGAATGTGTGTGTTCTAGAATTAGAGTATATGAAAAGGCACATTCAGCATATTAATATGGCCCATTTGTGGGGATTATATAACAATAACCAGTCTTTTCGGCTTAACCCGAGGGAGAATCTTGGTGTTAAATAGAGGATTAACTTGAAATAAGAAAGACTGTTGCGAATCAAGCACTCACCTTCAGAATAACGGAAGCTGCGAATGATCCTACTTGAGTACGCTTTATCAAATTATTGGAAGTTATCAGCATTTTGCTGCAGCTTATTCTATAACAAATTGATAGCTTTTTCCACGATGAGTATCCCGAGGTGTGGAGAAAAACTGTCGCTCCTAGTTTTGAGTTCTCATCTTATTCTCTCTTGCATAATTTTACACTTTTGTACGTGAACTTCGTCTCGCTGATGCGTGAGATTTTACCTTTTCGCATTAAAAAATTTTTTGTACTATCTTAGGATGATTCTTCTTTCTACTTTCGAGGCATATGACATTACTAGAAGATGAGTTCAGAATTCGGATGTTGTTCTCTAATTGGGAATTCCGTGACAGTATGCATCATTTCTGGTATGTAGAGCTCTCAGGCAGAGTATTTTCTCGTAAAAGAGGTATTCTTTCGCGCGGCTCACGCCCGGAACCGCTCCTGAACGGTGCATCCCCCATACTTTTATTCCTGAAAAAGAGTCATAAAGCGACGCTCTTAAATACAACGTGAATTCTTACTAGTCGTTTAGTAAAAGTTCTTTATCCGTTATTAAACTACTACATCTCAAAAGTAATTTGAATGAAATATACTCAGGCTTAGAATGGAAAAAGATCACGAAAAAGATACTGAGCCCGAGACGGTAGCCGCTCCTGAACGGCTGATGGAAAAAGAGAGCGCTCACGAAGATGGAGAAGTTACAGATTTAAATAGCAGCAAAGAAAGTCTTAATGAAGAGCTTTCAAAAGACGAACAGGTGAAGCTCTTAGCAGAAAAATACAACGTGAATCAAAGACGTCTTATGTGGAAAATCGACATTTGTGTCGTTCCTGCGTTTTGCTTATTATACTTTTTATCTTTTTTGGATAGAGTTAACATTTCTAATGCTAACTTGTATGGTCTATCTGAAGATTTAAACTTGCAAGGAAACCAATATAACATTGCTTTGACCGTTTTTTTCGTTCCCTATATTTTTTTCGAGGTTCTTTCGAACTACTGCATAAAGCTCGTTAAGCCCCACATTTGGTTGAGTGTCTGCATCTTGTGTTTTGGTGCTATTTCCATTGGTATGGGTTTCGTCAAGAATTTTGGCGGTTTGGTGGCCTGTCGTTTCTTAATTGGTATGACGGAGGCTTCTACTTTCCCAAGTTTGTTTTATCTCTTGTCATCTTACTATCACAAGGCGGAAGCTCAAACTCGTTTCTCGGTTTTTTTTTCGGTCACATGCTTAGCTGGTGCAGCTAGTGGTGCCATTGCATACAGAATGCAAGACTTAGAGGGACTTGCGAGTCTCGAGACCTGGAGATGGATCTTTATTATCGATGGAATTGTTACCTGCGGAGGCGCGGTTATTCTTTTTTTCACAGTTGCGGACTTCCCCGAAGAAGCTAGATTTTTGAAGGACAACGAAAAGGCTTTTATCAAACGCAAACTCGAAATTTACTCTGGAGCTGAGTCTGGATATGAAGTAAAGAATAAATTATCAGATGTCGCCAGATGCTTCTCTGATTATCTTATCTGGATACCTGCTTTAGCATACTTTGGTCTTATTATTCCTTCTTATGGTTATGCATATTTCGCAGCAAGTATCATCAAACAAATGGGCTACACTGCTCAAAGTGCAAACCAACATTCTGTCTACCCTTGGCTCGCTGCATTTGGATTAAATAACACTCTTTCATTCATCTCCGACAGATGCAAGGTAAGAGTACCTTTTGCAGTTTGTTGCTGTTTGATCGCTATTGTAGGCTTAGGGCTTATCTTGGGTGAGACGAATGATCCAAATGCCCGTTATGCAGGTTGCTTTTTAGCAGCCTCCGGTTTGTACACCGCGATGCCTATTCTCGTCTGCTGGTCCTCTGTCAACTTCGGAGGTCATTTAAGAAAATCAGTTGGCACTGCATGGCAGATTGGGTTCGGTAACATTGGTGGTATTATCGCCACCTTCATCTTCTTGAGTGAGGATGCTCCTTACTATCACAAAGGTTTAAGTATCTCCATTGCATTCGTCTGCTTCTCGATTGCGCTGATGTTTTGCTACTTGTTTGCTGTTTACAGACTCAATGTAAAGAAGGAACAAGATGTTTATAAGGCCAAATGGGAAGCGAAAACACCTAGAGAAAAAGTTTTAGCTGGAGATAAAAACCCTAATTTCCGTTACATGTACTAAATTAGAAAGAACTAGTGAATATTTCATCTCAAGCATTTCTGCATGCTCCAGTATATATGATTTATGTATATTAATGATAGCTTCGATGCCCCTTCTAAAGTATAATCACTATTGTTCCTTATTGATTCGCATATTGTTCCTGCCGTGCTAAGACTTTGTGCCTGCACATAAACATCCTCATGACTACGGGCAATGTTTTACTTTGATTAAAAACATACTTAAGTTCCTGAATCTCTGTTATTTAATTTACAATCACGGAATCAATGTCGAAGCAAGGCGATTACGCACCACCTACGGGAGCACCACCAAACTGGTCCTCTCAAAAAGGAGGATCATATGTTCCTCAATCGCAACCTGCTTATAATAACCAGAATCAGGACAGAGGATTTGGGATGGGCCAACAGCAGGGATACCAGCAAGGGTACCAGCAAGGATATCCTCCTCAACAGGCTTATCCTCCTCATCAAGGATATGCACCACAAGGATATCAACAGCAAGGATATTATCAGCAACAGCAGCCGATGTACGTGCAGCAGCAAAGGCGTTCAGATAATACATCATGTTTGATGGCCTGTTTGGGAGCGTTGTGTATTTGCTGTACGTTAGATATGCTCTTCTGAGGAGTTTCTACTTAATGTTGTTCACGAATGCATAGGCTTATTTCTCGAATGACAGATTTTGAAGAGAATAGAATTAAATGCTATAGACAGGGGCATAGAACTAAGACCGATATTTTCCGAATTTACGTACATGCTTATTCTACATTTCTACATTTCTACATTTTACACAGCCCTTCTCTTTGCATCGATAGGGCAAAGATTAGTGAAGCTGTAATCTTAATCAAAAGTAGTACATTCTCACGTTGTATAATATATATGAATACAGATTGAATTGACAGTAGACGGAGAATCCGAAAATGCCAAGACTTTCACTTTCAAACATCTATATGGCCAATACAATTGATTTCTAAATGATCCGGGTTCGAACCTTCGTTGTAGAATGATTATTCATGAACATACGCCTACTCTTCCAAGTAGTAGCCTTATACTTATTTATAAAAATGACCACATTCCATTTGAGATCCAATCTAAGTCAAATTCTGACGAATTACTACCAAATCTTCTCACCATTGGTAAAATATTCAAGCCAGAAGGATCAGAGCTCTTCTTCAATTTCACAGTATGTTCCGCTATGTTACCCTTTTTCTCTTCATCGAAAGTGCTTGGTAAGTAATTAAGAAAATAGTCATTCAACATAGAAGCTGGAATGTCTGAAGGAAGATCATTGACTCCAACATTAACCGAATTCACGCCCATATTTCTCATCTTACCTACATAGCACGCAGTTGCGAATAAGATGTCTAAATCCTGAAAATTGTAACCACCTAACTCATTGAGACTTGTCACAGAAGATTTCCTCCTTCCTTGAGGTTGACCCAAATTAAGCATTAGATCAACTTCCATCTCACCCATGGAAATGATGTAAAATTTGCCAAGCAAAGACAACCAAAGAATGTGGTAAACTTTATGCTGCAATTCATTAGTGAAAATAGCACCCTGTACACCGTTGAACTTTAAACATTCTGAGTCGCAATTCATCTTACGACTTACATTCTCCAAGTTAAGCTTCGACCAAAACTTAAAGACAGCATATTGTGGCTTTAAGGCAAATTTGGGGACAGCCACTTGAAGAATTGACGACTTCCGTCTTGGAGAAGTATCTTCCCTTGCAACATTTGATTCTCCAATAGAGGATAGAGCGTTATAAGAACCCCTTCTCGTCTGCTGGATCATACTCGTCATGTTGGTAAGAGAGGATGAGGATTTACGAGCGTTACCCAATTCTGAATGGAAAATCATTTGGTTCAACTCCATCATGATCAGAAGTTCTTTGGCTTCCAAAATAGTTTTGATAAGGTTTTGATCTTCAGCGCTATCCCATGACAAAAACCTTAACTTCTTACCCATCATAGCGCCCTCTCCCTTCTCGACGCTCAAAAGGTGCTTCACTGCATCCTCAACTTTGCTAGGTGCGCTAAATGGGATATCGTAGCATTCAAAAGGATACCCCTTGAAACCAAACCTTTCATAGTATGTTCCGTTAGTTGAATACAAGACCCAAAAGTACTTTTTCCCTAAATAATAGTTTGCAAGTTGGATATCAATATTACCTCCAGATACGACGGAGCTTTTGAAACTATCGTTGGCATTGCTACTTTTCTTGATATGCTCTTCGATAATTTTATTCTCCGTATCGGCCATAGCCTCTCTTATAACTCGATCGCCATAACGCCTTCCTCTCATGTGTTTCTCCACATAGACATAACTTACATACAACGCCGTTGCTGGCAGAATTCCAACCAGACTAGCTTCGGGAATCGTAGAGATAGCATGTGATCTGTCAACCCCTTTATAGAAGGCTGGGTACTTTATTATGACACAGCAGGCTACAATCTCGCCAGAATTCTTGCCTTCAAGATAATACCCATCTAATTCAATTCCGTTCTTGAGATCATCAACATGTTCCTCTGCTCTGAACTTACCCCACTCTTCTGGAGTGAAATATCCGCTCCATTTGCTACCTCCTAGCTTGTACAACTGAAAAATCTTCTCGGGCTCCGTGGTACAAATCAATTGATATTCTTCGCTCATTTTTCCTGATTTAAACTTCTAGTTTGACTGATGGAATTATTACATTTATTTAGTACAAGTCTAATAAGACCATCCTTCTCTTGTGTAAAGTATATCATGTGATGCGATCTAGTTTGCGATTGCTGCAACTAGCCGTATTCATTGGTGCATTAAAACATGTGTTCCCCAAATCGCATAAGCAAGTATTTCATAAAGAGAGGAAAGTAGTTAGTACCTGTCTACACTTGGAATTATAAGGTTCTTGGGAAAGAACTCGATGCCTGAAGGAAAATTTGGAGGGCAAAAAGAAAAATGTTTACTGAAATTGCAAAGCCGATTACAATATGTAGTGTCAAACTGTTATGACGTCACGAGAACACCCTGCGATCGGTCCGCTTCAACCATCAGCAAAGTCCTTCTTCATCCTACCTTTTACTGAATTGGAATAAGCAATGATAATGTGACATTTAATGTCAAACTGTAGCGAATAAATAATCTAAGGATGCGATTGTGTTGTGGTCATTCTATTAGGAGGAAAGCTATTTTTCAGCTAATGCATATTATTAGTTTGTTCGTGTTTTGAAGAGGAGTTGGTAACAAGCTATGTGATCTGATACTGCTTTCGAAGACGGTAAATAGTTTATATAGTCGTCGCAGTATATATAACTAATGCACAACAAGATAGCTCGCGCGCCTCAATAAAGACTCCGACTACAATCTTCTGCTCATAAGTTAGAGTATTAACCTGTGCTAAGACTTGTAAGAATTCCGTGGTCCAAATGCAAGAAATTAATTGCGAGTACCGCATCAGCAAGTAGGGTACAGATACCGGTCACAACGTACCCAAGATATAATAAATTGTGTTCCGCAAGATGGCCCGAGAAAAGTGGACCTATGCATCTCGCAAGGGTTTTGGCAATATTAGTTATTCCCATTACCTTGGTAAGCTCGTTAGAAGGCATTAATACACTCAAGAGAACTTGTCTTGAAACCACATCCATAGCGCTTGTAAAACTGTAAAATGTCAAGTTGAAAGAAGCAACCAAAAAACTGGGAGAAATAGCTATCGCCATAAAAAATATCGCCGAAGGAATCTGCGTTGACAACATCGCTCTCACAGGGCCAATTTTCTTTGAAAGGAAGGCTGATGGGATGGAGGACAGAGAGTTGACGGCATTAGTCAAGAAAAATAATGCTCCTAAACCACCAGGGCTCACATTGAATGTATTCTTAAAATAATAGACCACCCATGCAGAAGGCATAAAGCCATAACCTAAGGAGTCCAACATGAAAACGACAAGAAGACGGGACAAATAATATACAGTCCATGGAGACAACCCAAGAAAACCCTTGCTCTGTATCGTATTCTCATTAGCTTGAGGGGTAGCTTCTTCATTCAAAAGACCTGTTCTCTCGGTCTCTGATTCTGTCTCTTTCACTTCAGCTTTTACCTCACATTCGTTACTTAATAATAGCATTAAGCAGAACTTCAAGATACCTATGATCGCATATGCTACAAATATTGCCCTATAGCATCGCTCATATCCCCAGTTGTAAGACGTTTTCAAGAACTGAACTATTAGTCCACCTAATAGAGATCCAAGGGCAGCTCCTGCTGTTGAGGAGAGACCATGCAAGGCATAGACTTCGTGCTGGTGCTCAAAGGGACTCAAATGAGCGATGCAAGCTTCTTCGACTGATTTGAAAGGCCCAGTCTCGTCTCCTGATGGAGAAATCACACCAAGAACTGCTGCAGCAAGCAAGACATGATATTGAGAATAGTGCGAGAATACAAGGCCCGATATAAACATTAAAGCACTTCCTACTAGCATCACTCTTTTTCTACCAATCACATCCGCAAACCAAGTTAAGAAATATGATAAAATTATATCCCCCACTAATGTTGCTGTCATGAAGAAACCAATCTTCGATTCAGTAATCTGTAACGCTTTCAAATATAAAGTTAGAACTTGATTTGTAAGTCCATATCCAACCATCCGTACAAAAACGGAGAACCATAGAATCTTTATATCCCAAGATGAGATTCTAATTGACTTAAGTATATGCATTCTTTTCTTCCGAGAAAAGCACTCCCCGTCGTTGAAGCTTTATCAATTGTTGCACATCAGAATAAGTTTTTCTTCTAATTTTTTTTTTTTTATTTTTCTATTCTTTTTATTTTTCTCATAGATAGAAGTATTACTTCAAGTCTTCAATAGACGAACACAGTTATGAATGAAGGACTACGACAGAGTTCGCTACATAATTTAGCCCATGTTGCTAATATATCACAGGAATTACAAATGCTTAATCAAAATTTGCAGGATCCGAATAGCAGCTATCAAGATAACCATATGTCTCCGAAAGGGCAAGCAAATAGAGATACTAACTCCATGCTCCTCAAAAATGGTAAACCAAAGCGCATGGCATGTGTTGAATGTCGACAGCAGAAGTCTAGATGTGATGCTCATGAGAAGTATCCAGCTCCATGCTCTAGATGCGCTAAGAAAGGTCTTAAATGTGATTTAAAATCTGATTATAAGCGGACATACAAAAGAGCAAGGATAGCCCAGATTGAAAAAGAATTTATGGAGTTGAAGAAAAATTTAAGTTCAGCACAAGCAGCTGAACTTTTTCATAAAGTGCCTGCCATATCCAGTAGTCTGGTCTTCTCTGAATACGCGAATAATCACCAAGCTCGACTGGAAAGCCCTGCGTTGATGGAGAAACTGCCTCCGATCCACAATTCAATGTATCCGCATGGAGAAAGTATGAATAACAACCACATGTCGTCATTATATCAAACAAGTGGTAACCATAATTTAAATTCAACTGAACTTCTGAAGACTCCTCTAGTTGCTAGACAGAATGATTATACGTCCTATGGGCCTCTGACTGTGGAGGAAGATAGTTTCACACTTTCTGAAGAAGTACTTGCATGCGAAAAGAAGTCTATGGGAGATGTATCGCTTTCAAGCGAGACAATAAAATCGCTCTATTTGGAATACGTAGAATGCTATCACCCAATATTACCGGTAGTCGACATCTCAAAAGGTCCTTCAAAAATTTATAGGTTATGCCCGGCTCTTTTTTGGGTAATAATGTTTGTTTCCTTGCGTAGGTTTCAGGACGATTCCCTGAAGTCTTTATTGTTGCAACTTTCCACCATCGTTAAGCAAATATTGGGAGAAATTACAATATCCCCAATTACCCGCTTCAATCCTTCAATCGAAGATGAACCTGTTCTCAATGCTTGTTCAGTTTATTCAGTACAAGCGTTTCTTTTGTATACATTTTGGCCTCCAATCACGTCATCATTGAGTGCTGATACATCGTGGAACTCCATAGGAGCTGCTTTATTTCAAGCAATACGAATCGGTCTTCACACACCAAGGACCTTTTTGGATCCAGAAAGTCAGTCCCAGGTCTCGTTAGAGCAGCATCAAATTGCAGAGGAGCTGGCAAGAACATGGATTGTCTGTAATTTTGTTTCGCAAACTATTGCGACAGCTTTTGGTTTTCCTGCATTCGTACAATTTGAATCTTCCATGTGGAGCTCTTGCAAGCCCGACAGCAGTATAAAAATACCTCCGTCTATTAGATATATGATGCAGATCGCTGGTTTTGAGGATCAAGTTTCAAAGACATTGAACTCGAATCCAGTCAACCTGCTTGGGTTTATTGATGCTCTGGAAATGCTTCCTATGATAAAAGTATTACTAAACCAATTGGACGAGTTAGAATTAAATTTTGCTGGACGTTTGCCTCTTGGCGACGAATTCAGAAAGTTTCAAATACTTGCAGCAAGGGTTCATTTATTGACTTATTACTTTATGGATACGAATAGAATTGCACCTTTTGAATTGCGAAAAGGGTTGATATTACTTTATAATGCAGCAATTGGACTTTTAAATCATGCACAATATTGTCACGCAGCAAACAAGAAATTCATCAGATATATCCCAGCCGTTTACGTGTTGACCATTTGGCAAACATCATGTATTATTTGTAAATTAATTCACTCTCCATTGAAAGATTTCCTTGATGTCGGCTCTGGGCGACAAAGCTATGAGGCAGCAATATCGTTAACGGCAAAAGCATCTATTCTAAAGCATGACATGGCACACAGATGCAGTGGCATAATGAGAAGTATGTGGCAACTTTTTGGGCGTCTTGATCTGAACGAACAAACGTCTTTGAGTATCCTGATCAAGACAAGGAGGTCAGCTTCCCTATTTTTTGATTGTCTTTATCTCTTGAGAAAACAAGTCGGAATGCAAAAATTGAACTCAAGATATGAAGAGCGAAACAACGCTCCTGGTGAGGATGTTGTGGAAGATGATGCTTCGTCTGATAGCGAGGAATATGGCTATCAAGAAACCGAGCATGCTATAAA
This sequence comes from Schwanniomyces etchellsii, assembly GCA_031081805.1. Lineage (NCBI taxonomy): Eukaryota > Fungi > Ascomycota > Pichiomycetes > Serinales > Debaryomycetaceae > Schwanniomyces > Schwanniomyces etchellsii. Next base: position 568,855 of record JARYSY010000002.1, on the reverse strand, counting down.
ATCAGATGAAGAACAAGAACAGAAGGACACTCCAAACAGCTCCGATAAAGTGAGTCAAAAATCGACTCCAGGAAGTACTGCATCAAGTAGGACAAGAAAACACAGAACTCTTTCTGGAGCTACTAACGCCGAATCCAAGGCAAGGAGAATCATACGAACTATTCCTTTGGATCCTCAACCTATCTCTATTGAGGAAAAAAGAAGTCTATCTTCTCAAATATACTCCCCAGGCCTGTCTCGTGTGCATCCCGAAAGTGTTCTGACTCTCCGTGGGCGTCAAGATCTGCCTTCTTCAGATTCACCAAAGACCTCGAGACAATCGAAAAATCAGACATCTGCCAAATTATCAAATAATATTCCATATGGAGAGATGGGCCCTCAAGATACTCAAAACCCTTCAACCTCTATGCATCATGATTCAAAGCAAACTGTTATCCAGAAAGATAACCTGGGTCTAAGTCTACCCGATATATTGAAGAATTCTCCCAGCAACAAAGGGATTGATAACTTGGATATAGATTCCTTTTACTTTCATAATGACTTGCTTTGGAAAGATGTTGATAGCGTCATGAACGATTTCGGCTTCCATACTCAATGATTACCCAAATTCACTTCTATAGAATGTATTTAGGAACTTAGTTGCAAATTTCAGAAAGCGCACGACTCTTATTTGGTCGTGCGTAAGATCAATAATGACTTGAAAAATTTCGACTTTACTTTATCAAAAAATTTGATTTACATCATTACGCCCTCAAGCTAAAGTATTATACTAAAATTGATAAGATGTCATATGAGGATATTGATAATGCAGTCCCTGATATAGTAATCGGGGGAGATACAGAAGGACCAGAAGATGAGATGCATTATGAGCACGACATCGAAAGCGATAACGAACTAGTGGAAGAACAATCTGAGGTAAATGTTAAGGAGAAGAAATCAGTAGCCTTTGCTGGTTTGGATGATGAATATGATGAGGAGACTGCTAAGAGAGAATTTGAAGAAGGTGGAGGATTACCCGAACAACCTGACAATCCTGATTTTTCGAAATTGACTCCTTTGTCCGACGAGATTATTAATAGACAAGCTACTATTAATATTGGAACTATAGGACATGTGGCACACGGAAAATCTACAGTAGTAAGAGCAATTTCTGGTGTCCAGACAGTTCGTTTCAAAGACGAGCTTGAAAGAAATATTACCATTAAATTGGGTTACGCCAATGCAAAGATCTACAAGTGCGACAGCCCGGAGTGTCCAGAGCCTGATTGTTATAAGTCATTCAAATCAGACAAAGAGATCAGACCTAAGTGTCAAAGGGAAGGATGTACTGGCCGTTACAGGTTAGTAAGACATGTCTCGTTTGTTGATTGTCCCGGTCACGATATTTTGATGAGTACAATGTTATCAGGTGCTGCTGTTATGGACGCCGCTTTGTTATTGATTGCAGGTAACGAAAGCTGTCCACAGCCACAAACATCAGAGCATCTTGCGGCTATTGAAATCATGAAGTTGAAACATGTCATCATCTTGCAAAATAAAGTAGATTTGATGCGGGAGGAGACAGCATTAGAGCATGAGAAGTCTATATTGAAGTTTATCAGAGGTACGATAGCTGATGGAGCTCCTATTGTACCAATCTCCGCTCAGTTGAAATATAATATTGATGCTGTCAATCAGTTTATTGTCAATTATATCCCCGTTCCCCAAAGGGATTTCTCTGCCACCCCGAGATTAATTGTGATTAGATCTTTTGACGTCAATAAACCAGGTGCTGAAATTGATGATTTGAAGGGAGGTGTCGCAGGAGGATCGATCTTGAACGGGGTTTTCAAAATTGGTGATGAAATAGAAATTAGACCAGGAATTGTGACCAAAGATGATAGTGGTAAAATACAATGTCAGCCAATATTTTCTCATATAGTTTCTTTATTCGCAGAGCATAACGACTTGAAGTTTGCTGTTCCTGGTGGTTTGATCGGAGTGGGAACTAAGGTTGACCCTACCTTATGTAGAGCCGATAGATTAGTCGGTCAAGTCGTTGGAGCAAAAGGAAACTTACCTTCAATCTATACCGATATTGAGATTAATTACTTCTTGTTGAGGAGGTTATTAGGTGTAAAGACTGAGGGCCAAAAGCAAGGTGCGAAGGTTCGTAAATTAGAAGTTGGTGAGGTTTTGATGGTGAATATTGGTTCTACGGCAACTGGCGCTAGAGTTATAGCTGTAAGGGCTGATATGGCTCGTCTTCAGCTTACTTCTCCAGCTTGTACAGAGATCAATGAAAAAATTGCCTTATCAAGACGTATCGAAAAGCACTGGCGTTTAATAGGCTGGGCGACTATCAAGAAGGGAACTACTTTAGAACCTGTTGCATAACTTTTTTTTAATGATCAAGATTGTACTTATAGCCTTTATACTAGCTTCTTATTATTTTCTGAGCACATAGCAAGCTAATAAACTCTATATATTCTGAAAATTAGAGATTACACTTTATTTACAATACTAACAAACGAGATTGCGTTGCGGTAAATCTCGCTATTTAAAAACTTAGGGTAAGAATCTACTTCCATTAGCCTGAACACATGTCGTCTCACTTCTTCAAAAGCATTGGTCACTTCAATTAAAAGAAGAAATTTATCAGTTAAGCACTTGTCCTCTTCCGCTTCAGGATATAGGTCCGCATCACAACATGTTATTATTTGAGTTTCGACAGTTTCACCTGCTGTTACAATATTAGGTGCATCACTTTCTAGCTTAACTGAGCTTTTAAAAGATATATGCGGAGAAGCCTTAAAGGAATCTGAAAGTCCTGATTTTGATGATTTCTCTTCCAGAAGCAATTCCGAATGAGATATTTCGGAATAACTGTCTTCTGTCAAAGAATCATGTCTCTCCTTTTCTGTAAGCTTGATCACCTTAGTTAACATCAAGGTTTCAATTGTACTCTGGAGATTATAATCAATATTTAGCATTGAAGGTGAGTCTTTACTCAAGAAAGTAAAATACGTATGATATGCAAGGTTCAAGCACTCTTCGGCTATCTGTTTCGCAGCAATGAACACCTGTTGAGAGTATTCTCTGCTCTCTTTAATTTTGATCAATTTATTCAAGATATTCAATTTTTTTTCGAATTGATGTAATTGAATGTATGCTTCAAGGTTTTCAGAACAAAATTCTTTTTCCAAATGCTTTTTGAATAGGTATCTCATTCCCGGATCTTTCAAACTATCTCTTAATGTAAATTGTTTGCTCACAGCGCTTGGATGTAACCGCAAAGAGCCACTCGTGAAAGACTCAAACATCCTCTCGTTGCTCAATTGAATGATCTCAGATATATAGTCCGAATATTTTTCGCTCCAATTGAGAAACTTTAGAGCTGAAAAGCTTATGCTGTAGAAGGCGTCACGTCTATCAGAAAACTTATCGACAGTAGATGTCGATGGAGCGTTGAGGATGGGTGTTAGAAATTTGTATGTAAGAAAAAGATTCCCAATCTCAACTGCATGTGCTAATGAAATGACATCAGTGCAGTCTGTAAGCCACTGGCAAATAGACTTTCCAGTTAGGCATATTTTTAACTTTATTTTATTATCGTTATGGAACACCTTGTCCCTCGAAAATCTAACGCCTGAATTTGAAACGTAATATTGAATATGTGAATCAGATTCAGGATTTGTGAAAAATCTATGATGCAATGGACTAATCATGTCTTGTTCCTTTAGATTAGTGTTTTCCTCGCTATGGCATAACTTAAGGCCCAGGTCCCAAAGGTTCGACCTTCTCTCTTTTTGCCGCTGCGAATCTTGAATTAAACTCGTTATTCTGCTCAAACCGAATTGAATTTCTCTGGGATCAGTAAAGTCCAATCTCACATCCATTTTTGGCAAAGGGTCGGGGTTTCTATCGGGAGACCATATGTTTGGTTTGTCACCCATCATCTTTACGAAGATCAACTGCACTAAGTATTCAGAATAAAGTATCCTGTCATTAATAGGATCTCTCTCAAAGGTGAACAAGTCCATTGTGTTTAGATTTGACATAAGAACTTCGGGAAAATGCTCCCGGCATCCTCCCATCTTTTTGAAATAATGCTGAACGATTGCCAAACCTTTAGGCGTAGGTTGCAAAGAAACATTAGAGCTTAGGCGATTTCTAGTTCTGTCTGCTGGAGAATGTATTAGCTTGGCATCGTAAAATTTCTTTAGAAGAAGTTTTCCAAGAGGCGGTTTTATGCTATACGAAATGGTGGTTACAGTATTGGAAGTCTCAATATCCATCAGAAGGGACTTCATGGTCTCTAGAGCGTCTTGTTCATAAAACGTGTAAGGGTAGCTTCGATGAAGAATAGTGAATCTATTCTTCTCCCGGCCATCTTTCAATTTCAAGCATATAATCATCATAGAATAGATGTCCTTGATACATTTCTCGTATACCTTTCCCGATGGTGTTTTATTGAAATTCATACGGACAGCTTCGTAGAGCGTTCTCAGATCTTTCATCTCATCTTTAGTTCTCATTTGGTTTATCTCAAGGTGCTGCTTTGAAAAGTTGTTTTCTTATTTTCTATACATAAGGTTCTCTTATCTCTAGATATATATTTTCTATGATGAAACCAATCTTTTAATATCTAAACTTGCTACAGCAATATGCAAATCTTCAAACCTGCCTTTCGCATTTGCTACATGCTCCAAGTACGTGTCAGACCTTCATAGAAAACAGTCAATACCTTTCTGTGGTGAAGCTTTTTTCTCTAAAATGTGTTAAATTTCTTTTAACGTTTGAAACATAAAACACATTTGTTTCAAGAATGCGCGATAAGAAAAATGAACCTCACGAGTCCGAGCACAACAGTAACTAATGATAGCCAATAGATGCAGACAGGCAAGGATAGCTAAGATTTCTTTTCGTTTCTATAGACGCGTAAACGGCTTAAAAATATTCAGATCATCCATTGAATTATGTATTTCATCCAATGTAACATCAAGTTGAACCATTTTTGTATCATCAAGTATGATATGCTTATTTGAATTAGTTGTAGAAATTATATGGCCATCAGCATTGGTAGTGACCGCACCGTAGTCTAGTAGAAGACCCATAGTATACAAGTTTTCCCAGCAACTCCTCAAGGCTTTAGGGGACCATATTCTTTGGTTTACCTTTATGTGAGAAAGAATGCTGTTGTCTATTAGCGAGGATGTTGACGAAGATGAAGTGGAAAGTGTGGTTGAATTGAGATTGAATTGAGTTACGCTTTCTTTGTACTCTTTGTATGCAAGGTTGAAGTTGATCAAATGTAACTCAAATTTTTCGACCCACCTTGCCGCACATATTAGAAGGAGAAGCTCGAGTGCGGAAAGAGTGTTGATTATTGTTTCCACGTCGTTGTGGGATTGGTGAGATGCATAAAAGGCAAAATCCTCGTCCCGAGGATAGACTGTTTCTTCGTTCACTTTTGAGATCGCATAGATACAATTATTATTGAAGTCTTTGTAGTTTTTGACAGTAAAGTAATTCTGGTAGACTAACTTCTTGAAATAGAAGGAATCGACACCAAACATGTTATCGATGTAAGTATTCCATTTTGTTGCAGACTCCGGGTCGCTCAAGCTGGAAGAGAACTCATTATTAATAATGAGACCAAGTCTTGCATTCTCCCAGAACTCCTCAACGGAACTAGGTTTGCTGAGTACGATAATTCTTTGACTGAATCTGCTTCGTACACGTTTTTCTAAGAGCTCTCTGGTAGTGATTTTGGGAGATATCCCTACAACGCATATAGGAATGGCTGAGCTTTGCGACAAATCGAAAAGATTATACAATAGAGTTTGGCGGTGACCACTTGTGAATTTATCAAACTCATCAACAACAAAAATAATAGGAACTGCATGTTCTGAATCCCCGTTTCCTGTCATATTTGCACTCCTATCTAATATTGATAAAATATTAGCGAAGGTATCACTTATCGATCTCTGTTCCACATTCAATCCTTCTATTTCTTCGCCTCCGAAAAGGCTTTTCGCCTGATAATCAAGCTGCCTAGCTATATCTCGAAGCGCCGTAGAATCATCTGAATGCACTGACGCGTTTATTCTGATAGTAATGAACTGGTCTGAGTATTTCTTTGAAAGATTTTGCAACGCGTGCTCTATCATAGCAGTCTTTCCAGAAGACCTGGGCCCAAATAAAAGTACAGAATGACCTTCGAAGTCTCTGACCGTATGTTCGAATAGCCTGTAAATTTCGTTGTACTTGTCTGACATCGAAGGTGACAAACACATATTATAGAAGTTCTCAATTCTACACGTTAGTTGAGAAAGAACTCGTTTTTTAATCTTCTTCAAGTCTTGAGGATTAATTGGATTCTTATCCTTATAATTCTTCGTTTCATCTTTGTTCTTTCTTTGGTCCTCGACCAGTAGGATCAAATTATCACCGTGCTCCGTCAACTTTAAATTTTTGAGTTTGTCGGAACGATGATTGACTTTATCTGATTCCAGTATGGTTCTCGAACTCTCACTCTGATTTACAGATTCCTGCCGATCTTCTTCGGCACCCAGTGGTATGCTTTGGTTTCCGCTATCTGATGCCTCGCTGAGTCCAGTCTCAGTAAATACAAGGCTCTTCAAAATCTCTCTTTTTCCAGAGATCAGTCTTCTATCTTTACCTTCAGATAACCTACGTTTCCTCGCGTATGTAACTTGAGCTCTATTCTGCCCCAATATCTCTTCTGAGTTCAAGTCTTCTTTACTATCTTCACTTTTCTCTAGTTGCTCTAATTTGCGTTGAAGTCTTAGTCTTTTCACTAAAGTAACATTATCAGCTTCTTCACTGGATAGCTTCTTGATTGGAGGAAATTCTCCTTCAAAATCAAGCTCTAAATCGCTGTTCATGCCTGTTTATATTCTTCTTGCTGGTTTGAAGTGACATCGCGCATCAGTGCAAAGATATGATTTACTCAATAAATTTACGCCATTCTGTGAAGACCTGAGATAAATTAACAAAATGCCTACAAAGATACCAGATTCCGTCACCAATTTGATAAAGTCAACGCGATATGTACATCTAGCAACGTGCTTGGATAATACACCTCATATTTCGCTCATGAACTATACTTACTATAAAGATGGAGAAGAGGATTTGATTATCATTTCTACTCCAAAGGGTACAACTAAGTACAAGAATATGATCGGCAACCCACAAGTGTCTTTGCTCATACATGATTGGATATCTGCCAAAACCACTGATGAATCAGGAAGTCCGAAAAGAAGGAACTCTTTGTATGAGTTGCTAATGGACCTTAACAAGAGTGAAACTAGCAGGGTCTCGGTTATGCTTACCGGAAAGGCCGAGTTATTGACTCCTGATTCTCCTCGGTATGGGTTCTTTAAGTCAATGCATTTGAATAATTGTTTTATCGATCAGACACAAGCCAAAAACTATATCGAGAGTGACAAGAATGCGCTTTTCATAATTCACATCTTACATTGCAAGATTACAGATACCGAAGATAACATCGAGGAATACTAAGCAAGTTTGAAACATTCTTTTCAAATTACTAGCATATTCTTTTTATTTTTTTCATGACTTATAGTAGCAATATTTGTTTAGTGAAATACAAGAGCCTTTACTTGCCTTTATTTTCTTTCCTGCTACATGTTCTTTATAGATAGTCCCAGATAGATGGCTTTACGGTAAATTGATGGTGCAAATCAAGAGAATAATAATATGCTAATTCGTTAGTTGAACTCGATGTAACACCTTGCTGTAAACTAAAAAGGTCAACCAGCCAAGCAGCTTAAAAAAAAGATAGGCTGTCTTGAATCTAAAGAGCTCTTTTCTCAGTAGTAAGCAGCATAGGGCAAAAAGATCTATAAAAAGTGTAGCTGTTACTGTCAAGGAACTGAATCACGAAAGTCATTGTCGTTTTTGGGTATCTTAGCAGATTAACGTATATTCCTCTTTCATCTTTCTATTCAGCTATGGTAACAAGCATTACGTGGGACTCTTCCATGCTTTTCAAACTAAAAGATTCTAGAGATCTCCACTCCACTTACTTACTTATCTCGTCGTGCTCTCAAAAGAAATGGAAGATTCCTATATTTCAGCGAAATCGTAAATACTAGTACGAGCATTCGATATCAAGTTTCAAGAAATGGGACCAAAGTTTTAGTGTTTTCATGGGCCATTTCAAGGGGCCAGTGGTTATATTCTCTTTGTTATGTCGCTCATTTGTGCATCTACCTGGCTATGAGTTTCGTGTAGTTGGGAGTTAGCATGTGTTAAGCACCTATGCATATTACTGATGAGATGTGCTTACTCTATAATCGAGAGATGGTTGCGTTCACCTTTGGTTTTGCAAATTTTGTGATGCTAGGATGTCAGTGGACGACAATACCGCAGTCGAAACTTTCAGGAATCCATCAAAGCTGCAAGAAATATAATGGTTTATTCAAGAAGACTGGAAGTGATAGCGGTGTTGACATACCTAAGAATTGACATTCCTCTCATTAATCAGCATGTATTATTACATGATGCTAAGTTCCAAGTACGAAGGCATTGAGAAATAATACCCGATTTCTTACAAAACGCTGCCTTCACACTTCTACACCGCTCAATGGTTTGTGCATTCGTATGTTATACACGTGGAAACATCGACAAGCATGAGCAATAAGAGACCATATAGAATATTCCATGCTGAAAATCTCGACCCATTTCGAAAATCTCGACCCATTTCGAAAATTGATTTAGGCCATAGTCTATCTTGTGTTTAGCTACGCCTTGGTAATACTATAAAAATCAGCTTATGTGCACCGAGACACTTTTCTTCCAATTCAAAAGCCTTAAAAAGAACGATTTTCATAGCTCTGTTTTTTTTTAGTAGCTAAAGTTTTCCTAATTATTGAATAGATGTCTCAATTCTTTTTCGCACCCTAATCCCACAAAAATCGCAAAATTCTTATTCAGGTGCAGAGCAACTTCATTGGATTTTCCGACGTTCTGGAATATAAAAGATTCAATCATACTAGTGCAATAAAGAAATTGGACAAAGAGCATTTCTATGTAGTTTTTGGGTAACACAGATGCTAATTGAAAACTAGATTACGAGAAATCTCAAACTAACTTGATAAGGACATGGCTCTCGCACATGAGAAATAGAAAAGGAGTAGAATAGTAGGCAGGACTTCAAGTCCAAGCTTTATTATAGATTATTTCAATCTGAAATTCTTCTAGTAAATTCGCAGCTAATAAACCAACGTTTGCTTCTCCTTACTCTTTTACTATCATACATATTGCAAACTACAGATCTATCGCGAATTGCTGATGCGACCCTTTAATGAACCTATCAACTCCTCACAAATATTGTTTAAAAGAAAAATAGAAAGATTGAACCCTGAAAATAAAAGATAGCCCAGGAAGCGTGAGCTAGCAAGGATAGTGTCCTTTCCGAGGAACTGGCCAAGAATTTCGTTGACATGTTGCAATGTGATTTCTTATCCTCTACATGAGTTATGACTTTGTGTAAGGAACGTGTTCGTGCGCGAATCATTTTGCTCAGGCCTTCTACCAATGCAACCCCACAAAATAGTCATCGTATTTAAGACCGAGTATGGATTTTAGCATTAAGCGGCTACCGAGATTATTGATTAAACCTAAAGGTAGCGATTCTCTTATTAAAATATGATTAGTACTTTCCAGTTTGAGGATTCAATTCCTAGGTTACCAGTACCATCGTTGTCAGAAACAGTAAAGCTGGTTTTAAGCTCGTTAAAGCCTTTAGTTAGCACAGAGGATTACGAAGCGATTGCAGAGGAATCAGGAGCATTTTTGGATAATGAAGCGATTAAGTTAGTGCAAAGGCATTTGGAGGCTGCAGGAAAGAACTCCAAGCAAGGATGCTATTTGAATGCTGTAACGGATGACGATACACCAGGGTTGTACGGTGATTTGAGGGGAAATGTGTTACCACGTAATCCTTACTTAGTCTTGGAGGAAGATCCTTATTCAAAAACAATAAATCCTCGCGATCAGGCCCAAAGAGCCGCATGTCTCATCAATTCCTCGTTGAAGTTCTTTATCAGCCTTAAAAGGCGCACTCTAAAGCCAGATTTCAGTCCGAAGTCGAGGAAACCTCTCTCTATGAGTTGCTATGATAAGCTTTTTGCGACATCTAGGATACCTGACTTCATCGATAAAACATATAATCCTATTAAAATCCAACAGAATGGGAAGGATGAAGCATCTAGACATATCATTGTGATCAGCAATAATCAGTATTATTGCCTAGAAGTATTGGCTCCAGGAGAGAATCTGCCTGTTTCTAGTAACATTTGGTTTAACGATCATGAGCTTTCTTTAGTTTTACGAGGTATCATCGACCATTCTATGTCCAAGGATGTCGCTGAATCAGGGAATGCTTCGATAGGTTCAATAACTACTCAGAGTTTTACCGACTGGAAATTGGGAATCGAGGAATTGAATAAATCAAACTCCAAATATATGGAGCTCATCAATAGTGCCATCTTTGTCACAGTTCTAGACTCTAGTGTCCCTAGTACTGACCAAGATAAGATCAGAGTTATTGCGCACGGCACCTCCGTACTTGACCCGGCGACTAATTTACAGATAGGAACATGCACATCGAGATGGTACGATAAGTTACAGCTTATTGTCACTGCTAATTCAACTGCGGGATTAGTATGGGATTCCACTATTATGGATAGCACTGCAGTCTTGAGATTTATTAGTGATATTTATACTGATTCAGTTTTGAAACTCGCAAAGGATATCAATGGCTCTGAGTATAGTTTATTTGACAGAGAGATAAGCTTTGTATCGGGTTCTATCGACAAGCCGAGCTATCAGTTGTTAGATATCAATGTCACTCGTGAATTGGCAAGATTCATTCATTTATCTGAGACCAGATTGGCTGATCTTATCCATCAGCATGAGAATAGGGTTACGTCTTTTAAACTCAACACTTATTTGATATCAAAGTTTGGCTTAAGCATTGATTCGGTTTTACAAATTGCTTTTCAGATTGCTAATTATACTTTATATGGGAGAATGGCAAACACAATTGAACCTGTCACTACCAGGAAGTTCAAAGATGCCAGAACCGAACTAATCACTGTACAAAATGAAAGCGTTTATCAGCTAGTAAGGCTGTTTATATCTAGCTCAGATACAAATATAAGATGGGAACAATTTAGAGAGACTTGTGAATTACACAAGAAACAGTACATTGATGCTATGAATGGGAAGGGCTTTGAAAGGCATTTAACGACAATCACCTATGTCTTCAAGAAACAAAGTGCCATAGATCATTTAAATTCATTGAACTCCAATGTTGAAGGACTTCCACCAATTCCTAATTTACTGGAGCTCAAATGTATTGACATTCCTTTCATTTCGAACCCAGTAATCGAGAAAATATCGGACCCTGAACTTCTTATTTCAAATTGTGGTAATCAAGCTGTACGCTTCTTTGGTATCTTTCCTGCTACAGAACAGGGCTTTGGAATTGGTTATGTGATTCATGGGGATAAGGTAATGATCACCGTTGCTTCTAAGTACAGACAGACCGAAAGGTTCTTAGATACGTTTAAACAGATAATCAAAGACTTTAGGATCATGATGGTCAAGAAATCTGATTTCTTGATCAACATATCTGATTCAGAGTCCAGAAAGCTAGAATTGCAAAGATTGAGAGTCGAGCAAGAGTTGAAACATGTTGATCTTTCCTCTCCCATGACAAGGCACCCTATTAAGCTATCTTTAATGCAAGGAACAGAGGGATCACAGGAGATAATAAGTGATAATAGCAATGTCTCTCGGAGTGGTTCTTCCTCTTCAGACTCAAAGAACGACTTCGATCTTCTAGGCGGATATGGATATTTTAGTTTCGGAGATTTGGAATCCCGCTCTGAAACTATTTCGCGTAATGAGTCTTATTTGAATAGTGTTACTCATTCTTCGCACGTCTCGAGGCTCCATTCATCTACGAATTTACACAAGAGTGTGCTTGAGCATGCTAACATGAACGAATTAAACAAACGGTTGTCTCTATCTGCCGACATTAGGGATAGACTTCTGCATAGCGAAGATCTGTCTTTTAGTGATCTATCTCCAACAGTTTCAAATAGTGCTGACCAAGGAAAGAGGAAGCAAATTGGAAGAAAGCTAGAGCTATCTGATATGTAGTACGTACGTATGTTTTAGTAGTGTTCTTAGTCGTGTAAATCTCAAATATGATATCAGCACCTTTAGTAACGTAAGTTAGTAATCTTCTAAACTAGGTTCGGTTCGTTCAAGATGCTTCCCTCAAGTGGCATATCTCGCCTAAGCAAGACCTTGATCAGCATAACTGGTCCGGATGCAACGAAGTTTTTGAATGGGCTCATTACATCAAGAATGCTTCCTACCATCATAAAAAAGAAGCAGCATACGATTAGTGAAGCAGAAAACAGGCACGCAGAGTTAGCGAAGATTATCAATATTAAAGAGAATTGGGGACTTATGCATGAAGATATCTATGACCCAGAACAGAAAATATTTATTGGAAGAGACGGGATATACACCATGATGCTCAATTCAAGAGGAAGAGTTGTTAACGATGCCTTTTTATATTCTGATCCGTTCCATAATATTCAAATGAAAATGAGCGAACGATTCAACAACTCAAGATATCTCCTTGAGGTTGACTCCTCAATTATATCTCAGTTTATGATGATTTTGAAGTTACACAAGCTAAGTGCAGAAGTTTCCATCAAAGTGAGTGACCTCATCTCTTATTATTATTATAGTGACACTGAAATATTTGATGAATACTTGGACTTTATACTGGCAAACTATTTTCAAGCATTAGATCCAGTAGATGGTTTGAATAAGGCGAACTCTTTTATGAGAAGCAAGTTGTTATTTAACGAGAACATTGCTGACCATATAGTGTGTTTCGCAGTCGATAACAGGATTCCTAACTTTGGACTTAAATTTGTGACAGATAAGCCTATTGAAGACAACGGAGATCTCACTACAAGTAGCATTTTCTCTGAAGAGTTTGTGAAAGAATTTTCAGAACCCCGTCTCATCGACGAGCATTCTATAATTCAACGGCGTTATTTGAATGGACTATACGAGATATCCGATGCACCCAAGGGGATCTCGATGTTACCTTTTGAAGCAAATGTAGATTATACAAATGGAATATCTCTTGACAAGGGATGTTATGTTGGTCAGGAGTTGACTATTAGAACCTACAATAGTGGAGTTATTCGTAAGCGTGTTGTTCCAGTGCAATTTTTTGAATTTGATGAACAAAAGGCAGAAGAAATGCGCCACCAAGAGCATCTTACGTTGAACCCAGATGATCACGTCGTTGATATTCTTCTGATAATTAGTGAAAGTAATCTATCCAAATTAGAATTACAACCTCTCAATAAAAACAACGAGGACTCGTCGAAGAAAGCACTCAGCAATTCACCTTTCGGAAATTCGCAAGCTGTACGCAGAAGAAAACTGTCCTCAGGAAAAATTATTTCTGTGACTGATAATCTTGGTTTTGTTTCAATGAACATGGATGAATTGAAGAAGCAGAGAATCTTTAAGACAGAGGTACCCTGCGTTCATGATAAGACAACTAGCATTGGAATTAAGTTCTTTCTCCCTGAATGGTGGCCTCAAGATGAATGATTCCTGGTGAGAGTGTATATTCAAAGTTCCATGTTTGTTCTCTCATACAAAGGTTGAAGCATTATACAAGTGGAAACTTTTAGTTACTGTTAAAAAATGAGTTCCTATCTTATAGGATAGCCCATATTTATTTTTACGCCATGCACTTTCTCTTATAAAGATCAAAGTATGGCTCCTCGCTGTTGAGTTTATTCCATAGGAGCTGAAAGGCTGCTATGATTAACTGAAAACTTGGAGTAACATGTACATAGTTCTGCATATGATCGATGCGTTGACACTATTCCATGAGGAGCACGCATTTAAGGAAACGTTTCTCAATAGTTAGTCATTTTAGTTTTCAATAATACTGAGAAGTAGATGCAGAAACAAGCACAGTATAAAGAAGAGTATGCGCAGAACGTTTAATTCTTCACTAAATGGGAGCCTCCCTTAAAAAAGGTAAGTATTCTCAACATTGCAATATGAACATTGCCAAGTTTAAACAACAAAAGATAGGGCGTGTGGCGTAGTTGGTAGCGCGTCTGCCTTGCAAGCAGAAGGTCACCGGTTCGACTCCGGTCTCGTCCATTTTTTTAGCATCTGAAAGATGTAACCAATTCTATTCGTGTCACGACAAGATAGGTTATCCTTTCATTTCATATATAATTCAAATAGTCTATAAAATTGAGCTATATGCATATTTCTTTTATTTATCAGTGGTTTTCTTCTTCCTTCTGATTATTATTCTCATTAGTATTATTATGATTATTATTACTTTTTTTATCGTCTCCCACTTTCTTGATAAGATCCCTTATATACTCAGAAGCCAATTCGACTGTTGTAGCCTTCGAAGGAATTGCTACCTTATCATGATAAGACTGCGGTATTAATCCTGATAATTCCTTGACTGCCATATTCATTCGATTTCGCCTTCCTTGTTCTGCGAGTTTATGAGAAGCTTTCTTAGTTGCAGGTTTTTCAGACCTTGATTTAGATGACGCCAGCGACGGATTTGGTGATACGTTAGAATTCCGGACTCTAAATATGGGGGAACCTTCGCCAGAAGAAGAAGATCTGGTTAGCACCTTTTCTTGGTACCCAGCTTTATGTCTATCGTCTGAGAAATTCTCTGGACCTTTCTGCACCTTATTTTGCTCCAAAATTCCCATGGTAAATCCCATAAGGGTTGCGGGAGTTGCCTCCATGGATGATTGCTTGTCACGCTCAAAATTCACGTCATGCTGTCCACTTGAGCCCTCCACGCTGGCCTCGGGTAAACCTTCAAATTGCAGAGTAACTTTAGTCTGTCTGATCTTTGAATTTCGACTGCCTTGTAAAACTGGCGTACCATGGGGAGTCTTCCTCTTCGAGGACGATTGAGAACCTTCTTTCGGGCCATAGAGAGATGACGAAGACCTTCTGCGACCGCATTTTTGTGCATTTAATGCTGGTGAAGTAAGAGGCTCAAAGGAAGCTTGGACCGGAGGATTAAACTGTGAATTATTCAAATTAACCTGAGATTCTATCGGTGTCACCGCGGGTGATACCAAGGGAGTAAAGACAGCATCTGGTCTTATGTGCAAGTTGCCGGGCTGATGTGTTATGGTGTCAGGGTTCATGCGTTTGCCATATTTATGATAATAATGTTGATTGTTATAGGACTTCTCATTCTGTCCAGGCAAAACTGGAGAAACAAAAGCGTGTCCCACCTCTCTATTAATATTCTTCAAGTTCATGGGCCCCATATTGGGGGTAATATCAACATGTGCAGAAGAAGGTGGATACGCCGTAGACTTTGCATTGAAATCTACTTCTTCTGGTAGCACAAAATTCATATTCTCAATAGTAAACTGATGCTCTCCATTCAAACCCGGTGGGCCCTCCTTTCCACCCCTGCTACTGTCGTTTGAAGCCTGCTCATACATGCTGGTATCCAACTGCTGCAAAAAAAAGTTGTCATGCTCCAGAAATCCACCCTCCTGGTCTTTTTGCACGCTTCGATGCACGTCTATATTCTGTTTGCCATTTTCCTGGCCATAATGCTCAATCTCACCATAAACAACATCTCCTTCATATCCACCATGCCACTCATTGTGTTCCATTTTGATTTTTCTGCAAATGTATCTAACAGCTCAATCGCCTTTGAACTGTAGGTTAATATCTTGAGATCAGCTCTTCTTTCCTCGTACAGCTCTGATTTTACTCTTTCTGGTGTTCAAAATCTAAAAATCTTGTGTTGGAAGTGTGTTCACCTCTGTACTTTCCTCAGCTATCGTTAGCGTCTGTTAACAGCAAAAAAAAAAAAAAAAAATTAATGAAATCTTATGAATACTACTCGTATAATCTCTTGCTGTAACTGATACTTCTATGCTTTATCACTTCCTTTATCTTTTGAGGGTGCACACTGTATCGCACTTACTATCTTAGTGTACTTGAGATAAATTTGAACTCAAACGATCTTCTAGATCTTTGGTTCTTTTTTTATAGAATCAACGGTGTAACAGTCGTCAAATACTCTACTTGATAATTTTCTACCCTCTAGCTACCGTTCGCCTATAATATGAGTATATACCATTTTAGTATTTATTCCAGGACCACGTGGGTGCACTCTAGATGGCTTTTTGGTTCACTGTTGCCTTTAACGTAAAAGGCGCACAAACTCTAATCTGTCTAATGTATTGCGTATATACAGAATTATTGTTACTTCCGGCAAATATGAAAAGTGCTAAAATCAGGATCAGAGGATGAAAGGGCGGAACATAGAAACAAATAAACATATAGCCAGTACCAGACCACTAGATCACCAAATTCACTTAAAATGAAATAGTTTCAGAGATGGTTCCTCTGAACATACTGTCCAAGGATGAAACGCTGAAAGAGTCATTGTAAAACAACAGGGCCACTGGCAACGGCGTTTGAGCATTAGCTGGCGAATATTGGCCGCAACCAATGTAAGTCGCGTAGTAAGCACGAAAAGCAGCACCCTGGGTTGTTAGTGTTGCTTGAAAGGGACTCGAGCAGTGAAAAGTACGAGATAATAATTTCACGTGACTTATTAATTGGGCATCGTCCAAAAGCCGCATATTTAAACAAAGCAGAACAACTAGCCCTATAAGAGAGTGCATGAGAGCAGCTCATGGTGCAGCGGACAGTGCAACCGGTAGAGCGGCAAAGTCGCATCATCTAATGTACGAGAGAACGAGAGTGGTGATTTCACGCGTCGGCTGGAAGAGGAGTCGGATCAGTCAAAAGATCAGGACGAGGAGTTGGGGATTTAATGACAGTGTTTGACACCACTTTCTCCTTGGAGAGAGGCTCACCGCGAACTACTTTCTCGATTTCCTCTCTATTCAAGGTCTCGTACTCTAAAAGACCCTCTGCCAAACGCCTGAGTTCGACCTGTTTCTCTAGGAGCATTTTTCTGGTTCTGTTCTCACTTGCGATTAAAAAGTCGCGAACCTCATTATCAGCCATATCGCGGATTTTGGGAGACCATGACTCCCAGTCATCAGAGAGCCTCACGGGACCAATCAGATCACTCATCCCGTAAGAGGTCACCATTGCTCTTGCCACTCCCGTAGCATTCGCTAAGTCAGAAGAGCACCCACTGGTGACATTATCAGGTCCATGGATCATTTCCTCAGCTATCTTACCTCCCATGCATACATCGAGTCTTGCAAAGCACTCTTTCTTAGTCATATCAACCTTATCCATCTCTGGAAGTTGAAAGGTGACACCCAAAGCTCTGCCTCTGGGCAATATTGTAGCCTTATACAATGGGGTTGCACCTGGCGAGTACATGGCCATGATCGCATGGCCCGCCTCGTGGTATGCTGTATTCTTCCGGGCTTCTTCAGTAATGACCATCTTCTTCTTCGCAGCCCCCATAAGAATTTTATCTTTTGCCCACTCGAAATGCGCCATGTCTACAGCAGGGGCTGACAATTGAGAAGCATGTATAGCAGCCTGATTTACCAAGTTCATTAAATCCGCTCCTGACAACCCTGGCGTACCCCTCGCAATAATCGAAGGATCAACGTCCTGTGCTGTCTCCACATTTTCCATATGATGCTTCAAGATGTCTATACGACCCCTAACATCGGGCAATTCTACGTTCACCTCCTTATCGAATCTTCCAGGCCTTGTTAAAGCCTTGTCTAAGCTCTCAGGGAAATTTGTTGCACCAATTATAATGATACCTTGTGTCTGAGAAAATCCATCGAGCTCAACCAAAAGCTGGTTCAAAGTTTGTTTAGCATATGCTTGATCTTTGGGGTTTCTCTTTCCTCCAATAGCATCTAACTCATCAATGAAAATGATTGCAGGCGCCTTTTCTCGGGCTTGAGTAAAAAGTTCCCGGATTCTCTTCGCACCTACACCAACGTATAGCTCATCAAACTCAGATCCAGACATAAAGAAGAAAGGCACCCCCGCCTCTCCTGCCGTGGCACGAGCTAGCAACGTTTTACCCGTACCAGGAGGGCCGGTCAAAAGCACACCTTTAGGCAATTTTCCACCGAGACCTGTGAACTTAGATGGGTCCTTCAAGAACTCGACTATTTCTTCAAGTTCTGCACGGGCTTCATCGCAACCACAAACATCTTTAAATCTTACAGTGGATTGCGACACATCAATGGATTTATCAGCTACTTCGCTGCTCTTGAATATAGTTCCATTCTCCACCAAATAGTTGAAAGCGTTAGTCGCTCCGTATGTAAGAAGTGCTACAGGAATGAGCCATTTTAGCCATTTGGAAATAATAGTCATAGCAGACTCAGATACCACAACATGTACAGGCTCATACCTACTCCCGAAGCCATGTGGCAAAGGACCTCCAGCCATGGAACCCTGGCCCTCGGCCATGTTCTTTGAGACTTGATCTGCCTTACCCTTCTTGCCGATCTTACTCAAAGCATCTGCGTACAACGCTGCACATTCCGGACTTGTACTTATTCCTGGCGTCTCATAACGTTGGACAACTATCTGAGGATAGTTATTTGCTAAAAGAGTCTTATAAAACTCTGCTTGTACCTGTGCATTCTTGAGATCATTGTTTGCCATCTCTTCCTGCTTACGTAGAACGTTCAACGCTGAATTTGATAGACTTCTCACACCAACCATTCTCACCGTGGTAGGTATGGGACGAAGTCTCAGCAACAAACTTCTTCTCCAAACAGGAGACGTTATGAATGCTCTTTTAAGCATACCACTGTGTCTCAACATATCCTGTAAAAATGTGACCTTGATGTTCTTGAGTATTGCCATTAAATGCTCAAAATTTATGTCGTGCGGTTACCGTAAACTGATTACAACATGGGGTCAATCATTCTTCTAGTATATACTATGCCTGCATTATATACAAGACTATAAAAGAAATTAACCAAGAAATTACCATACTATCTCTAGATCATCGTGGCTTGCATTACTCTCTATATTAAAGCCATGCTCGTTGGCTAGATGAAGTAAACAAATGAAGTAGAAACTTGTAGATAGATCTTTACGCTCATCCGAGCTATACATTCTGCGAACATGATTCACTAGTTCGCCGAACTTTTTACCCTTGCCGTCATTGGTGAATGCATCATGGCCCTTTCGTATTTCAGATGAATGCTCAGTATTTATAGTGCGCCATATGTTGTCTTTGAGAAGTCTTACATCGACTCTTTTTGCAATACGAGAAAAGTTAACGTATTCCGGTCTGGCCTTCCTTTCCGTGTTGATTAATTTCGTCAGATCACTTTGAGGGGGTCTCTCAACATCCTCGTCATTCATCAAAGTCCCTCCGTCAAGCGCATCATTAAAATCTATCCCCTCAAATCCATTATCCATACCTAATTCAGAAACTTCCTCCAAATCGGCCTGATGCATAGAAGTTGAGATTCTTTCTTCGTTGGACTTTAGGGCCTGCTCATCGTATTGCTTCGCGAAAAAACTGGCGTCAGTTAATGGCTTACTATAATTATTTTCTTGCTCTCTACTTTGGGAGAAGTAGAGTATGGGGTGTGGTTTCAAGAAGAAATTTATTAGTCTTTCTGAGTTGTATCTGATATCCTCCGGGAGCATATTGTGGTCATTGTCTGAATCAGAATCGGGTTTTTTCATCGTAGATAAAGTGTTCTTAGGGGTTTCGAAGAGTTCCTCCTCTTCTTCTTCGTCGCTTTCTTCAAAAAAGTTTATAATTTTGACTTCTTTCTTTCTTGGACCTGTCAGGCCCTCTGTCAGGGTTTCCTTTTTGGAATTCTCAGTAAATCCTCTAGACTTTTTTAATTCTGATACCTTCCAGTGCTCGGGACCTCTCCAGTTCCCTTTTATTTGTCCATCAAAATATGCCATAAGATCTCGATTCATGATATTTCCTTTCACCCTATCGTTATTTGCGACATAGCCTTCCTCATCAACGCCATCATTAACTGCCAGATTAACATCGTCGTAGTTGTCAAAGCCAGGGTCCCCACCTATTTCATCCATATCAAAACCGCCTACGTCAACATCATCAAAATCCTCGGCTTTCATGGACGAAATTAATTCTCGTCCTTCTCGCTCCTCATTTAGATATTTCTCATTCATATCACCTAAGACTGATTTTGCGCCTTGTACATTATCCAAAGCTAAAATTAGTTGCCCGAGAGAAGGGCAAATTGTCAACTTATTCAAGTCGTTGTCATTCTCGTCGTAGATGAAATTTCTCAAATTAAGCACCTGAGAATCTAATTCATTCCCATGATTTTCCCCTATACAAGTTGGTTTGTTAGTCGTGTTTAGGTCTTCCGAAGGAACAGATGTGGCATCGAACACCACCTTACCATCCGTATTAATGCTTAATGAGTTTAATAATAAACTCCGTGAACCTCCTTCATCAAATTCTGCAAGCGCCTTCTTAAATAATGGATCAATGGTTAGCTCTTGATCTAGCTTTTTAATTTGAATGCTCTGAAATGAAACCAATGTTGATTCCACCACTCGATTTACTTTTCTTTTCTTCCTCCCTTCACTGCCCTCCTCATTTATCTCGTCCTGACTCTCCTCGCCATCATTCTCCCCATTGCTTGCATTCACTAAATCTGCCTGAGCTTTCTTGGTGGCAAGGCCACTTAGAAGCTTTCCCGTCTCCGTGGCCACAGATTCGACTCTGCTCAGGTATATCTTGACACATCCATCCAACGTCGCCGATGCTCTCTGAAAATTTATATCTTCTCCATCTTTAATAACATTAAGGTCATGAAAATAATCTATGAGAGCAAACTGCCATGAGTTTTTGGAAGTTATTTTATTATCAGTAGAAAGTTTAATCCACTCCTCAAAATTAGACAATATAGTATTCTTATTCTCGTGAAACCGAATTAAGTTTTCCTCACCAAATGAAGAATTGGCATCATCCTCTCTACCAACGAATAGATCACCTCTGGGATTGCTTGGTACCCTTTTTGACTTGGTTGCATTTCTGCCTGATATTATTCTGCCTTTGTGTGAGAGATCTTGAAGTGATGAAACCCTTCCCGAGGGCAATCTACTTTCGCTATTCCCTTTCTTATTCCCTCTCGCTTTCGGTAGAGTGACAGTGTTCATAATGTGCTCCTTTTAGGGATTTTGATGTTCAAACGTAGATGGCGATACGGTTGAAGCTTTTGTTTACATTAAAAAGTGATATCGCAATTTTATTTTTACCCGAATGAAAATGACAGTTTTTGAGATCTGAAATTATACTATACACAATCTATCTTCTTTTAGATGACTTCCTAGGACCATTAATCTTCTCTATATCTTTTTGGGATAATATTAAACCATTTGCAGTAGACCTACCTATCGTATTTATCTTCAAGCCCTTCTGTCGATACTTCTTGGTCGCTTTGATACCTGTACCTAGTCGATCGCTAGCTGGCGTTGACCCTTTTCCGGAATCTAAATCCCTGAGTTGTCCTTTCTTTACTTTCGAGAGAATTATTCCAGCATTCCGAGCCTCTTCTTCAAATCTTGATATCTTCTTTTTGCGATTTTCAATCATGCCCTTTCTCATGGCCATTGGCATCTTCTCTAACCTCTTGGGATGCCCTGCGGTAGCGGAATTTGTAGCAGAAATGTTTCTGAGTCTGGAATTCAACGTCCTTCTTCTAGCTATCCCTACTGGATCTTCTAAGTCTAAAGTTTGCAAAGTGGTATCAACACCGGAGTATTTCAATTTGTTTGATAATATATGTGATTCTTCAAGCAACCTCTGGAGCTTTAAATCATTCTCTAAGTTTTCTTCATCATCAGCATTGTCAGGACGTCCCTGTTTCTTAATCTGTTCCCTGAAAGCAAGCTCCTTTCTTTGTACTTCAGCTAATGTTGGTACTCTGCCAGACTTTAGCAATTTCTTGTCCTTATTAGAGAGACTGGGTTTTCCTACATGCTCATCAGAAAGCTTGACTACTATCGGGGCCTGTTCTTCCTCATCATCCAGTACAGCGGATCCATTGGAGTCAAAGGAGCTTGAATCACTTGTATAGTCATCTTCGTTATTTTCGTTGTCAGAGCTGAAGCCATAAAAGTCATCCTGTGCGAGTACACCTTCATTCTCGGAACTGATCGAAGAGGAAGCCTCCAGCGTTTTCTTAGTCTTATCTTCGTAGCCTAGAGACTCTAGGGATCCAAATTGTGCCTCGAAGTTCTTTCGCTGTATCTCTAGAGCTTTTAAGTAGTCATCTTGACTCATGCTTCAAGAATACCTGAGTTCTCCTCCTTCTGTGATAAGAAAAAAAATGTGCGATGATCTTCAAAATGTTCAGCTAAGATGCGATGCGTGAACAAGTCTTCTGACCTTTAAAAAATGACAAAATTCAGAGGCTGTATAGATATCCACTCGGGCAAGGTAAAGCAAATTGTTGGAGGAACTCTTAGACAGGACGATTCAGCCGACATTTCGAGTGAAAGGACTACGTCACTGCTTACGAAGGAGAATTTCGTCTCAACAAAACCTTCTTCATATTATGGTCAGTTATATAGAGATGCAAATATTGAGGGATGTCACATAATCAAACTTGGTTCTAATTCCTTGAATGATGTTGCGGCAAAGTTAGCATGCGAAGAGTGGCCCTATCACTTTCAAGTCGGGGGCGGAATAAATGACACGAATGCATTAGATTGGGTGGAGAAATACAAGGCATCTCATGTTATCGTAACTAGTTGGCTATTCAATGAAGCTGATGGAAAGACAATTCTTAATGAAGGGAAGTTAAAGAAATTATCATCTCTAGTTGGTAAAAAACGGCTTATCGTAGACTTGAGTTGTCGAAGAGTTCAGAACGAACGAGCAGTTGACTGGGTTGTCACTATAAATAAATGGCAAACACTAACCGACAGTAAGCTCAGCAAGGAGCTTTTAAACGATGTAGGAAAATACTGCGATGAGTTTTTAATTCATGCAGCTGATGTGGAAGGGTTATGTCAGGGTATTGATGAAGATTTGGTTGAAAGGCTTGGTGAATGGTGCCCAGAAGGATTCGAAGGAAAGTTAGTATATGCTGGTGGCGCAAAGCTGGTGGATGACTTGAAAACTGTTAATGACTTGAGTAATGGAAAGGTAGATTTAACTTTTGGAAGTGCCTTAGACATTTTTGGCGGGAACCTTGTCAAGTTTGATGACCTTGTGCGATGGAATCAAAACTCATTTAAGTCTTGTTAGATATTACATTTCTATATAGGTATAAAAAGAATTAGATAGAATACATTTTCAGGCGGTGAACCACCTCAGCTCCATGACGATGCTCCGAAAGCTCCATCACCACCATATGGAGAGTTACCCATTCCAGGGGAATTCCCATTTGGTGACCTTCCATATGTCGTAAAGCCACCTGATGCCGTATTGCTTGCCTCGATTGTATCCTTGTTTAACTCCATAGATATACCAGCAAGTTTTAACTGTAAGGTCTCTATTCCCTTAAGCACAACATCATTTGGAGGCAAATTACCCACAGTCTCTACATCTATATAAAAATTGGATGGCTTCGCTTTATAGTCAAATGGAGCATCTGGATCAGGGGCTTCTTCCCAGTCACAGTTTGCCGATTTTGGCCATTCGGCTTCAGGATCATTCTCATACCAGTAGTCTGTATGTTTTAGTTTATTCCAAGGATCATACTCGAAACCAATAGCTGCACATGGAGACCATTTAGAATGTTCTTTAGCTATTCCTTTTTTCGCTATACAAGTTATTCTTAGTTCTTGATGCTTTCTCAACTTACATATAAGAGAACCCTTTCTTTGCAAGTCTCTTATCACTGGATCTCCCAACTTCGAACCGTTGTGGAATTTGGCAAGATCAGAAGCATATACATTCATCGTTGAATCTGTATCACACTTTGCTGTCAACTCGAGCTTAACAGAACAATTTGGACAATATTGGTCACAGGTACAGTCGCGAGAATAGGATAAGTTCTCGATACCTTCACTGTTTAAAGGAATCAATCCTAATCTGTGTGAGATAAACTCATCGGCAAGCACCGACGTATTTACCTCTATCTCAACAAGATCGATCGCCAACGTAGGTACTTCTGCCAACATAGTTCTTCTCAATGAGTTAGCCATAGCCAAGTCCACATCCTTCAAAATAAAGTCAACATGGTCCTTCTCTGCTTGCCTAATAGTCACTCGAGGCCCTGTATCACTTCCCTTATCGATCTCCATTTCCCTGTGCTTAAGCTCCTGTTCTCTCGAGTAATATGTTCCAATCTTTCTGTTTTTGTCGAGGGCTTCTCAGTAACATGTAAATTAATTTACAGGTTACTCTAATCGCTGGATATAGTATCATTTATTCTACCATTTATTGTTTCCTACGATAGCAAGCAGAAAAGTAATGTCAAGCTTGCAAATACCGGATTTACGACTTGAGCAGTCCTTTTTGAGAAGCCTCCGTGTATATGCGCAAAGAAATGAGAAGAGAAAGTATGAGCAATTAGGCATACCTCATTTTTCAGGTGACGAGTCTGATCTTTTCTCAAAACAGCTCGATGAAGAGGAACAAGAAATTCTAGCTCAGACGCAAAAAGGGATATTACCACCCCTTTCTAGCGTCCTGCCTTCAATCGTAACCTACGCCATCATCAAGGACCATATTTTAATGCCTTTTTTACAAGGATTTATGTGGGCAGGCTTCTTATTAACTGTTCGCCCTTATTTCAATGCAGTTTTTCGTCACGGGAGACGCTGGGGTGTTCAGATGTCTAGAAAAATGAGTACTTTCTCTAATAATTTATTAGCTCCAGGCCTAAGAAGGTCCAAGTGATGCCCCCTTGATCGTGTCAAAATGTCACGTGTGTATATAGTTATAATTTCATGTCGCAGTCTACAATATAAATCCGTCAGTGCTTTGGCGCCGTAATAAACAGGATATACAGAATATGTTCACTAGAAGTAGGACTAGAAAGGTACAAGACGCGTCTTATACTGGAGTCGGTAGAAATCTGAATGGTCAAAAAGAGCCAGATAATGACGCTTTGGCGGCAGCATTCTCTATTGGAAAAGGGCTCAATGTAACTACCAACAACACTAGAGCATTTTCAATTTCCAGGTCTCCATCGATGCAAAACGGATTCATTGAAAGACCCTCCCGAGCAGGTAGTCTTCTGAAACGATCATCGATAAGCAGAAGTGTTTCGCTCAACAAAATGGGCCCTAACTGGTCGGAGCAATTAGCCACACCTCCTAATAGTCTGAGAAGAAATTCCATTAACGGGAGACGAGACTCCTCGCGGTTAAATAGTATGGACATGGATGGCTATGGATCACATCTCAACCAAATTGCAGAAGATAGTATTTCATACCACACAAATCAAAAGCGAATGCAGGACTTGAAAGTGAACCGTCATTCAATGGTTTCATCCTCTGGATCAAGGCTTTCCGATAATAGTGGAGTCAAGCAACCAGGTGATTTTGGGCATAATACAAAGATGGTTAAAAAGTACATACCTACGCCTACGGGTATCAAGGTAATTGAGGTACCACAACAGACTTATGAAAAGGAACTAGAAAGAACGAATTCTATGAGAGGTAAGAGGTCTATGTCAAGATCTAATTCTATGAACTCCGGAATGAACTATATCATTTCTCGGTCTTCTTCTTTAGTTAGCCCTGCTTCAAGAGGTAAACGAAATGGATCACCACGTGTATCAAGCTTGATGGGCTCACCTACGCTTGGAACTATGGCAGAAAAGGAAGAAACTGAAAATCGAGAGAGTCCTTTAGAGGATGACTTGAAAGCTTTGGAATTGAAAATTGAACACGAGAAGAAGCTTTCTAGAGAATTAGCACAGAAGAAGCTAGAGTTCGAGAGGTACAAAAATCAAAGAATAAAAAAGGAGAAGGAATTAGAGCTGCTCCAACGTATCCCCAACAATCTATCCGCTCTAAAATTAGATATTCAAGAAAAGGGGGGAGAAGACGACGAGGAAGTTGATGTTCCTATAACTAAAACTCCGATTGCAGTTGATGAGGTTGATAAAAAGCACCTTGCAGAAAAAATGAGCACAGGGAGACCGACCCATGATGATTCAGATAATGACTCAAACTCAAAATATTTAGCTAATTCTAATGAGAAAGTAACCGTTAGTGTCCAGGAGCCGGCAATCGGCACGAACGAACCATCTAACACTCAGGAAATTTTGTCTGCTCAACAAATGATTTCTAATTCCGGTGAAAATTCTGAGAACTCTGAAGCTGCATCTTTGGGTGGATCAAGTTCTGGTACGGAGTTTGGATCTTCAGTCAAACATTTCACCACCTCAAAACTCGGGAATAATGATAATGCCAAAGAGCACGATAATGATTTGTCCGGCTCAGAATCAGCTGCAACTTTGAATGCGAAAGCTACTTCAGATGATAAACTCGCTCAAAGTGAAGATACAATCAGCGGAGATGTAAATGAAAATCAGTCGGTCCGGAAGGATTCAGAGTCCCTGCTTCTTGAAAGCTCTGAAAATAATAAAGAAGGTCAAGCCTCCTTAAATGACTATGTTGGAGTTGAAGACATTTCTCAAGATAACGAAACTGGTAAGTCAAGTCTAGCAAAACATTTAAGACCTACCTTCGATGCAGTTCCTGAAATCATCAAGGATGACACTCTCGAGGTTCCTAAAACAAACTCGATAAACTTGAGCTCGAATTCATCTGTCTACTCATCCGGAAGCATGGAGTCCCTACTGCCTACTCGGAGACTTAAAAAGCCCATAAAATCGGCCATGAAGAACTCTTCTTCGAAGTATAATCTCTCAGCAACAAACTCAGGGGGGTCCAACCCAGCATTACAGGCGTATCTATCCCTCACTACGGCTGAGAATACAAGGTTGAATTCAAAGTTGTCTTCGTCTAAGTTAACTAACAATGCGAATCAGACTGCTTACAATGGAACTGATAATACATCGTCACATGACAATCAAATACGAAAGTCCATCAGAAAATCACAGGTTCCAGCCCAGGGTTTCCAATCAAGATCCTTGCGGCCACAGTCCAGTGCGTTCGATGGTGGTCATGCTTCCGAGTCTCCTCATATGACAACTCGAACTTTGCGAGACAATAGGTCATCTTACTATGTTGCTCCAATCGGCCCGCATCCTACGAAACAACCTAACTATCAATCGCCATCAAAAGCACGGGCTGCGGAGTTGTATAGAAAGGCGAATACGGCACCTGCGTCAACATTTCCATCTAAACCTGCAAAAGAGGTTAGATCCAGGACAACTTTGCGTGATATGTTAAACGATGAAACCTCTCATGATGAGCATAAGAGAATGAACACATTTTATAACGCTGAGCGTAGGCATATCAATACCAGAATTGCAGATTCTGACGATGAGTCTGGTGCACAGCCCGTTCATCCACACCATCATCATCACCTTGGATTAGGTAGAGGTCTCATTTCTAGATTCAAAGATTCTGATGATGATTTACCACTCATGCATAACTCGAACGAGAATGCTATGCATTATGTCAAGCCTAAAATGACAACCTCGCTACGCGAAGAGAAGTCGGCAGATGTAACACCACCAAGAAAGCCTAAATTCAAGAAGCTTGCCAAGCTTAAAAAAATTTTTGGGAAAAACTAGTAACATAATTTGATTATTCGTTTATTTAATGCAGGTGACACATTTAAGATTTACAGCGTTTATAAATTTCTAAGAGAAAATAGAATTCAAGTTTCGAACTCAATGAGACTTTCAGTATTCCTTCCATGGTCATGTCTATAATTCTGTTCGGCATCATGGAACGTAGAGAGCTTTCTTTCTTTAGGTTTTACTTCTCCTATTGAGTCAGTTAATACTTGGGCTTCTGTGCCCAAGAGTAAATCTTTGTCCTTGTCATCGATAGTGATAATTCCAAAATCATCATCTCGTTCTTCATCTTCATCAGAACTCTTATTCTTTTCCAGAATATTCGTTTTCATGCTGGAATTCTCTGAGGTCTGTACTAATGCTGCTGAGGCCGCTGAATCCATGCGACGGCGAACCTTATTCGCCACCTTTCGCCCATCAGCTAGTAAGCCATCAAACATATTTCTTATATTATTCATGGTATCATATTTTGTTTCCAATGGTTTGTCGGTATGAATTGATTTTCGCAAGGTCTTACTGAAAAATAATTCATAAGTCTCGTCAGCAAGAATAACCATCCTAAAGGTAGGTAGATTTATGTAGACAGGAGATTTCGGATCCAATGCAGCATTATGTGATATCTTACTATCTAACGTAAGCTCCTTGATAAGCAATTCCTCCTCCTGAGGTTGTGCATACTCGAAGGCTCTCTGTATAAAAGTACTAGCCGCCGAAAGATACCGTTCCAGCTGCTGATTCTCAATTTTTTGCTGGTCGATATCTACCGTAGTTGGAATTTTGATATCGACAGTTGAGTTTTCATTTCGTTTCGCATTCTGCTTATAGACTTCGTCTGCAATGGCATTTTCAATTGCTGTCTCGGTTATCTCATCTAAAAGCACTCCATCCTTCCAGGGGGCGGTTAAGAATAGTAAATCTTCAGACATATCTAAAATCCCTTCCCTATCAATTCTGCCATTTTCATCGACATAAAGATCAAAAAAGTTCTGGATTGAGTTCATGAGATCCTTTTCGGTTAGCTTATTTAATCCAACAACTAACTCTGCTAAGTCAAGAGTACCATTGTCTTCAGTATCCCAGACTCTGAAAAGCCTTGTCATGAAATCAAGCTTTTTACCCTCCTTAGCATTATCAGAGTTATAGTTTGGGTCTACCCAGTCGCATATTTCGCTCATAAATCGGACAAAAGACTTGAAGTCCATGACGCCAGATCCCCCTCCCGTCTTCACATTATAAGATTCTACTATGGAATAAAACCTATCATATAATACTGATAGAGCTTCCAGAGTCATGTTGGGAGTCTTAGGCAAATTACGAAGTTCAGTCCTCTTTACAAAGCTAGAAATATTAGTGAATATTGTATCTCTGTGCTTCGCTCTATATTTATTGATTAGCGTCTCATCGACTACAGCAAATTCTTTGAAAGCTGTTACCAATAACTCTTGAAACTTCGAGATCGATCTATATTTCGGATTGGGAGAAGTAGGATGTGCAGATTCGTTCAATGTGTGAAAATAATTCTTTAGTATAGATATAAATGTCCCATCATCTTCTGTTCCTAACAACTTTTCACCATTGATTTTCAAAATAGCAATAGCAACCTGAAATATAGTTTTAGAACCTTGTAAAAAGAATACATCTAATATTCTGAAGGCATATACTAGTGGCATTGAATTCAAATAAAGGGATAAGAACCAGGGGAGCGAAACCACAGATAGCTGTATGTCATTCTTCGCTATATGTTCCCATAAGATAGGCATGGTCTCTTGGACTATAGATTCGAAAACCTTTTGATCGAGAAGGGTTCCGTACATTGTTTTCGAATAATATCCAGGCACAATTCGCTCACATAACATGTTTAAACACCAGAAGGCCTGTTCCTCGGACATATATATTAACAATGCAGCCACTACAATATTCATAGCTTGGCAATAGCCTATATCCTTATTTTTCCAGGAATATGCCGTTAGAACATTGCGCAATCGTTCAATCCCTTCTTCGGTCCTATAAGCAGCGTATTCGGGTAAAGAGCGGTTCAAATCTTTCTCAATCTCCTCAATTGCCACGGATTTCTTATCTTTATTATCTTCTAGGAGACTTCTGTACTCTCCCTGGTTATCGAACCTTAAATACATTGATCCACAGCACAACTCCCATATTTCTCCTCGAAGCCTATTAGGCAAGCCTACACGAACAAGTTTATAGAACATAGGAGTCTTTATCAATGATAAGTTTCTACCATCGACACGAAATAAGTCGAACCAAAGCTTCATCTTGGCCTTGTCGCGAGTTTCCTTTGGATTCCCCAAAAATTTAAACTTGAGACCAAGACCTCCGTCAGGAATGTGTAAAATTTGCTCATCCGAAACTTTGTTTTTAGCCAAAAGGTACTCAGAATAACATGTTTGTATAAAAGGATGCACTTTTTTGAGGTTCGACAAGTTTTTTTTTAATGTATTCTTCAAATTGAACGCAAACTTTTCTGCCTCCGAACGTAGGCCTATAAAATAAACTGTGATTACTATTTGACTATGAGTGCTGAAAGAGAGGACAAAACCATAAGAAGGTGCTGGTAAACGCTCAACTTTCTTTACAGAAGACAAATGTAAAGTAAAAGTACAACTCCGGCGATCTAGAGCGTCACTAAAAATCAAGAAATGTTGCGTCAAATACAACTTACCCTGAGGAACACCCATGCTTTTATAATAGTCGTTCCCAAAAGCCGAAGTTATCCTCAATTCCGTACTAAACTCATCTAACACTGTTTCTCCATCAGGGATATGATTAACATAGCAGAACAATTCCTCCTTGCTAAGTTCTGTTCCAGCTTTTTTATCAATCAACTGATTTAGCTTACTAGCTGCCTTGTCTCGTATGCTCCCAAGGAATTCCATTCTCTAAATGCAGATAAAAATTGTTACTACTCCGAGGATGCTTCCTAACTATTCTAATTGTCGTGGACGGAACTTCAAGAAATATATTGTTTTCTATTTTGAGACAAGAAAAAAAAAAAAAAAAAAGAAAGACTTCATATACAGAAATCGTCGCTCTATCATACTACAGGTAATGCACTATCAGAATATCTTCACTCAATTTTTATATTCTACATAAATACACAGCAATGAACGCCTTTATTATACATTCACATTAGATTATACTAATATTATTTACTTCTTGTCTTCTTCGCTGTCAACGTTGTCCAAATAGTCCGAAAATTTGAATGATCTCGAACGGCCTGATTTATGGCTACTTTGAGAGTCATGGTGGTGGTGTGGATAGTGATGGTGGTGATGATGTTGATTCTTGTCGTTTTTCGAAGAAAGGTCACCATTTTGATGATTTTTATTCATGTTCGGAAAAAGCAGGAATCTTTCAACGATGTCATTCTTAAGAAAGTCCCTAGAACGACCCTCAGATTGCAAGTCATTTACTGTCATAAAGTTTGAATAATTTGATATCTGCTTTAAAGGAGAAGACAAGCTCTTCTTTTTACTGTGTTTAAATTTGTTTGAGATTATTCTTCCTGTATGATTAAGAATTATTTTGAGGAGGTCCCTCTTCAAATGTAGAATAAAGTCCTTCCCTGTCCATAGCTTGTTGGAGTAGCTCAATGTAGGCACAGATAATTTCAAATTATCGACATTAAGTATGTTGAGGTGATTATTCGCATGAAAGCTGACTGAGATATTCGTTTGCTCTACTTCCACATTTACTATGCTAGTATATTTTGCAGACCTTTCCAATATTAGATCCATTTCCGCATTCGAGTCATAGCATTCTTTCGTTATCGCCATCGGTAAGTTACCCAAATCATCCTCAAGAGTTGATGATTTCATACTATCAGAGGAGTCATCCAAGGCATCAAAATTATTCAGCTCTGTAGAACTAGTATCATCAAAAGAAAAGTTGACCAGCGATGAATCTGAGTTGGAATGCCTACTTTTAAAAAGCTTTCTCAAAGGATTCCTGGATTCTTTCAAACCCTCGATGTCTGGATTACGGTGTTCGGAGTTATTATTATTACTAAGATTGTTATTATTGCTATTATTCTTGTCTTTCTCAGGAAAAACGTATTCGAATAGTTTTTTTGCTGTATCATAATCAAGAGCAACCTTCAATGGTAGAGCACTAATCTTCAATTCTTGCATGATCAGAATGCCCCCTACTGGCTCCATCGTTTTCCAGCTCACATAGATTACAGGTCTGTCTTTCGAATATTGAGATTTAAGTTTAACACAATCAGAATCATTAGAATCACCGCCGTATAATTCCGGAAGTGGCATTAATAGTTCAGGATACAAGGTCCTTCTTTGCAAATTAAAGCCTTGTATCATATTGATTGAGATTTTATTTGTGTGAGCGCCCTCAGCAGTAAATATGCCAGTAAACCTTAACTGAGCCAATGCAATATCAATCAAAGGCTCCCTTATCTCATTTAGAAGATGCCAAATGATCAGATTGAGCGAAATTGTCCAATATTTTGTTTTCTTCAGATACTTATCCTTTCTAGAAATAACACCACGTAGCGTTAGAATAAGTTCTAAGCGACATCTTTCATGTTCAATTCCAAGCGCATTAATAAGATCCTTCAGCTCTTCGTAAAAATGGGGATCCAACTGGTCAATCTTGACTCTCAAGTCATTCTGAAAATTGAAGCTTTCCTGAAGCTCGACTACCCTTGATGTCAAAGAGTTATAATGCTCTATATCTGACAAGGATAATATTTTGTCTAGCTTACTCATAAGAACATCTCTTTTGGTCTTTGTGTGAACCAATAAGTCAGTAATTATGAAGTATAAACTTGAATATTGTACAGAATCGGCGTTTATGACAAGTCTCGCAATATTAACATTCAATTGATTTTTCAGTAATGCTGTATTCCTCAATGTTTGATAAAAATTGGGTTTCTTTACAACGACTGAAATGGAACTCCTCTCGGCTACGAGCTTTTCCAGAATCCAGGATGAGTCGTAACATATTTCTGGTCCTAGCCACTTCTGCCAATTCATCTCCTCTCGAGTTCTTCTCTCAAAAAAACTAGATAGATTTTCCCCTTCCTCCTTTTGTTCTTCCTTAAAAACAAAGATATGTGTGTCCTGCAAAAGAAACCCATATCTTGATTCTGTGGACCTGAAGATCTCATTATTTTCACTCACAATATCCAAAGTACCCTTTGCATTTACTGACACAATTCTTAACTCAACATCTTGCGAGGCGACAAGAACAGAAGAGTTCGGATCTCTTTCACTTATCATTTGAATTTGAGGATTAAAAAACTTGATTAAATATTCATTCTCCATCTCCAAACTATCGTCAGGAATTTCTCCTACCTGGTCTCTAAATCCATCAATAACTTCTTCATTGCTCTTGTAGTCTTTCGTGAAATGAAACTCGGGATCTTTCTCATCTGAATCTTTAGATTTGTCCGAGTCCGCTTCATTGCACATCTGATTTACGACACTTTCGATTAGACTGACCGCTCTTCGACTCATAAAATACACTTGAGATTTCCTATCACTGAGTTGCTGGAAGTATTCCAAAAGTCCATCTCTCAGTCTATTATTCCATTTAAAATGAGGACTGTAAAATATAAACCTGTTATGAAAGTCTGACATGCTAGATTCTGAAGAAGTCATTTCTTTCAAATCATGTAAAGATTTCCTGGCAGTATATACAGAGTATGAAGTTGACATTCTTGATAACTCCTCGTCTGAACATGAACTCGTCGAATAAGAATCATCTTGAAGTGACTTGAGAATTTCATTGAGTACCTTAACCTTCATCTTTGCGTCCTCTATATGTTTGAATAGAGTTCTATGCTCTTTTCGTGAAGCGCCTGCATCAAGGTTAAGTTTATCAATCTGGATTTGAAAACTTTGAATATCTTGATTAATAGTCTCGACTCTTTTCTCCAAAAGATCTTTTTGAATTTGTTCGGGTTTATTTTGATGTATTATACAGTCATGCGAATGTTCATCTCCAAAAGGATATGGCCCAGTTTCATGAAGCCTGAAATCTCTTATATATGAAATTTTCGGCGACGTCAAGATGGGATATATCTTTAAATCTGGGAATGATCTATGTTCTTGCCTTGCATAGAGTTCAACATAATCATCTGGATCAATCCAGGGAATTTCTTCTTCTTTGAATTTCGAATCTTTAAGCCAATCAGATAATTTACTGGCCCTCGTACCGTTTCCAAAAGTAGAAGACGTTGGACTTTCGGAAGATATGCTTGAGTAATTACTATCATCAATGAATGATTCCAAATATGCACGTACGGACTTTTCCTTAAATACGGCCAGAAGTAGCCTTACATCACAATTATCAATTTCAACGGATCCCGCATTCATTTTGAGTTTGTAAACTTTATTGTTTATATTCAAGCGCTCGTTCACATATCTTATCATCTCCTTAGTTTGGTGAAGATCTATGGAACAACTTGATACTTTACCCTTTAACCCCGTGAATGCTATTTTACTCTTCTGTAACAGGTCATCTCCTGTTGAATGCAAGTACATATGAGATAAGCTAAGCGGTTCAAAAATCAATTGATATTTGACTGTGAAAATATGAGGGCCCATTTTTATACTTGAAGTGTCAATCGGATTCTTGTTAAAAAGGTTCCCTCTTTTTATAGGCATAGAGGAGTTTTTCGTTAAAGTATTCCACCAGTAGTAAAAGTTATGGAAGGTATATGGAGTGAAATATGCTGCATTATAAGCACCACCATTCTCACTCTTGGACACGACAGAAAGAGCCATATGAATATAGTCAGATCTGAAATCTTCATACGAGTCAGGATGCCATTCGTACTTCGGATTGGTGACTATCACGTCATAGTGGTTTTTAAATTTGGTAGTCCTTTCTTGATGATCAGACAATTCGCAAGTTTTGTCGACATTTCTTTCAAACAAAAAGCCAAAGGTCCATCTAACTTTATCTGCGGAAGCCAACTTGATTACTTCCTTCTGATACTTTCTGTATCCTTCGTTATCCATAAACTCCGTCCCTTCCGTCACAATGTTCATACTCCATGACTCTCTTTCGAAGGGAGAATATCGGGGAATAGCGAGTATAAAATCATCACTATGTAAAGTGACGAGCTCCTGAGACTTTCCAGTCTTGTTTATACCTAATTCGACGTTATTCTTCCATACAAAAACAAACCCTGATGCTTTTCCCGATAAATCATAAGGCGATAAAGATGACTTCATATGCAAACAAAGTTCGTTAGCTACATTCACACCAACCTTTCCGTGCGCTATTAAAGATAATTTGTCCCACCATCCAATAGGACTATCGTCGATCTTAGGCTTGGTAAACTTGTCTAAAGCTGCCAGCGCTGCCAGTATACCAGCCTGATAAGATTTACACCAAGTTAACATGCACGCCCTCTCGCTACTCAAATTGACAGATAAATCGAGCATTACTTTCACTGGAGTCAAAGTTCTGGGAACGAAGAGAGAATAAAATGTGTCTATATCGTCCTTCTTATCAATCACTGAGGGTAAGAATGGAACGAAAATAAATCTCATCTCCTCCTTCCTATGAACGAGCTTTTCATTTATAACAAAATTACCTTCGACGCATATAGTTTGGTCATCCTTCTCTGAATTGGAAGGCAATGACACAAGCGGTAAGTGATAATCTTTGAGAAAACAGTAGAAAGTTGAGGCCTTTAGGGACAAGAATATAGGGATTAAAATTGAGTACTCTAGTTTCGGTTGGCCCTTGCCATAAATTCGAAGAAAATCGTCTATGTTGTCGACTCGCGCATTTCCTAATTCCAAATCGACATTTCGAAACACTGCTCCTAGGAGTGGTGGCCCATCAGCATAGTCTATAATATCAAACTTTGACGTCATCAACTCACTTATCGTTTCTTTGCCCCAAAATTCTTCAGATTTATTGGCCCATTCCTTTACTTTAACGTCCTTAAATTTTCTAAATTTCAATATCCATGAAGTGGAGAATTGTTCTTTGAGAGCTCGTTCTGCTCTTTCGATCTTCTCTTGCACTTCTTCAGCTATCAGACTCGGTAACTCTGTATCTGTCTCAGGAATTTCATCATTTGAGATCTTAGCTTCCTTGTGTCTATGAAGGATATTACCCAAATGTAAATGCGAATTCTTCAATGAATGCAGGGTATTCACCTTTCTTCGAAAGATACTATCGGCCAGTTCCTCGTTTAAGGGTGACGTATTAGCATGGGGGTTATTACCAAATCTGGACATTGGAGACAGTGTATAGTGTAACCTTGATGCTCTTTCAAGTTCCACGCTCTCATCCATAAGCTGCGATGCTTTTCTCTGAAAAGCTTTCCACTTCTTCAATCTACTTTGTTGTTCAATTCTGCCTAACTCAAAAATATAAGAAAGCTCATTCTCAAATAGATCATTTTCTATTATTAACCCTAATTTCTGTGCTTTGACTCGAACACAAGGCAATTTGGTTGCTGGTTTTGCCATTGGCATTATTCTTTCATAATTCTTATTAGTTGCAAGCAAATTGAAGTTATTTCTTATCTGCCTAATAGTTTTGACTAATGTAATTAGGTTATCAATGACAGTGTAAACCAAGAATTGATGGGGAATATTGAATCTTATAACTTCTGTATCAAATTTTAACAAATCATTTTTAAGTTCATCAGATTTCTCATATCCGAAATTGAAATTTTGGATAATAAGCAAACGGGCCCAAAGTTTGGTAGACGGATGGACAACATATATTCTTGCAAGTTTAGTTTTGAGAAACTTTGATACAAAAATGTTTTCCATCTTCATAGAGTCGAACTCAATCATCATATCAACATTTTGGGGCAACCTAATGACAATTGCTGTCGAATGAACGATTATATCGAGATTAAGTTTCTTACGAGCTCCTCTGACCATTTTCAATTGTTCACGAGAACAGTTTGGCTTTACGGTGGGGCTGAAGTACTTCAATAAAGTAAAGGCATAAACACAACACCAAATTAGAAAGACATCAATTCTTCCATCAATCTCTGAAATTTGGAGAATGAGATTACTCTTATCACTGCCATAATCTTTTGCATTCACATCTTGCTTATTAAATAAAACGACTTCAGAAATTGAAAGAACCTTTTTAACCTTAATCAAATTACTGTCTTCCAGGAAATTTAAAAGAGAACTATCAATGCTCGAGATATCGTCCAAGTCCACGTTATTTACTTGATAATCTGCAACAATATCAAAATCTTCCACAAATTCAGTGCTGTATTCACTCGAAGTAAATCCTTCAATTAAGTTAACGCTGAAATCTATCTCACCAAGCTTTCTTTTTAATGAAAAACTTATATCACTTAATCTCAAGGTGATTCCTCTTCTGAAATCCTTCAAATCAATTTCCTCTTTTAAAGCTTTGTCGAATACCTTATGCAGCGGTAAACCATCTTTGCAGATTATATCAGCTTCTATGCTGGTAAGATCCACCTTTAGGGAAGAAATAAACTCTGGTAGGAGTTCTACTACATCGTAATACATGACCTCGTCTTTGCTGCTTTGAGGAATAGAAGAGGGACCAAAACTGTCACAAGTTAGTTCTGTGTATCTCCTATTGTTTAAAAGAATGGCCCTATTGCGTAAATTTCGAATGATATGAAAAATTACATCATTTATCGATCTTAACTTTATTTTCTTACTCGATATCTTTATTGCCATTAAAGAATCAAATAAATTGTAAACTACTAACATCTGCAATTTAGACACTTCGAGCAAATTTCCGGCCACTTCAATCTTCAAGGACAATAAATTAGATAGGTGTTTCAAGTCAAGCTTATGTTCCCTAGTACCTTTTTGCTTAAATTCCTTCATATTTCTTGAAACAAAGCGACTATTCAATGACAGGATGGAACAAACAACTATCATATTTAGTTGAGAGTCTCTGTGAAATTCTTTGCTTTCTAGCTGTGGAAGATGTATCCGTACCACAGTATCCCCAATAGTTATCTTATTCTTTATTCGATTAATCAATGACAAATAGTTTTTTACTTTGTTCGTAGATATTTTGGGCTTGCTTTTATTTTCTTTTTTTGGGGATGAAAGTATACCATCAATTTGATCATAATAGATATCAATTACAGGATTTGACGCGCTAAACGTCGAAGCAATTACTACCTCTTCTTTAAATCCCTTGCATTCATTTTGGGAATCAAGCAGGCTGGATAAAAGAATACTAGCCACTGGAATAGGATCCAAACTGATGGAATACGAGCAAGTTGGGAGTTCGAAACAAGAAAATTTTTGGTGGTATAAGTGAAGTGAAGATATGATTATCAGCAAATTTAAGGGCTTATTGTGGCAATTAATATCCAAAGGCGAATATTGAACTTTCGTCAGAATATTAACGAATTTTAAAAAGAAATCCTTGTATATGATATCACTGTCTTCAAGGTTCAACTCGAGCAGAGAGAATACACCAAGAAAGTCTTCTAATAATTTATGCTGGTACAACTCTGGCTTATGCTTTCCATCCACTTGCTCCTTTCTATCCGTACCATGAAGTCGCAATGTTAGTAAATATTCAAGAGGAATTGATAGTTTGTTGACTGAAAACTTTAATGCACAGTTTCGTACACTGACGAAATGTGCTTTCGATTTCTGAAATTCACATTTACCAACCAAAGTAAAAGCAAGGCCCACCTCAAGAGATCGCATAAGCTCGCGTTGGGAACGATCATTGTCATTCAATAAAGCACAGTTGGAGAAGGTCGTGGTAAACTTCAAATGTGCAAAATGATCTGCCACTCCTGTGAGCTTAACTCTATCGAAAAATAAATAAGTATTCTTTTCCCCGATCCTTACCAGCGCACCCACAATTACGAACTGTAAATGATTCACGATTTGCCAGAACAACGAATGCTGCCACAATATTCCGGGAAGAGCGACATTGTTCATTTCAGAAAACGATTTCGATGCTTGCTTCTTAATATTCGAAGAATCAGACCTCTTCTTTCCTTCTTTGTCTTGTCGATTTACCAGATTCGAGATTTTCAATTCAACTTCATTGGCAACAATCTTTAAAAACCTTGACTGCAGCCTGCGGTCAAATATCCTAAACCTCAATTTCACATCCTTTGCATATATTTCATTCAGTCCTATTTTGATTGATACATGTCCAATTGAAAGAAAACCAAACGACTTTACACATACGTTTGGAATTCTATTCAAACATGCAATCACAACAAAGTATAGTAGGCCAGCTAAGATCAAATATAGAATTAAATTTGTCATACGATATATTTCATTAATATTCCTATTATACAATATTCAACTTGAGTTTAATGATTTATTGAAGTTGTTCCGGAGTTACCATCGTAGTGAGACAGATAAAATTCATAGTGCGAAATAAAAACAAGATGTTTTCCGTAGCCGAGAAGACATGAGAAATTCGCCGTTCACGTCAAAGCAGTACACGACATTCATCCTACTGATACGGAGGTCACATTACAATAATGATAAGATACTCAGCTAGTAACAGATAGGCTTTACCAATTTTAATGTCTAATTCCACAAATGACCATAAAAAATTGTTCCCGAGTAGTCCGCTTAAAGGCTGGAAGATGAATAGATTGCGCTTCATATGGGAAGTATCTGCGAGCGAATGTTATCAGCTATTGTTAGTGCGACAAAAAATACGATGTTCTTGACAAGATATATTCTTAGTCCTAGCCTTGTCTTCCTGAATTTCTTTTTTTCCTAAAAAGATAATAAATGGAAAGGATTCACATCCCATAAGAGAAACAAGAACTTTACTAACAAATCTTCTGGCGTTGAGAGAAATTTATGAGCTAATGTTAAGGGCTGTCAAGTAAGATCCCTCAATTCCCAGCTTCTCTTAGCTCGTTGCAATTTTCAATTGATAATCTTACTGATTATTTACCTTTGACAATCAAGGTTGGTGTAAAATTTGGGTTTTAGATTTTGATTCTTTCGTTGGAAATAATAG
The DNA here is from genome assembly GCA_031081805.1 of Schwanniomyces etchellsii. Lineage (NCBI taxonomy): Eukaryota > Fungi > Ascomycota > Pichiomycetes > Serinales > Debaryomycetaceae > Schwanniomyces > Schwanniomyces etchellsii. The sequence continues at coordinate 529,136 of JARYSY010000002.1, read as the reverse complement.
TAGATTTTGAATTTAGATGAGATGAATTATCTTGCGTAGACTTGCTGTTTGGTTGTGAACTCGATATGGGATACATTTGTATATCAATAACCGTGTTTGAACACATCTCCTTTCTGAAGAGGTTTTTGATACATCAGTAAAAGTTTTAATATGATGCTTGACAGTTTCGGAGTCATCGGTGGAATAGTTGAATCAGTACAACCAAAATCCTTTCCTCTTGCTATGTTATCAAGTCTGGATGCTCGACTACTATAAATACAGGTGGCATATGGCTGTTATGCATAAGCTTTTTTTGAAACACATCCCAGTTGAGAGTTATTTATTTCAGAAACATGGCACTTTTGGATCAGGGTCGAGTAGGAAAGGAAATTTACTCATTCTTTTATGAAGCCAGTAAACAATAAATACTTTCAGAACAAATTTATACACTAAAATATAGTACTTACATGTTCACCACGAGTATTGTAAAACTCAAACTATGATGATCATTTAAATAATAATAGAAAATTGAAATCCAAGATTAAGCTGTCACGAAAGGTTGCTATCAGTCAAGTTTAATCTATAAGAGATACCACCTGCTCATCTTCACATGGAAATTGTTTTAATTCGGTCGAGAAATAAACTGATTTTCGTGTCAATAAGTGAACTCCAGGACAACTATCTGGGATTTTCTCAAGCAATATAATTTGCACTTCAAATCATTTCCAATCACACGTCGCCTCTTTACTCTCGTTATGGTGGAGCACACTTGGCGTTTTTCGGTATTTCGAAGATTTCAATGACTTCTCTCGCCTCACGTTTTGATAATGAGTCCGTGAGGATGGAGAGATTGTATGAATCATAATCGAAGGATTACGTAGCTCTGCATAAAATCTTTTGCAGTTCAGTAAACCAATAAGTACAATTCTTATTCATCAATGTTAATCAATTAATGAATCAACTGCATCTTTGATTGCTGCGGTAATCAGTTTCACAGATGATCTGCAAGAAGTTTCAATCCAATAAAGTACAAAATAAGAAGCGCGCCTTTCAGGAGCTATAAATGATTTGATGATTCCGATCATCTAGTTGTATACCTCTACATAAGAAGGTTTTACTCGAGCTCCTATGTCGAAGTTTGTGACCACCAGCTCAATGAGTTCAAAGATTCAGCTTTCGATGAGTACAGTAGACTTCAGGATCAAGTCTCTTCTTCTTTCTTAAAAAACTCTTAAACAATATTTAACCCCGAAAATATTATAACAAGTTACTTTTTCAAATAAAATGATTGCAATGATTCTATATTTCCACATGGTCGTCATGAAAACAATAACAAAAAAAAAAAAAAAAAAAAAAAAAAATGGAAATCAGTGCATGCATACTTTTATTATAATGTGTTCAAGGACTCAACCATCATACTTGATTGCTAAAGATAAATACTCCAGCTTTCCTCTGGTACAGCTTGAAACTCGGTCCTAAAGCTCTCTTTCGAATAATTGCTTAAGTTTTGTTGTTGGTTGAAAATTTGAGTTGATTGAGAAAACAACATCCTTTTCTTGCTGCTAGTATCTTGGCCATTTGTCAATATTACTCTGACATTGTGATTCTCATTTTCGATGTGAAAAGGTCTGTATTAGTGTAGCTTCCAATTTTTACCAAAGGGTAGAAAAAAATATATCTTTGAACCTCTATGTGTACCACAAGAATAGTCCATAAATTACATACATAATGGTCGATGATCATCACAATCTGTTTCAATTTGTTACAGGATGAAACACCAATAAGTTATGTATATGAAAAAAAGGAAAAAAATGTACAAGTGAGTTGATCATTTTTTTCAAAATTTTCAGTCCGAGTTTGCTATAATATTCCGAAGAACCAAAGAAAAGATGGTAGAGTACACCTAGTGCTATTCATGCTAAGGCACGCAAAAGGTTATTATGGGTTAGCTTAAGTACATGCAAAACAAGTTTTAACTAAAATAGTACGAGAGCGAGTATATTTCAGTCCCTAACCGTAATAAACTCAAATCAAGAATTCTAGTCATGAGTTCTATAATTGATCTAAAGAGGTGTGATACATAAGTTGTTCATGCTGGCCAAATCCCCATATTTCTCTCTAGGTTTACTGAACCCAATTTTAGATGATACAGGGGATAAGGCTCTATCTAGAATATAGATTTACGTGTTTTCCTAGTTGTTTCAATGTGTCTGGATAGCAAAGCCTTCATATCCTTATCCGCGCATTTCTATTCTACGTTCTGTTATAAGCAAAACTTTTTCAGCTTCAAGCGTATAGGAGACAAAGCTTCACATCTCTCCTATTTAAATGTACACCAACTATTTAGAAATGCTTTAGTCGCATTTCAAATGTATCAGGACTCCTGCTAATGATAAATCAAATATATGCCGTGGGGAATACTGAACAGGAAGTTGCAAAAAAGCACAATATGTTGGTACTGTGTATAAGCATTCCGGAAATAGGGTCTTATCGGACTGCATAGCTGATGTGAGTCTGCAACTTCTAACGGTCGAGCATTGACACGTTAAGAAGTCAGCTTTCGAATTGTCGTCCGTAGAACTATACAGAAGAACGTGTATTTCCTATTTCTTTCTTAAATTTGAGTGAATTGAAAATTTCTTACAAAACATAAAGTCATGCAAAGATCAACTCACTGAGACCAGATCGAAATCCGCAAGGATTACTATGTGAAAAGAGGGACGATAGTTCCTAAAATCTAAGGAAATATGCTTCGCAGTAAGTTTTTATCTGATTATGAGGATTATCTGGTAATGCTGATCATATTCCAGGAGCTCCAGTTTCATTTGTGGGCAGCCAACTTTATTGCAACCTCTCGCATAACATTGCGATGTGATTCAATAAAGTCAGCACGACCAGAACTATTTACGAGTTAGTTTTGATGCAATAATATGAGTTTAATATCTAGTTCACTGAAGAAGAGCCGATATCTCGGATCAAACATCTTGATCGGAAGAGAACTTCCGTCATGAGACGATTGCATATCGCACGCTGCGCTTCTCAAAATCATCCTGGTAAGTCATGAAAAATGATCTTGCATATTTGCAATTGTAAAAGTTTATGCTGAAAGAATACCAATCTAATTTTTTCTTTTAAATTACATTCAAGTCTGATCATAATTGAGGATATTATACGAGAAAGATAAGATAAATAATCTGAAGCTATCGATTGGGACTGAACTACTATTAGAGGAAGATGCAAGCGCACAAAGAAAACGTTACACTGGAAGAATCAATAGTGACCCTCGAGGATGTTGAAGATAGCCCCCTTCATGAAAACGTTTCTCATAAAAAGAAATATGTGATTGTTGCAATTATTTCAGTGGGTTGCTTCCTTTCACCCGCTAGCGGAATGGCATTCCTACCATCAATTCCTGAAATAAAGAAACAATTCCATACCACACTGCTAATCATAGACATTTCAAATGCCGTATATTGCATTTTAATGGCATTATCTCCATGTATTATCTCCCCCTTGGGTGATATCTATGGGAGAAGATCGACATTATTGGCATGTACGTTTTTGTTCTCCATCTCCTTAATGTTAACAGCCATCTCTAAGAACCTAGTTCAATTTTTCATTTTTAGAGCATTAAGTGCAATATTTGGAACGCCATTTTTAAGCATCGGAGCAATGGTGATAAGTGATTTGTTTCGACCCGAAGAAAGAGGTACCGCACTTAGTTGGACATTAGCCACTTCTCAAATAGGCCCTGCCCTCTCACCTGTTTTGGGAGGAATATTCACAACATATGCTAATTGGCGAGTAACATTCAGGTTTTTGTTCGGATTGGGTATGCTTCAGTTTATTTCAGTAGCTCTATTTCTCCCTGAAACAGGAAAAGAGATACCTTATTATGAACAACGCAAAGCAAAGAATGTGCGCATATTATTCTTGCCTTACAATCCATTCAAAGTTATTTACACTCTTCGCTATATGAACTTCATTATTGCTGGGTTCATAAGCATACTGATAATGTACAATATGTACGGGCTTCTTACACCTATACGAGAGCTCATGGATCCAAGGTTCCATCTCACGGACCCTGTATATGGTTCACTATTTTACCTCGCCCCAGGAAGCGGTTTCATTACAGGATCACTTTTTGGAGGAAGATGGGCGGACTATTGGGTAAGAAAATATAAGAAGAATAGAGGATACAGATATCCCGAAGACAGGTTGCGATCAATGTATTTCTTTATCGGATTTTTATTTCCAGCATCGATGCTAGTTTACGGCTGGTCCCTAGAAAATAAAAAAGGAGGAATTGCGGTACCTTTAATTGCGATGTATATATCTGGTGTTGCGCAAACTTTCTGTTTTCCCAGTGTTAACACATACTGCACTGATTGTATGCCTGAAGTTAGAGGTTCGGGAATTGCAAGTAATTATATGCTTCGGTATATTGGTGCAGCAATTGCATCTGCATCTATCTTGAAGCAAATTGAAACTATTGGCATTGGATGGACATGTACGATATCGTCATTTTTTATATGGCTTTCATTTTTACTTTGTCTTGTTCTTGTGAAATACGGTGACCGTCTCAGAGGTGTTTCGGAGGAAATTGCCAACAGGGAAAAATAAAAACAACACATATGTCCGTCAAATGTGCTTGCAATAGAAAGTAAAAAAAAAAAGGATGATATCGTATTATTTAGGATTTTTAGTCACCCAAGAAGTTCCTTGGAGATACTTTTATGCGTTTTAGTGCTTCCAAACTACCCATACTTTCTCTTTCCTGCATCTCTATTTTCCCTATAGAGGTAGCGAGCTTACATTTAGAGTATGGTCTCTCAACCAGTATTTTAATGACCCTTCTAAGTTATTCTATTTTATCTCGCCAATATTTGTCGCTTTTGTGACTTAATCCGTCTTTATGCCATTACTGTTCTACGACAGCCCATTCGTCCACCTTTTCATACAGTTAATATTCTAAAAAAGATCCTTTCATTTGATGTAATGCATCTTAAAAATTAATCAAGATGATTACATTTCTCACTAAGGTTGAGCATTAGATTAGTTCATCTATTAGATTTTCTCAGACTTTCTGGTTCGAAAAAAGATATCGGTGACATTTTTCCGATCATGATCCCAATCAGATGCTTGCGACTACGCCTGCACACATCTAATCTTTATCTATGTTCATGTTATTGTTGAATGGAATATAAATATACGGTGAAAGAATATTGGCAGTTATGAAGCCATAATCACTCTTCAGTACAATGAGTGGGCATATGATGGTAGGAATTTCAAATGAAAAATCGACGAATGTCGATATTGAAGTTGAGTCTCTTTCTGGCCATATAGAAAAAGATGGAATGAAATTCTCTCCAGATAGGGAGATTATTGAAGACCCTTGCCTTGAGAATAAGGTTTTAAGGAAAATGGACTTATATATTGTAAGTTTACTTGGATTTTCGTATTTCTTGGCTAGTTTGGACAAGTCCAACATTGGTAACGCAAAGTTAGCTAATTTGCCTGAAGACTTGAATTTAGTTGGTAACCAATTTGGTAACGCCGTTTCGGTAATGTATGCAACATATGTTTTTTTCGAACCTGTGTACGCTAATTTGTTAGGAATTTTTGGCCCTAAAGTAGTTTTGAGTGTTTGTTTAGCAGGATGGAGTATTGTATCGATCTGCACGTCACAATGTCGGAATTATCATCATTTGATAGCATGCCGTTTATTATTAGGCTTTTTTGAGTCTGGCCTCTATCCAGCTGTGAACATGTCACTTACGCTTATGTTTAGGAGGTCTCAGTTGGCAAAAAGATTCTCTTATATTTTTGCGTCCTCAGCAGTTGCTTCTGCCTTTGGAGGGCTCATTTCTTATGGGTGTACAACAATGCACGGAAAGGGCAGCTTGAGTGGGTGGCAATGGATGTATATTATTGAAGGTGCTATTTCATTATTTTTTTTGCCCTTTTATTTGTATTTTCTCCCCAACAAGATCGAAGATGCCAAATGCTTCAATAAAGAAGAAAGAGAATATATGATCAGACGTTATGAAACTATGGCAACTTACATTGACGGCGACAAAATTACGAAAAAGGATATTTTGGCGGCTTTATTGGATTTTAGAACAGTTTTTACGGGAGCTATTCAGTTTTGTCTTGATTTGACCGCATATGGATTAGGAACTTTCATGCCAATTATTGTGAACGGTTTGGGTTTCACTAATGTTCACGCACAACTAATGATGGTTCCCATATACTTTGTTACTGCGATCTCATACCTTATTGTTGCCATAGTTAGTGATAGATACTGCTTACGTAGTCCCTTTGCAGTGGGTGGCTGTATATTAGCAGCTGTTGGCTTAGCGATTGTCGTAGGCGCATCAAAGATGGGAGTTCGCTTTTTTGGATTATTTGTGGTTGCCGTCCCTTTATACATTAGTCCATCGTTGAACCTTGTATGGCTAAGTGGGAATACAGGTAATTTTTATAAAAGAGCCACGATGGTGGGAGTAAATCAGCTCATTGGTAATGCATCCGGGGTTGTCTACGGACAAATGTTTCCCACCCAGGACCTGCCTAGGTATATTAAGGGTCTCTGTATCTGCCTTGCTACGCAAATGGTTGCTTGTTTTGCCTTTATCGTTTTGTTCTTTTATTACAGGAGAGAGAACGCTAGAAGGACAAAAATGATAAAGGAGGCAGAAGATTCTGGTAATCCTCTTCCTGATGAACCCTCAAAGGGAGATAAAAATGTTTACTATTATTATACATATTAATGTAATATATGTCTAGAGTATTTGGATCAAGGGCATAAAGAGCCGTCTCTCTTCTTTTTTTACTTCCTCTAAGTTTGACTTTTATCTTTTTCTGTCACTTTTTCTTCAATTTTTCAATGAAAGATCTTTTACCACATAGTGATGTTTTTTCTTTCATTTCTGATATAAAGGTTACTATTTTGGAGATCAAAACTAAGATCATATATTAATCCTAAACAATTTATAAAAATTTAAAAAATGATCAATTAGTAATCTGTGAAAAGTGCCTCATTGCAAGTCCTCCTGTTAGATTAACCTTCCTCGTCAAATAATTGTCAACTACTGGAAAGTCAACAGAATTAATATCTTTGACTTCTGCACCAGTCTCTTCATTCACTGGAACACCCCAGCCACCACCAGATGGCGTCTCTATTCGGATTCTATCGCCTGGTTTTACCCATACGCTGTTCTTTCCGCCTAAAGCTATCTTTTTATATGAACCATCTTTCTGCCTACGAAGCCAGAAGTTGTATCCTCTTCTTCCTGAATGACCACCACACAAGCCATATGGAGCGAATACTCTTCTTTCCATCAAGCAGGTCGCTTGCAATGGAATTGTAAATTCAATCTCTCTAATAACTCCATCACCTCCTCTTCGAAGACCCAATCCTCCTGAACCCCTGTTGATCTCATATTTTCGTAAAATACAAGGAAATTTCTTCTCGAAAGATTCTGAGTCTGTCATTCTAGTATTTGTTGTGTGGACTTGCACACCCGATTGTCCATTAAAAGTATCTGAAGCGCCACCACCTCCAGCTATTGTCTCATAATATCCGAATAGACCATACTTGGGATCCGAGGAACCAAATGTAAAGTTATTACAAGTCCCTTGAGACGCTGCAGCTGCTTGAAATGCTTTAAGTATAACATCTGTAATTCTTTGAGCAGTTTCCACATTTGATCCCACCGTTGCTGCATCATAAGAAGGCCTAAAAATTGAACCCTCCCTCACTTTAATCTCTAATGGTTCCATGCATCCACTGTTAAGTGGTATATCAACATTGATCAAACATCTCAAAGCATAAAGTATTGCTCCATATAGAACCGCGATGGGACAGTTTAAGTTTCCGTAAAACTGCTCTCCTGATTCTGTGAAGTCAAAAATAGCACTTCCGTCTTCTCTATTTACTATAATGGTGACAGCAATCGCAGTACCATCATCAAGATAATCTACGGCCTTCATATCAGCACCTCCAAATTTGTCGTATGCTAATCTCAATAAGTCCCGTACCGCATTCTCAGCGGACTCTTGAATGGCCGTCATGTAGAGATTTACAACGTCCATTCCAAACTCATCAATAAGTGCCCTGAGTAATTTTATTCCTCTGTAATTGGCTGAGGCGTGAGCTTGGAGATCGCTTATATTATCATTCAAGGCTCTACTACCACTACAACCTTCGTACTTGCCAGGCTGAGTGTACAAGAGATCCACAACAGTATCTTCTTGAAAAACACCTTCCGAATATAGTTTTGCGGACTCTATTGCTGCCCCTTCCTGCCAAAGCTCCTTGGAGTCTGAGGGCATAGATCCCGCAGTGATTCCTCCGATATCTGCATGGTGGCCACGGGAGGCAGTCCAAAACAAGACCTCATTCTTTTCATTTAACACAGGGGTCAATACCGTGATGTCTGGTAAATGTGTACCCCCAGTAGATGGATGGTTCGCGAATAAAACATCGCCAGGCTTGAGTTTGCCCTTCCACCTCTCATTCTGGGCTTCAACAGCTTTGAACATACTCCCTAAATGCCCAGGTATATGGGGAGCATTGGCCAACAACTTACCTTCTGAATCAAAAAGGGCGCATGAGAAGTCCAATCTCTCTTTAATATTCGTAGAGATTGCCGTCATCTGTAATGTTGTTCCCATTTGTTCTGCGATAGACATAAATCGGTGTCCAAACACAGAAAGCTGAACGGGATCAACTATTTTGGAAGAAATCTTAGCTGACCTAGTTTGTACAATCTTCACAAGCACATGTTCTTCTAATACGATAGCATAGCAATTCGGTTCAACTATAATTGTCTGTGTCGCATCAATAATTGTTGCTGGACCCTGAATAGCAGAACCAAGTGGTAGTGAATCTAATTTAAATACTTCCGTATCCTGCCAACCTCCAGGCTGAAAAAAGACTTGCACTTTCTTCATTGGAGAATGTGCAGAAATAGTCTGTATTGAATCGGCTTCTAAAAATGGATTCCTATTCGTAGATTGATCACTATGAACAATTAATTGGACCCTTGCATCTTCCACTATTACACCCCTATTTAAAGTGAATCCGTAGTCTTGTTGATGCTTTTCGATGAAGCTAGTCTTAAAATCCCAGTTCTTAGCTTCTTTCTTGATCATAATACAAGAATCTGTACCATCATATCTCATATTGAGATAAAAGTCAATTGAAATACGTTCGTTGCCGGTTTTTTCTTTTTCATGTTCCTCGAGTGCTTGGGTTTTTAAATCTGATAAGCTTTGTAAAATTGATTGCATATTGGACTCCTTGATCTCGAGTGATACCGGCGCTTGCTTCTCAATCACGACGTCTGCAAGAGCAATACCATACGCAGATAAAAGAGATGAATACTTGTGAATTGCGACGTTTTCAATGTTAAGATTTCTTGCAACTGAACAACAGTGCTGCGCACCTGCACCTCCGAACACAGCTAGGTTGTGGTCTGCTGTATTATGGCCCTTTCCCTCGGTTAAGGTTCTGATAGGTCTGCTCATCGCCTCGTTGGCAACCTTCAAAAACCCACAAGCTACATCTTCCGGGGAGAATAGAGGCGCCTCCTGTTGAGCTCTTTCCTTATTAATCTCTTCTGCTAGTTCTTCAAATAGTACGCGAGTCCTCTCAATGTCTAAGTCTTGGTCCTCGTTAGGCCCAAAAATTTTTGGGAAAAATTCAGGACGAATTCTTCCGGTGAAGAGGTTTGCATCTGTTATTGTTAATGGTCCTCCTTTTCTGTAACAAGCGGGACCAGGATGAGCACCAGCAGACTGAGGACCAACCACAAACATTCCGTTTTTCCAAAACAACATTGAGCCTCCGCCAGCTGCAACTGTAGAAATGTCCAATTGTGGTGTTGTTAGATGTACTTCGCTAACAATATTCTGGAAAATATGCTCAAAACTTCCTGAGTATCTTGAAACATCAGTGGAAGTGCCTCCCATATCAAACCCAAGTGTAGCCTTCCCACTCTCTTGCCTATCATCAAAACAAGTCTTTGCATATCCAACGACACCTCCAGCTGGGCCCGACAAAATGGCATGTAACCCAGTAAATTTGTTCCAGGGGCATAAGCCACCATTGCTCTGCATAAACAAGAGTTTGTTACCCATTGCTTCCAACCCACCTTCAAATCCTGAACCAAATGCTTCAAGGTACTCCTGAATCTTGGGTAATAAATAAGCGTCTGCAACAGTTGAGCTACACCTATTAACAATTCCAATCATGGGTTGTAATTCAGTAGATACTGAAACCTGAAATCCAAGTTTTCTTGCCATTTTGGCAACCTCTTGCTCATGCGTAGGGTATAAATAGGAATGAAGGAAACAGATTGCCAAACTTTTGAATCCTTCTTCCTTTAATATCTCTAGCTGCTTTTGAATCTTCGACTGATCAGGTTTCTCGATAATTTGAATGATATCACCGGTTATCGCTTTTACCAAATTTTCCTCATTACTATCTTCAATAGATATTGGACTTTTAGGTCCACCTCCCTCGGTGTAGTTGACAAGAGTAATTCTTTCATCGACTTCAACGACTTTAGCATATAACTGATCGAGTTTTTTCGCACTGATATCAAAAATGTCTGGCCTGGTTTGGTTGCCAATCAGCAAAACGTCTCTAAAATCTTTTGAGGTCAAAAGCACTACTGGAGCTCCTGTCCTTTCCAAAAGAGCGTTTGTTGCGACAGTTGTTCCCATTTTAATCGATTCAATACTTTCAGTACTAATCTTTTCTGACTTTGGAAAAGGCTTCTCATGCACCATTTCCAAAACTCTTCTTATCCCCTCTGTAGGTGCATCCTGATAATTCAATGGATCAACAGACAAAAGTTTGAATACTATCTCTTTTTGTCCAGGAACCGAAGCGTAAACGTCAGTAAAGGTTCCACCACGATCTGGGATGTTAGTGATCAAACCACCATATCATGCGGCAACAAGAACTTACCTATTGCAATTCTAATGCCTCTTGTCATTGTTGTAACGTTCGCTTCTGAGAAACAAACCTAACCCTAGGCTTTAGCTAGTAATTCTTATGCCCTTTTATATTGTCAGTTTTCATGGTTTTGCCAATCTTGTCGGTAAAGAAGTTCCGATTCATCACAATGCTGCCACTGATATCACTGGTCGTGCGAATACAATATGATAAGAACAATATGATAATCTGCAATACTGTTGAATTTCCTATTAAATAGTTCGTTTATCACTGAAATATCAAAGCTATGTGGCCATATATTCTCTCGAGTGTGCGATTTATATATGTCTATATATCCCACATATCATAATGCGAGGACCACAAATGAACATTGGTATACGCATTTTCCCAAAAATGTATATCTTCATTCCCCTGAAAATTAGCTTCAATTTCTGGAAAACTTAACGTTTGCGAGAGTGTTGGCTCCATAAAATCCAAGGATGGTAAAGAAAACTCTTCATTCGTGATTTTCGCCTCATTCTTGACACGTTGAAGATTTGTGTCTTCCATGTTATCTGAAATTGACCCCGCATCTGGTTCAGCAGACGAATGCATTCTACTCCATATTTGACTCTTAGAAATGCTCTTTTTGTCATTCAAAGTGTCTCTCTTTCCAATTTCTTTTATAAACAGATTTATCTTTGATAACTTCTCTTGCGCAATATGGTTACCCATCTTTGAGAGTTCTTCAAGTATCCTTAAACAAGAGTTCAAAGATTTATCGATATCACTTCTATCATCAAGTCCCAAATTCTTAGCAAGAACCAAAGTCACAGCGGCACTAAACGTATATTCTGGGTCTACAACCCCGAATGCTGCTATCATCATTTGCCTAAAGCAAATCCACATTATTTCAGTTGTTAATTGAGCAGCATTCACGCAAATGGTTAAGGCTGAAAGTGTATTTGTTGAGGCATTTGACAATTCGAATGCATTTCCTGACTGCGCAGATACCGTCTTTTCATAAAAAAGCTGATACAAAACAGCAATCGAGGCTAGGTGGATTTGGTAGCAATAGCTTAAATGGACTGAAAACTTCAATCTTCTTTCTTTTATGTCTTCCTTCTCTTTTTCATCTAAGGATAGTCTCAAGTTTGTAGGTAGTAATTCGTTCCACTTGATGAGTCTACTTATAATGCTAATTACCGATTTCACTAAACCTGAGCTTCCGTCTTTTGAGGAAACCATCTTCCTATACTTTGAGTCCCTTCTTCTCTGGTAGATAACATTGACTATATCTTCAGCGATTTTCGCTAGATCAATATAAAATCTCATATCTTCTGCATCAGGGAATAGTATTCTTTTCACTTCGCCATTTGCATTGAATATCGTCATATTGGGATACTCTGCGGAAATTTGATTAACATCCAAAGAAGTAGGATGGCCAAGCTTCGCACATAGAAATCTATTCGTGGTGTATGCGGCCCACCAGATTCTTCGCCTTCTCTCAAGATATGAGATAGTAAATGATGCTTCCTTCCTTTCTTCGTGTATTCCTAAACGAATCGACATTTCTATGGCCATTGTCGAATACAAGATCGCAAAGTCATCTTCATTCACAGCCCTGAAATAATAGGTTGCGAGAATTAAAATTATGATGTGCTGCTCATTGATTTCACGCCTGCAAGGCAAAATCTGGGATAATCCGATCCAGAAGTACAGTCGTCTAGATTGCGGATTGTCATTATCCTCCATACTCGGCGCACAGTTCGAAATTTTCTGAAACCCGTTACCACTATAATGCTGCCCGAGACCAATCAATACAAGCAAGAGTGGCATCCAATCTTGATCAAGCTCATCTGCAAACGTAACGTACTCTCCTTCTGAAAAAAGACTTAGCTTTGACAAAATCTCCTCCATTTCAAATGGTAGATTTATCGAAGCCAAAAAAAAATGAACGTTGTCAATCATATCCTTACAAAATGAAGCAGGAAGTACTATTTCTGTCTTCGATACACCAGCTTTCAAACCTGGTACATTCTTCTCATTTTTATGTAACAGATCATCAACCACATCAATATCCTGAATTCTTGCCAATTTTGTGATAATAAAATCCGAACTTCCAGCCTCCAATCGTATATCCTCATTTACATTGGGTCGTTTTCTGCTGTATGAAGCGCCTCTTTTATGAGGTAAGGGCAACATTGTCGCAAGTCCTTCTAATTGTCTCTTCTCGGGTAAAGAATTTTGATCCCCTTTATCTATGTGACTAAAGATAACCTCGCTATCATCCAGTGGTGTTTTTGTAGGTCCCATAGGCTCGTAAACGGAGAGACGTTGTTTAAGATCGCTGATGGTTTTCTTCATATTTTGAACGCTGGAAAGAAGTACCGACACCCTTTTACTTTTCTCTGCATATATACAATCAACATTTGCAATTTCACAACTTCGACACACCTTTTCTCCTGAGCACTTCGTCTTTCGCTTTTTGCATCTTAAGCATCTGTATTTGTTAGAATCAAGAAACAACAGATACGAGATTTTGGGGTAAAAGTAATTTGCAACTTACGCTCTTTTTGACTTTGTACAGGCTATCTTAGTGGATGCAATGTCATCTCCATCTGACATAGTGTTATTGTATCACTTTACTTCTATTTTTCAGTCTATATCTTACAGGTTGGAACAGTAAATGGTGGAAAGTTTTTAGGCACTAGAAGTATTTTTGATAAGAGTGTACCTGCATATTGAATATTTACAGATTACGGACGTTCATTCTTTCACTTAAAGAGCTATGACAGTAGCGGCTCTGTCGATGCTGAGGAAATAAAGTATCTTTCATTCTAACTTAATTAAACCATCATCTCGTTCAAGGTTTTCATAGTAATCTGATGTAAGTCTTATCGGTACTAATTTTTAAGCCACTACTGCACCTTGCTTAAGACTGTAGATACTATTCTTGTTTCAGTTACATTTCAAGGCTTTACAAGTTCAAACTGGATCCGAACTCCTTTTCAAGCGTCTAATTTGCCGTTAGCTTAACGATTAAAAGATAAGTGGGGTCAGAAATGCGCTGCAAATTTCGGAAGTCATATGCCGATCAGGATCTCAGTAAAGTTAAACATGATTCCAGTATGGAGAACTTGTATCATTTAATTGAACTGATTATAGAGTTGTAGAGATTTTTTTCTGGCTTATAACAGCCATGACTATTGCTTCTAACTTGGAGCTCCAACCAAGGGATGAATTCAATGACATAAGAATAAAATTATCTAAAGATGACTATGATCACAAAATAGATGTTAGTGCTGGTGTATATCGAGACGATCAGGGGCTCTCATATATCTTACCATCTGTGAAGCAATCCAAGGCTATTTTATTTGAAAAAGATTTGGGTCATGACTACAATTTTTGTTTGGGTATCAGAGAGTTTGTCCAATCTGCAGCTATAGTAGCCCTTGGAGAAGATGTGAATGAAAGTGATAGAGTGGCCTCTTGTCAAACTATAGGTGGAACCGGTGCATGCCATTTAGGAGCCGAATTTTTGGTACGCGGGTGCAATTACAGGAACTTTTACTTGGGCACCCCAACATGGCCGAACTATATTCCTTTGATCAAGAAAGCGGGCGGTGAGCTAACATTTTACAACTCATATGATGAAGAGAATAAATGTGTCGATTTCGACTGCTTGATGAATGCCATGAAACATGCACCTCCAAAATCGATTTTTGTCCTTCAACTTTGCTGCCACAACCCTACTGGAACGGACTTGAATCCGGATCAGTGGCGTAAGGTGGCTAAAACTATGAAGCAGTTGGATCTTATTCCTTTCATTGATGGCGCCTACCAGGGTCTTGCTACGGGATCGATGGATAATGACTCTTGGCCCGTAAAGTGTTTAATAGAACAGAATTTAGAATTTGTATTCTGTCAATCTTTTTCAAAATGTTTAGGTCTTTACGCCGAAAGAGTTGGCTGCCTTCATGTCGTCTTGAATAATCATGATGATAAGAATGTTGTTTTGGATCAGCTTAGATATATATTTAGAGCAGAGTCTTCCTGCGCTCCTGCTTATGGAGCTCGGATTATGGCCACAATTTCAGGCGATCCAAGACTAGCCTTACAATGGCAAACGGATTTGAAGAATATGAGCAATAGATTATATGATACTCGTAAAGCTCTTCACAAATTGCTTACTGTGACTCACAAAACACCAGGAAACTGGGACCATTTACTAACTCAGCGTGGCTTATTTTGGTATTCTGGCCTAAATGAAATGCAGTGCAACTTTCTAGTTGATAAATACCACATTTACCTACCTAAGAATGGACGCGTAAATATCGCTGGATTGAATGCATCCAATATCGAGAGATTTGCAATTGCCTTCAATGAAAGTGTCAGAATTAATTAAGAATTATAGTCCTATTTATAATACATCATACTTAATTCATGGATAGCACCTTCAATTAAAGTGAGCTGTTGTTTTGCTGACTTCCTAATTTGTTGGCTTTTGTTTAAAAAACTGGATCTTCAATTCTCAGAATTTTCATTTATTTATTTCATTTGTTAGATATAAATCATCTGAATAGAAAACTAGCTTTCTGATCAGGCACAAGATTGAGTACTCTTCCTTCAGATATGCCACATCTAATATTCTCTAGAACCATCATCTCCATCTCTTCGATTGTTTGAACTGCCTGTGCGCCCATATGAGGAATGGTCAAAACATTGGGCGATTGTAGCAACTCTTCTGGGACTTGTGGTTCATTCTCATAGACATCCAACCCTGCAGCACCAATTTTTCCATTTTTCAAGTACTTAATCAATGATTTTTCGTCAATAATGCTACCCCTTGCTGTATTTATAATTATTACACCGTCTTTCATCATACTTATTAATCTTTCATTAACCAAGTGATAAGTTGATTCATTCAAAGGGCAATTGAGAGAAATCACGTCAGCCTGTGCAGCAAGCTCTTCAATAGTAGGAACATATTTTGCACCTTTCTCTAAGTTATCTGGTAGTTTAGTCCTATTATAATATAATATTTCGCTGAATCCAAGCACAACAGCTCTGTCACGAAAAGCACGCCCGATTCCTCCCATTCCAATGATACCCAAAATCTTGTTTTTTGGGGTGAATCCTAATGCAGCCCCTGCAGCAAACCCTTTTTGAGGCCACTGCTTCTTAGCAAGACACTGTCGAGCTTCTTCAAGGTTCCTCATTGCACCCAACAAAAGGTAAAGATTGACGTCTGCAGTGGGGTTGTTAATTACATGTGGGCAGTTCGCTAGTTGTATTCCACGCTGGCTGAGTGCTTTTGCATCACATTGGTCGTACCCTGCTCCCTGGTGTGCAATGTACTTCAAAGATTCCGGGAAGTGAGCAATAAGTTCTTTGTCAAACATACCAACTTTTTTTGCCGTAATATAACCTCTTGCGATAGCAACAACCAGTGAATACTTACCATGTAAGTCTTCAATAAATTCTTCCCTTGAGTACTCACCAATGTGCACCACATCAGCAATGGTTTCAAATTCTTTCCATTCATTTTGCGTGAATCTAATAGGATTCATATGGAGTATGAGTGGCTTTTGAATGGTCATATTACTTCTCTCAGTTTACTTTTCTTTGTATCTATGTCGAAGCATTGTAATCCTTAAGAAGTCTATGAAGACTTCATATCGGCAAATGACTTCCGATCTGATGGGTCCTCGACTGTGCACTCATGACTTTATCTTCAGCACAAAATAAGTTCACATTTTTCATTCTTCGAATTTGATCTATTTTCAAAGGAAAACTCTATTCAATCCTTTCTACCGAAAGCATATCCTCCCTTTCTATTCCTTGAGTTACATCATTCGTGAATGGCATGAGGTTGGCATGTCGCATCAGACCAGTCGCAAAAGTCAAGTCATTTTAGACGTTTATCCAAATAATGCGACTGCAGAGGTATCAGTGAGCGGATTCATTGCCTTCCTTATTTTATCGAAGTACTTGTTAAGTGCTGTATCTTTCACTATGCATCTCATATTTAAGAGAAACGAGCGAACACGGATCGAGCTTCTGAGTAGAATTCTTCCTATCGACCAAGTCATTTGTTGTTGCATTCTCCTTTGTTAAACATTATTGTACCCACTTGGTTACAGATTTAGAGTAATCAAGATCAATCAATTCTATCAAACGTCTTCTTTCTTTTCTTTGTTTCTGCTTCTTTCTTTGGGTAAGTTATAGAATTACTGTATTTCAGTTAAGTAAGATACTTTGCTACAAGAAATCTATGGAATGGAAGCACTTTGACTGTTATAGCTTGCTAATGTTTGTGTGAAAGCGGCATTATTTTAAATAAACCTTCAATGAGGAACTCAACAATGTGGGAAGCGTGTGCTTGTTTCTCTGCAAATTCAGTGAATGTAGAATGTCCTAAATAAAGGCATCCTGCAATATATTTACTCAATTGTGGTTTACTCGATCTATAGCATATCTTTCATTGATGTTACTTTGATACCTATCAAATGACAAATTTCTAGGTGAGAAATATAATTAGCCTTCTTTTTTAGGCTTGAGATATAGATATCTTGGTGAGAGATGCTGTTTGCGACTAATCTGCTCTGGAAGCAATTTTTTTGTTCTACTTATTTAAATAGAGATCATCTAAAAGGAAGTATTAGATGTTTGCTTTGCTTTTCTACTGGCCTCTACGAAGCTTCTTTTGGAGAATTTCATCAACTATCATTAGCCACTATTCGTTTTCTTTTTTTTTTGTATTTTTATTCACCGCCGATTTTCCCTACTCTACATGCTAACAGTCAATGTATAGGAAGGCGAGAACTCAAGTTTAGCCCACAGAATAGACCATGCTTTCCGTTCGTTTTTTGTTTTTTTTCTAGCAATGATCTTTGAGTAATTTATATATTTGTGGGGTCATTGATTTGGTTCAAAAAACCAGAAGAGTGAAAGATCAATTCTAATGAATGTGATTTCCCGTAACTGAGCGAGACTTTTTCGGTCAAGAATTTTTAAAGTTCCAAAAAAGTAGTATGTATACACTTCTCTTTTCCTTTTTCGTGGGGCATCTACTCTTGAGAACTTGGGGACCGTACGTCAGTCTACTATTTGTAGTAAATTATTTTTATGGGTTCAACTTCAGTAATACTTTCTTTTCTTGAGTCGTCTCACTACCATTGACGTTGAGAAAAATTTCCTTTTAAGTCAAGTTGGAGGAAGCACCATTTCCTTTTTCGGTAAGTTTATTTGCAACAATTATAGAACTGTGAAAGCGTAATCAGAATTAACTACTTTCGGTAGTTTTCTTGACATTTGCAGGCAGAAGGAGGCCTTTGACCCCATTTTCACACCTAGCACTAAGGTAGAGTTTTTTTTTTTATAAATAGACGTATACGCTCAGGATTGGGAAACCATAATCATTAAGAAGTCTCTACACAGGTAGTTTTTTCTCTTCAAGCAACAAAAAATGAAATTAAATATCGCTACTACTACATTGGCCATAGCTTTGGCAGGAGCTGTTCTGGCTGCACCAGCTGCCTACGAAGAAAGTACGGAATTGACAAGGAGAGATGTAGACGACATTAAAAGTGCAATAGCTTCATTGAACACTTATAGAATGAAAAGAGAAGAAATACCATCCTACGAACTTGTTCAGAGAGAATACCAGATTGTGACAGATGTTTTGACTTTAATCAAGAATACCAATCTTGCACCAAAGGTCCTCAAGTATTTGGTGTCTGATCCAACTTTATCTTCTATAGCAACAAAGACAATCGTTGCCGCAGTTAAGAGCGGTATAGTTAACATAAACACTTTGTTCAAGTCCTTGAATGATTCTGGTTTATTGGTCCTGGTAATCCAGGACCTTATTGGTGATTGTAGCTTGTATGCCGAAATCTACTCATTGGCGTTGGGCTACATCTCTAATTTGGCTGAAGAAATAAATGACAAACTCAAATCCAAAAGAGAACTTAGCTTTGCTGAAGATTTGGCTGAAGAAGGAGCCATCTTTGCAAGAGCAACTAATGTTTCAAGTTCGGCCACTTCAGGTGTCCCTGATGATTCAACTCTCACTGAATTGATGGAATCGTTGAAGAGTTCCGGTTTGGCCACACAGGTGGTGAGGCAGTTGATTGTTGATCCAGATTTCTTGAAATGGGGGGCTGACTTGATTCAACAGCTTTTTGAATCGAAGGCGCTTACTCTAGGTGAGGTCGTCGACGCGATTGAACAATCTGGTTTAATCTCATCATTGTTCAAGCTTATTTTCAACTACGATACTTTGAAGACTGTTGTTACCAATGCGTTGGCAGCTGCTTTCGGCAAGTGTAATGATAATGCAAGTTCAGCACCAACTTCAACTACATACACTAGTAGCCCAACCAAAACCAGTTCGCCTTCAAATTGTAAGAAAAGAAAGAGATCTTACTACTGATGATCTTACGCATTTTGGATAGCTGACTTTTGCATGACTGCTGCGGCCACTTGAAAGCTTTAGCCTTTTTTCTATATTCGAATAACCATTCTATGAGGAAGATTTAATTACCTTTATCGACTATTAACTGAGGTGGAGATATCCCCTATTACATGAGCTGTATGGTACTTCGTTTTTGATCTACGTAATGCTCACTTTCGTTTTATACTTTCTTGTTGTTTTGAAACATTTTATTTCTACATTTTCAATAACAGGCTTGAAGCAATATGGCAATGCTGGAAAGATGCGAATAATTCGGACAAAATTAAATAGCAATAAATAACATCCTTGATATTTGTTTTAGTGTAAGTTCTGTATGCTTAATAGGCAACTGAAGGGGAGAAATACTTACGTGGTACTTAAATGATATTCGTACTTTTGAATTCTCGTTCCTTTTTTTGAGAATTGCAGTAATTAGAAAATAAGTGAATTTTCGCACATTATTTAAGTCGAAATGTAAGAATTGGAGGAGATAAAGAATAGCAACTATGGCTCGAGTAGCTATTGGACTACACGCATACAAGACTCAATCCGTAGAGAATTAAAAGGCACTTTGCATCCTGAGATTCAATATATATTTGCCATTCAATTATTTTGATAGACATTGCGAAAGAGGAATGTTCTGAAACTATACCAGCTCTATTATACAGTCGCAAACTTCTCTAGATATTCATTGGCGTTAAATTTTTTAAATTGCTTTATATTTTTCGAATTATAACATTGTTAACCAGTAGCTCCTAAACACAGTACTATGTCTAACTGCTATTGGAATTCTGGAAGAACGTTTTACTAATATCGATACTGCAGTATATAGAACCTGCTGAGAATAACTCTTTCTGGTCAAGCAGCTTCATTAAAGGGTATCTAATATCATACTCGAATAAGTTTACAAGTTGTTAGGTTCCGAGTTAACATGCCATGCGGTATATCACATATCAGTTGTCGATATAGTAATATATGCTTAGGTTTTCTAAACGTATATCCAAGGGCGTGTGGCGTAGTTGGTAGCGCGTCTGCCTTGCAAGCAGAAGGTCACCGGTTCGACTCCGGTCTCGTCCATTCTTCTTTTTTTCTTTTCCCGATGTCTTGAAACACAAGTTTATCCTTTGTCATTCTATCTTTTTTCTACAAACCACATAAAGACTTCACAAAGCATTATACCTATCCATAAAAATGCCTCTGAAGTCTAATATAACTTCATGAAGTTTTGTTGAAAGATCAATCTAGTAAATAATGAAATCTAGTCACATGCTGAGCTGACGCGCAGCATAAACCTTCTCTGTTTGTTATGCAATACATTATATTCAGTAGTGAGTAAATATGCCTGGGTACGTAATTAAAGATGATAAGTTCTTGGGAGAATAAGTGAGAGATGCTAACATATTTAGTGAAGTGATAACTTTCCATGTTGGCCAGTGTGGAAACCAGGTGGGTCTCCAATATTGGAATCAGATGGCCTTAGAACATGGCATCTCTTTAGATGGAACAGCACTGGAATATCCTAATGAGCAGATGTCATTCGGTAACTCAGATAGCACAAACAGTGATAACAGTCGTGATGACCGGACAGATGTATTTTTCACAAATTCGACTTCAAACAGATACATTCCTAGAGCCATTCTTATTGATTTAGAGCCATCTGTAATTAATAAATGCACCGCAAAGATACCGATGTTTAATCCAAGAAACATTCACCTTAGCGAACAAGGAAGTGGTGCTGCGAATAATTGGCAGCATGGATATAAGTATGGCTTACATTATCAAGAAGAACTCGTCGATTTAATTGATCGTGAATGTGACAAATGTGAGAATCTATCTACTTTTCATTTAGTGCATAGTGTTGCTGGAGGAACGGGTTCTGGAGTAGGCTCCTTGCTTTTAGAACTTTTGAACGATCGTTATGGAAGCAAAAAGATAACTAATACGTCGCTGGTTTTTCCCTCTAGCGAAAAAACATCTGATGTGGTAGTACAACCGTATAATACCCTACTCACACTCAAGAGATTGATTGAATTTAGTGATGGAACCTTCGTCTTTGAGAATGATGCTCTAAATAGTATCGAGATGTCATTATTCGGTGTTCACTCCTCTGGACTGGATAGGCTCAATGGCAACAGCGATAGTGCATTTGAAGGGGTGAACAAACTCATCTCGCTAGTTCTCACAAGCATATCGAATCCATTAAGGTTTCCTAATTATATGTATAGCTCAAATGAGTCTATACTCTCCTCGCTAATACCAACTCCCGACTTGAAATTTTTAACGCTGTCTATTGCTCCTTTTTCCTCATGGGGACGGCAAGCGGATGTAACCACCAGGCATAGTTTTACAAATCTTAACGAGTACGACATTGTTTTAGAGCTTTTGAATGACAGATACAAAATGAACAAAGTTGGCTCCTCCACGAAATACATTTCCATACTAAATTACATTATTGGCGACCACATCAACCAGCACGAGCTCCGCAGAGGGACCACAAAGGCACAGCTGCGCGTGGAATTCGTTCCTTGGACATCTTCTTCTTTTCATACTGCAAACTGTCGTATGTCACCATATCTAAGGAGGGATCCCTGCAATTCTGATCCCAGAAATCTTCAGGGAGTCGAGATCTCAAATAACACTTCAGTTGCCCATGTTTTTACCAAAGTGGTCAAGCAGTTCGATCTTCTAGCGAAACGTGAGGCCTACATTAATTATTACACTCTGTCAAATGACAGAGAAGAAAGATCGCGTGTGTTAGACGTCTTCAATGAGTGCCGCGAATCGGTGATGCTGGTTATTGAAGAGTATAACCTGTGCTCGTCTATGAATTATTTGGAAGATGAGATTTTAGAAGATGATGATATTATTTAGCCAATTGCATTGTATATTCAAGCGTTTTTCTTCTCCTATGTGTTCTTATCTGTGTTTGGCAGTATCTAATCTCCGTAAGCGAGATAGGTGCGAATGCGAAATTTGATGCAGCCCCAGTTGTGTATTAGTAACCATCTGTAAACAATCATATAATATCGATATACTTAATAAGTTTAACTACCAAATAAGGAGTAAGATTTAGTAGAAGAATGACGGCAGATTTTGATCTTTTATCGCTTCTCTCTGAGAGAGCAAAGGCGAGAAAAATGTTTCATTTTAAGAATGCAGGGATAGGAGAGGCGCCACAGGGGTTTGTTCCTCATCCTAAACCTATAGGGATGAATTGGGGGACGCCCAACGAAGGATTCTTTCCAATCGAAAGCATGGAGCTAAAGGTATTAGACTATCCATTCCAGAAGTCGCTTGCACTTCCGCTAACCAATGCGTCCCTTGAATCACTTGCAACGACTTTGACATGGTCAGCAGGAGAGGGCCAACCCAATGGAGGCCTGGGCGCCATTGAAAATCTTAGAAAGCTTTCTGTTAACGACATGAAGGGATTGAAAAATACCGTGCTTGTCCAGAAACATACGGACAAAGCTAACCAAATAGATCTTGCAACCGGTCTTCAATATTCTAATGTTGACGGCCTTAGCCAGCTTCTTCAATTCACTAGAGAATTTACGACTAGAGTAAATAAACCAGCGTATGATGAGTGGAGCACAATTATGACAACTGGCTCAGGTGATGGTTTGAACAAGGCAGTTGATGCAATATTAAATCCAGGTGACGTGATTCTAATCGAAGAATTTACATTTACTCCATTTTTAATGAATGTTCATGAGACGGGTGGGATTGCCGTGCCCCTAAAATTGGATTTGAATACAGCTCCTGGAGCCAGCAATGGCTTGGACTTAAATTTCTTGGTCGACTTGCTTGAGAACTGGGACACCAGACACCCAGAGCTTACTGGAAGAAGACCCAAGGCTCTCTATACAATCTGTTCGGGACAAAACCCGACGGGCCTCACTCAGAGCTTCGAGTTTAGAAAAAAGGTTTACGCTCTCGCTGAGAAGTACAATTTTCTCATTATAGAGGATGATCCATATGGCTACATTTCGCTTCCTCCATTTCGAACCCCTGAAGGCTTCATGTCTTTAGAAGACTTTATTACGGTCGACGAGTATCTCGCAGACCATTTGACACCTTCCTATCTCAAACTTGACACCAGGGGCCGTGTCATACGTATTGAGACATTTTCTAAGCTATTCGCTCCGGGATTAAGATTAGGTTTTATTGTAGCGCACAAAAATGTTATCGATGTTGTGCGTAATCACTCTGCAGTTGTCACTCGCTTTCCGTCTGGCCCTTCACAGATTATTTTAAACAACGTCTTAGAGCAAAAATTTGGTGGAATTGATGGCTGGATTCAATGGATCTTGAAAATCAGGGCTACTTATGCTAGAAGACGTGACGTTCTCTTGAACGCACTTTATGATCTGACTGCGTACGAAAAAGGATACATAGATATCATAGATCCAAGAGCTGGAATGTTTGTAGCGGTAATCATAAAGTTTCCTCCTTCCACAGATATCATATCAAAGATGAATTTGCTCGACTGGAAATTAAGATCTTACGGTGCTAGTGTTGTTCAGGGCCTCAGCCTCTCATTTGACTCAGAATTCAGTGCAGAGAGATCTAATTTTTTCAGATTGACTATTTGTAGTGCAGAGGACCTCCAGCAACTAGTAGAGGGAGCAAAAAGATTAACTGATGCAGTTGAGAACTTTTTTGCTAAGGGATTAGAATTTTAATATGTCCAGTAATTATAAGGTTTTCATTTAAGTTTTTTTTTTTTTTCTTGGTGTTCGCGTAGGCTTAAACAATAATCAATAACCAACTCAGGCACAATTAATAGCGCAGAAGTAACGGCGACAAGTGACGAAAAAGTGAACGCAGAATGTCATTTAACTTCTCTAATTTTACCAAAGACTTGAAGACTTTTAGCGACAAGGTAAGCAATGAGTTTAATAAGGAGCTCTTACCCATGGCCCAGAGAACTTCAAGGAGAGTTCAGGAAAGGATGGGTAAAGTGAATGTGGACGATATAAGTCAATTACCACCAGAATATATTGAATTGGCAGACAAGTGCAACAACATTGAAAAATTGTATAAGAATGTATTGAAAGTAACGACGACATATGAAAATGAGAGTTACGACTACCCTTCTAATTTACAGGAGTCTTTCAATGAATTCGGAAAGAATATCAGCAAGAGAGTGAGCACTTTATCTAAAGCTACGACCCCGGCCGAAGCACAAGCTGCGCTCATTAACCCGGATGCTGGTGAATTCAAGCCTCCAAAGACATTGTATCATGCTTTGGCTCGTGCGACTGATGGCTCGATTCTCACTTCGAATGAGCAAGATGAAAGTCCTCTTGTCAAAGGCTTGGATTTGTATTCTGCGAGTGTCAATAAGATTGGAAATGCTAGGATTGGACAGGATCAGCTTATCAAAGAAAGATTTAACAAGCCTCTTACAACTACCTTGCGTCAGCTTATTTCACAAAGTAATAAGATACAGAAGAAAGTCGAAGAGAAAAGAATTGATTACGATCTAGCCAGAGGAAACTTGACAAACTGTGCCAACCCTGCCAAGGAGCCTAACTTTCGTGTGATCATGGAGAATGCAGAGGACGAGTTTGCTAATGCTGTCGAGGATGCAATTAATATCTTTCAGAACGTTCTAGATAACGCAAAGCCGCTTGATGGATTTTTTGAACTAGCAAAGGCTCAACTAGCTTACCACAAATTGGCAGCTGAGATATTTGAAGGTATGATAGGCGACTTGGAGAAATTTAAGGATGAGAGTACATC
This sequence comes from Schwanniomyces etchellsii, assembly GCA_031081805.1. NCBI lineage: Eukaryota > Fungi > Ascomycota > Pichiomycetes > Serinales > Debaryomycetaceae > Schwanniomyces > Schwanniomyces etchellsii. Next base: position 504,000 of record JARYSY010000002.1, on the reverse strand, counting down.
GTCTCACGAAAGCCATAGTAATACGAGAGAATCTGACGATTTTGAAATATGAGAGATTTAGCTAGATAAGTGTTTAAATTTTGAACTAATTAACCAATTCTAAATTGTTGGCATTAAACCTTATTTTTTTACCACGATAGTATCATAGATACTTAAATATACAAGATGCTCAATATTATTGAAATTTTAGCGCTTCAATTCGGGCGTCCACTGCACTTTGATTTGGACTATCAGATAAATTACCCTCTAGCAATTTAGCGTGGACTGCATTCAAAGCCCTAATTGTGTCTTTGCTGTCTATGACCGTAGATATATTAATCTCGTTTGCACCTTGGGAAATCATTTCAATATTAATTCTTTCATCTGCTAGAACCTTGAACATATTACCTGCTATTCCAATAAAATTCACCATTTGTCGACCTACCAAAGATATAATGGCCATATTTCTTGTAACATCTACATAGCCCAATTTATTGAGGTCTTGGAGCGCATGCTTCAATTGGTTTTCCTGCTCTTGTTGAATCTGAAGTGCCATAGATACATGGACCTCTGATGTGGAAATCAAGTCCACCACCAATTTATACTTATCTAATGTAGTGAAGATGTGGGCTAAAAATCCATGGGAAAGAGCTTTTTTATTGGAATGCACATTAATGACAACGATATCTTGCTTTGCAGTGATAGCAGTAGCAGATTTCTTTTTATGCTGCAATATGTATGAATTTGATAATGTCTCATATGCAGCTGGGGGGTGTGGTGGTGTTGCTTCACCTCTTCTACCCAAATTATCTGGATAAATGACTGTTCCCTTTCCTTTAGGGTTCTCAACATTTTTAATACGAATTGGAATTTTAGCTTTGATGACCTGTTCCATTGTGAATGGGTGAATAACCTCTGATCCATAGTAAGTCAATTCCGCTGCTTCTTCAGGTGTAACGCTGTCTAGAAGCCTAGCGGTGGGCACTTTACGAGGATCTGCAGTGAATATACCATCAACTTCTTTCCAAACCTGAAGTTCATCTGCCAGCGTACCCACGGCGATAAGAGCAGCACAAAGGTCAGTGTATCCCCTTCCTACACCATTCAATAAACCTCCTGGGACAACCCCAAAGTAACCGGTGAGTACGGGAACAGTACCTTCATCAAGCTCCAAAACTCTCTGACCCAACTTGTCTGATAAAAATTTGTAAAAGTGGGAATCAAGCCCACTATTGAAATCATAATCAAGTGGGATGATATCAGAGAGGTCTATATAAGCAGATTTAAGACCATGGTCTTTCATCAACGAAGCCATGAATAAACAGGAGAGTTTCTCACCGATGGACATAATAGAATCCATGGTCCTAGAACTGATTTCTCCTATGATCTTGGAAGCATTTAAGAGTTCGCGAGCTCTATCCACCTCCTTCTTCGTACTATTTACGAGGTCCTGCTGGATTTCTTGGTTCCTAATGTGTGATACAGCGTTATCAACATGGTCTTTCTCTATAACTTCTAAAATAGACTCAACATCCCCATTTTCTGTTGCGATCTCGGCAGCTCTAAGTAACCTAGAGGTTGTACCTTCGCTCTTTGTTTGCGACGACCTGGCAGAGCATACCACAGCAACTCGGCTTTCTTTACTATATAACTTCACAATATCATCCACAATTTGTTCAGGGTACTTACCAACAGATGTTCCGCCAAACTTTTGCACAATCCATGCAGGTGAACGATCCATTCCTTTGAGGTCCAAGACTGAGTTGTAGGACAGAGCAGATAGCGGGGGAGACACAACCATTATATAGCTTTTCGTTTGTTATTCTATAATCCCTTTTCACAAAAAAAAAAAGAAAATTCCCAATTAATAGTATTACTTCTTCAATCTGAAAAATTCATACATATATAATAGTTGAAAAATCACTTTATGACTCAGGCACCATGGAACGTTATCACGTGCAACAAGCATGTGACCTGAGAGATGATTATCTGGTGATCTCATCGGAGCATTGTGATGGAAAAGTTTGGCAGATACAGTTGACGATGCCAACGAAGAGGACGACTGTAGATCTGGAGGAAGATGCAGTGCCCAAAAGGCAAAACACTGAAATGACAACGCAAGAAGTTAGAAAATGCTTCAATGCTAAAGTGTGGGATGAAAGATTTCAAGAGGAAATGAAAGAAGAAATTGAACGAAGTGAACCCTATAGGTGGGGAACGATCAAGGAACTTATGGATGATACATTACTTCGAAACGTACGAAAAGAGATGTTGAGAGAAATTGCGTTCACGCAGAAAGAGACAGATATATACAAAGTATATCAGAGCGGCGATTTGGCAAATATGTCAAGATTGGACTGGAATGATTTATCCAGGTTGCCGTCCTTATACAAGCTACGAGCTGCAATATACTCGGAGGAGTTTAGAGACATGGTATCTAGGGTTACAGGGTGTGGTAAGCTCAGTGGTGTCAAGACAGATATGTCTCTTAACACATATAATAAAGGTTGTCATCTCCTAACTCATGATGATGTGATTGGCTCTCGCAGACTTAGCTTTATTCTTTATTTGCCGGATCCAGACAAGCTTTGGAAGAGTCACTATGGAGGTGGATTGCGTTTGTACCCTGCTCTTCTCCCTAATGTGCCGAAGACGGATTACTCTGTGAAGTTGGTACCGCAGTTTAACCAGATAGCCTTCTTCAAAGTACAACCAGGACTTTCATTTCATGATGTGGAGGAGGTACGAGTGGATAGACAGAGAATGTCAATACAGGGGTGGTTTCATATTCCTCAACCCGGGGAAGAAGGTTATATAAAGGGTGAACAAGAGGAAACAGAGGCAAGGAGCACCTTGCAGCAACTTCAAAGCAAGGAGTTACAAGAGTATGACTTTCCAAAGCCTATCAGAGAGGATATTTCGTTTCATGAGGTATCTTTGCTAGAGAAGGAAGTAGACTTTTTGTCGGAATCTGAGTTTTCTTATTTGGGAGAATTTTTAAACCCAACGTATTTGCAGAAAGACAATTTTGAAAATATTTGCAACTCATTTCTTGAGAATTCTTTGATAGAATTAAAAGATTTTTTAAACTCTGATTACTCAGAAGCATTGAGAACGCTACTCAGGAAGGAAGAGCTTGAAAACAAGACTCCTCAAACTTCAAAGGACATTTCATTTCCATGGAAATGTGCTGTCCCTCCCCATAAGCAGAGATACATGTATTTAGATGGGAGAGAGAATATCGAATTATCTGAGAAGGGAATTACAGAGGTTAATAAGATAGCTGGATTGGAATCACCTAATTTTGCATTAAGTGGGAAATGCTCCTCAAAAGAAACCGACAAGAAATTATGTGAACTTGCAAGATTTTTCAAGTCTATGGCATTCAGAAAGTGGCTCAAGTTGGTTACTCAGTTAATCGTTACGAGTCAACAGGTGCTTGTGAGAAGGTTTAGACCAGGGCATGATTTTATCCTTGCCACGTCCACCGATAAAAACTTAGCCCGTCCAAATTCAAGCGAGCTTAATCTTCTTCTAGAAGCTACAATGAATATAACCTCTTCTGCATCGAATCCTAAGAATTGGGACCTGGGGGAATTTGGGGGCTACGAATTATGTATGGCATCTAAGGATGCTGATGACAGCGATTACGAGGAAGACGATCCTGCGATATACAAAGCAAGTAGTTCAAAGGACGATAGCGTACTTTACACAAGTCAGTGCCAATGGAATACATTATGTCTAATGTTGCGCGATCCGCTGGTTTTAAAATTTGTCAAGTATGTCAGCATTAATGCGAAAGGCTCAAGGTGGGACATAAGCTGCCAATGGAATGTTAAATCGGCCGGTCTTGAGAGTAGTGACGAAGAGGGCGAGGAGTGAAATGGAAGAAATCTAATTAAGAACACCATTTTCCGATTAGTTCTTCTCTCGGGGTCATTTTTTTGCAACTACAGATCAAAATAGATTTGATGTACGATCAAAATTCTTTTAACTATTTCTGGGAAAAGAACCCCATTTTTATTTTTGACATCAACTGGGATCATCTCCCTGCTTAGTATATCAGTCATATAGCTTTTTAAAGACATTGTAATTTAGGGAACAAGGGTTAATAGCTCCTGACTCTGTAATGCTAAGCGAACGAGAGAACCGGTCACCGGGAAATTTACCCAAAACTAGTGAAAAGAAAGTTGAGCCTATATCCGGGTAACGGAGGTCGTTTATAACGAAGACATAAATTCATTAGATATGACTTACTTCCAACGAAACTAAAACTGATCCTCATGTCTCATCCTGAACCTGACCCATTGGTGGTGTTTAGTACTATCGCCGCAATTATAATAAGCGTTGTGGCTTTTTATTTCGTAAAGAAAAACCGCAGCGCAGGACCAGTGTTAATCCCTAACGAATTCAAGAAGTTTCCGTTGATTGAAAAGATTAGGGTCTCTCATAATTCATGTATTTACAGATTTGGGCTTCCAAAGAGTACAGATAGATTAGGATTGCCCATTGGACAGCACATTTCGATTGGTGCTACTATAGATGGAAAGGAAATCGTCAGATCTTACACACCCATTACCAACGATGAGGTAACAGGTTATTTTGACTTATTGATCAAAACTTACGAGCAGGGAAATATCTCTAGGCATGTTGAGTCGAAGGAAGTTGGTGAGACTGTTAATATCAGGGGGCCAAAGGGGTTTTTCACTTATACTCCCAACATGGTTAAAAAGTTGGGTATGATTGCAGGAGGTACAGGTATTGCACCTATGTATCAAATTCTCACTGCCATATTGAATGACCCAGAAGATAAAACCACTATTCACTTGTTGTACGCGAATGTCACAGAGAACGATATTTTGTTGAAGGCCGAGTTGGAATTATTGTCCGAGAAACACCCAGAGCAGTTGAAGATCCACTACATATTGAATCAACCTCCGGAAGATTGGAAGGGAAGTGTGGGTTTTATCACACCAGAGCTTATGAAGGAGCACTTGCCTCATCACTCTGAAGATACAAACCTATTATTGTGTGGACCACCTCCAATGATTTCCGCCATGAAAAAGGCAGCTAATAGTTTAGGATATCCAAAGGCAAAGCCCGTTTCCAAGCTTGGAGACCAGGTGTTTGTGTTTTAAGTAGTCCATTTTACAATGTAAGCAAATAATCACTTGATCCGATGACTTCCGCGACTGCATATAAACAATGATGTATAATGCTTGACCTTATGACTTGTTTGGACCGGCTCGTTTATAGAATATACTACGGGAATATTCGAATCAACCTATACAATATGTTGTATTCGAATTATCTCTTTTATATTTTATTGAATATAGGCTTAGTCTTCTGTGAGTTCTCGAAGCTGTCCAAGTGGGACGTTCGTGATAGCTTTATTGCTAATGCCATTAAATTGCTGGATTCTAGCCTTCAAGGCAGTATGAAGTATCCTTTACTGCTCAAGAACTACCCTCCACTTATAAGCGCCCCGAAGAGGTCTGAGAGGAGTATTGGGGATGGAGAGATTCCTCAATATGTTATAGATTATGCTCCCTTTGTGCATTTGTACTCTGAGGAGAAGTATCTTCCTTACGACATTAATGAATTTGTCAAACACTTTTATGCCACCTTTGATAATGGGACTATAATAAAAGGTACTGAACGAGGCCTTAATACGGAAAAGTTGGCGCATTTACCAAAGCAGGAAGATATTTATCTTACGTCATTTGACGATTTTGATAAGGACCCAGAGTGGATCACAGGGCTTAAGAATAAACCATCCTTGTTTGACGGGAAAATAAAACATGCACCTGCAACTTTGATTGTTGTGGACAAAGGTAATGGATGGGTGGATGCATTTTGGTTTTACTTTTATTCCTTTAATTTGGGTCCCTTCGTGATGGGATCTGGGCCATATGGTAACCATGTGGGAGATTGGGAGCACTCTTTGGTTAGATTTTATAAAGGTACCCCTGTGATTGTCTGGATGTCCGCACATGGCGGAGGGGGCGCCTATTATTATAAAAACTTAGAAAAGGATGAGGATGATCCAAGACATCCCATCATATACTCCGCAAGGGGAACCCATGCGAATTATGTTTCAGTAGGTCAACACCCTCACGATTTACCTTATGATATTCTTTCTGATTTCACCGATAGAGGCCCCCTCTGGAATCCGTCTAAAAATTACTTGGCTTACACATTCGATGGTGATTTTGTTTATCCCAATGCAAATTCATCAGGCGAATACAAGGACAGAGAATTGAAGTATGGGAACTGGCTCTCATTTATGGGGCACTGGGGCGATAAACAGCTCCCAATGAGTGATAGTCGACAGCAGTACCTGTTTATAGGAGGGCATAAATACATTGATGGTCCCCATGGACCTTTAATGAAAAACTTGGTTAGGTTGAAGCCCTGTGAGAGGCACAAGTGGTGGAATTTCTGGAATGGATGCACTATTAGGAAAAACATAAAATGGGGTATCGGCGTAGAAAGCGAAGGCTACAACTGTGGTAATGTATTTCAGAAGGTACGCCCTAAATGGCTCAAGAAACTAATTCAAAGAATTACATGGGGAGGAGGATTCTGTTTTGCAGCAGATTTTCTAAATGGCTAGAGGTTTAGACGGGAGTAACATATTGCACATATTTACTCTTTATGATTACTGTTATTCATTATTTATGTATGACACGGCATGATTTGATTACGTTTGGTTGGGAATTTCATTTCATTTTTAATGTGCTCAGCTTTTATTCACCTGAAAACAAAAATACAATTTAAAGGCCAGTTTTCAATGAGGTATTACTGAAATAATGAAAAATGACACCATTTCTTTCGAAAAGAGGATCATTTTATTATCATGGATGTCGGCAAAGTTTTCTTTTTCTATTTTTTAATTAATTCACGAAGCTTTTTCTAGAGTTTTAATATATTAGCTGGGATTCTTATTTTTGTTCTATCATTACAAAATTTCATTTGCTTTCTTGATTTCGAGTAATTCCGTAGGAATGAGTTTCATATTGAAGTTGCTTAATGTATATATCTACGTAAGATTATCATTGTTTTTGCACACCGAAGAAAGGAGCAGTAATCAATAAAGCAAAAGTATGAGGTAATAGAATATAAAATAGCACCTGAAATATTCTTGATAATACAACGAATACTTCATGCTATCGATCGAAACTTACATGCTTATTCTGTAGCCACGAACTTAAAACTCGTGATGATAGTATTCATCGTCTCATATTCTTATCTTCACGACCTCTTCGCATTTCAACTTTGCAAGGTGGAATTTAGAGTTAAATTTCTTCTTCAGGTTCTGTCTTTTTTTTTTTCCAACTTTATCATAGTGGCTCACTTATGAGTAATTTCATGGTTTTAAAGATCTGACATGTCAACTCATCATCCAAGCCTAGGTAACTCAGGGTTAGGAAATGTTTTCAAAAGCTTATCAAGATCATTGAAAAGTAATAACAAAAGGGAGAATATTCAAATCAAGGCAACGGTTTTCGGTGGATCAGAAAATCAAGAGCGATTACTACAGCAGCTAAGAAGGGGTTCACTTCCACTGCGTGCATCAGCTGCGACAAAGATTATCGAGTCTCTACAGAAGTACTCGATTTCTTCTATACCAGAGATATGGTACATGGCGAGAGATATGTGCGACTCAAATGTTCAGTCTTATATTCGACGTATAGCATTGAAACTTCTTAAGGAATGTATAGAACTCAGTGAATCGTCTATCAGTAACAGGCAAATGTTCTTTCAAGACATCATCAGATACTGTCAGGTCTCTAGACACAAGATCGATGCAGACTTTGATTTATTCATAGACGCTCTTGAAAGCCTCACCATACATGGAAAAGATATTGATGACTTGTGCATTACAGAGCAAAGGGTTAACCTTTTGAACTTTATTGAGAATGTCTTAGAGGTTCTAGGGAGCAGTTCAAAATATCTTAATTCAAAGGATGGGGATAAGAATGATCCGAATTCTATTCTGACCAAATTCATTAAATTCACGCGAGGATGCTTGAAGAACAATTTCGTTCTACTTGGTGATCAAAGAGTTGAGCTGTTGATTAGAAGGATTGTTGGGATCGGCACACTCGCCAGTGATACTTCTGTTGTAAAGAATTGCATTGATACTCTAGATTCTGTGGTTTTTGTAGGATTTATTCCGAAGCGCTGCTTTACTCTAGTAGTAACATTTCTTTCGTACATTCATGAGGTATACAATGAATTTCTGCTAGAAGTGTGGAATGTAATATTCAAGCTTTGTCAAGATTCAACCATTCAATTATTGCTTGATTCAGTTTGTGTGATAATACTGCTGGAAAAGCTTCAAAAGTTGACTTATCTTGAGAACCTGCTGGTACTTAATTTACAGAAGACAAACACATCTACCTCGTCAGTATTGGCGTCCGCTAACGATCCTGGTAGAGACTTGTTGGCTGCTTTAGGAGCGGTTGACCTTTTAAAAAAGATTCAATTCTTGAGCTGTAAGGAACAAAAAAAAAGCATAGAGTACGCATACATTGGAATGTTCAAAGCGGCTCAAAAAGCTCTTTCGTATAATTTACCTGAAATTAACTCAGCGTATATGCGCTATTTCAGAGATATATTCAAAGAAGGGAGTAAAGAAGAAGGCGAGGAAAGTTTACAAATAGGCGATTTACTACCATTTCAGTTGTGGTACTCAAGCAGCTTCTGCCTTTTTGATGTGATGAAGCTACTAACCATAAACACTGAGCAAGATCTTCAAGACTGGAGGTCAATTTGTGATCATTTGATGGAGCTAAACGAGAAACATGAATTGTTTTGTCCCATGAATAAGCTTATTGATTTCATGATGAAATATGATCGTGCGTTGTCAATTGAAGGTGCTTACTTCGTATTGAACTATTACGAAGAAGAAAAACTTCTTTTACAGCTAAATCCATTATGGAAAGAAAATTGTTGGTTAATTTTGAATGCGTTTTACTATGAAAACGCACAGCATGCGAGGCTCCTGCTTCACGCATCCTTCGATACAGTAATAAGAAGACTTGTACTCACAGTAATACTAAGAGGAATTGAGGAATCTTTGGTATTAATGGATGAAGGGGGAGTCAGTTTTGAAGTAATATTCGAAGTTTTCAAAAAATCTGCCAACGAGAAAGACCAGGCTATTGTACAATGCCTTGCTGAAGACGTCATGTATCTGCTTGCAATAAGGGCACCCTTTCATTTTTTGAGAAGTTTTTCAAATTTCATTAATAATGCATTGAATAGCAAGGTGCGCCAAGATAGACCATGGAGTTTGGTTTCAATGAAATCTTTCAATTCTCAAAATAATATGCCCTCGGTTGAGCAATGTGTTTTTACACCCCATTATCTCGAGTCGTTCACTAAACAGCTTGTGAAAGTGTTTATTGTTCTTTCTACTTCAGACGGACGTAAAGCAAAAGAAGTTTTTGATATCTTGGTTAGCATTGCTGATCATGCTTTTGCGTCAAAGAATACATCTATTCTCTTGATTGTGTCTAGATGTCTCATCAGATTGCGAGCAGCGAGTGAAAAATGGGTTTACTTCTCGAAGCCCACAGATATGGATGGATTATCCACTAATTTTGGAAGAAATACTTACGATCCCTCTTATGTTCAGAAGAACGAACATGAATGGGTTTATCCTGAGTCTTATTCTTATTTACCCGAAGAATACTTTGACAGGCCTAGTACTAATCTTTCGCTTTTCAATTCGAAGGATGACAAACTTGTGAATGCTGACGGTATTTATGTGATTGATATTACTAAATGGTTGTCAGTGGCTCTTGGAGTTATGACGCAATTCATAAATTGGGAAATTTTCTCGTTTATTTGGGCCCATTTCTGTTCACAATTGTCTAATATGGATTTATTCTTTTACAACAGGGAACAAATTCTACAGTTAAGAATGATTGTATGCGATCAGTTAATGCTTAACTTGCCTCCATCGCTTGTGCTCCCCGAGTCAACTACTAAGGCTAATTTGCAGGTCTCGTCCTTGCGAACTTTATCTGCACTTTTAGGATATCATGATCTCTTTTCGAAGCAAGAGGAGGACCAAATCGTAAAAGCATTGATTTTTGGTTTGGGTTCTTGGGAAAAAACAGCAATTCCATCCATTGATATTCTTACAACGTGCTGCTATGAAATTCCGCTTTCTATCAAAAAGTTCTTGACCTCCATGTTGGTTGCATTACAAACTAAAGTTACAAGTGCATTTGCTAGCTTACACACCCTCGAATTTTTGTTCTCTTTAATCGACTTGCCACTATTAACTTCAAACTTTACTCCTGAGGAAAGCCATAGGCTTTTTGCTACAATATTCAAATACATCCAATACTCCAAAGATGCGAAAAAGCGAATGACAATAAATCATGAAGAAAAACGAAAGCAGCTATTGGAGGGACAGGAAGCTGACGAAACTCCTACTGATCAGTACACATCTGTTACTCCTCTATTGTCAGAGTACTTCTTAAGCCTGTCTTACATGCTCATAGGTGCGCGATTTATGTATATGGATATTCCTGAGAAGCGTAACATCGCATCTTATTTAATCAAAAGTTTAATTCTGCTCTCAGAAGATTCACACGGGCCTGACGATAGAACTTTATCGTATCTAGATTTAATTTCTCATTTCACATATGCTGACTTGCCATTCAAGATTATGAATCCATGTGAAATAAGAGACGAAATTTTCAGATCTGAGGATCCAGACTTTGGAGAACATATTAGTTCTAATAGCTGGATACTTGGCCTTAGCATTTTTACAATTGACACGAACACTCTGTCAGGTCAAACACTACTAACTATCAGACGACCCACTAGTGTTTCAATTTTGAAAATTGACGCTGAGGAAGCTCACTATGGGTCGACAAGTATGATTTCTAAACCTGGAAAAGCGGCACAAAGTTCGTATCCTTCGATAAGCTCCAATTATATTCTATTGCAGCTATTCAACAACTTGGATCTCAAACAGAAATGTAAACCCTTACCACTAATCGATGATCCAATGACCACAAGAGCTATAGCTACTATAGACAGAATACCAATAGTAAAGTATCATAAGGTTGGAATTGTTTACATTGGTCCGAATCAAACAGAGGAGAGGGAAATCTTGAGTAATAGAATTGGATCTCGATCATATCACAAATTTTTGGACGCGATTGGTCGCTACGTGAGACTAAAGGATTCTAAAGGCATTTACGTTGGTGGTCTCGATACTGAAAGCAATATAGATGGAGAGTATGCATTATTTTGGGAGGGGAAGTTTACACAAATAGTTTTTCATACAGCGACTTTGATGCCTAACGATGAGAAGGATAAATTCTATGACCTCAAGAAAAGACATATTGGTAACAACTATGTCACGGTATATTTTGATGAGTCAGGACTTCCTTTTAACTTCAATACTATCAAGTCTCAATTCAACTTCCTCAATATCGTAATTTCTCCACATTCTAAGTCTCTGTTTCATTTTCCTAGAATGGAAACTTCAATGGAGGATGCAAGATGGAGCTCGAGTACTAGTATGGGCAACGATAATACATCAGATAGACCATCCCGGAAATTTTTCAGAGTAAAAACGTACAGGAAGGCAGGAGTCCCAGGAATATTATCTACAAATCACTTCAAGATTGTCTCTGAAGATCAGCTTCCAGCTTTCATCCGCAACATAGTACTCACAGCTGATAGGTTTGCATCTATCTGGCATACCAGCAACAACGCTTCCTACACGTCAAATTGGGTACACCGAGTGAAACAAATTCGTGTCCTCAAAGAGAAAACTGTTATACATCATGAGAAGCTAAAAGAAGAATTTAATGAGAAGACGAATATCGCAGACACCAATGTATATAAGAACACTGCACAGTCTTTCCTCGAACAATTACAAGATAACGTGCTGCCAAACTCCACCCCGAAGGAGCAGCCGACCACCAACTTACCAGTGGCTCGTTATGAGCACCTTTCTTCGAATGAGGATGAATTATATTCAGTCCTTGAGTTTAATTCATACACATGTTAGCACAATTATCAGATGCCTAGTATTGCGATAGACGTGGCTTCTATATCTTTGTTTCACGTGGACTGCGAATTTGCAATCAGTTACCACAGGAGTTCCCATAATCTTCTCCGCATAGTTTCAGATGTCATTCCTGAAACCGCTCACACTCTCTTTCAGTTCATATTTAAGCATTCTTGAGCGTTTTTTTTTTTTCAAGAAAGTGCTAGGCTTACATCGAAGTTTATTTTATAGGTTATTTTTTAGCCGTTTCCCGTAAAAGCTTGCGAAGCTTCGGAGGCAGAAAACGTTAAAATACGAAAGTGCGACTTTTTTAGTAACTTCCATCGTTGACGGAATTAATTCAATAAAATCCGCTATATCAATCGGACAGGGGAAGGCCTTGAATAAAATTTTACTGAAGGTTAGAGTAGAGAAGGGTGGTTAGATGATAAAGTCTGCAATTAATTCTGTGGCCAAGACTTTGAGTAGTCAGAGCCAGGCGATGACAAATTTGTCAGAACAGGCGAATGACTCAGAATTCTTTCAAAGGCAATTACTGAGGAGTTTCGAATTGATGAGCCGAACAACGCTTAGGAACGGCAAGATAGTGGTATGTGGCATAGGAAAGAGCTATAAGATTGCAGACAAGCTTCTGGCTACGATGAACTCGTTGTCAATACACTCATCAGTATTGCACCCTACGGATGCGCTCCACGGGGATTTGGGAGTTTTGAAAGAAGATGACCTCCTTATAATGGTAACTGCTAGTGGTAATACTCCAGAGCTTTTACAACTTATTCCTCATATATCTAGGCTGATCCCCATCATCCTTTTGACTTGCAATAAAGATTCGAAGCTTTCAAATCATCCGCAAGTAAGGTCGCTCTTGTATGCTGACTTACCATCCTATTTAAATGAGGAAAATGTTCATGGGCTTCCTGCACCAACTGTATCGGCGACTTTATCTCTAGCGTTGGGAGATGCTGTTATTTTGGCATTTTCAGAGATGATAGAGCAAAGTGTCCTTAAAAGAAAGAAAATGTTCTCCAAAAGGCACCCTGGTGGTTCTATTGGTGCTGAATTGATCCAGTATAACGATAGTATTGTTATGCTAGAGAAAAATAGCTCAACCTCACAAAGTTATTCTTCTTTGCTCAGTTTAAATGAAGTTTCCAGACAGATAGTAGGTAGCCCATACCTGGATGAAGAAACTTCGCAAGATCTTCATCCATCGTATGACACTCTTATGACCTTCCAATTGAAGTCGATTGACCCCTCGAAGGTTTTATGTGTTCAAGGGGAAGATTCAAATGCAGAGATAACCATGAGCGAGGCCGAACTTTTGAAATCCATTGTCGTTTACGACTACATATTAATTATTGGTTCAAATTATATAAGAGCATCATCAAGTGAGGACTTAAAAAACTTGTATATTGAAGAAGTATGCAGATTAGGGGCCGGCTGGAAAAGCTTTATAACCAAGTTCAATTCTAGTTTCAAGTTTGTTCAAGTTGATAAATCCAAGTTTGAATAAAATAATGGATATATGTACATTAGTTTAAAAGTTTTTTAGTATACAGTTTATTTATTCTTACAAGTTAAGGAATTTTATATACACATTCAGTTTTAAGCTTTATTTATATAGATACTGATGACTTAATCATTGAAGCATGTTAAATTTCGACCTTTGGAAAATCATTTGCTATTTTCTGCTTCCAATAAGGCTGTTTCTGCAACAATTATCATTTTTTCCACAGATGCCAAGTGCTTGCCGTAGGAATTCTTCAGGGAAATTTGTTTAAGATATTGTCGAAGTTTCGTGACCAAAAGTTTCTTTTCCTCACTCTTAGCATCGAATCCTTCAACAAGCTTTTGAATAACATAATTGGCATATTGATCTTTCATCATAAGAGCTAAAGGTGAGTCATCATCAACCATACTAACATTATAGTCTTCATTGCCAATCATAACTTCATGCAAAATTTTCTTTCTTTGTTCGAAGTTTCCAAACTTGATGCATTTTTCGATGACATTTGAAGCAAATTTATGCTTCGAAAAATTAACAACTGATCCCAATACAACGTTGAGAATTTCTTCTCTGTCTTCAGGATTTCCCCTCTCCAAAGTATGCTGCATCACATAGTTACCATACTGGTCCTGTATCAAGTAAAAAATGAACCTGTTTAGCTCATTAAGTATGTCTCTCTGATCTTCTACTGTTGAGTATTCTAAAAGCCTTTGTATTACTCTGCAGCCATACGGATGGGTAGACAAATGATAAATCTGATTGTCTAGGGCATCTAGCACAAACCGTATGTGCTCAAATGGTATCCTTTCAATGGATTTTTGAATGACGTGATTACCGTTCTGATCTTTTGAGCAAATGAGAACATATTCCTTGAGCTCTTCAATTACTTTAATTTGACTTTCTAATTCTAGGGATTCCAAAGCTCTCTGAACAACCCTGCAGCCATACATTTGCAATGATAATTTATAAACCTGTCCTTTCATGCTATCAAGTAGAACCCGTTTTTGCGTCGGTGTCCCGTACTCAAAAAATTTCTGAATAACATAATTACCAAAAACATCGGTCATAAGCTCTTGGGATATCTCTCTTATTTCATTAAAAATAACTTCTTTCTCTTCTTCTGAAGCATCTGGCAATTTCTGCTGTATAAAGCGGGAACCATGTTGGTCTCTAGTAAATTCAACGGCATGTCCATAGATATCTTTCAAAACATACTCTTTGGTTCTCAGATTTGAACGAACTTCCTCTAAAAGAGGAGATCGATAGATATGATTTCCTCCTTTACCGGGTGCATTTGATCTCGAATTCCCTTTCCGCTTTTGAAAGTTACTGGATACAGATACATTACTATCCGACGTATCTCCATGTGAATTTTGAAGAGAAGAATGCACAGGTGAAGGAGAAGTATGAAATGATCCATAAGGCTGAAAAGGTTGAAACATAAATACAGGTGTTGAGCCAACAGAACGATTTATCAACCCAACACCAGGCGTCATCAGATTCTTGTTTTTTTCTCTGGGCCTTTCCTTCGACGTTGAAACGCCTTCATTCACACTATGTATTTCCTCAGATATATTTCTATTTTCATTTGTCTCAGGAACATTCGGTGGGTATGCTGCAAAATTATAAAAACCAAGATCCATGATATTAGGGGGCGGTGCTGGACCCGAGTAGGGAGCAACATTCAGAGGCACCGTTCCATTGGTCTGAGGGTTTTTTGTTTGCTGATTATACTGAAGTACAGAACCCTGATTACTATTGTTATCCATAAAGTAATTGTAAGAGCTGGTTGGAGTGAAGGGTGTAGCAGTAGCAGGATTCCAAAAACTGTGGGGAACATGATGTTGTCTGTTCTCTGTGGCAGGCTCTGTATTGCTCACATTCACATCAGAGTTGACCGAGAGAGTTGCACTTGCTTGAATGGGTGAATTATTGTTGTAATTATCGATCTTCTCACTTATAGATTGATGCCTTGATGATCTCGCCATAGGCATATTCAAGTTCTCATTCAACGAATTCTGCTGAGATCCGAAGAACCCAGACTCGTTTATCGGCTTCAAACTGCTTGCCTGCTCATTGTTTACAGTGCTAGTTTTTCGACTAGTGTTCGAGTCTAATGACATTCTAGCCAAATTGTTAGACAATTCAAGGTCTCTCGTAGCTTCGGCTACTGAAGCAAACTTCTGGAAGAAACTATCTGGATGTGGATGTCTATTTGCTACTCCAGCGCTCACAGAGGCTGTACCACCATAGAGCTGTGGCCTGCTATTACTCCCTACTGGTGCAGTGATAGCAGAAAGCGCACCCTTCTTGATTCCGAATAAATCGCCGTCTATATCGCTTCCATCATTGAGTGAAAACCTGCGACCAAGGCCGGTATCAAGGGAAGGGAGGCTCCCCGTCATCGACGCTGAAAGCATTTTAGCAACTTCAGAATCAACCAGATCTAACACGCTTTGATACTTCATGCCACTAGTACCTTGTAAAGGCGAGCTGTTCTCATTCGACCATATAGTATCTGAATGCATCATATATGTATATTGTATTCCTTGATTCCTTCTGTGTCCACAAGATTAAATTACTAGACGCCCAAAGAATATCAGTGGTTCTTACGAAAAGAGGACACAATCTCTTTCTTCTCTTTACACGGAGTTTTAATATTATTCTCAATAAATCAAAGATAATAAAGGCCCTTGCTTCGTTCTTTCTTTATCTTGCAATAAACGTATATACAAATTTCCCGCCGCTAGATATAAAATGTGTATCAACTTTAACAGTAATTGGATTTGTCACATTTACTCCCGACGAGTTGAGTATTCGTTTTTGTGTTCGGTATCAAATCCATATACTATCAGAGCATCTTTAATCCACGAGATTACTAGTTGAACTGGTATTAGAGATGGCTCCTAAACTATCAAAGGGAGCATCAGATAGACTACTTAATCTTCTTTATACTACTACATCAACTGAAGTTGCAACGAAGGTTCCAATAGTCACTAGATATTTATACGAGCAGGGCAATAAAGATGAAAAAAATGGAATTGAAAAGTCGATCCTAGATGGATTAATGGAGAATGAGTGGAGACAAAAGCCTTTAGAAACCGCTGTAGAGGATATAAGCTCTTTGGGCCAAAAAACTAAGTCAAGCTTGCTCAAATTTCGCTGTCCAAGTCAATACATCAGTCGCGATGATTTTTATAACATATATCCGATAAACAGGGAAAGAAAATATTATTTGTCCGACGACCTAAGGAAGGGTATTAAATTCAAAGTTATCAAGGGAAGGGATCCCTGTACCTTATTGCATAATGGGCTGTATTATTTGATTTTTCCTAATTACAAGCATGCATGCGTCTATATTTTGGAAACCTTCAACAAACAGCTTAACGGGTTTGGACTTCATTTGGAATTTGCTAGTATCATTGATGAGGTTAAGTATATGTCTTCACCGTGGTTCGATGCTGATGCTGTCAAGCAAATTCCTGATGATTTTTGTAAGACTCACAGCAGCAAATCAGCTCAGATTCTTTTTGAAGCATCTTCAAGAAAGAGTAGACTTATTAAAGAAATAGAAGAGCTAAAAAAAGTGAACATTGAAAACTATGAATACTTAGAGTCTGATCCAGCTTACGGCCCATTAGTAGAGTACGTTGATATTAAAAATCGTGCAAATCTGGTTCTAGTACGGAACTTGCCGTTCGGTTTATCCAAATTTGCATTACCAAAACTATTATGGGACTATGATTTAGCCCCCGCAAATGACATAACGACCTGCTTTACGAACATCATAAATGATCCTTTGACACAAACGCATATAATGCTTATCCGCTTTGCGGACAGAGTGAACGCAAATAGATTTGCAAGAACATTTCACGGAAGAAAATGGGAAAGTGTGCAAACAGAGAAAGAGAAAAAGCTTTACGAGCCTATTCTATGTGAAGTTTTAGATTGATACGATAAATGCAACTAGACAAATTTCAATATCCTTTAAATGTATATAATCAATCAGTAGGACACTAAATATCTAGACTTTTCCAACCAAATCGAACAATTTCCCATACGCGATGGACCTTTTGATTTCCAGAATCGCCATCAAGTTTCTTGTTCTTCTTTAGAATGACATATTTTTCCCATATTCTTTTGTTCTGCCATACGATTATAATGCTATCATTGCCGGACCACCCGATAACACCCTTATCACTTGAATGTTCTCCTTCTGTTTCTGAATGATACTTGTTGGTATTCACTGAGCAGAACGACCACACGGATTTGAAATACTTCGGAAGAGGAATGGGAGATGGTATGTTTCTTAACATATGTCGTCTGTTTTCAGGACTATCAATTGTAGGTGGCAAGTATTCATTACTCTCATTCAGGATAACCTCAGGCATGACATTAAAAACATGCAAAGTGTTTTTATCCGAAAGTACTGCTAGACGGGTATCGTTATGTGAGAATCTCATGGAACTTATCAAAGCCCTATCGAGTCCTCTTCGGAACTCGTAAATTAATGCCGTATTATGTGTTGAATGGACTCTAATAATAGTACCAGTATCGGACGCAGATGCGATTAGTGTCCCGGAACGGTTCAAAACTAGGCAACGGATCTTTGATTTATGGGCCTTAATTATACTAACAACATTCTTTTCTTGTCCTGACGGAGAAACATCTACCAATTGAATCTGCCCAACGGAGCGACCAGGAAAAGCTAAAATTTGATGGTTGGCATCATCATCTGCAAGTTTTGGAGTGTGAGGACTTATGGACCTCAAGTCGACACCAGAGGAAGGCTGAACCAAGTTAGCCGAGAGATAAGCAAGCCCAAGATCATTCTCGATGGTTTCGTAAGTTGCTAGCTTTTTAGGAGGAGATGAAAAACCATACACTATCACCTGATTCTTCAATACAACAACAATTCGAATTCTGGATAGTAGTACATTCAATATAGGGCTCATAAACTCCAATGTCAAGCTACTCCTTTTCTTTAGATCATCCCAAATAATTAATTTATTATTCGGGAACTTTGGATTTCTGCCACCACCAACTAATGCAAGGTAGTTCGTCCTATGAAGCATTGTAGCTATTCCAATCCCAGAGCCTGTATTACTGCTATTGCTGAAGCTTCTCTTTACTCGCAAATCAAAAGGATTGGAGTTGTATACCAGAAAACCTCTTTCGTGGCTGATGGCAAAACATCCTTGATCCTGGTTGAAGCTTATTGATAGAATTTTCGTCTGTGGAGTATTCTCTGTTATAGCTTTGTGTGTATTCATGCTTTTAAAATAGCTCTTATTGCACTTAATTCTGGGAATCAGTGCCAAAATGAAGTCCACGGGACAATCTTGAGAGTAGATAATTCAACTACCCACTCGTATTTATATATAAAAGTATACTAGCGTTAAGGTAGGAATATTTAGTTCTATAACTACAATGATGATGCGCTACTCATATTGAGCCATTTTGTGTATCAAAGAAATGATTCATATTCGCATTCATGAAGATTTCCATATTCCGACAAAACATCACAAATAAAACGATCTATTCACTTTCGATATCCATTCCTTCTTCATCCTCTTCTTCGCTAGAGATTTCCCCTCTTTTCAATCTACTAGCAATTAGATCAAGATCATCTGCCTGTTTTCCCTCGTCTACAATGAAGGTATCATCATGAGTGGCCAGAGAAGAAGCTCGCTCAGTTTTTCTATAAGAGGGAGTAGCCAGAAGGCCATCATTTTTAGATGCATAGCCATGTCTTTGCTGAAGAGAAGCATTTCGTAATTTAGCCCTGTATTTCATGGTTGGCATGCTAAGTTCCAAGACTTTATCGCTTTGTTTCGCAAAGTAAGAGCTGTTATCTCTATTAGCCTCTAAACTTCTCTTTAGCAAATCAGAGGCAACAGGATCAGACGGCGAAATTGCAAGCGCATCATGCAATACTTCAATTGCTTTGAATATATTACCTAGTTTCAAGTATATTAAGCCCATAGCCGATAAAATATTAGAATCATTTGCCTGACTTATCTTTAAAACTTGGTTGAAGCATTCAAGAGACTTGAATGGTTGATTCGTTCTTCGATAGACATGTGCTAAATTGGCATGTATTGAAATCCAAATCTTAGAATCAGAATTTAGATGCTTTGCAGCACCTAGTGCTTTTTGAAAGAATAGCTCGGCTTTGCTCAAGTCACCTTTATAAAAATTGATAACTCCTAGTTCATTCAATACAAGAGGATCTGAATTACAAATGTGATACGATACCATCAAATATTCTTCGGCCAAGTTAAGATTGTTCATTTGTAAATGTTGCATTCCTAAGAATAGATTAGGTAAATGTGTTCCCGGAAACAATCTCGCCGCAAACGCATAAGCACTTATAGCCTGCTCGTGCTCCCCTTCTGCAGCAAAGGTGTGCGCAAAACCTATCCAGGCATGGCCAAAACTAGGGTTGAGTAATGTGGCTTTACTGAAATATTTCCTTGCCTCCACAATCTTGTTTATTGACAAGTAATAAACAGCAATGGCTAACCAGGTCATTGGACTTGTTGGAAGATTTTCCCCAAGTTGGTGTACTAACAAGAAGAGCTTGTTTTTACCGCCTAATTCATGCAAACAGCTTAAATAGTTAGGCAAAACGTCGAAATTATATGGATCATCTAAAAGGATTTTTTCATAAATTGCAATACACTCGTCAAAATTACATCGCACATAAAGATGTTCAGCTCTGCTGAGAAGAATATCACAATTATCACTTAAGTCGTATTCTTCTTTTAATATATGCTCAGCTTCTTCAAACTTCAGAATGTTCAAGTACTTACTTAATCGTGTTGTGTATAGCAACTTTATAAGTTCATTATTATCTTCCAATTCACGGTAATTAAGTGAAAAAATGAACTCCCATTCTTCCTTGGGCGTCATCAAATTGTTAGCTATCAACTCATTAAAAGCATCATAACATTTCACATCTACTAGCACCGCCTCTTTGTAAGATTCCTTTGCTTTCTCGAAATTGTTTTGGTTGGCATAAATAAGCCCTCGTAAGTAACACATCGATGCCTCTAGCTTTATGCCACCATCTCCCGTCCCGTGCAGCACTTGATCTTTCTTAAATGGGTTATTCTCACCGATTAAATCCAAAGCATCATCCCACTGTTCTAACTTGATTAATGAATAAGCTGCTAGGTAACGACAACCTACTGATTTTTCATACTCAGGTTTACTTGTCAATAGCAGCTTTGCCCGCAAATAGTTACCGCTGCTGAAATATGCCTGTGCAAGCCAGAAAGCGTCATTAGGATCCCCCGTAAGTGCTAATATCTTGTCGCCAATGTACTCAGCAGTCTTGTATTGATGTTGCATCAAAGCGTCATGTCTCCACAAGCGTAACTTCTCCGCTTGACTCAAAGGCTCTAACTCCTGTTGGTTCTTTTTGTCATTAGCATGATTATTTTTTTCTAAATTAAAAAACAGCGACCTATTTGACCCTGGCGTTTCGAATAGATTTGATTGTGGATTTGGAGGTGTGATAAACAAATCTCGGCGTCTATTATTAATTAGCGGCGAAATATATAATGTTGAGTTATGTTGCGATGGGGTTTTTTGACTTTGAACCATATCTTCTCCATTCGTGTAACTCTGGAGTTCAATGCTAGTGAATATTGATCAATATTTATACCTAGATCAATACACAGATCTAGTATGGAAATCAAGTCCATATCAATAATGTCGTACGACACTATATTTCAAATGTCGCATCTCATCGCAGCTCAAAAATTATATCTGCAGCTCGTTAATCTTTAGGCAGTTTGGAAGTAAGACAATATGAAAGAGCTCAAACGCAATAAACGAAGTCAAGAGTCACAGCTGACCAAAGAAAAATATATAGAGCACAAAATTGACAAAGATGAATCGAAAGAATTAGCGCTGGATGGGAAGCATACAAAGACGCAATTTCGAGTTATCGTAGGGTCATATGAGCACAACTTACTCTGTCTTTCAGTTTTGGTTCATGGAAAAGAAGACCTGGTTTTTCAGCCAATTTTTCACTTAGAGGCTCATTCCTTATCTATCAAATGTATCGATCTTGCAAAGAGGTACTTAGTAACAGGATCAAATGATGAGCATATTAGAATCTACGACTTACAGAAGAGAAAAGAGTTGGGATCCTTATTTGGACATCTGGGCAGTATTACTAGACTCAAGTTTTATAAAGGGCCGAATGTACGAGAATATTCTAATCAAGAAGAAAAGACAGGGAAATGGCTCTTATCTGGATCAGATGATGGTAAGATTTTAATATGGAGAACCAAAGATTGGGAACTTTTTGGTACTTTGAAGGGACATAAGGCTAGTATAAATGACTTGGATATTCATCCTTCAGGGAGAGTAGCTATCTCAGTTTCCCAAGATAAGACAATAAAATTGTGGAATCTCATGACGGCGAAGAAAGCTGCGACCTTGAAGTTGAAGGGTAAAGATACATTAGGACAAAGTGGGGAATACGTAATTTGGTCATCTAGGGGTGACTTCTTTTTGGTGGGATTGTTAAACCGAATCCTTGTATATGAGACGTCCGTGGCAAAGATTGTAAAGAAAATCAAATTCTCTTCTCCTTTGAAAACCTTGAAGAATATGGTTTTGGATGATAAGGAGTGGATCGTTACGGGACATCAAGACGGGACAATTCATTTTTATGATTTTAATGCGCAAATGGCCGCAGAATACGAAGAAGGAACTGATGAGCTAATTTGGGAAGGAGAAGCTGAGGGTCTTGAACCTAAATTTTCTTTAAGGGGCCATACAAATAGAATAAAAGACATTTCTTTTATTATTACCAACGACAAAGCTAAAAAAACACCTTATATGACTTCAGTGTCTTCTGATGGAAAAATTGTTATCTGGGATTTATCTAAGAACGTTATGGATCAAGTTGCTGTTTATGACAGTGGTGAGCGCTTGAACTGCGTGGTAACTTGTCCCGAGACTATCGAAAAAACGGGCACAATGAAGAAGCGTTACGTAGAAGGTGAAAATGCTTTAGCACTTAGCGAATCAGAGTATGAAACAGATAGTGAATTTCCATCTAGCGTTTTGCAAAAGCGCAGGAATAAAAAACCAAAGATCTCCATTACCAGGGAAAAATAGATGATGGAATACTTGATTGCATTTATTACTTATAGAAGAAAAAGTAGCATTTTGTTTATAATTAAAAGGTAAATAAAAAGTTTATTCAATTTTCTAATCTGCTGACATGTTTGTCGAATAAATTCCTAGCCCTGACCCATACAGGTGCCGCGTCCCTTTCTGGCAACTGAAGCAAGTAAGGGAGCAAGTCACTGGAAAAGAATTCCGACGCCTCTCTTGGTAGAAGAGAAGGCAAATGATCAATAGAGCAGACAGATAACTTTGGTCCTTCGGTCGTCTCAACCTCAACTGTTGGATCATTAAAAACAGTCGCAATCGTGTAAACTGGGATTGGGTTGTGAGGATTCGTTGTGTCCGCTGATACATCCACAATGGATCTCAATTTCCTGTCTGGAACATTCAACGACTCGATATCAATAAATGGAGGTATAGGCTTAGACAAGTAAATGCAGTTAACAAATATATCGGCATCCACAATTTCCTTGAAAGGACCACCGGGTGCCGTTTCTTTCATATCCCATTTGAGAATATTTTCATCAGGAATCCCAACTTTCTGGAACAAAGTGACGGCTCCAGTACCACACCTTCCCAAAGCACCGATGACCAAAGCTTTCGGATAGACACCTCCATTATTCTGCAAGGCCTCATTTAAAGCTTTCTTGACATCTTCAATCAATTCGTCCTCATTAGGATATGGTGAGATTGCTGGAAGCTTTTCTTCATCACTGTGAGTTAGCTTGAAAGCCCAATCAAGAACTCCGATGGCTGCACCAGCAAAACCTGCGTAGTATCCAAAAGCGGCGACCCTCCTGCCATTGTCATCTTCTAGGAATTCCATATCGTATAATGTGCCGTTTCCTGCTGGGAATCTGCCCAAAACATCTTTCCATCCTGCTTGGTCCTTGTAGCAGTGAGCAAATTGAATGTGCTCATGTACCAAGGGAAACGTCTCATTATCAGGTAACTCTTTTAAACCAATAATGATTCTGTCTTTTGGTGCCTGCTTCCAAGATCCTTCTGGTACAATCTCTGCACCAACCTCTTTGTATTCGTCTGTGTCGAAAGTAGACTGCGAGCTTTCTTCAACATAAACTTTAAAACCAGCATCGAGTAAAGCCTTAGTAGTAGAGGGAGTCAATGCTGCCCTTGCTTCTAAAGGCTTTGTTTCAGCTCTTAAATGTAAAGTCACCGGGTTAGACATGTTCTATGTACCAAAAAATTTAAATTAACTTATTGAAGTCTTGTCGAGAAATTTATGAGGTGATGTGACTCAATCGCATTAATTTTCACCGAATCTGGATGCTACAGTTATCATTTTTCACTAAGCAAAAAACAGCAAGAGTCATCGAACATTTACATTATAAATTTTTTATTATTAGTCATAGAGCACGTATGTAGTTACAAGCATGTTTAAATATGAAATGTTGAGCTTTTTCTTGGTCATCATCAGCGAAGGCATCTCCGTACACTCTCAAGGTCTTTTTAACATGAGTTGCTTCATCTTTATCCTTTAGCGTGCCTGATTGAACTGCTTTCTCGTACACCAATAAGGCGAATTCCCTATCATTTCTACATATGTAAGAAAGCATTAATGCTTCGGTAAGAAGACCAGCAGGTGACCTTCCACTATCAACATTGATTGCCTTACTCACTTCTTGAATGTAATTATTGAAGATTTCTAGAGGTTTCTCATCGCTTACTCCAGAATAAGCTATCATTTGTGACTGAATAAGCGGTATGGGTACCATTTCTGGGTCAATCAAACTCTCAGCGATTGCTAAATATGAATCATTCTTATTCTTAAAGCCTTGATAGAAAAATGACTGAGCCATTTTGTTTTGTACAAACTCAAAACCAAATTTACTTTTTGCTCGATAATTATCAAATAATTGTAATGCATAAGCTATGTCGTCTTCATACATGCCGTAAGTTTCTATAAGTTTCAACCTTAAATAAATAGAGTCAAGGGCCATGGCAACATCAGACCCACTTTTAACAATGTGCTCTAGAATTTGATTCTTAAGTTCTGACATCTTTTTAGAGTCCAAGTGAACAAAATCAACTTCAGCTTTTGGAGATTGCTTGAAGGCATCAAGAAACGCATGGAAATGCTTTTCTTCGAGCCTATCATCTGAATCAACATCTTCAGGATCCAGCTTATTACAATTGTCTATAAGGTCAGCCATAACCTTATTGGAAAATGGGGCAAGGTCATTTCTGTAAGAAATATTGAATAATCTCATGAATTTGATATGGTTAAGTTTTATACTTTCCATATTTCTAGAGATAAGTTCCAACACATTCGGAAAAAGAGAAAGAGCCGAAATTAGGTTGAAGCGGGACAAAATATCCAGAAGGATTATAATATCTTCGGGCTCGGACTTCGAACTCTCCTTCTCTAATAACATCAATGCTTTTGAAATACTATCCTTACGCAAGTCAAAATCATCATTGTCTGCTTTCTCCATTTTCTCTCCTTTTAGTAGCCTTTGAACTACAATTGATACTATAGATTTGTCCTCTAAGCCATCGCCATGCTTTTCAAATAATTCAAAGGTAGAGTAGACCCTACCAGGATTTGCACTCAATAATGCAAGTAAAGAATTTGATGTCCATTTGAAATTTTTCAACTTTGAGGCCGTAAAGTACAACGAGAAATCATATTTCAATCCATATGACAATAGCATATTACTGATTCTTTTTGACTCAGAATCATTCAGGTCAAACAAGGTAAGTAGAGAATGGAGAGACTTCCTTTCGTTTTCATCATTTTCTATATTTGTTTCTTCTAATGCCGTTTCAATTTGATTTGCGGCTGAGATCACTGAACTCAGATTGTGCGATAATCTATCTAACACAGTCAGTAAAGAAGCGTAGGTTCTAAAAGAAGCCAAGGGAACACTTCGTCTAAATTTACCTTTAAATATTAGCATATAATTGTATGGTGAATGTTTATGGCGAATCGAGTTCTCAAAATGAAACCCCGAAAAGAAAAAAAAAATTCTATAACGCTATATAAAATCTAGTCGTGATTCAATTTTTGTTCCATTTTCGCAAGCATTCCCACTCCATCAAAGTACTTATCCCATGCATCAGGTACTTTAATGTTCTCTAATTCATCGAACTCAAAGTAGCTAGAAATGTAGTCCTCATAAGGAACCCATTTCTTTAGTCTCTCACATTCGAAACTCCAACTTGCCTTGTATGCACCTCCCAATGCACAAGCATTAGGGATCTCGATCTTATAGTTACCCTCAGTACCACCTAAAATAGATCCCATTTTCCTCACGATACTAACATTTCTGGAAGCTCCACCTACAAAGAAAACCTTACGTGGCCTTGAAGTAAGTGATTCAGCATTTTGCCTTTTCCCATCGGTACTCAAATCACCAAACTTAAGATGCATACGCTCATATAATTCATTATACTTATCTTTCTTAGTATTCAGACTGCTGTTGTCCTCGGCGCTCACTAGCATTGGTCCTGCTCTGAGCCTACAGCTCAAGGTTTGCGACTCAACAATAGAACTAACATCTTCTTCCGGGTCCCATTTGTCTACCTCAACCAACTCATTGGATTCTGTTAGCTTGCATCTCAAGAATTGTGCTGATGCGTTGGGAACAATTTCGCCAAGAGGAAAATAAATACCTAGCTTATGGTCAAACATTTTTGAGGAATCCAAGATCTCGTCGAATTTCTCCCAGCTGTCTAGATCGTTGACTTTATACTTTGCATTCACAGCATTCCTTACCTTCTCTCTAGCTAAGGCACCATTACAATAACATATCATACCCATGAAATGCTCTTTCATGGTAGGATGAAGAAAAAGATGATATTGCGAAGATGGCTTGTAATTCTTAGTAATCAATAATACCGTTGTTGAGGTACCTAATGATATCAAAATGTCATTAGGTGCTAAAGGCAAAGAAAGGATAGTTGCAAGGTTATCGCCTGTGAAGGAAAACACCTTCGCATCCTTATTAAACCCATACTTTTTAACAAAATAATTGCATACCGTTCCAGATGCTTCGTAAGAGATAGGCTTTATTTCGCCTAGCTTCTCCTTTAATGATTTTACACCCTCATCGCGTTCTGCTTGGGAGGCTCCGTCAAGCTTTGGATCTACCCCAGCTGCGACAGCCAATAAATTATCGTCATACTCAAACTTGGCAATATCATACAAGTTCATTCCGCACGCTTCTGCTTGCTCTATATTAGTGATTGCACCCAAAAGGACACTTGCAAGAAAGCTTGAAACCAAAGATATTCTATGAGTATTCTTGTATACTCCGGATTTGTTTCTGTGAGCTAGCTTCCTGATCTGTAAACCAGTAAATCTATAGTGAGCCCTCGAACCTGTAATTTCAGCTAGCCCATCTGGTCCACCAGTTGCACTTTCAAATGCCCTTATTTCCTCACCTGTCGAGTGATCTTGCCAGTTTGGCGAGAATTCATAGGCTAGCGCATCAGCTAGCTGCTCACTAAGAGAGCTTCCTTCTTTGAGGCTTGACAATAGTTCGGGTGCCCTCGCCGACCAATACACTGAGCCATGCTGTTGACATGATCCACTCATACCCACTACATTCTTAAAGGGAAAGTTTTTACTCTTCATCATGTCAAAAATTTTCTCCAAAGAATCTAACCACATAGCTACAGGAGATAATACTTCTCCAGTTTCATCATTCGTTTTTACTCCCTTAGTCACATCGTACTTTTCTGCATAATACTTATCAAATTCAACGCTGAACGTCTCGACAGGCTTCAACTTTTCATCAGAAACTATGACTTTGAGTTGCTGGGTTGACAAATCGAAACCTAGAAATAACCTCTCAGCTTCCCAAGTCATACTCTACCTTTAACCAATTAACTGGGTTCTTGTTGTAAAATGGCCAATTGGGTAATACTGCTACAAAAACTAAAAGCTGTACTACTCCGAACACGAGAATCACTGAAAAGATGTCCTGAATCAAAAATCCAGCAATAAAACTCAAGGGTACAGATAAATAACTTAACTTTGCAATTGAATTAGCTTTTTCCTGACCTTTGAAATCAATTGGAAATTCTAAAATATCCTGTAATGAACTCATCACCTACTAGTGTTTATATACAAACACAGTGACCGATATCTTTAATTTGCTTGCGAGTAGTGAGCGGGAAGATTCCATGAGAATCCTCCGAAATTTGTCCGCAAAAACTACAAAAAATTTCTTGTCAAATACTACAGGTTAAGCGAAACTGAACTAGCGTTAATATAAATAAATAAACGTAAACGTCATTATCGTAAGCACAACTTTTACTGTCTCAAGCACTCATTATGTACATAATAGCTGACATTATTATCCATCAATTTTTCCTCTAAAAAGTCGGTAATCATATTGTACTTGTCTTCTTGTATAATGGACATAGTGGATTCCTTAGAATCAATGTTCTCGAAAGTAAACTTGTAATCAGTAGTGCTGTATTCAGGAAGAGTGTAGAAGTCAAATGGAGGTAATTTGGAGGACCGTTTGTCATTAGGGACATTAGAATTAGTAGTGGAAATAGTCGTAGACCTTGTCAAAGAGGACATCAATGAATTTTCGCAGTCTGTCTCCGATAATGCAGATGGAGAGGTTGTTCTGGATAAGATAGAAGAGTTTATATCCTCGTCCTCCTCTTCATCTTCCACCTCGACTTCGTCATAATCATTGTCGAGGTTGATGTAATTGAGCACTTCCTTGACTTCTTTTGCTTCCTCTTCAGAATTATCAATTGGTGTTAAACTGTCGAGCTTGCTCTCCATTTCAAGGTTTTCCATGAGCGATCTTTCATCATTCGCGCCTGGGCTTTCCGAAAAATGAGATAAATCGTTCAAATTACTGATTAATTCATTCATGGGATCGTCGTGTACAAGTTCGGCAAATGAGCGTTTTCTCGCCATCGTACCATCAAAAGCTAAATGCAGAGGTGATGATTGCAGCCTGTTGAGAACTGC
The DNA here is from genome assembly GCA_031081805.1 of Schwanniomyces etchellsii. NCBI lineage: Eukaryota > Fungi > Ascomycota > Pichiomycetes > Serinales > Debaryomycetaceae > Schwanniomyces > Schwanniomyces etchellsii. The sequence goes on along the minus strand of JARYSY010000002.1, from coordinate 475,350 downwards.
ATTCTTCAAGTTTTTATAATCGTTGATCAAAGACAATAGATGATGCTTCAAAACATTATTCTCTCGATCTACGGAAACAATATCTCTGTTCAAGTCCTCGATTTCTCTCTTCGGAGAAAATTCACTTCCAAGCAGCCTCTTCGTCATTTCTAAAGATTCATTAGGCGAATGCGCTTTTATGGACGGATATTGTTTATGCAATTTATTGGAACATGCTGTAGTGGTCCCTTGTTGTATTTCAGTGTCAAGACTTTTATTCTCTGGCACTGATTTCATTTCTATGCTTCGTTGACATGTCTTCAGCTTCTTCTTCTTATCCTTGTTGGCTTCCGCTTTCTCGCTTGTAGGTTTTCTTCCCGGCTTAGGCCTGGGAGGAAGAACCCAATTCTTCGACGTCTTGATTGTAAGCGGCACCGAGCTAGTATCTGCTTTAGTTAGTAAATCATTTTTGCAGTACAGGCGCATATCAATGAAACTACATACTTGGAGGCAGACTGAATGTTTGTGTTGAGGGCATCACTGATCTCGTATTAATTTTTCATCAGATAACGATTGAGTGTTGACTACGAGTTCACTTTCTCTGATCTAATCTTGATTTTGCTTTATAATTCAATATTGTTCAAACCCCAATTTCAAAACTCAGAGTGTCCATCAATTGTTATTTTAGTTTATTTAAGGGACTTTTTACAAAGCAACCAAACTATACATTTAAGTCCTTTAAGAAATCATTCCTATTTAATCTGCATGCTCGAGTAAAAAAAAAAAAAAGAGTTACCAGCTGCCGGGCGCTATCGGAAGGAGTAAAGAGGAAAACACGAGAAGATTCTCTCATCTCGCGGGACACTTCACAAAATATCAAAAGAACCGGCTATAGCAAAGTCCTCGTTTTTCGCGTAATTGCTCTCTGTAACAGTTACCGTATATGACCTAAATGGCAATGACGAATATGAGCCTACATTTACTGTTTGAACCTAGAGCAGTATAGTTGCTTCCAAACAAGAGCAGCTCTAGCGCTGTTTGTTCAAAATTATCGGAGTTAAGTGATTACAACACATTCTATGTATGGAGTAGTTCCTTACCTAAACGGAAGTATGGAATTGTGTTCGCTTTGGAAGGATATCTCTCGGAAACTCAATCGCACTGGAACCAATAGAATTTTGCGGTATATTAATCAGTAAAATACAGAAGAATAGCCAATAGCGCGGCAAAGTAATAAGCTGCGAAGATTCAATGAATGAAAAGCCGCGAGATCCGCTCGAAAGAAATAATAGAGAGAAAGATCATACACGTAAGCAGGAGTAACTTTCTAAGCATTGGATGTAGGTAGAAGTAAGCATGTCGTGCCAAGGAATTTTTGCATCTATCACCCCGTTGCTGTTATGTTGATAATACTTCTAAAAAATAGCATGATCTCTGCTCGAATTCGTTCTACAAAGCCAGATCAACAAAGCCAGATCAACAAAGCCATCAAGTTCTCAAAAGTGATCCTAATATCCACACTGACCGTAGAATAGTTCTTAAATTTTTAATACGTTCGACGTATATTCAGCTAACAACAGATATAACTTGCCATTTACAGGAGTTCCGAGAATTCTCGAAATGCTCGAATAGGCACTTCTTCGCTGAGCCATTGAACTACGAAACGGTCCTAAAATATAGTAATATAAACTTTGAAGGTGGAACATACCTTGTTAGCAAACGTAAGCGTATATACAATACCGAGTCTGCTAACGTGTGAGTTTCATAATCTGTGATAAGATGTATCACTATGCTAAGTTGAAACACATAATGAGTAAGAATAAGAACTATATAAGATCGTCTCTAATGAAGCTAGTTCATTAGAGAGAGTGTTATCCTCAGTAAGTCTATATATCTTTCAGAATCAATATTATTAGGGTATAAATCCTATAATCTCTAACATACCTAGTCTACTGGAGGGTTGGCCGAGTGGTCTAAGGCGGCAGACTTAAGATCTGCTGGACGATTGTCCGCGCGAGTTCGAACCTCGCATCCTTCATTATTCTTTTTTTTTTTTTTGCTGCAGAGGCTGAATGCAACATTACAGTTTGACAACCTTGACCACACACTGTTTTAATGGTATGATCTCTAAACATGTTAAATGATACTCTTGTTCATAGGCACTTATTTTTTTAGAGAGAAGAGACTAAAATGTGGTAGTTTCCGAAGTACTGAATATATATTAGTCGCATTACTCAAGAGCATGAAATCTCTACTACTGTCTGCTATCTGAAGGCACGTGTAACCTAGTGCTCATGTCTGAATTGGCATGGCAGTGGATGGTTTAGAGTTAGGATCGAAAGAGGATGTTCTCCACAAGGTTGTGACCGTCTTAGGCTTAGTCAAAAATTGCAATCCTGCTTTTCCGTAGAAGTTCAAGTCTCCTAAAAATGAAGCCTTGCTTCCGGTAAAGGAAAACATAGGCAATGGAACTGGAATAGGCACATTAACTCCAACTTGACCGCACTCAATATTCTTCACAAATTTTTGCGCTGAAGGACCGGAGGAAGTAAAGAGAGACACACCATTACCATATTTGTTAGCATTGACCAAATTAATAGCCTCATCTAAAGTGTCGACATTAATAACTGATAACACAGGAGCGAAGATTTCTTCATCGTATGCTCTCATGCCTGGTCTAACACCGGTCAAAATAGTTGGACCAAGGAAATAACCTTCTGAAAGTTTGTCCTCCTTTGGTGTGAAGTTTCTGCCATCAAGAACAACTTTAGCACCCTTTTCCTCGGCATCATTAATTATCTCAATAGCCCTTTCTTTTGCAGCTGGGCTGATTAAGGGACCCAAGTCTGACTTAGGGTCAAAACCGCTTCCAACATTCAAATTGGCCGCATCTTTAGCGATATCAGGAATCCACGAGGCAGTTTCCTTACCAACAGTTACGAGCACTGAGATAGCCATACATCTTTGACCAGCGGCGCCAAATGCAGATCCACTCACAGCATTGATCAATTGAGCTTTGTCAGTATCTGGAAGCGCTATCAAATGGTTTTTAGCACCTAAGTTAGCTTGAACTCTTTTACCCAACTTTGAAGCCCTTTCGTATATGTATTTACCTGCATTGTCGCCTCCAACAAAGTTAACGGCTTTAATTCTAGGATCGTCTACGATCTTATTGACAGTATCATGCTTTCCGTGAACAAGATTTATAACACCAGGGGGGACTGCCGCCTCTTTCACAAGCTCGGCGATGATCATTGCTGCTCCAGGAACCCTTTCTGATGGCTTTATGACAGCAGTGTTACCGCTTACTAAAACCAAAGGAATAGACCACAAGGGAATCATAGCAGGAAAGTTGAATGGACAAATCGATCCGATCACTCCCAAGGGTTCTCTGATCATTTTAGTTTCCATATCTTTGGATACCTCCAATGACAGAGCCATTAAATCGTTTGTTGCATTGCAAGCTTGTTCTGCAACTTGCAATCCTCTCAAGACATCTCCCTTAGCATCGGCAAATGTTTTCCCTTGTTCCAGGACAATTTGTGCAGCTAGCCTATCCATATTCTGTTTGATGAGCTCCACGAACTTGAAAGCAATTCCTTGTCTCTTGATTATGGAATATTCTTTCCACGTAGAGAAAGCATCTTGAGCTGCAGTCACAGCCGCTTCCAATTCTTCAGGCGTAGATTGTGGAACTCTCAGTATCACAGTATTTGTTGCTGGATCATGAATATCATACCAAGTACTTGAGCTTGATTTGATGAATTTATTGTTAATGAAAGTTGGTGTTACGTATAAATCCTTCGCACCTAAGTGATTTGTGGGGTAGCTTGATACGCTAGTGTTCAATTGGACAGTGGAATTAAATCTTTTGAACAAAAATAAAGAGTTCGGTGCTCTTCTACCGATAGTCTTGAGACTCATTTCTTCTCTTTCTTATCAAATACTCTGCACTCAATAGCTCTTAGGATTTGACCCTCTTTTATAGTGTGTTATAACGGTTTGCCAGATCCGTCTTTCGCTTTTCCATGGAAGAGCCTGCATACAACCTCTCGCAGTGGGAATGGTTAGCCTCGTTCTTCTACAGCAGGGAATACTGAAATATGAAAGTTCTTCATAAGAGACATTAAAACTTTAAAATTCTTTAGATTATATCTAACTGATCTCTCTTCTATATCTAAGAACATAACGATACTAAAATTGCCTAAATCTATAACTTAAATGAAGTGTATAAATCGAAATAGAGATCTAAAATGCAGGAAGTGCTCCAAGCTTGAGTCGGACTCGAGTCCCCGCATAATTCCCCATTTTTATTTGTGAGCTCTGTTAACCCTGACCAGGGACTGTTTCTAATCCACTCCTTATGTCCCTGAAGCCTCTTATTGAGGGATGTCAAAATCTGATTGGAGCAATCATTACAACCCAGGCGAGACTCGTGCTTGAACCTGAAATAAAGATACGCTCTTAAAAAATAGCCCATACACCATACCCACTCCGGACCCTGGTGATAATTTCTCCCTTTCGAAGTTGCGAAATCATCAGTATCCAATCCATTGTTGTAATAAGGTCTGTAATTCCAGTCAGATGGGTCTAGGGTTTTCATTCCTACTGGTCCGCGAAGTATTTCATCCGCCATCTGTATAGCTTTCCATGCCTTTTCCAGCGTGAACAATTCCGGTGCAACAACCATAGCGATCGGAAAGTTGGGACGAAGCTGATAATCCTCATATGGCTTGCCTGTCTTGAATAAATCCTTATAGACGCCTCTTCTGTTAACGATGGATGGATCGATCACAAAGCTGTCGTCCTCAGCCGGATCCTCTGGTATATGAAAGCATCTTTCGAAGTTTTGTTGAACCAATCTCTCCCATTCTTCAAAAGAAATTTTGGAGCCATCTGGTTTGCTAACGGAAGTATGTTCGAAAAGGTTCTTACCTCGAAGCTCATTTATAAATCTCAAAGCACTCTTCAATAAACCCTGTATCTCAACGGCAGCGCCATCTCTGGGAGTTCCTGGATACCCCTTAGATCCAGCTTTTTCACTTTCCCCCATTTTATCCATCCAAGTGCCACAGTTCCACTGTGAACCACCATGAATAAGTCCAGTATTCCAGTCTACGTACACCTTGACATTGAAACCTTCGTCTTTCATTTGACTATCCAAATTGGGACCAGCGTTTGCCTCACGATAGGATATACCTGATGCATGACGCAGAAGAATTTCATAGATAATATCTCTTATACTAGATTCATAGCTGAAAGCCAAAGGATCATCCACAGGGATATACTTATCATCCTGAGGAAACCTTCTACTTACTTTGTCGTCAAGTATTTTGAAGCCATTCGGAACCACGTGAATATAGTCTTGAATTGATTGAAGGAAAAACCAAGCTGCATCCCTAGCATTGTAACGTGGTTCCAGACCAGCATTCAAAAGGTTTGGGATTAATCCATGCTTCAAAGTCTTTGCGAACCCTAATATATGCTGTCTTGCATCCTCATAGCGGCCAGGGATTAAGAATAGGCCTCTAAAAGATATGAAAACATCTCTTCCCCAGCATCTCATATATCCACTGCTGAAATGAGGTAAACCTGCGGCAATACAGGGAATTTGTTGCCTGGGGACCAAAGAAGTATGTTTCATTCTTCCTATCATTTGAACAGACGTCAATGCTAAGCTTTGAACAAAGTTAGTACCCACCTGAATATGATCAGGCATCAATCTAAAGATACGGAATCTACAAGCTTCATATGCGATTCCAATGACTAATCCAAAGTAGTGGGGTCTTAAGAAGTAAGGGACAACTCTAATAGCATCAATTCTTGATTTTAGCCATCCCAAAAATTCACCTAGAGACTTCGAATCTTGTTCGTATTTCTCCAAACGCCCCAACACATAATCAAAAGCCCATTCTCCATTCCTTAAATGATCACAGATAGGATGCGCAAGATCATTCTGCCAAATAACATTCTTAAGCACAGAGATCCATCCCTCTAATCCAGCGTAAATAAGATCACCATGGCCAGGAATATTGTACACGCCTTCTCTTCCATCACTGTAGTCACGCTCTTCTGCCTCGCAACGATACATCAAAACATTCAAATCATACAAGTCCAAATTCAAAGAAGCTTCCACTGCTCCCTTTTTCGCAAAGTTATCCAAAGATATATCGACATCATTAATACTTGTGGAGAACACCGCAATAGAGCCAGGAATGAAATCCGCAGTAGTATGAATAATGGAGGCATCTCCATTCTCTTCGATCGTGGTACCATTCAACTCCTCTACAATGACTGGGACTCCTTTTAAAAGATTTTTGTCATCGACAAAATCTCCTTTCTTTTTCAAGGTATAACTAAATTCACTTTTGACACGAGTCTTACTTAATGTGACAGGAGACAAGATTTGAGAATCATAGTTTTCAGAGAACTTGGACCTCGCAATTAAGAACCAACCCTTCCCGGTTCTAGCATTGTACCTCTGAATAGTAATGAATTGCCCTTCATGGTGAATGTACATCTCATGGTCACGAAGGATGTCTTCGCTTTCAAAGGCAAGACACTTCCTAATATGGTGAAGCTTTTTCTTCACATCTCGAATGCCATTGTTTCCATACGAATACTGCCTGCTTTCATTTACGACATCTAGTAGCTTAGGATAACATTCATCATATCCAAACAGAGACCCAATTGCTGATGAACAGAAAGCAACCAACGCCGCATTTGGTAATGTGTCTTCAACTGTTCTCTTTTGTGCTGGCATAAGATTATCGTGAGTGCAATCCATGAAAAGAGCATGTGGTTGTTGCGTGGTTAATACCTTTGGTATCTCTAATTCAGAATAAGACTCGGTATATTTATCCTTTTCTGGTTCTCTGGAAGCTGGATATGCAAACTCATCTAATGGTAGCCACGTCATTGATCCAATAGGTCTACCTCCATGTTTGTGTACCAACCTTGATAATTCGGAGACATTCCAAGCCTGCATTGCTTCTCTTATCAAACTCGAAATTCCCAATCTTTCGACAAATATTTTATCCATTTCTTCCGAACCCGTAAATAATTCAGCAACAACATATAGATTAGGATTCACCTGTCTTGCAACGTCCAAAAGCTTTTCGCCCACATGTAAAGGTGTAGAATGGCAATTGTCAATTCTAAATCCATCAAAACAACTAGCGCATTGTTTTGTGTATTCAATCATACGTTTCCACAAGCTCGGAGAATCCTCAGCTTTATTACCATATCTAAGCTTGACACAATCTCCCCAAACAATAACTTCTCTTCTCAAGTATGCTTTGGAGGCATCTGAGGCGAAGTCAACGAGAGGATTTCCTCCCCATATCCAACCATTGTTGGCCAATGCATAGTCTTTACCATCCGTTCCCTTGAATCTGGTGAAATATGGCTCGGTAAGAGGATTTGAAGCCGTAACCTCACCAAGTTTTGGACCATTGTCATCCAATCTTAAATAATAAATTCTATCTTTAATCTGCTGCTTAATGAACTTGATATCAGAATCGTAGGAAGCATATAAGTCGACATTAATTTCATCGATTATTTTGTTAGCTTGTTGGTAAATTGCACTTTGATCAATATCAGAGCCCAGCTTGTTTATCAAAGCGACTAAAAACTTTAAAAAGCGAGACGCATCTAGTTCATTACTAAATCTATCGTCCATAACAATCTTGCCATGAACACTAGAAACCTTTAGGGCATATTGTGCAACATCCTTAATATTGGAGGTATCTAAATCCCCTGGGATAATGTCAGGCGTAATATGCTCTTCTTGTTTGAATATTCTTTCAACTTCTTGGACTATACTTTGCTTATTAAATACGTAGTACTCCCATAATTTCAATGGTCCCAATACTTTCGAATCAACAGCACTAATTACTCTCTCCAAGTCATCGGAAGAGTCAATATAACTCGGAAGCCCATACTTTTTCAATTTATTCGAAAAGTCGATAAGCTCGCCATCCAATTCAATCGCAGCTTTCAAATGGGGCGCCGTCTCAGCGTTATAACCAGCATCAGGGTTTTCCCTGATCCATTCAGAGTTATTAGCTGTGTGATTCCACACTACATCAGTGAGACTAAGTAACGAATGCTTATGTAATATGCCTTTCAAGAAGCTGATGGCTTTCTCATTACTGGAGAACAAGTTGGGGTCAAATCTTAGCTGATCATAGATAGAATACGGCGAATTGGACTCCCCTCTCTCCTGTAAAGGGGTAAAGTGAATCATGTTGTAACCCTTGAAAGATACCTCTTCAAACAACTTTTCCCATTTCTCCAATGGTCCTATCCACTTGGACACCAAAGTCTGGATGTTAATAGCATTAAAGGGCACAAAGTTCCCATTGAGCGTTAAGATTGGAGGCACATAGAAGTAGAATTTTTTTGTTTCAATCCTTTTATCCAGATTATCAATATCTGTGTACTCAATGTAGTAGCAATATGTTCCCGGCTTGTATATGGGAACGGAGACCGTAATATCTTCGTGGAAAGAATTCTTCATAGTATAAGCACTAAAGCTATGACGATCAAAATCCTTCTCGTAGCTCTTAGGCACATTAGTGTAAACCACGCCATCATTAGAAGCGGTGCATCCCCCATCAAGTTTCAAGAGCAACTCAAACAAGAGATCTCCTTGAACATACTTCTTTGGTAATGGCCTAGAAGGAAGAATGAGAACCCCATTGGATATGTTTTCATTGTTGATAGGTTCTCCCTTATCTGACACTCTAAGTAACACCGTACGGTCCAGCATCTTCGATATCGGTATATGAGATATACAGTTGCTGGCTTTATTTTATTACTTTACTATGCGCGGGGCGCAAAAATAGGGAACCCTGTGTTGCAGAAATTAAAATATCGTGCCGTAGTATAAGGGTGCAATTATACAAATAGATGTAGCGCTTAGTTTAAAATACCCTCTAACCTTCGAGACATCCAGAGATGCTCAATTGCTTTTACTGTCAAGTTTATAGTAGGTATAGGTGGAAAAGAATGGTTTGAAAGGCAAAAAAAAAAAAGCTTCCCCACCAGGAGTCGAACCTGGAATCTTCTGGTTCCAACCGAGAAGTGGTTACGTAATCGTAGCCAGACGCCTTGACCATTGGGCCATGAGGAACGAAGCTTATTCAGTTCTGTATTTTAAGCAATAATACGTGAATAGGGTTGAATATGGCCCATCGATACAAATAGCTATCAAGTAAATTGAACAAGTAGTATATAGATATAGTAAAATAGAAATAAAGGAAAAATGACCCAATTAAAATGAGAGAAAGAAGGTAGAGAGGAAGAGAAGAGATAGGAGACTGAAAAGGAGGAATGGAAGATGAGGAGAAGAGCCCCAAGAATAATCCTAGCGGATCCTGAAAAACACAATGTATCTGCTTTCTTGAACACAGAAGTAACGTTAGTATTTATACATGGCACAGTAAGCTTATTAGCCCCCCATATTTAGGAAACGATCTTGTAGCTTTTATCACTGATGCTTACAGCAGTAATTACAACCATACTCCCTCCACTTGGATCTTATGAAGCAGCCCAAGGATCAGGGCACCGGATGTTAGTTGGTTGCGGTAATAATAATAGCTATATGCAACACAGGTTTAGCATTATAACGGACTATCTATGGCCGTCATAATCGCGAGGTATTAGGTTGTGCAGAAAGTGTGATGGCATCCACATTGGCGGCAGGATATGCAAGCGCTAACAAATGCTAGGATTTTAAGAAATAATTCCTGAATATACCGGATTATGATTTATTGTTGACTGGGTACCGATCACTCACTCTTATGCATTAGCTTCACTAGATTCCATCTTATGGAGTAATTACTCTTACCGACTAAGTTTCACCATTAGAATTTAATGGAACATGGTGATACCTCTTGTCACATATCCTGAAACCTTAAGCAATTAACAGTCGTTATCGTGTATACGCCTACATCTGCTAATAGCACTTCCCGTATTCTTCTTTATCATATACGCGATCGAATACTTCTGTCAGGTGTATGCTCATTTTTTTTTTTTAGGTTCATAATAGTATCTTTGAGTAATATTAAACTGAGAGGCAGTATATTTTTAATGAAAAGGTAAAGGAACCATTTCTGAGTATGGGAACATCTGAAGCTCTGTCCGTCTCCAAGCTATCTACTTCGTCGAGGCCCAAAAACTATAGATGTGATATCGATGGGTGCGATAAAGCATATGCGAAGCCATCTCTTCTCGAGCAGCATAAAAGGACACATTCGAATGAAAGACCTTTTAAATGTACTATACCGTGGTGCTTGAAATCATTTTTAAGAAAGTCACACTTACAAGCTCATCTACTATCTCATGAAGGAGAAGATGAGAAGCCATTTCATTGTTCTGTGTGCGGTAAAGGTGTGAACACCCGACAGCATTTGAAGAGACATGAAATAACGCATACAAAGTCTTTTGTATGCCCTTTTGAAGGTTGTGGTGACTCTTTTTATAAGCACCAATCTTTGAGGCATCATGTGTTATCTGTACATGAAAAGAAGCTCTACTGTGATAAATGCGATAAGACCTTCACGAGACCCTACAGGTTAGCACAACACAATGTCAAATATCACAGCGATACTCCTGTATACCAGTGCGATTTTCAAGGCTGTTTCTCTAGTTTCCAGACATGGTCGGCCATGCAACTTCATATGAAAACTGAGCATCCCAAATTAAAGTGTCATGTTTGCGGAAAAGGATGCGTTGGTGAAAGAGGACTCAAATCTCATTTGAACACTCATGATGAGAGCAAGATTGTCAAACTCTGGAACTGCAAGTATTGTGATCTTGGTAGCTATGTAAAAAAAGCCGATTTGCTAGAGCATTATAAGCTATATCATGATGACAATGTACCAGAGGGCCTTACGGTAGATAATAGAAATGCCTCTATATCGCAGGGTTCCCCTGTCATGGATTTATCTACTTCTGCATGCGAACCTTCTCAGTTCAATGAACTGAAAAACATGTTCGAACAGGACAATTCTGTGGTAAATGAATCAGACCATGCGTCGCTTTCTAAATCTTCCTTGAAATATTTCTCTTCAAGTCTTAGGTCGATTGAAGATGGTATATCAATTAAGGATATGATTCTGAGTAACTTTGCGATTAGGAAATTGAGATGTCCGAAGAACAATTGTGATAGGAGATTTAGACGTGAGCACGATCTACGAAGACATTTAAAGTGGCATGAGCTGAACTTGGAAAAGATTGAAGCTTATTTAAAGTCGCTTAATCAGGAGAAAATCCAAACTGGGGAGAGTAATTTGCATATTAAGGAAGATACGGAGAAGTTTTGCCATTCTTCGAGAAGAGATTCTAGTTTTGATCGAATTCCTAATCACGAAGATGCCGAATTAGATAGTCTCATAGATACAGAACTACAAAATGTAAGGGCAGGAAAAGTCTCCAGTAACTGTTAATAGACTTTAGTATATTTAAGTATACATTACTGTAAAATAGATACGAATTAACTTTTGCAATTGCATTCGACTAGTTATGACGATACTTTTTATCAAAGTCACGCTCATTTCTGCCCAGGCCATCAAATTTGCGCTTGTTATTATATCTTCCTCCTTTCGATGAAGGATTTAGCTGAGGACCGCCACGCTCATCGATTTGTCTTTGAGATATAGGTGGCGGCGGTGGTGGTGGTGGCGGTGGTGGAATATGATTACTCGAGCTATCACTTCTATAAGGCGGAGTGCGTGAAGAATGAGGATTCTGGGACTTGGACAATGTGTGCTTATAACTTCCTTGCTGATAGAATTTACGGCCGTTACGATTGCCACCATATTGCTGTTCATACGGCTTGCGGTTATTTTGGATTACTTTATCCTGATTCGATTCACTCACCTCACTTCTCGCGACAACACTTTGAGGAGGCAATGATTTACGTGTCCTTCCAGCATTAATTTCAGTTGAACTTGTTCGTTTAGAACTTGTAGGTGCATTCTTGTATTCATTATTCTGTGTAGATATCTTCAATTGCGCATCTTGCTCTTTATCGGAACTTTTTGCCTTGTTCAATTCCTTTTTAGCCTCTAGAATTCGCATTTTTAATTCAGTGGATTTGCTGCCAGTCTGAGAAATTGAATCGTCAACATGTGATTCAACTTTCATTTGCATTCCTTCTTCATCTTTGCCTATTTCTTCTCTGGATACATTCCCTTCTGGCTTCTTCTCGTCTGCCTTCTTCTCGTCTATCTTATTCTCGTCTATCTTATTCTCGTCTGCCTTTTTCTCGTGCACCTTATTCTCGTCTGCCTTCTTCTCATGTACCTTATTCTCGACTGCATTTCTCTCTTCTGTCTTCTTCACATCAGCCTTCTCCTCGTCTCCATTATCTCTATTAAATTTTTCACGTTCTTTGTTGTCATCTAGAGAGCCAACTTTTTTGTTTTCGCTATATTTCGAGTAATAATCATACCGGCTTTTATTATAATCTGCAGATCTAGAATCAGGCCTTGCAGAATTGGAATTTTTTTCATCATAATTCAACACACTGGCTTGTCGTTCCTGAGACTTTTGATCTCTCTGCAAGCTCTGCCGAAGATCAAGTTCTCTTTTTCTTTTCTTATCTTCTAATTCAGCTTTCTTTCTTTCTTCTTTTATGTGATTTCTTTTTTTAACGTGTTCTTCTTTCTCCGAATCAGTCATATCAATAAACTCCCATAAAGAAATCCATTCTTTCGATCTTGATTTCAAATGCCCGATTAAAGCATTTGCTGATAACTTCAAATCCTCACGCTTCTCTTCTTGGCTAACTTTCGTGATTTGCTGTAATATGATCTCGCACTGATCCTCCACATTGGGATAGATACCCACAAGGTACTTAAGGAAAGTAATTACATTACGACGGCACATATACTCGGTCACAGTGAGAGCATCACGAACCTCGCGTAGTAGAGCTGAATGATAGCCGTAAAGTAAATCACGATAATCAGAAAAGTTCAGCTTCTTATTCATTTCGTCTATCTTTCGATACGTATCGCCGACTTCTCTTTCAAATTTTTTCTCATCGGTCCATGAACAGAGCTGCTTTAAAATCTCCGAAACAAATAAACCCAAAGTTTCAGCTTCTCCAGAAGTACAGGTAAATAGCGTTCCGAATATAATTCGGTCTTGAAATACTTTGTTTAGTAGAAGAAAAATATCAAAATTCTGAACGCCAATCCTGTGCAAATAAAAAATGAATTTGGCGGAGAATGAAGCATCAAAAGGCGAATGAATAGCTCTTGGTAGCACGCAATGCTGCAAAAAAGCTGTCAAAGTGGAGTCAGTCTCTTGGGCATCAGAGGACGCAAACCACAGGCCTGATAAATTTAAAACAAGTACCTTTAACTTCTCATTCCTATCATGATGAATCTTCTCTTCGTCCGGCAAAGCCATTAAGTACTTTTCATCCTCGGAGATCCTTTGCTTAAGTTCATCAATTTTTGATCTAGAAATATCACGGTCCTTACGTGATATTGCTAAAATATCTTTCGTAGAAGCCTGACTAGACTTCAAACTTGCTAATTCTGCTTCGTACAACTCCTGTGAGTAGTTTATATCATGTAATCTTAGCATCCAAAAAATCACATAGAGCTCCTTGGAAAGTACTTCCCAAACCAGTTTTGGAAGTAGTTGCGTACAGTATGTCAAGATTTCTTCCATTTGCCCCTTCCAAACTTCGTCAGATGTTGAAAGTTCCGTTAGTCCCCTCCATAGTTCAAAAATCCACAGTGTAAAAATACCATACTCGGTCTTGAAATCCGATATCGAAATTAGCATATCCCTTATCTTCGCCTTAGATCCAAAAAAGCTTATGGTATCGATGAATAAGTGTTTGATGTTTATCAATTCATCTATTTGATTTGCTAAGACCTTAAGATGACTTGTATTTTCATTATCTTGAATGGCTCTAGACTCCAAATTATTTAAAAGAATGAAAAGCTCATTCATGGCATCAATATCAACAAGCGTATTAACTAAAACAGTTCCCGATTTAGTACTCTGATACCTGGTATCACCTATGGTACGATAGACTATTCTCTCAAGCGATCGACCAGAACTTATCATATCTATTTGCTTAAGAGTCAAATTATTAGTATTCTGTATACCACCCATGGATACGAAGAGTTCTCTCAAGAGTATAATAGATATATCTTCGTTCTTATGCAACGATTTCAAGAAAAAACAAATAAGAGTTTTTAGGTCAATGCAGTCCGGGTATTTTTTACTTATCTTGCCAACGAAATTTGCCAAAGACTGAATCCACTGTCTAGCATTGAGGCCGTCTGCTTGAGTATTTGCCCTACCTGGAACTGTGAGCCTTATAAGGATAGCCAACGTTAAGCAATCCCATCCAAAACTATTGAAGTATCTTGCTGTCTCGACTACTAGTAATATCAAATTATCATAACTCTCAATTTGCTGTAGTATGGCTAAGAAGCAAGGAAGTGGGTTGCAGAAGCTAATTTTTGCTAGCCTCCTCATCATTGGACGAACATTTTCTTTAGAAAGCCGTTTTAATACGTCTTTTGTTGCCTTTTCAGCTCTACTATATGCAATCTTGATAAAAGGATTATTTTTCGACAAAACTTGATGTAATTCACTATAAAGATTGTATCGCTCCTCATATGAATAGAAAGACAAGAATGCATATGCCTCTTCAATTGCTATAGGGTTTTCTTGGATCAACGGAATAGCTGGAAAGATGTAGTTCCTGAAAAAATTGAGCCATTGTCCCTTAACATCTCCATCATCTTTATCAGATAAATTACGAACCCCAATGCGGCAGAGTTTCGTAAAAAGCTCCAAGTCTTTAGAAAGATTCATCACATTAAATCTGAAGAACTCCTTGGTAAGGACGAAAAGACTCGGTATGTCATGTGCTAGAGGTATCTTTTTATCCCAATCCTTATAGAAGTAATGAAACTTCTTCTGGCTATAACTTTTAATGCATGGTTTGAAGCTCAACAAATCTGTGCACGGATATTCTTCATATCTGATGTTGTTAAAAGGTCTGGAGAAAGCCACTTTCCTAGATACTTGAAGCTCGGATAATTCACAGTCATTAAATTGACTCAAACG
Organism: Schwanniomyces etchellsii; assembly: GCA_031081805.1. Taxonomy (NCBI): domain Eukaryota; kingdom Fungi; phylum Ascomycota; class Pichiomycetes; order Serinales; family Debaryomycetaceae; genus Schwanniomyces; species Schwanniomyces etchellsii. The sequence goes on along the minus strand of JARYSY010000002.1, from coordinate 460,263 downwards.
GCGATACAAAGGATCTATCATGGAGTTGTATAACCGATTAATTAAAACCGAAACTTCAGGATCAATATTTGCCAAAAAAGGATACTTAGTGAGCATAAAAATTGAAGGATAGTACAATCCATTTCCCAATAATACTTTCAAAAACTGAATTTTGGTGTTCGAATTAATGCGCTTCTCTAGAGATTCTTCGGAATTATTGTCTGCATTCCCTCCGTGCTGCATGCGTTCATTTTCCAGGTTTCCAACAGCTTCATCATCCTTCAAAGGTGCAGCAAGGGCCAATGCACTAGCACCAGCTTTGAATGCCTCTTCCTCTAAAGATTTCTTAAATTCGACCTCTAAGTTCAGCATTTCATCGTCACCAGGACTCATGTACTTATAGATGGAACCAAAACTGACAAAGCCTTCTTTTATCAAACAAGCAAATAAAATTTTAAGTGTTTCAGGAAGCTCTTTGTCGAGAGGTTGCTTCAGTAGTCGTAAGCCAATTATCTTTGCAGCGGATTCGTTACCACCCTTCGAAAGGTTATCGATCGTCGAAAAGCAATCACTGTCGACAGATGGCCACCAGCGTGATGCCTTGAAAAAGGTTAACACAAATTCACTTCTAGAAACGAAGTTACTACTGAAAACATCAATGAGAATATCTAGAACACGATTAGGATCAAGATTGTAGTGGCCAATAAGCTGCTCTACAACCCTTATTGCATAAGAGACCTCGTAGTCGTCTTCAGTATTCTTTAGTATATTATAGACTTCGACAATCAATTTAGAATAACCTTCTAATTCTTCATGCAATAGATTGAACTTCTTTTGGGTATAGAACTCGTCTCTTTTTTTCACATTTAGTTGCTTTGTCAATACATCAGGCGGGACTATCGCCAGTTTTATAATTGAGTCAATTGAAATGCAGCTGGCAATAGTCTCGTTCTTAATGATATTAGTATGATTGTGAATTTCCATTAGTAAACCTTGCAAGTTGCTAGACAAAGGAAAAGAGTCAAAGACCTCACAAAATATGATTGCTTTCTTCTCATCATTGATGCTTAGCTGTAGAAATTTGGCCACTTTTGCTATATCTAGTCTATTCTCATCCAACGCAAGCAAAATTTCAGTGAAGACCTGTGATGTAGTATCATCCAAATCAGCTTGGCTTTTGTCAGGCGAAAGAATCAAATTTACCAACACTTGAGAACCAGTCTCCTCAAAGTTTTGGATGATTTCTTCCGTCAAATAGTCACTGAGCTGCTCTGTCTCCTCCGTCATCTACTGTGAAATTAGCACTATGACCACACTCGAATCTTTCTGATTATTCTCTGAAATTTTAGGTGTGCATATAGTTTGAATGATATTCTATGAATGGTGGTTGAATCAAAATGCAATGGAAACGTTCGTTCATATTCAACATTTGAGCCTGTGCTTATGTTCTATAATACTCCCAGGGTATTTATGATTATAAGGCTTCGATATACTTGTTTAAAGCGATAATTAGAACTTACCATATTTTTTGGAAAAGTCCCAATAATCCGCAAAAAAGGTAAATCTTGTCTGATAACTTATCAGTGTATAAGGAGACAGGTCGATGGTGATGCTTTATACCGACAGATTTAAAAATAAGACCTTTATTCTTCATTTTCTCAATGCTTTTTCTGGTGAGTAGAAGAATGCATGCACATTTTCTTCTGTTCGTTTATTTCACGATTCCGCTGATGGTAGGAGAGGCCCTTCTATTGCTGAATAGCTAAGTCTTAGGGAACTCAATATGGATCATATGATATGGCAAGCAGTTGCAAGATACCATCACGGTTACTCAAGGCGGTATTCAGATGTATGTCGACTAATATATACTAACTGCGCTCTAGGGACATGAGCACACAGGCTGAAGCCTACAAGAATGTTTCTCGAAATGAACAAGGGTTGTACGGAGATTCTCTCATAAGCTGAATATTTTTCTCATTAATGACTTTGTTAAACCGATTCTCTTCAAAGTGGTTCTTTTTTTTGCATCCATGAGTTTCGGCGCGCTCAGATATACTGCCTTCCAAAAGACGCTGCATTCAGACGCTCTACAGTTACATTACTGTTCTGCTAAGGTTTTCAAACATGGTCAAGGTAACTTGCAAATTTCTAGCTTTACTATAGCTTCGTCTTATAATCTCATAAGCGAGGAAAGATATGTCTTCAAAGTCAAACGAAATTTGAACTAAGAATATTAACTAAAGCTTCAAGTATCTTCGCTACGATATCAATCGAAAGTATGTCTAGTATATCATATTAACTAGATAACAATGACTATCAAGATATTGCGATATATGGTTTTGGTGTTCCTTTCTTTAAAAATGTGAATTGGAAACAAAACATTCCATCCCAGAGCCAGTTGGCTCTGCTTGATGAATGCTTGTACTAGAAGTTTCAAGACTCATGTATATATATCCATTCGTTCGAATTAAGAAAAATCCGTGATAGTTTAGTGGCTAGAATTACCGTTTGTCGCATGGTAGACCGGGGTTCAATTCCCCGTCGCGGAGCTTACTTTTTTTTTTTTTCCGCTTGTTTCTCTAGCATTGGAATTATATGAGCAGCTTGTGGTTGAAGTCAAGAGTGTTACCTAGGTTAAAAACTTTGTGCATAAGATAAAGAAGTCATTTTTTCGTTACTTCTTTGATTTTTCCCGAAAGAAACGTGAGCATGTTGAAGAGTCCGGAATTTATAATCTCTTTCGTTATTCTATTCTATTTTATTCTTATTCAGATCATCGGACCAAAAGATAGGCGTTTAGAAGATAAATTGAGAATACTACCAGAAGAATTATTGAGTGACTATGAACAAAGAATAGAAGAATTAAATAATACGGATAGGTATGCCTATGTGCAATATGCAACCCAAGCAAACTACCTAAACCTAGCCATATACAATTTCGTTACTTTGAGGAAAGCTGAGACTAGAATACCTAATCTTGTGGTGTTATATGATATGAAGATACAAGAAGATCCTTCATTTAATGACCTAAAGCGAGTTGCTGTAGAGTATAACATTACTTTTCAACCAGTTGTACCTTTGGCTCGCACAGTGGGACCCAAGAAAACATGGTTTGATTCTTACACAAAATTTCATATCTTCAATTTAGTTGAGTTTGATAAGGTGGTATATTTTGATGCAGACTCGATGTTGGTCAACGTTGAGTTTAGCCTGGGAGAAGGTGAGATTTCCAACTTTGAAAATGCGAAATTGCTACCACGAAATTTGGATGAACTTTTCATGATTACTGATGAGTTCAATATATCTTTGCCTATGGCTTATTGGCTACAGGATACTACCGCAACTGTGAAAAGTCAAAAAGCTTCGAAAATGCAGTATGAAAAGGATAGAGCAAGAGCATCAACGAATGCCGCAATTAAGCTGAAAGACCAAGTATTCAATCTTCTTCCAACATTGTTAAGCGAGGAAGATAAATTCGATTCGAAGAGAACATTCTTCGGCGCTCATGTCATAGCATTTCGCCCATCGCGAGAGGTGTATGATGACTTGGTGTCATACTTGCATCACCCATGGTATAACTTGTTCAAAGAACGAATAAAAGATTCCGATTACGACATGGATATTCTCAACATCTATCTCGATAGGCAATTAAAGACGAGAAAGTCGAACATCAAAGTAGGTATTCTACCTCATCGTCAATATGGTGTTCTAACAGGAGAATTTAGAGAAAAGTGGCATGCCAAGTTTTTAACAGATCCGCAGTTTTTGCCATACCTCAGCCAGGAGTCAAATACTGGATGGGACTCTAAGGAGGTTATAAAATCTTTAAAATTAGTTCATTTTTCTGATTACCCAATACCTAAGCCGTGGGAGAAAGATTCTGACGACTCTTACAAAACTTTGAAGCTTTTCTGCATACACGACAGCGAAGATCCATACTTTGACACGGTGTACTGGGAGCCTAAATTCACTCATGATTGTACTAGTGCTTACTTTTGGGAATGGATCAGAGAACAACATAAAATTTCGGGGGATAGTATTTGGCACTAGATTAGTAAAGACTATAGCATAAGAGGCATAAGCAATTTAAATTTTAAATCCGTTTTCAATATTACTTAAAAATAGACTTAGATTCATCATCCTGTTTCCGTAAACAGTGTACCCATTGTTATCTCTAACATTATTATCAAATAAAGAATCTGATTCACTATCAGAGACACACGTAACACTATAATCGCTATCGCTTCGCCCAATGGTGGACTCCAAAACTGGAATTAAGTCAACAAATTCAGTTATCCTATAAAATCTTTCTTTCTTATAGTTGGGCGTCGTATGTAAGGACATTATTGAAATAACATCCGAGTACGTCATGCTATTCAGCTTTCCGAAGATATCATGAAAAGCAGCATACATATTAGGAGCTTTTTCAGATTCGATGCACTTTGGTGATGGAAATTCCAAACATGACTTAAGGGAACTTGTGGAGCTGCTAAGGGTGAAAGCTCTACTATAATAGTCTAGCTGGTGACACATGTTAATGAGATATTCAATGTCATCAATACAGTTTATGAGCAAGCCCTTAGTCTCATCTTTTAGACCATTTACCTTGAGTTTATTTATCATAGTCTCTACCTGAGATAGGTAAGAATTTAAATCCCTGAGTGGAAAGTTTTGTAATCGTCTTATACCGGATAAAGCACGCGATTGAAAAGAATCTTCAAGTTTTATTAACTCAGATAGCAGCTCTGAGCAAACAGCTAAACTAAAGCCACTAGGTGCTTCAAATGTGCAATTAATCCCAACTTCTTTTAATCTTGTATTCATGTCCTTATCGAGGCTCTCCAATTGTGGGAACCTCTTATATATTAGCTCAGCCTTTAGCCTGTTCCTGAAGTCTTCGAAACTTACCAAATGTTCTGACATGAGCTTGAAGTATAGTTTAGTTATTGAAAATCTTTCAAAAAATCTCTTCAAAAGGGATCGAAAATTCTGCTGGTCCCCATGATACAGGTTGAATGCACTATTAAATAACCCGAAAGATTCATTCAAAAGGTCAATGATATGATCAATTGCAAAATTATTGAAGAAATTAACATTTCTTTGCATTTCCTTGGAAGCAGTTTCAACACTTTTCAAGAAGAAAGCAGCTTTTGTCTGATAGAGCAGTTTATCATCTTTAAGAGCCAAGATTGTCTCGATATAGGATTCTAACATAGTGAATTGCTCATTGAATGAGTCCAGGGTACTAACTTCGCTTTTAATATCCTTCTTGCAAGAGTCTGGCATTGTAATAGAAGGCCTTACAGCTATGTCACTTTTTACGTCAATACGTGAAACTAACAGGTTAAGTTCAAAAACCTTATACCATTCTATCAAATACATAACCACGCATTTCTCGTCTGGTACAAATGGTAAGAAATCATCTACTTCAGCGAGCCTTGTGACATTCAAAGAATCTGCGATCTCAAAAATTTTTGATAGATTCTGGGTTCTTTTACCATTATGAACAATGTGATACTTCGAAGGTATGTAGAAATCAAGGATGGTAAAAAATAAGATGTCTGGTCTATTAATCTCCAACGACCAATCCCTATCGAAATTAGTGATTTTGTCAATTCCTTTCTTTGCGGTAATGCCATTAATCCATTGGAGTAAGATCTCTTTTATCTGAAAAAAAGATTGCGGCTTATTATTTGCCTTGATGCTCTTTGAAGTTGAATACAAAAAGATTACCCACACAAGACCTAGTGTTAGCTTGAGATTTCCATGGACAATATCTTCTGCACTTATATTACAGATATTGAGCTTTAAGACTAGCTTAGCAAACTTCAAGAAGTCTGCAACATTCTCAATCTTCTGCAATACCGCTCTAGGCTTCTTGTGCAATGGCAGTAGTATGAGTTTTTTGCTATCACTACTTTTTGCACTACATCCGTTTATAAGCTCTATTAACACCAACCCATCCAGTAAGTCTTCAGTTAAATCTGTAACTTGTACACGAACTTGTGAATTTATCCATCGCCTTAAACTCTTATGTTGCAGAATGACCCACTCTTCTAGTTTGGTTTCATTCATCCCAATTCTCTTTTGGCTTTACAGCATTAGCCAATTTTTTCTTGCTTTAGACCGTTCGTAAATTCCCAATTCAAATATCCTTAAAAATGGTTACCTTTCAACAAGCTACTTAGATATGACTTGTGCTTGAGATATCTTGGGAGACTTTTACAAACACTTTGATATGAGTCTCAATATTTATATTTTTATACATCTTTCCGGATAAGATGGTGTACACGATTGACACAATTTTTAAACATAACTGAGACGCGACTTGCAGATTATTTCCTAGTAAAGCCTATAATGAATGGATAAGCCAGAGTGAGGCGATGATAGGAATATAAGCATTAAATATATGTGATTGTACAATTCAATGTATTCTATATATGTTGGCGCAATAATCATTAATCCAGATGTATTAAGTTTTGAGTTTAAAAAATGGATGATCCATAGCCTCTTTAGCAGTCGGTCTTAACTGATGATCGTAAGTCAATAGCTTATCTGTAAGATCTATAGCTTCAGGAGACGCCAAATGCTTATTTTCAGGCGTAATAAACAGAGTCCAGGGCTTCCTGGGATAGTTTCCTAATATGTTGTCATATTCGGAGCTCAATCGAAGTCTGTACTTGTTTACATAATCCATCAAGTCCTTCGTACCTAAGACTTTGGCAATTTGCACCAACTGATCAGGATTGGAATCTCCTCGGAAGAAGGGCTCTTTCTTGAAAATAATCGCGGCAAGCATACACCCTACCGACCATAAGTCCAACGAATAGTCATACTGTTGCAAGTTGATTAATAGCTCCGGACCCTTATGGTACCTCGAGGCCACACGGACATTGTAATCCATCCCAGCGTGGTAAAACTCAGCCAATCCCCAGTCAATCAACCTTAGCTTCCGATTTATGGGATCAATCATTACGTTCTGAGGTTTCACGTCACGGTGCATTATGCCCATAGAATGACAATAATCAAGGGCGATTAGCAACTCAGTAAAGTAATATTGGATATCAGATACAGTGAACTTTGGATACAAGACACGAAAATCAATGTTGTTTACTTTTTCAAAAATCAATGCAGGGATTTTGGATTGCTCGTCTCTCACTATGTCTAAAAGTCCTATAATATTAGGCCCTCCTGTCACATTTTTCAAGATCTTTATTTCTCTATATATTTTTTTCATTTTCACGGGTTTTAAAACTTTGATAACGCATTGTTCATCGTTGAGAATATTCACCCCCTGGAATACCTCTGAGTATTTGCCTCTCCCTATTTTGCTTAGAATCTCATAATTACCAATTTCCCCCCATTCTATTTTATGTGATTCGTAATCCCAATATTCAGAGGGACGGATGCTATTAGCATCCGCATATACTCTAGCCACAGAGTATACTCTCGTATTACAACTCATAAGTTCCTTCTTTTGTTAAGAAATGTATCTTCAAAACTGTAAACTAAAAACTATGTGCTCATCACGATCCGATTTGTGTAATGAACCTCAAATTCAAAGAACATCCGAGTATACTGTTATTCGAATGCAAAAATGATATACTAGAAGTATATCGGATCCATAAAATGAATATCATAGGCACAATATATATAGAAAGTGATGAAGGGATTATCGAGGATATTCAACTATGGGCTGAGACGAACTTAGATTCAAGTACTTTAAAGGAGAAGGTGCAAGCTAAAAGATTCAAGCAGTTGTGTTACATGGATTACAGAGTGGTTCCTATATATTTGGTTAACTGTAGGCCGTTCTACGTTTTTTCTGCGGAAGAGAAGACTTGCGAGTTCTTTCGAAGAAGATTGGTTTCAGTTACCAGGTACAAGGAGGAAGCGGGTATTCTTATGAAGTGCAGCGACAACGACAATTATATTGTTATGTACGTCGAGAAGAAGGGAGAAAGTCCTGAGATACGATGTTTGTTACTATCTTCTGCAGAATTGGATGAAAAAAGACCTCTTCGTGATGTTCAGACGCGGTCTGTGGTCGATATTCCTTTAAGCAGTCTGAAGTCTGATATTTCTATTTTCGATAAGGTCCTTTCAGATAAAAAGCGGCAGACAAAGCGGAACCAGTTTATATTCAACCAGGGGTTGGAATCGAGAGCGGATATGTCACGATTATCATTGCATAAACTACATTCAAATGAAGAAGTGATGGAAGCAGTAAATAGGATAATAATGTCTGGATTGCGAATTAGGGGATTGAATCTCAAAAACCAGGACTATTGTTCAAAAGAGAAAATACGAGTAAGGGAAATTTATCAGATGACTTACAAATCTACTCTCTTCGCCCTTAGAAAATATAACAAGAAGAAAGTCGCTGGGTCAGATTCTTCGGACAGCATTCGCCTTGATGACGTCCAAGACATAGTAGAAAAACTCTTACAAGTCTACGTTGACGTAGATATCTGACTTCAGAATAGAGACAACTTTGCATTATGTCCGAGTTTTGATATATAGATATATACATGAAATGGGCAACTCAAATTTCACGAACTTGTGAATAAAACGCAGCATCAAAGATTATTTACACTTATTTCATTATTACTGGCAAACTCTTCATGTCTTGTAGGCGACGCAAGTTCAATTCTCTTTGCCAATTCACTCTTTCTTGTAGTCTTCTTCGCATCAGTCCTTTTTCCCATATGATCCAAGAGTAATTCTCTGTTCTCCAAAAGGTAGCCTCTTTTCTCTTCACTAGAGTAATATTCAATGTCTCTTCTGTGAGTTGGTCTGGCTTGAAGAGGCAAGTATCCTTTTTTCAAGTAAAAGTAGTCGGGCTTGACATGTGCAATCAAGCCTAATTTTGTCCTATAGACAGCAGTAAACTTTTGATTAAGTTCTTCTATCTTCTTGATTGCAGATAAGGACGCCTTTGACGCTTCAATGTTAAGAGGAACGGTATACAGTTCCTCCCCTCTACTTAAAATTTTTACTCCATCTTTGAGAGCTCCTCCTATCAAGCCACAATCCTTCATGACCTTTATGGTCAATGTTTCTCCTTCACTTAGAGGAATTTTTCCTGTGTCCCAAAAATCCTGTATTCTCATGATGTTGAGCCTGTTATAGATTTTTCTATGTGGCCTACGAAAACCTATTATGGGAAATCTTTTATAGTAAGGTGTTTGACCACCCTCAAACCATCTTGGTATCTTTCCACGAGCCTTTTGTCCCTTTTGTCCTCTTCCTGCAGTTTTACCTTTACCAGAAGCTGGACCCCGACCAAGTCTTTTATACAGCTTCACGGAACCCTCATGTGGCGCTAGATTCCCTAAATAGCTTAGTGTTCGTAACGAGCTAAAGAAGCTAACCGATTGCTTTTGAACTACTCTAGCAGTTGTCTTAATTCCTAAAAGCATGCTATATATCTTTGAATAAATTCAACGGACGAGAATTGTAATTGAAAAAAAAAAACTATCCTATTATTACTGTATATTCATAGAAATAAGTTTTCCAAAAGAAATAGCCTCTATGGCCAAGTTGGTAAGGCACCTCACTAGTAATGAGGAGATCATCAGTTCGAATCTGATTGGAGGCAATTTTTTTTTTTTTCCATCCATCACTCTTACTCGGATACTTCTACCGCTAAGCAGTGATTTATATTCTAAAAGAGCGCATTCAATTAAGAGTAAGGTTGAGCCGATAGCATGGGTCTAAGTAAAGAAGAGGAAGAGCTATACTCATTATTCAAGGATGAGTCCGAAGAAATTAAGGAAAAACGTACTAGAACCATGAAGGAAGTAGGTCAAACTTCAGTTGATTTGCCTGCTCATTTATCAATAACCACTGCATTTGATGAACTACTTCAGTGTTTTTCCATAGGTGGGCAAATCAAGCAATACTATAGGTATGGATCAATTTCATCGTGTGACCAGCAAAGAGAAAAATTTTGGTTCGCCATACGAAATGGCTCTTTTAACGACAAAGATGATAAAGATATCACGAATTTGACCGAGGCAGAACTCAATAGAAGAAAGAAAATTCAAGATTTCTATAAGGAAAGACTCGTTAGGGAAAAGGCATTAGGTAGTTCGGAAGATGTCTGGGATGTGAGGAAAAAACCACTAGAGAGACCATTTAAGGATTGGGAGTAGGATGATAGAAACCATTTATAGCTGTACAATTAAAGATTTTATTGATAAGTAGGGATTCAAAAAATGATACAACGTAGAAAAACGCAGAAATGGATACTTGACTAATGGCCGTCCTTAATACTAGATAAATGACAAAAATTGTTCTACTTTACACTATCACGCAACTCTTGTCCTCAGCCTCATTTTCATTTGCACCTTTAGGTTTAGCATTGAGTGCACATCGAGCAGCCTCAGAAAATGCTTCGTTAACTCCTTTGTTTTTTTTGGCAGAACATTCTAAATATCTCAAGGCTCCGATCTTCTTAGCGACTGCAAGGCCCTCTTCATATGTTATTAATCTCCTAGAATGCAGATTGGAATGCGATTGAGCATATGGATTCAGTCCTTCATCCTCAACAGCACCTGATGGCTGGAGATCCTCATTTGACCTAAGGTCACATTTTAGTGCTACCAACACTAATTTCACACCTTCACAATGATCCGCAATTTCACCAACCCACTTTGATTGTACATTCTCCAAAGAATCTGGAGAGTCTATTGAAAAACAGAGCATAATGCAATGCGTGTCCGAATACGATAAAGACCGAAGCCTATCAAACTCTTCTTGTCCAGCCGTATCCCACAAGGAAAGTTGCACAGATTGGCCATCAATGAAAATATCGTGAACATAGTTCTCAAATACTGTGGGCTCGTACACTTGAGGAAAATAGCCTCTGGTAAAGACATTAAGCAATGAAGTTTTACCACATGCACCGTCTCCTAAGATCACTATTTTACGCTGAACTAAAATCCAATGTTAGTAAAATCAAACACAACAATCAAACTAAGGGCTTTAACATAGGTTTCAATCAACTTACTTGTCTTCAGTCCACTGCCGCAGAGAGGCATAATTGATAATAATTCAGAGTATTATGCGATAATTCTAGATTATTTTGAACTACAAAACGTAAACACTACGTAGATTTCAGTATGTGCGATAACCACATTTTTTAGTATGCTCAATGGCGATGCCGGTGAAAGCTCGTACAAACAAGCCTTAAAATTCTTGTTTCCTCTTCGATGACTACTCTAGGCTGGCATCAACTTCAAATAGACACGTAACTGTAGAATCTGGAAACATCTTGATTCTTTCATTTTTCAATCAAATCTTCAAGGTACATACTTGGAATAGCCCTTCTTGGTGCTCTGTTCGTATTGGATTTATCTTTGTCTGTTGTGCTATCCTGTTCAGTCTTTGTAGCGCTTAAGGGCCTTGTTGCAAGCGAATATTCACTATTGACCTCATTGCTGAGATACAAATTGGGGATTAACTGCGAATGCCTACTAGTAGCAGGATTTGGATTTGCCAAATTTGTGGTAGACGCACCAATAACTGACCTAGAGGAGTTAATTAAGTTTCCAGACTTACTTCTTTTATGCGTCATGACTTCTGCTGTTGGCGATATGTACATCTTTGTCAAGTCGTTTTTGCTAACTGCGGCCCCTGTATCGGAAGCATATATTGTTGATGTATCACCGCCCTGGGAGCTATAGTTAAATCCATTCAATAGCGAACGGCTGCGGCTGTGGGAAAGCAATGGCAACTTCGAAACAGAGGGCTGAAAGTCAGAGTTGTAGCCCAAGGAATTACCGTATGCCATATTATTATTATTTTGATATTTCTCGTACATCATTCTATCACTTTCAGAAGCCCTTTTTGCTAGGAAAGAAGCTCTGAGAGATTTGAATAGGTGATACCCAATGAAGCTCAAAAGAATGAAACCAACTATTACACCCACGGCTATAAACACTGTGCCTGTGGGGTTATGCTGTCTTATTATATAAGGATTATCTGCGTTGGCAGGTACTGTTATAGCAGGCGTTGTCCACGAATCACTGCTACCAGTCAAAGTAGGCATGGAATCCTCCTCTGTCGTTTGTGTCACACCGGGCATATCTTCTCTTTTATTCATCTTGACAACTTTTATATCGAAAAATGTACTCCCAAGCCAAATCAAAAAGTCTCTAATGAACAAGAATGTAACTTCGGCACTGTGTATATCGTGCACTAACTACTGATCTAAATCAAAATACAGACTACTTCACAGAAAGATGCTGTGCGAGTTTATTTTTGGATCAGATGCGGAAATGGCACGACCTGTTTTGATCTTTCCAAATGATTCTTACTCACCGTAATATGCAACAGATACTACAGTTAATTTCTCTTCCCAAGGTAAGAGTCACAGCACATTAGTTTGGCATTCAACTTAAATGAGTTCACTACAGCAGAGCTGTCTTGAGTTACAAGTTCTTTAATTTAGTAGCTAGTCCCGCTAGCGACATACGTTACTGATCAATAAAGCAGAAAGAGAAGTATTGATCTTTCATTAACGAGGTGCTGGTAATAGGTGGATAACTGAGCATTTTGTCTTGATATCGATCTACAATTGCAGCTAAGGTTTGCTAATGTTCAAAGCTTCAGAAGTATTGACCTTAACACGACCCATTGCGAGGAAATTCACTTTTACTGATAAAGCAACTGTCAAGTAGTCACGTCCCCGAAATGGCAGCGATTGTGGAACCTGAACCATTGACATCACATGTGCGTCCATACACTGACGCAGTGATAACTGTCCGTGTGATCAAGTCTTTCCCCTACCACAACATCCGGAACCATGTTTTGACTCTGGTGAACCTAAAGACAATGACTCCTAGCGAACTTTTGAAAGAAATGAAAGATATAATAAGCACGCAGGGTGCTTTCAGACCCTATAGAAACGTGAAATATGACACATTGAAAATTTATACGAAGGCTCATGGGACAAAATCTATGGATTTAGCTATCAATTTTGATCATGATGATGACTGGATCTTAGTTTCAGAGAGCGAGGAGCACTCTGTACCGGATAACGCAAAATCATTGTTTGAGTTTGGTGTAGAGAATGAGACTGAGATCAGTTTATTTCATTGGAGTGATTATGTGCTGTACAAACACCATCCTGTTGAAAAATGGTGATAGAAATCCAATAATTATGTAAATTCTATAGCTTTGCACTTTTCACGATTTCCTGCCGTGGCCATCGTATTTCTTTGCTTTAGAACTACAGCCTAAATATTACTGAAGGCAGCTTGTCTGCGAATATTTCGTTTGAAATTATGTGTAGATTCGAACGCGGTAACTGTCCTTTATACAATTAGAGCAACTAGGCCACATGACCAAAATAATCAAGGAAAAAAAAATACTAGTTTATGTATCACCTTTGCTCGGAATGTCGTGCCACTAACCACAGCTGCAATTTCAGCCAATTATCGATTCGCTTTTGTTCATTTGAAAAATTTACCGTGCGTATAATCAACTAGCGATTTATCTAGGATTATTACTTATTGTAAGTTGGAAAGCTCATCAATTCAGATTGATTAAGATTGCTACAACCCAAGAATTCAACAATGTTTAGAAGTGCAGCTAAGGTAAATCCATTAGTTCAAAAGTTTATTACTGGAGCCGTTGGGGCCACGGGTATAACAGCAGCATACTTGTTATACCAGGATTCAATTACTGCCAACGCAATGACAGCAGCTGAGCATGGATTACATCCACCAGCTTATGGATGGCTGCATAACGGTATGTTTGATACTTTTGACCATGCTTCTATTAGAAGAGGATTCCAAGTGTACAGAGAAGTTTGTTCTGCGTGCCATTCGTTGGATAGAATTGCTTGGAGAAACCTTGTTGGCGTTTCACACACAGCTTCAGAAGCAAAGGCTCTTTGTGAGGAAATAGAATATGACGATGAGCCCGATGACGAAGGAAAGCCTAGAAAGAGACCTGGTAAGTTGGCGGATCCTCTTCCAGGTCCTTATGACAATGAGCAAGCAGCAAGAGCTGCAAACCAGGGTGCCTTACCTCCAGATTTATCTTTGATCGTTAAGGCCAGACATGGAGGATGTGACTACATCTTTTCCTTGTTGACCGGATATCCAGAAGAGGCTCCTGCAGGTGTCGTATTACCCCCTGGATCGAATTACAATCCTTACTTTCCAGGTGGATCTATTGCTATGGCCAGAGTTTTGTTTGACGAATTGGTTGAGTATGAAGATGGTACCCCTGCCACCACTTCTCAAATGGCTAAAGATGTTACCACTTTCTTGAACTGGGCATCTGAACCAGAGCATGATGAGAGAAAGAAGTGGGGTTTGAAGGCCATCATTATTATCTCTTCTTTGTACTTCTTGTCTGTGTGGGTCAAAAAATTCAAGTGGCAACCAATTAAGAATAGAAAGATAGTCTTCAACCCTCCAAAGAAATAATCAGCTCATGAATGATCTCAGTAGCATGAACACTATTGTCCTACTACTAAGTATCATATTTCATTGGTTATTTGTTAGAGAGATCTTTTGGTGCAATTTTTTACCTCTTAAGTACTGTATTATGAAGTCTTAAAGAAGTAGAAGGTTGCTCGTACTTCATCTGTCATGATTATGAAATTCTATGGAGGCAGTATTCTTAAAACATAATCATCACGTCATTGAAAAAAAAAAAATAATATAATTTAGTTGTTGTCCTACAAATTATACTTATATATTTTGTATTGCTCTTCATTAGTCATTCAATAGATAGTTTGTATTTACTATTTATCTCTAACTTACGCTTCAGTCTATGGAGCATTATCTATCTATCACGTGCTACTCCTCCAATTTAAGCCCAACCCTTTTCGTTCCCCGGCGAAAGTTTGTTGTCAGTTTTTCACTTCGCGCGCTATGATTGGCCTTTCTGCCGAGCGCCTGTAATTCTCGCCGAAAACATATGGCTTCTGAGAAATTCTACACGAATGAGTGGATTCGGGGAAAATTAGTATAAAGTTCATGCATTCCGCTTAGTGCAATTTATTAAGTTTAACTCAAAATATTTCAGAATTTCAAACGTTTAAATAGACTTCTTTTTTTTTTTACAAGCTAGTAATACTCTGAAACAGCATGGGCATGAAATCAAAAGTTGAGGGTAATAATTCCATAATTTATACAGGCTCCGACTTAGACAGCGTTAAAACTGCTACTAGTAATAGTAAGCTCGCTCAAATCAGTAGCTCTAATCTTAGTGATGACTCGAGTCCATTGGTTTTTGATAAGGAAGCAAAACCTTCGAAAATGGTCATTTTGCTAACCATTTGCTCCTCTATCAGTGGATATATGTTTGGTTATGATACTGGTTATATCTCATCTGCTTTGGTTAACATTGGTACTGACTTGAGCAACAAGCGTTTGACTTCGGGCGAGAAGGAATTCATCACGTCTGCGACGTCATTGGGGGCTCTACTTGGAGCTATATTGGGAGGGCTTCTTGCAAATATAATTGGCCGTAGAAAGGTTCTCATGGGCTCTAACATTATATTTGTAGTAGGAACAATAATTCAATTAGTAGCGCATACGGTTTGGACGATGGTTGCTGGAAGATTCGTATTGGGGTGGGGAGTTGGTATCGCTTCAATGATTTCACCATTAATGTTGAGTGAGCTTGCTCCATCCAAATACCGTGGGAGACTCATTGTAACGAATGGTATGTTCATCACTGGAGGCCAATTAATAGCATATCTTATCAACTGGGGATTGACTGAGGTGAAACATGGATGGAGAGTATCAGTGGGATTGTGCATGGTTCCTTCGGTATTACAATTCTTCTTGTTTTGCTTTCTACCCGACACTCCAAGGTACTATGTCATGTCTGGCGACTATGAGAAAGCAAGGACCGTTATCAGGAAAATGCATAATAGCCCTTCTGACGCTTTCATTTCTTCAACTATTAAGGATATGATAGCATCAGATTCTACTGTTGAAGGAGCGACTCCTTTCAGACGAATTTGGAACTCTATTAAGTTACTTCACACGGTGCCTGCAAACTTCAGGGCATTAATCTTAGCCTGCGGATTGCAAGGTATACAACAATTTACTGGGTTCAACTCTCTTATGTATTTCAGTGCAACCATATTTGAAACAGCAGGGTTTGAGAATCCTAATGCAGTATCTATTATCGTTTCGGCGACAAATTGTGTTTTCACAGCGGTCGCTTTATGTGTCGTTGATAATATCGGGCGTAGAAAAGTTCTTTTGCTTGGTACTGCCTCGATGTGCATAGCTATGATCGTAAGTGCCATAGCCTTTCATTATTTTGGTGTTAAGTTTACATCTACCACTCTCGTTGTACAAGCTACAGGAATTAGTGGGTGGGGTATCGTTATTATTCTTAGCATGGTTTGGTTCGTCGCATCATATGCTCTTGGAATCGGGACGGCTGCTTGGACTGGTGTCGAGCTTTTTTCCGATGTTAATGTTAGAGCCGTTGGAGCGATGTATGCTACCGTGACAAACTGGGCAGGTTCTTTAGTTATTGCATCTACATTTTTAACGATGTTACAGAATATTACACCACCTGGAACATTTGCATTATTTGCAGCATTATGTTTTATATCAGTTATATTTATTTATTTCCTCTTCCCTGAGGTTACAGGTTTGGAATTGGAAGAAACCACACAGATTCTTTCTGAAGGCTTTTGTGTTAAAAAGTCTTGCCAGTTGTCCAAGCAGAGGAAAAAACAATCAAAGTTTGCAAGGCAGAGCTCCAGCGACTTTGCATAGAATAATCTATATAGAACGACTTTTTAATTCTTACCTTCTGTCCAGGAAGTTAATGTCAGTATAATATTAAAGAATAATCTGGTGTAGGATGGTCTTTTGCGATGAAACCTGGGCACGACCCATCTTGAATATCTACCACTTCGATTGTAGAATTGTAAGTACTGTACTGATGGCATGGCAAGCACAATGCTGGAGGAACGTGCAAGTTCTGGCAATGAGAGAACAAAACATTTCAGGCTACAGCTGTCCCATAGATTTCATGATATGGAAAAATTAAATAGTTATGAGGTCTTAGAAGATCTAGGGCGAGGTACATTTGGCGTGGTGCAAAAGGCAAGGAAGATCAAGACAAAAAGACTTGTTGCTTTGAAGCAACTTTTAAACCACTCAGCAAAGGAAGGGTTTCCGATCACTGCCATGAGAGAAATTACTATATTAAAGCGATTAAACCATAAGAATATACTTCGAATTACTGACATGGTATATGAGGAACCAAAAGTAAGTAACCCCAAAGATTTGATTCATCAAAGAGGTTGCTTTTATACTGTTTCTCCATACATGAGCTCAGACTTAGTCGGTCTCTTAACAAACCCAAAGATTCTGATATCTTTGGCGGCTATAAAGTGCTTTATGATGCAATTACTTGAGGGCGTGAAGTTTATTCACGCTAATAATCTTTTGCACAGAGACATAAAGGCCGCTAATATTTTAATATCCAACGAAGGGATCTTGAAGATTGGTGATTTTGGTTTGGCTAGGCCATATTATGGTAAGGTTCCTGAATTGCATGGAAAACCAGGAGGGGGGGTAAAAGCATATACGGGCCTTGTTGTTACTCGATGGTATCGCGCTCCAGAACTTTTACTAGGAGAGCGAAAGTATACAACTGCGATAGACATATGGGGGGTTGGCTGCGTATTTGCTGAAATGTTTGTTGGAGGACCGATTCTTCTGGGAAAAACAGACTCTCACCAGGCGCAATTAGTTTTTAGTTTAGTTGGGCCTCCAAACGTTTTGAATTGGAAAGATGCGGTAGATTTGCCCAATAAGACCGATTTGAATATTGGATTGACCTGTAAGAGGACTTTGGAGTCGAGGTTTGAAAAAGATATGGGAAAGGACGGCGTGAGTCTTTTAGATGGTTTACTAAAAGTTGATCCATATAAGAGGTTGAATGCCGTGGATGCACTAGAACATCCTTATTTCAAAAATGAGCCCCTTCCGTTGCAACCTGGTGAACTACCGAGGTTTGAAGATAGCCATGAGATTGACAAAGAAAGATATAGGAAAAACGAAGAGAAGCGTGATCCGATATTGTTTGCTAATGAAAGGAGTGCCAGAGACAATAAGTTGCCCAAAGGGCCAGATGCATATCGTGAGGGTAGCATGGGGCGTTCTTTGTCTTCATATTCGGCACACTACAATAAGCGGCATGAATCTGCACAACTGGCTATTTCGAATCGTTCAGGCAGAAGTCAAGTTAATGTGCCTACTCAAGTGGGAACTGTAGACAAAATACGAAATCCTGGAGGTTCAACAATGCCCAATGCAAGAGGAAAGCATCAACGGGAGAAATCGGAGCCAGAAAGTCTGGCATCCAAGAGAACTTTTACATCCCTGCTTGGAAATAGCCAGCCAACAAAAGGAGAAGACAGCCACAAAAAGTCTAAACCATAGAAAAGCAAAAACGAACGTTTACGGATCGTGAATAGATCAGAGTCCTTTGTTGGCTCCTTATTTCTTGCATATACACTGTATATGTTCCACGTAATGGTCTTAGTTTCTGAGCGTGCAGGCTTGATTATGTAATTCCGTTTCGGGCATTACTGATTTGATCAAAAAGATAAAATTGATTTTAAAGATAAAAAAAAAAAAAAAAAAAAGTTTATCAGATTCGTCATCTTTTGTATCAGAGAAAGCATTGAAAGATAGTGAACAAACAAACTCCTGCCAATATGCCTAATCTTCTGGAATCATTCTCGTTTCAGGTTTTTTTAATTGTTTTCAGGGAGACTTTAGAGCTGGCTATAATTATCTCAGTACTCCTCTCTCTCGTTCATCAAAACTTTCAAGAAAAACAGAAAAGGGCCTTCAAAAATGTAAAGACGGCTAAAAGTTACCAATCATCAGACCAGGGGCTCGTTGAATCAGATGACAATACAGCGGAAGTGACAAACAAGGTAAAGCGATTTTTAATACTCCAGATCTGGATTGGAGGATTATGCGGCCTATTGTGCTGTTCAATAGTCGGGGCTATGATCATATTTGCCTTTTATCACTATGGAAAGGACTTGTGGTCTCAAACAGAACATTATTGGGAAGGTACTTTTTCTATCGTTGCTAGCATTGTCATATCCATTATGGGAATGGGAATTCTCAGAGTTCATAGAATGCGTACCAAATGGATCAGCAAGTTTTCCAACATAATAGAGGGATCAGACTACATCGACAGAGCGATAGAACTTCGTGAAAGCACTGCCTCATATACATCTCTTCGTCACTGGTTCAAAGTAAAGTGTGAGAAATACTCCATGTTTTTTCTTCCTTTTGTTACAACATTACGAGAAGGAATGGAGGCTATCGTCTTTGTCGGTGGAATTGGAGTAAATGAGAACACGACTTTTTATTCTATCTTCAATTCTTTTGTAGCAGCCATTGCTTTGGGATCTGTCATTGGGGTGTTGCTCTACCGCCTGGGAAATACCCTTCCCTTGACATATTACTTGATTGGCTCAACGGTATTCCTATATCTAGTAGCTGCTGGGTTACTTTCAAAGGGTGTATGGCAATTTGAGCTTCAACAGTTCATAAATAAATGCGGTGGGTTGGACGTCAGCGAGACCGGACACGGTCCAGGCTCCTACGACATTAAAACTAGTGTCTGGCATGTCAATTGCTGCAATGGAGAGCTTCAAGATGATGGTGTTTTCTGGATGATTTTTACTGCTGTTTTTGGATGGACAAACAGCGCAACTTATGGTAGCGTAATTAGCTATAACCTTTATTGGATTGTTGTGATATCAATGGTCGCCCATTCTATGTACGTAAAAAAGCATGGTGCTCTCTTCGTGTCTCCCTTGAACTGGAGCTGGAATAAGAAGTTGAAGTATTCGCGCCTTGGTCCAGATCGGCCGATAGAATTTGCTCGTACGAGTTCAGAATCTGCACACTCGGAAACGCCTCTAACTACGTAAATTGTATTGGACGTAATTATGACTTTGGTTGCTTAGACAGCACCCCTGTTACATACTATATACTGGATAAAATTAATTTGGATTCAATCTACGCATCTTGAGGGTGCCAAGTATTATTCGTTCGCCGCATAGGTGAAAGAATAATGAAACACGTAGGAATGTGGCTGTCATATGCATTGAATTATTTGACGCGGGATCGTAGGAATCAAACTTATCAGATTGATCGATAATTTACTGCTACGTAAGTTTATCTGTAAGGCGTTTCTTCCACCAACAATAATGCAGTAGATTTCAGAGTAATTGCAAATAATAAGCGGAATTCATACAAGAATAGTAGACTATACTGAGATTCTCAATTTAAGGATTGATCAGTTTTGTTCCTAGTTGAAAATTTTATGAAGTTTGTTTTTTTTTATTTTTTTTTTGGATCCGGTAGAGAGGATATCTGTACCTGACAGGCGTCAAAGTGTCGTAAATAATATGTCATACAAAGATATGCATACTATTAATTTACGATCCTGCATGTCCGAATCGGGACGAAAAGAACTAATTAACTACAAGCTGTTAAAACTTTTCAATTGAAGCTATCCATTGTTCTAATGTCAGATCATATAAAAGGGCCATTCAGACACCCCAGGTTTTTAGCATGACGAGTGATTTTCAAACAGAACTTAATAATGATACTCTCTGAGGTAATTGGAATTTTTCTTTTTTTGCACCTTTTTGTAGCGAATGCTGTGGGAGAGAAGGCAGCGTCCTTCCAACTCTATGGTCAAAGCCAAATACTTTTATATGGATGCAATACATATCTTGGACATGCAGCTACATTTTGTTCAGAAATGTATCCCCTTTACTGTGGTTGCAGCAACCCCACTGCCTTGAGTTCAATGGTTGGATGTTTAGAAAACTTTAACGCACCAGATGGATCTTACAAACTTTTGATGGAGAGCTGCCAGGAGTATTATAGTGCTGTGGTAACGGAAGACCAGATCAAGAATGCTTCTGCTGTGTACAAGAAGAGTGCCAAATATGCGTCAGATATTCCTGGTTTTAATTTTACAAAACCGATCAACACTCCTCTAAAAACGAACATGACAGCAGCATCAATTTATATAAAGTGTTATGGAAAGTTTATGGGGAACTATACTAACTCCTTTTATTACGGTTCAGGTCTACTAGGATACTGGGCATTGGTTTTTTTGGTTGCAGGAATTGTCAATTGGTCCAAACTACTTTTTCCTGGTGTATTCAAAAAGCTTACAGGCCCTATATCGAATACTTGGAGAAAGTACGTTACTTTACCTGCACTTTTCAACTCCAAAAAATCCAATGACCATATAGTTTTTCTTTTCATCCATTATTTAATTCCATCAAGAATGGAAGGCATCATCATTGCTGGTTTTGCAATCTTGACCATTATTTCTTGTGCGGCCCAAATAACATACTATGAAGGGGACCCAATATTTGAGAAAAAGCATCTTGCCTTGTATAGATATCTCGCAGACAGGACAGGAATTATAGTGGTCGCTTTAATGCCTCTTATAATTTTACTCGCAGGACGCAATAACTTTCTACAGTGGCTCGTTAGATGGAAATATTCAAGTTTCGTTACCTATCATAAATGGATTGCAAGAATTGTTTTCGTGCTACTTGTTTTGCACAGTGCTTGTTTTACTGCTATTTATGTAGAGGGCATGTACTATAAGGAATCAGTGAAGATTGCTTGGTTCTACTGGGGAATTATTGGAACAATTTCTTGTGGAATCTTGATGGGACAAGCTATAATGTACTTGAGAAGGAATCTGTATGAGCTTTTCTTACTCATACATATCATTTTCGCAGCCCTTTTTGTCGCAGGTGGATGGATTCATGTTGAGCCAATGGGATATATTAATTATTACTATGCAACAGTGGCTGTATGGTGCTTCGATAGAGTGGTTCGAATTTTAAGAATTTGTCTCTTTGGACTTCCAAAGGCTGAAGTCAAACTATACTGCAACGATTGTCTCAAAGTAACGGTGCCAAAGCCTAAATATTGGGCTGCAACCCCTGGTGCTCATGCCTTCATACATTTCTTAAGACCTACATGTTTCTGGCAATCGCATCCTTTTACTTTTACTGTCTCTTCATCATCAGATGATAAAATTGTTCTTTACTGTAAAGTGAAAGGTGGAATAACGCATGGCTTGTACAAATATTTATCTGCAAACCCTGGTCATTCTGCAAACATTAGAGTAGCATTAGAGGGGCCATATGGAGGACCAACTCCTGCTAGAAAATACGATACTGCTGTATTCGTAGCAGGAGGGAATGGTATCCCAGGAATTTATTCCGAAGTTTATGATTTAGCTTCTAAGACCGGAGGCAACAGCAAGCAACTGCTTAAGTTAGAATGGATCATAAGGAGTTATGATGCCATTATTTGGTTTTATGATGAGTTGGTTGCATTGAAAGACACTAAGATTCAGACAACAATTTACATTACCAAGCCTGAAATTAATATTGACGCTGTGCATTTTAAAGAACTCAATTTTGACATATCAGATTCTGATGAGAACTCTGAGAAAAGGCTTAAGATAGATAAACAATCAGTTCAATATGAGGACAAAAATGAAGATGGCACATGCGAAGTTGCTTCTGTGTCTAGCTTGAATAGTAGAATATGCTTATTACAATCCAAACTCAGCCATATAGAGTTTAAAGAATTCAGGCCGTCCATGGATGACATGGTCGCAACCGAAATAACTGAATCTAATGGATCCATATGCTTCATTACATGTGGTCATCCGCAGATGGTGGACGACATGAGACGCGCAATTCTGGTCAACTTGACTAATTCCAAAGGCAAGAGAGTGGATTTCTACGAGCAGCTTCAAGTATGGGCTTAATGTTCCGCCTATCCAGAACATTTAAATAGGTAGTATATAGTAGCAACATCCTTAGATTTATGAATGTATTATTTATTGAAGTCTTGATCTACCTAATCGAACATTTCATCCACCGAGGCGCCTAAATAAAGCTTCAAGGTTTTTCGGGTAGCTGGAAGAATCTTGCACCTTACCATCGTATCCTCAGAATTACTCTCCTCAATCTTGTCGTATGCCTGGAGGCGGTGGCAACCTCCGAATGCGAAATAGTATGACTTGCCGTTCTCTTTCACAAGAAAAACGTCCACAGGCGGGAGCTCTCCGGGAGTAATTTTCTCAATGCTGCATGTTGCTGAAGCTTTTGGCGATCCATTTAACGTGGAGTACATCGCATCAATTTTTTGATGATCTAACACTGGGGGAATGGGCCTCCGTATATTCTTTAGTGGAACGTACTCAATCTTGAGTTTTGAAGATTGGAGCGACATGGTGCCTTTACTTTTTACTGCTATAATAAAACTATAAATTTACAGAGATATTGGCAGTTCATTAATATTATATTGCAAAACATTCATTTAGTAATACAAAGCAATCTCGACTCGCACTATTAGTAAGTTTTGCTGTCAACACAAGATATTCTGAACGACGCAGCATAAAGCCGTCAAAAAAAAAAAAAAACAAAAAAAAAAAAAAAGAAAAAAAAAAAAAAAAAATCATAAAGCCAAAAAAAAAAAAAAAAAAAAAAAAAAAAAAAAAAGAACAGAATAACAAGAAAAAAAAAAAGCATGTAAAGAAACAAAAAATCACTCATATATACCAGACCTCAGTAAATGCGGCACATCTACTACCAATTAAGTAATCCACTGATCTCCATACTTCCTACAAAACTACACTTGAGCAAACACGTAATTTTCCATTGCAACGAGAGAAGCGTAGAAAAATAAAAAAGATTGCCCATCTCGGATTACATGTAACATTACACAAAGTTTCAGCAGGGTCTCAACAGACGGACTCGCACAGTAAGGTAACGATAGCTAGAAAGAATTGTCAACCTGAAACTACTAAAATTAGAAAGGATTTGCACAAGGCGCATTAGTATAGATATGTGTAATAAAGCCTTGATATTCAATTCATTCTCTGATACTAGACTAAATCTTGTAAACGAGCGCTGTAGCGGCCAATCAGCTTATCAGATTAATCTGTCTACTTTTTCGAAGTCGGGCTATTTGTACAGTACTCCTTGGCGGTGGCAGGTGACACAAAAAATTTACAGATACGCAAGACTCCGGTATCATAAAAACTTTTATAGATTAATTGTGTTCGTAGATAATTTAGATTGGTGTTGAGCGGGCTACTTGTTGAGAATTTTTTTTCTTCTTCATATTTACTGCTTTCTGTTGGTTTTGGTGCTCCCATCAATACTTCAGGTTGGCGTTGGAAGCTGAGCTTCTCACAAAGAACAATCGACGATAAAATTCTAATTGGACCATGAAGATCATCGAGAGTTTGATCATTTTAATGACAGCGCTGGTTTTGATACCGAATACTTTAATAAACCTGAAGAATTTTGGTCTAATACAACGCATAAAGGTCGCCATAATTAGCGGCATATTCATTTACATACTATGGGTTCAGGCACCGGATGAAGTGAGGGAGAGCATGCCGACGGAGAATAGGTTTCAGGGGATGTCGGCATATTATGGTTGTGGTGTGCAAATAATGCGAACCGCCAGATTCTGTAATTCAGAAAGTGGATTTGATGATTATTCCTGTTTTTGTAAGAATCCAAACGCCATGGCAACAATGGCACATTGTTGTCAGGAAGCGTACGATAAGCTGAGCAGCTTTTTTTTGGATGTTTGCAGACGACAGTATAAGATTGAGGTCACGGAAGAGCAGTACGAACTTTCATTGTTGAACTATTCAAGGTTTGCCAGAAGTGTAGGCGAAGAGATGAATATGGCCAAGAACCAGAAAGTATCTTTTCCCGTCAAACTAAATGAGAAAGAAATGAGATTATATCATTTCAGTTATGATCAGTTTTTGGGGAACTACTCTCGATCAGCCCAATATGGAGAAATATTGGTAGCCTATTGGGTTTTAATTTTCGTGATATTTGGAATTGCTAGTTGGCTGAAGTATTTTTTCAGAAATTCTATGAATCGACACTTCACGGCGTTGCAAAGCAAGATGAGGTCCAGATTGACCTTACCTTCACTTTTTTCTGGAAGAAAGACGGAGCCAGTCCAATTTCACAAAGGTATAGAGATGCTATTACCAACAAGACAGGAGTCAATATCTCTAGTGGTATTTTCCTGCCTCTGCATTGTATTCCTGTTTAAGGGTATACACTATTATGAGAATGATATGATATTTAGTCATCGTACCCTGGCTTTATTGAGGTATTTTGCCGTGAGGTGCAGTATCCTCGCGAGCTTTCTATTACCTCTTGTCATCCTCACTGCGGGAAGAAATAACTTTCTTCAATGGCTAGTACACATAGATTACGCGACATTTATAATGTTTCATCGATGGTTCTCAAGAATTTTGATGCTCTTCATAGTGGCACATGGTCATTTATACTCGCTATATATCATAAGGAATTCCTCGAGTTTTATGGAACCCATAATTCTTTGGGGATTTCTTGGATACATGGCGGGTTGTATACTTATAGTGCAAAGTATTTTGTACTTTCGTAGAAGGTGGTATGAAGCATTCTTGGTTCTACACATTATTATGGCCGCTGTTTTTCTAGGTGCTGCCTACTTTCATGTTCGTGAGTTGACATGTTTGTGGCTTTATTATTTCGCCATTGCAATTTGGGCCTTTGATCGCATTTTAAGGTTGGAGAGAATCTTTTCTTTTGGGTTTCCATTAGCCGATGTATATGTTAAAGGGGATGACACATTGATTGTCACAGTTCCAGTGCCTAGTAACTGGGATATAGTTCCAGGAGGTCATGCATTTATATACTTCATAAAACCCTCCTGCTTCTGGCAATCACATCCTTTTACTTATATTTACTCCGAGTCACGCAAGAGTATAATACTTTACGTAAAAGTCAAGGATGGTATCACAGAGAGTATTTATCAGATTGCCAAGAAAGCACCTAAAAATCATGTCAAGGTGAGGGTTACAGTGGAAGGTTCGTACGGAGCGCCGGCCGCTGTAGTTAACTATGATAAAGCAGTATTTGTAGCCAGTGGCAGTGGTATTCCTGGAATTTATTCGGAAGCAATAGCGGCTGCACCCCATATGATCGGAGAGGGACAAAAGATAAGATTATATTGGATAGTGAGGGATTTCAAACATCTTCTTTGGTTTGAAGAAGAATTGCTAGCATTGAGAAATTCTAAGATTCAAACAATAGTTTATGTGACACGAGGTACAAGCGGATCCGAGTATATAGACGCAAGTGAATTGTCTCATTCATTCGCTAATTTGGCTGAAATAGGTTCTGGTAATCAGCACTGTGTTATCGATATTCAAAAGTTAAGGAAAACGTTAAACCATATTGAATTTAGATATGGAAGACCATTAATGGGATTTCTAGTTTCTGAATGCTGTGAAGATGATTCGAGATCTATAGCATTTGCTACATGCGGTCATCCGGGGATGGTGGATGATCTTAGAAACTCACTTGTTAAGTATATGCAACATAGTGAGGATAGAAATATCGATTTTTTCGAGCAGCTTCAGGTATGGTCATAAAACTTTTTCCATTTGGCATTATGATAAATACTATGCATTATATATATTCCAATCAGTTTTATTGAACTTGCACGAATTACGTAGTACTAGGCTTAGATCCAGAAGTCAGTGTAGAGATTAGCTCGGCATTGGCATCTTTGATTTCGAATTATCCAAATCGGTGGCGGTTCATTTAAATGTAATAAGAATGATTAATACGTTAGATCAGTAGCATCTATAGAAGAAATTGCGCTATAAACTCCACAGGTTCTTTCTACTTCATCTGGATGATCCTAAGACAAGTATGCGACGATCTATCTGTATCACGTGACTAAAATTTCTCATGAGCATCTCATCTCAAAAAATATGGGCTCGAGATTAGGCTGACTGACAATAGAATCTTGTTACTATGATTAGGACGATGTAAGTTATCAACAAATTAGATGAGATATTAATTACTTCATAGCTCTAGGGTACTAACACAGCTTTCAGAAAACCTAAGAATGCTCGCTCCAAGAGGGCTTTATTGAAGAAGGAAGCGAAAATAGTAGAGAATGCCAAAAGTGCTCTATTTGTGCCGGGAGTCACAGGCAATAAGGTTTTGCATGATTCTATGTGTGACTTAATGGCACTTAAGAAGCCACATGCTAAAAAATTCAGTAAAAAGAATGAAATCAGACCTTTTGAGGATGCGTCTCAGTTGGAATTCTTCTCTGAAAAGAATGATAATTCATTAATGGTTTTCTCATCTAGCAATAAAAAGAGACCTAATACCTTAACGTTTGTTAGGTTCTTTAATCACAAAGTTTTCGACATGATAGAGCTTTCTATACAGAATGATTTCAGGCTTATACTGGATTTCAAGAAACTCACGTTTACGGTGGGACTTAAGCCAATGTTTCTGTTCAACGGCCCTATTTTCGACACACACCCTGTTTTCCAACATATTAAATCTCTTTTTTTGGATTTCTATAGAGGAGAGGAAACTGATCTCCAGGATGCTGCAGGTTTGCAATATGTTATTTCTCTTTCCGCAGGCGAAATAGAAGAATTGAATTCGAAGGAACTTCCCCTTTTATATTTCCGTGTTTATAAACTCAAAACTTTCAGATCAGGGCAACGTGTTCCAAGAGTCGAATTGGAGGAGATTGGACCTCGCTTCGACTTCAAAATAGGAAGAAGAATCACTCCTGCACCTGAAGTTGAGAAAGAAGCCTATGCTGTACCAAAGGAATTGAAGAGGAAGGAGAAGAAGAATGTTTCAACCGACATGATGGGTGATAAAGTGGCGAAGGTACATGTTGGTAAACAAGACTTGACAAAATTGCAGACCAGAAAAATGAAGGGTTTGAAATCAAAGTATGATCAAAACGATTTGAGTGAAGATGATTATAATGAGGACTTGAGCGATGAGGCGGTAGACGAAGAGCCATTTAAGAAAAGACAGAGAATTTAGGAGACATTTTTGTGCATTAAAGAGTGTAGTTTTTAAGATAATAGCTTTCTATAGGAAAATTGCAGATATATCGAGTTAGTGATATGTGATTACATAATCTGTTTTAGTAGTATATTCAAGTCTTCGCTTTGGGTTTAGGACAAGATCATTTTCAAACTTCAATGTCAATAGGAGAAGGCTCTATATTTAAGCCAAGGCATTCAGAATCACCCGTGCCACGTAGATCATCAGGCGCTACTGATAATAAAGTGATCGAGAGCAGCAATTATGGTACTGAGTTGACGAAGACGCAAAAATACTGCGTTACAAAACTTCCTGCGTTTCCCTCGGTTTTAGAAGGAGAGAAAGAGGACGAGACCCTAAATGGCTATGCTGACAGTAATTCAAAACATGCCTTAGTAATTAATAAAGATTCTATTAATGTTTGGAGATACGACTCAACAGATCCATCACCGTTGTCGATTCAATTTCCACTTGATGATTCTTTTAGCTTACGCCCCTTGGCCATTTTTACGCTTCCTTCTAGTGGAGCTAGAGGTGATCCGGGCCTCGTTATTATAAATTCAGGTACCGGTTTGATAAGGTTTTATGATAGTGTCCAGCAGGCTCCTGCTTTGGGCCTCATAAACGATAAGTCCTTAGAATTGAAAGTTCCTATCAATACTAACAAAGGTGAATATATCACCCTAGCTGAGAATACAGAACCTGCGGGGATAATTTTCGCCACCTCTTGGAAAAGATGTGTTTTGGTTTCTTTAAGAGATAACAAAGGCAAGCCCTCGTTATCATACACCCAACTTTTGTCACCTTCTATTTCCACAGGATTATTCGGGTATTTCTTAGGAACAGGCTCAGATATATCAGAGGGACAAGTGGACGATGAGATCGTAAGTATTAGGTCTGGGAACTTGACTGACCATGGTCATTCGCAAGAGATATCCGTGCAAGAAGCAAATGGTAAATTCCATTTATTCTCATATGCCTTTGTCTCTCCTCAAGTTAAAGCATCTGTACTGAAGAAAAAAAGTTTCACCCATAATTTGGGTTCATACCTAGAAAACAATATAGATGGATTTTTGCCGGGAGCAAATTTTGGAATGAAGTTTCTTGATTTATGGCCCGTTTCCAATGTTGAACATGAACGCATTTATCTATCCCTTTGCATGTTGAAGGAGATAAATAGTGATTTTAATAAGCTTATTTTGATCTCTCTTAAAATAGATGAAAGCGGCGTACTAACTTATGGGACACATAAATTGTTGAGAGGTACTAATAAGTCGATTAGCTTTTTGAATAAGCCCAAGCTATTCATTCCAAAGCCTGGAAAAACTGCCTTTGTTATTGTTGATAACTGCATTGTCTTGACAGATATAGATGTCTCCTATATCAAATCCAGTAGTATAGCTCAATACTACAAGCCCAGATGGGAAGATATAATTAAGTTGAAAGATTTTGTTGACATTATCGGCTTAGGATATGAGGATCAATCAGGCGAACTGAATCCATCGATTATAATTTTGACTACCAATTGTGGAGTTTTACGATTGGAAAAGTTCCCTCAACTTTCAAAAGAGGATATGGAGGTAGATGGTATGGATGTTTCTGATTCAAATTACAACCTCGTAAAATCTCATATAGAGCAGGGGATTTTCTATGATGATTCTAATGCCATTGATTTTGATGTTATGGACTACTTGCTGCTAGATAATGTGGGTCTTCAAATTGAAAATATCGTGGAGGAGATCAAAAATTCGAAGTCGCCCTATCTACCTGATTTCATACCTTCCATTTCTGACTTATTACAGGTAAAATCGCAGGTGTTAAGGAAACTTCAGTTTTTTGTTCAAAGGAATTTCAATAATTGGAAAGACTTAACGGCCTATATCGTTGAGAATATAGAGAAAATTGAAGTTGCGTACTACTTTTGGAACTCAGTGAATCATTCTTCCAACCCTACTTACTATCTTGATATATTAAAACGAGTCATCTTGCAATTTCAAAGTGAGAATGATATTGTGATCGAAAATACAGGGAAACAGGACGATGATGCAGTAAGGGAATTTTTCAATAGTAACATAAGTTCAATCAACCTAATATTGTCTTCCTTTATAGAAGAGTTGATGAAGGCTGAAGCACCTTTATCGCATGTTTGTATTATCATAGTTTCATCCTTGTTCAATGGTGTTTTGAAAGTCGAAAAAGAGTTTATTGTTGGAAATGACATCCCTAAACACAAATTGTGGGTATTCGACACCTCTATTATAGTCCAAATAGAGGAAGTATTTACTAAGTCTTTTTGCGGTGATCAAAATATTAAAGTTGAGATGAATACCAATTTGGTTGGCTATTGTGAATTGTTATACTATTTGGTTAATAGTGCAATCCATTACATGGAAGGCGTTGACACCATGAATAGCCAGTTGAAGGAGTATAGGAAATGGTATACTTGCCGCCTGTCGGCTTGGATTGAAGCGTTAATTTCCAGAAATCTAGTTAGAGAAGCTATAAGTATCACTGAAACATATCATGCATTTTATTCATTAGCACAAATATTGGAAGCTGAAAGAGAAAACTTGATAGAGGCGGGCAAAAATGCAAGTGAAATAAGTATTTACATGTCTACTCGGTACACGTACTACTTTGATAGGTTTGGTTACGACTGTGCACGAGAATTTTTCGATTATCATATTATTCATGATAATCCAAAAATGTTATTTACAGAATTCGGTCCTTATCAAAATTTTATTAACCAATATTTCAAAGAGAGATCTAAGAAAACATCAGAAATTTCATGGATCGAGTACATAGTGGAGGGTGATATGCCTCAGGCGTGTCACGCACTCATAGATTCAACACAGTATAGGAAGCATGAGAGGAGAGATAATCTTGAATTAAAATTTTCGTTGGCGAAATTGGCTGCGATGGAATTAATAACAGATAAAAAAAGTTTGAGCATAAACGCTAGAGGCGAGGCTGATAATATATTGAATGACTGTGAGAATAATTTGAAATTGCTCAGGATTATCAAAAAGCATTACAATAATATGGAAAAAATTGCTGGATTCAAAGTTGGTTTCGATTCCTTCAAATCGTTCCTAACCAAATTTATATATTCCGATATGAGTTTAAAGGTTCTTAAGGAGACAACTGATTTATTTCTAAGGGGGGAACGTTTAGATATTGTCCAATCAATCAACTTATTAACCCTTGTCAATCCTAACCCAACCTTCCAGTATGTTTTTGCTGACGCATTTGAACTTGTTCTTGCTATATCAGATCCGTCAATAAAGTCTTATTATTCTAAGACAATATGGTTAAGATTATTGACAATGTCTGATGATTGGAGTGAATTATCAAAAATACAAAACAAGACAGATGACTACGTAAAAGAAAAAGTAAAAAATTCTACTTTGTACGTTACGCTAAGTTTGATTGATAACGGGAAAATTCATAAGGAATCACTAGATGTAATTTTAACAGGGAAAAGAGAAAACTTGGGAGACGAGGAAGAGCCAGCTTCCGTCAAAATGCTCAATGATAAGCTCTATGAAACGCTAGATGATTATTTATCCAACTATAATCTTGAAAATTGGGTGCACTTGGTGGCCAACGAAGTCAACTCAAAGTATAAATCTTCATAAATAGAGCCATCTCAAGACATAGTCCCCCCTCATAAATATACTTTATCAACGTGTCCTACCTATTTTTTCTAGCTTGATCATGTTTCCTCTTTCCAGATTGGGTATTAAAATTTTCAATATTAATCTAATTCTACTTCCTGATCTGAAGTTTCCTTTTCAAAGTCGCTATTCTCGATACTATCCTTTTCCCCGCTTTGCAGTGTCTCTTCTTTGGCGTCTTCACTATCTAATCGAATCCTCACCAAGCATTCTGGCATGGGCATAGTTGTTTTCTCATCCTTGTCTTTTGCCGTATATTTTAGTAACCCCAAGGAGGCCAAAGATACTGATCTCACCACATTTTGCCAATTGGAGAGAACAAGTGCTACACTTTCAGTTCCTTCCGCCATGCAATTCATTTTATCCTCTAGTTCTTCAAGTTGAGAAGTTAACATTGCGCTAAACTTTTTGATTTCGTTCAAACTTTCCAATTCATTTCTCTTTTCAGCAATCTTCTGCAGTATGTGACTAGATTTAAGTACTCCTTTATCCATATTTTCATGTAATAATGAATGAAGGAAGTGTTATATTCTAGCATCATCAATAAGAAATATAAGGACGCGATGATTGCACGTGACAGATCTTTTTGTTTACAAATGGTACATACAAAGGAAATTACATATAGTATTGCAACTGGTGATACTAATAGCTATATAATTCTACGAAAAGCTAACTATAGGTATAACACCACATATATAATATGGCTAGGCCTTCTGAAGGATCACAGTCACTCGTCGATTTAGCGAGCAGCAAGAATAGAACGAGAAGAGAAGAGCAAGAAGAATTGGCGGCAAATAGCAGTCCCAGGGAAACAGCTCTAATGGGTGCCGAAATAAGAAGGCAAAAAAACAGCAGAAGCCGGACAGAAGCATATGCAAATGTCGAGCTTATTAGGAGAAAATATATTCACCAGAATAAGGCGCTTGCCAAGAACAACTCCATGATGATGAGCAGGATATCGGACATGGAGACCAGAATAAGTGAATTGATTAATGAAAACATGCTCTTACGCAAATATAAAACATTCAAAGATGTGGAAGTCAAGAGAATACTCGAAGAAAAGCTACAGTCACTCGAGGCTCGTTTGGTGGCATGGTTTCGAGAGATCTTTCAAACATTACAGGAGTTCCGGTTGCAAGAGGGCATACATGAGAACCCCCAACTTGAAGCTTTCAAAATATTTTTGGATGACGATCCACCATATACGTCTACACCACTTGAAGAGGAAGAACAAAATTCAGATAGTGTTATTTCTGATGACCCACAGAGCCCCGGCCAATCAATGTACGATATCACTGTTTCCAGTTCCAATGAAGATATTGTTGTGGCTCAGAGTATACCTGAGGTTCAAGAAAATACTGTGCGAAACTCATCGCATCACACGCAGAGCCCCGAGAGGCTGGTAATCGACGTGGACTCACTGCGCCATGCAGTGTTGAAAAATGAACAGTCGAGCAGCATCTCTGTTCAGATTGAAGGTTCACCTATTTACCAAACACTGCAGGAGCCTAAGGGGCAGAGTGACTTGTTGAACACAAAGAATAAAAATAGGGATCCATGGGAAATTGAAAGTGCAATGCACCCTCAGGAGAAGCAAGCTTTTCAAGTATACAGAGAGGAACAAACAGAATTGAATAGTCCTGTAACGATGATCGAAAATCGTGACTCAAAACTTCCTGTGGAGGATCAAAGGCAACTTGACAGTACTGAAGTGAAAATTGAAGAAGAATCAGCTGTTGGAAGGAGACTGAGTCGAAATAGAAAACAGGTGAGTTATAAATGGCCATCTTTGTCTAGAAAAATGAGGAGAAAGTCTTCTAAGTTTGTTGATGCCGTTGTAGATGACCTGGGCCCTACGGATAATAAGAATACCACTAAGAAGGAAGCATTGAAAAGAAAGAACGACGATTCTATGAAAAGTGCAAAAAAACCTAGACGGAAACCACTTGCAAATATAGATAATGCTACTAATGCCAGCCCAAAGAAAAATATACAGAAAGAGAAGCTGTTGATTCAAAATAAGGATTCAGGTTATGGCTTCAAAGAAAACGAACTACAAAATTTTGAAGCTGATGCTGCCTTGCAACTCAATAAAAACAATCTTAACTTGAATGCAGCAATGTCTATTTTTGATTTTGAAGAAGATATAAAGCCTATAAGAACGTATAAGAAGGAGAGAACAAGTTTTGGGTATAGAGCTACGGATTTAACGAAAGCTAGAAAAGGGAAAAACCCTTCTACCAATTAAGAGATACTGTAAAATTTATGGGGAAAATAAATGGTAATGATTTATGAAAGCCTCGCAGAAGTGAAAGTTTATACACTCATATTCATCTTAATAGCACTCATCGGATCATATCCGATGAGTTCAAAATCTTCATATTTAAAGTCATCTATGCTTGTTATTTCTCCTTTCCTCTCTTCTTTAATTTTTAATTTCGGAAAGTTTTTGGGTACTCTACTAATTTGTTCCTTTAATGCATCGATATGGTCTGAATAGACATGCGCATCGCCCATCGTATGAATGAAATCTCCACAATCCATATCGACTATATGCGCAATCATTTTTGTAAGTAAGGCATAAGATGCAATATTAAAGGGGACGCCTAACCCCATATCACAGGATCTTTGATAAAGTAGACAGGATAACTTAGGACGCAGACTGGACTTTGTTTGCTTGGACGTATTCGATTCAGGTGTTTGAGAAGGAAAACTTACATAGAATTGGCAAAAAACATGACACGGTGGTAGCGCCATTTTTGGAAAATCAGGAGGGTTCCAAGCAGACAATATGATTCTTCTATCGTAAGGATTTGTCTTGAGCTTCTTAATAACTTCCTGGAGCTGATCAACTCCTTTACCGGTATAATCTGCATCACAATCGACGTACTCTGCACCAAAATGCCTCCATTGAAATCCATAAACAGGTCCAAGATCCCCCTCCCGTCTCTCTGTAAGTCCTAAAGAATCTAAAAATTGCCTTGATCCATTACCCTCCCAAATCTTGACATTTTTTGCAGATAGTTTCTTCGCATCCGTACAGCCTTCAACAAACCATAATAATTCGTGAATTATTCCTTTGAGAAAAACCTTTTTTGTTGTAAGAAGAGGAAACAGATCATCTGAAAGATTGAAGCGTAACTGGGGTGGAGCGAACAACGATTTCGTTCCAGTCCCAGTTCTGTCAGGACGAAACTCACCTTCATTTATAATACGTTCACACAAATCTAAGTATGCCTGTTCTTGCAAATTTCCAGATACCGTCATCACTCTTTGTTATATTTAGATTGAAATTACTTTGATGAAGACTTCGAATTAGAGATGCACACTGGAGAATAAAGCACGATGCTTTTTGCGCGACGCGTGTAACATTTATAGAATCGTCATTGAGATGCTTGAGAACATTAGGAATTCTTACAGAATGATTGGATATAAAAACTGAAGCTCTCTAATCAATATATCTTGTCAAGCGTTCCATCAACTAATCTACCGTCTAGCAGAAGGAAACATTAATCACATTCATACTTTCTAGATGGTAAAAGCTTACATACGCCTATCAAGGGTCTATGTAACATACAAATGAAGAGCCCCCCTGGGGCATAAAGTATTTTTACCATAACTGAACCCATTTGAAATATTTGAACCATTTAGGCTCAACTAGAATACATTGAGCATCGGCTATCGTTATGCTTTTTTCATTACGCGTCAAAGGAAATGTTTTTAACGTGCCGTTAATTATGACTTTCCTTCCCCTGGCCTCCAGCACTTTGGCCATCAAAACTACTGTGCTATTAGGAGGAGCCTGTTCATGAAAATTAATGCTTAATTTTGCAGTAACACCCCTCTTAGATGGCAATTTCGAGAATC
Source organism: Schwanniomyces etchellsii (assembly GCA_031081805.1). Classification (NCBI taxonomy): domain Eukaryota; kingdom Fungi; phylum Ascomycota; class Pichiomycetes; order Serinales; family Debaryomycetaceae; genus Schwanniomyces; species Schwanniomyces etchellsii. The sequence goes on along the minus strand of JARYSY010000002.1, from coordinate 424,764 downwards.
CGCAAGTACACAAACCCTCATCAAGTATAGTAGCAATAATTCCATTATGTACAAGCCCATCATAACTCACCAATTTATCACCTAGGTGATAGAATCCTGCCATTTCACCAGTCTTGCTATTCAAGAGTAGAACAGGATCAATCTCCATCAAATCCGGCCCAAAAAGCAAGCCAGATCCAACGTAGTTCTTGCGATGCTGAGAGGGTACTTTCTCGCTCAAGCTGTATTGTACCACATCAGGGTCGTTGGATAATCTTTGAAAATCTGAAGATTTCCTAATCTCCTCCATTATATTTGGATTAACATCGTTAATCTTTCCTATGCCCCTATTGGAACGCAAATCATGTGGAAATGCAAAGAAACCTACACCAAATGATATTATAGGCACTGTGGTCCTCACTAATCTTTTCAACATATCTTATGCAAAACTCAAATGGTGATTATACGGAGTATTGAAGATAGAATATTTGAAGTCTGCACGACAACCTAAACAAACTCATGACTGCTACAATGCTATATCAACGGCAGATGTAGACAATTTGATGTCTCGAATCACCTCGACTATCTTTGAGAACAACATCTCTCGAGATATGTCGTCTTACTCATTACTCTCTCTTATGCTTTCGAATTTTGTAAGAGATTTTAAGCATCGGTGGTATCGAGCACTTACTCAATCAGGGCTTTATTTAAAACAACTTGAATTCAAGAGAAGACTTTACATTCAAAATTGTAGAAGCAGAGTCGATTTATACTAATATCCGATAATGCTGAAGACTTGTTTCGAGATACATTTTCAGATCATCTTTGAGCATCGCGATTCTTCCAAGATTAATTCCTCATATTTAGACTAAAACCTCTAAAGTTTAAATATTCGTTCAAGACAAAAATACAATACTGAGCTTTAAAAGGTGCATGCTCATTGTAAAATGAGCGGCAGCAATCGTCTAAATAAGATATTTGGCTCTTTGGATAAACGAAGGAGAGGCTTAGGAGGACCTGTCCATCCAATAAGCCGATTGGATGATACATTTAAGGCGCCGATCCGTAATAAGAAGAGCTACTCTGTACCTGGTACCTCTGAAGAAGATTTGGAAGAGATTTTTGGAGAGGAAAGCTCGCCACGCAGCGATCAAAGCTTTGGAGAACAAGATGCTAAGAGTGGTGACGGGAATGAGGTGGGTATTCTCAGAGAGCAAAAAATAGAGGGAGATCGTTTAGAAGACAGTAAAGCTAAAGAGGAGATCAGTGATAGTTTGAATGGGAACAAGTTTAATGAATCTGCCGTTTTTTTTGTTCCTTTGAATTCTTTTCGGTATAACGATCAAACATATGATGCTTCGTCAGAGAATGATTTGGCTCTTTCGATCAGTGCAGATAATAAGAGAATGATTTTTACTATAAAGGCGCATGAGGTTTTATCGATAGACAGATTTTTCGACTTCAAGAGCATAACATTTAGTTCTAGCAAGCATATTATTTTAATAGAATTTTCTGATGGTATCAGTTACGTGTGGTTGGATACAGTGCATGATGATCAAAAACTATTTTCATACATAAAGACAACTAGACTTTGGCACATGAGTTCCCCTAATAGAATTTTGCACGGAATTTTAGATGACCATATCAGTGCATTACAACGAAAGTTTAAATTACGACAAGATCTAGGTCGAAGGAAAGATATAACACCCGATAGGAAGACCTCTAAAGGTAACATACAGAGGCTTTATGAAAGTTCAAAAAGGCAAAACGGTTCTCTGGGCTCGATTGCCGGCCCATTAAAAAATGGAAGGATAACTAGGTCTACGGGATTTCTAAGCTCAAGTATTAACTTGCCTATGAATACAGAAGAACAAACAGATGCTTTTGAGATTGAATTGAAACATACTTTCAAAGATAATAAGGTTTTTACCATAACAAAAGCAGACTTTAAGACGTTGTATAATAATGAATGGATAAATGACACACTTATTGACTTCTTTATCAAAGATGAGATGGAAAGAGCAATATACGAAAGGAAGTTGTTCAAGGATAATGAAATATATTCTTTCAATTCATTTTTCTTTCCTAAACTTATGACTGGTGGTCGCCCAGAAGATCCTCAAAGATATTATAGAAATGTAAAGAAATGGCTAAGTAAATTAGACTTAACCTCGTACAACTATGTCATATTGCCTATCAATGAGAATCTCCACTGGTACTGTGCAATAATTAAAGGACTACCAAAGTTATTGAATGCTAGTTCTGAAAGTGAGAAGGAGAAGTGTTTGGATAGTTCGGAAGATTCAAAAGATGAAACGAAATACCTGCTTGAAACGAAGCTTGATAAAAAGCCTAACAATGTAGAAATATTCATATTTGATTCATTGTGTCAAAAACATTCGAATATTTACTCACCCCTAAAGCAACTCATAATTGACTACTGCGATGATAGACATAAATTGAAAGTGGACAAAAGTAGCATAAGAATTTATTCAGCTAAAGTGCCCAAGCAAAATAACTTCAATGATTGTGGAATTCATGTTATTTATAATGTAAGGAAATGGTTAAATAATCATGAACAATGCGAGAGAATATGGAAGTCGCCAAACCTGAAAACAGCCTTTCGGATGCTTTTTATCGCTGATGAAAGGAATAAAATGAGGAAGGAGTTGAGGGAGAAACTATTGCTGCTTATGAAATGTCAACTCAGGGATAGAGGTCGGGGGAAAAATGGCAAAGAAAATGTTTCTGATGATGACATTGAAGTCATTGAATATTTACCAGATTCTAAGCTGAAATCTGTTGACGAGGAAGAGTTAGTCTCCACCAATTTTGCAAAGGTGAATACCAAATCTCAGTCGTCTCTGAAGTCGGAAACTTTAGAAGTACCACACACATTAGACCCGTGGATTGCAGACGGCGATTCTTCCAATAAAATTTCTTTTGAAGTGATGAATCGGCCATGGGAGAAGTGCCTGAGTGATTTGATCAATAATAAGCAAGTGAAGGACAAGCTTCAGGGCCAGTATTTACCTCTAGTCTTCGTAGACTACATAAACCACCACTATTTAAGGAGTCAAAGGTTCGACTCGTACGAAATGGGAAAAATTGTCTCACTTGAGGATAGTATATCAGCATTGGACAAAAGCAATGACAGGAAACTTTTGCGTCATCTATTGGATCGTGTCACCAGTGAGCTAAGGACCTATAGGCGTAAGAAAATATCTTCCGAGCTACGTCCCAAAGACGAAATTCTTGTAATCAAACATAGTAATGAAAGCGAGGAATTAGGGGAGTGCGTTAAAAGGCTTTCAATTTCTCAAGAAGGCTCCGGCGATTCTGAGATACTTGAGAGTATGCCGAACGAGCATCATCCTGTAGAAGAAGATCTTACTGGAAGTCCTGATGAATCTCACAAAAGTGAAGAAGAAAATAAAACGGAAAAGTTATCTAAGCATGTATCTTGCAAAAGAAGAAAGATAAGTAAAGAATAAATAAGGCATATATCATCATGAGTATTTCATATAGCATGTTAATTGTAGTAGCGTAGTTCCCTCATTTTCGCATAATCATGTTTGTGCGAGATCTAATAAAAATACAATACGTACCGGTTCCAACCTATTGTAACAGCTTTGGTTAAAATTTCATAATATGTCATCATCCCCTCCTGCGTTGCCTCCCAGAAAGAGCTCAGGAGAAGAGCAGAATATGCTATCAATGCATACTTCAGATGAAAAGTCCAACGGCAATGGACGCACATCTGAACTATCAATAGGTTACTCAATGAATGATGACTTAAGTACAATTGGTTTTGTTAGACAATATGAAGGAAATACATCTCCTAAAACAATTGAAACGTCGGAATATTTTCAGGACTCACACCGAAGTATAAACTTTCAACATAACTTGGAGATCATTTTGAAAGAGGAGCCAGAGTTGAACGAGGATCCCAGTGTGGAATTTTGGAGTAATTTTATCAAGCATGATATTGTAGATCTTATTAAGGCAAGACAGGTTGAATCGTTATTTGAATATATTGCGAGGGGCATCCCATGTTCTTTACGAGCTCTTGTTTATTTTAAGGTGTTAAATTTGAAGTATAGCTTAGATAGTGAAAACTACAGTCTTTTGTTGAAAAAGGCGGGATCATATGAGCCTGAAGCAGAGATGAAGGACATTTATGATTCCTCGTCATTGGATGCTTCGACGAAAGAAGTTTTGAGGGTGTTCAAATATTACATAACTCAGATTACGCCAAACATCGCTCGAAATATTCCACCGGATCGGTTTTTTATTCAGTTGGCTGATGTTTTATCTTCCCTTAAGCACTTGGAAAAAGGTGACTTGATGTCGCTCTTCGTCAGATTGAATAAAATTTTCATAAATTTGATCAAGGATGAATTTTACTACAAAGCTAATAGAAGCTTGGAGGACTTTGCTTCTGATCAATTTAGCCACATAGTTCGACAGGGAATAAATTTGAAGAATTTGTATAAGAGTTCTTTATTTGGCTTTTTTGCGGGTCAAATAACTGACAAGAAAATCTTATTGCAAATGCTAGATTTTATAATTTTTGAAGGTTTTGATTTTTTTCACAGGGTTATCGTCCTAGTATTCAATGCGAATAAAGCGAGAATAATGAGCTTGAATGGCGACGACCTAGCTAAGTTTATTACGTCGTCAGAATTCTTTAATGTTCTTTCTTATAAAGAGAATTTACCTGGTTCGGTATCATTGGCTTCAGCGCTTCAGGTAAAACCAAGCATAATCAAGTATGAAAATGAATTCCACCTTTTGCACAGTGTGTCACTTAATAGAAATGATACTGAGTTGAGAGGATTGAAAGAGATGAATGATGAACTTACTATAAAAATTCATGATTTGAATCAATTGCTTGACAATTTGAAGTCCACGCATTCAGAAATTATGAATCAGGGAGATACTTTTTATTCAGAGCTCCAAAACGCTGAGAAAAAGAATAGGGATCTACTTCTCGAAAAGGAAAAGTTGGATCAGAAATACGAACACTTAACGATGAAAGAGAACCTTAATAACACAATTAAAGCTAACAAAGAATTTGCAGCCAGGAACAACGAACTTGAGCTGCAGGTTAACGATCTTAAGCTGAGAGTAGAGAAGAAAAAGGCTCAGCTAGCTAAATTCTCAAGCGCTGAATAAGACTCATTTGGGTATTCTATGTCCTGCATATATACATATATAGTAACATTGAACCATAGGAAGATGATAATTGAATATTGATGAAGTATGCTGAACTTGAAGACAAATAAGGATCAGGTAAACATCGGAATTGTAGGCGCTGGGCTAGTAGGTTGTCTTGCGGCTTTGGCCTTCAAAAAGAAAGGGTACTCTGTTACCTTGTTTGAAAGTCGACAGGATCCAAGGTTAGCGGCCAGCGAAAGAAACCTAAGATCAATAAATTTAGCGGTGAGTGCAAGAGGCATCAGCGCATTAAAATATGTAAATGAAGAAATGGCTCATAGAGTACTCTCGGATGTAATTCCTATGAAAGGAAGGATGATTCATCACTTGAATGGTAAGCAGGAGTCACAATTGTATGGCTTATTTGGTGAGAGTATCAATTCTATTGATAGGTCACAATTAAACGATGCTCTACTCGACGAGATCACGGATAATAATATCAGCATTCACTTCAACCATAAACTCATAAAGCTTAGTTCGATAAAAGCAGGCGAGGAGCATCCAAGAATGACATTTCAGTGCACAAGCAAGGAAGACCAAGAGTTTAAGGTATATGAGTTTGACTATATAATCGGTGCAGATGGATCATATTCACAGTTCAGATATCAGATGCAGCGCCATATGAGGATGAATTTTTCTCAGGAATATATTGATATGCAATATATAGAACTTTCAATCCCTCCAAGGAATGATGGAAAGTCTATCTTCTCTATGGACGCTAATCATCTCCATATTTGGCCAAGAAGCAAATTTATGTTGATTGCCCTACCAAACAAAGATGGATCTTTTACTTCAACATTTTTTAGCCCTTGGTCTTTGATTGAATCAATTGCTACTGGTGATGAATTTGTTGAATTTTTTGAAAAGAACTTTCCAGATGCTGTAGCTCTTATGGGGAAAAGCTACCTAAAAGAAAGCTTTGAAACGCATCCTCGAGGAGCCTTGATGCAAGTATGCGCATATCCATATCATCTGCCTTCTGGAAGAGCTCTTATTATTGGCGATGCAGCACATCTGATGGTACCGTTTTACGGGCAGGGCATGAATTGTGGTTTTGAGGATGTCAGCTACTTAATGCAGCTCATAGATAAGAACGCGGGCTCAATAGATAGTGCTTTCTCGGAATATTCAAAAGGCCGCAAGAACGATTTAGATGCTATTTGTAAGCTTGCTCTCTGTAACTACCATGAAATGTCTTCTAAGGTAACAAGTGTAAAATACTTGTTTAGAAAGAAAGTTGATTACCTTTTGGGTAAACTTGGGAGTGGCCGCTTTTTTACGTGGATACCAATGTACTCCATGATTTCTTTTAGAAGCGATATTCCTTACTCAAAAGCAGTAGAGATTGAGGATAGACAGAAAAGAATATTGCGTGCGATTGAACTCTCAAGTATGTTGAGTATTTTCGTAATTGGTTCATGGAAAATATGTAGTGCTTGGAATACTTTGAAGTAGTACTTTAATAGGTAGTGTAGGAACCAAAGTGAAAAAATGGTCATTGTCGTTACACGGGAAAATTTTTGGTGATCGCCAATATCAAATTTGCCATACTTGACATAATCAAAGGTATATGCATTAGAAGGTATTGCCTATCTTTATTGTACCGGGTTTATCTGCTAATTTAATTTACAGTTGTAAATTCAATAAACGCCTTCTTAATACCAAGAAAGGACCATTAATAATGTTAAGGAAAACATCACATATTGGTAGACTTGCATCTTCGTATGAACAAGTTTTCCTTAGTGGCTTTGTCATACAAAGGCGGATGCTAAGCGCTAGTTCATTCCGTCTTGATGATAGCCGCAAATCTCCCATGCAAGTTTTTTTTGAGACATTCAAAACGGAAGTTCAGAAGTCAAGCGAGTTGAAAGAAAACATTAAAGCATTGCAAGATGAGACGGGACGTGTGACTGAGTCAGAAGCTTTCAAGAAAGCTAAGGATGCTTTCGATAAAGCCCAGAAGAGAAGTTCAGCTGCTGGTAAGGTAGCTAAAAAGACTGCAGAAGTTGTTGGGGATGTTGCATATAAAGCATGGGATTCTCCTGTGGGAAAGGGTGTCAGATATACTGTCAAAACGGGATCTGATGCTGCTGACAAAGTTTTTGAGCCTGTTAGAAAGACTTCAGTCTATAAAAATGTTTCCAGTGTTATTGATGATGGATCTTCTAGTGCTTATGGTGGATTTTTATCCAAGGAGGAAAGAGAAAGATTGAGACAGAAAGAATTGGAAGAGAGGTTGAAGAGCGGAAAAGCATGGAGGCCTGTTAAGGAAAACGAGGAAGCCGGACAAGCCCTCATTGCCACTGAGCATAAAGTTAAGGGACCTTCTTATTCTGACAGATGGGAGAAGTTTAAGCTCAAAAATCCAATTGGGCGTGGTATAGTTATATTAAGAGAAAAGTGGGAAGATTCAGAGAATGGATTGATATCACTCATTAGAACTATAATAGGGAAGATTACTGGTTTCTTCGCAGAAACGGAACAAGCAAAGGTCATCAAACAGTTTAAGCAAATGGATCCATCATTCAGAGTTACCAACTTTACTCGTACATTGACGAATTATATTGTTCCTGAAATATTGGATGCATACATTAAGAATGACGAAGAGGCATTGAAGCAATGGCTTGGAGAGGCGCCATTCAATGTCTGGAAGGCGAACAATAAGCAGTTTGTACAACAAGGTCTTTTTTCGGACGGTAAGATTTTAGACATCAGAGGAGTAGATATTGTCACATGTAAGAACTTGCAACCAAGTGACATTCCCGTTATTGTCGTTAGCTGTCGTGCCCAAGAAATCCACTTGTATCGTAAGATAAAGACTGGAGAAATAGCAGCAGGAACAGAAGATCACATTCAACTAAGTACTTATGCCATGGTGTTTACTAGGGTTCCAGAGGAAATGGATAACAATGTCACAGAAGGATGGAAGATAATTGAATTTGCTCGCGGTGGGTCCAGGCCATTCCACTAGTCTTATTTCTGCCTCTCACTAAAAAAGAAAATGAAGTAATGTATATATTTGTAAATAACTCATAGAGTGCTCAGTTATTTTAGTTCAAGCATTTATGGCTCATTTTTGAATTTGTGTAACTTTAATTTTCGGTCCTTTGATTTCGAGCAGATTAGTGTTCGATGTAGAGGTTTATTTAACATCAAGTTTGTGAAACTAAAATGGCAGACTCTTTTGCAACAAAGGAAGAAGTGAATGCTGTGTTCAGTAAACTTAAGCAATACCCTGCTAATCAAGTTTGCTTTGATTGTCCCAATAAGAATCCAACATGGACCTCCATTCCCTTTGGCATTATGTTATGCTTAGAATGTTCGGCAAATCACAGGAATATGGGTGTTCACATATCATTTGTGAAGTCTTCTAATTTAGACTCATGGCAGCGTATACAATTAAGAAACTTTAAGTTTGGGGGAAACCAAGTGGCAAAGGAATTCTACATGAAGAATGGAGGATCCAAATATATCAACGGTGGCCCGAGTGTGAATATCACTGAAAAGTACACTGCCCCTGTGGCCCTCAAGTACAAAGAGAAATTGAAGAAAAGAGCACAAGAGGATGCAGTCAAACATCCTGATGTTGTCACGCTAGATGACTTATCCGAGAATCTTTTGTTATTAAATAATGATTCAAGCTCAAACCTTGAGGGAGATGACTTTTTCAGTAACTGGTCAAAGCCTCTTAACTCAACACCATCTCTGTTATCTTCAAGAAGTGGTACTCCAAATGGTTCAACCGATGATGTGTCTCTAAAGAAGCCTGCGTCGACCCGTACTACTTCAAGGTTGGCAAAAGGAACTAATTCTACACAGGCGAAAAAGTCTATATTATCATCTAAGGGTAATGGCCCCAGAAGCTCACGGTTGGCTAACAGGCGTATAAATAAAGACCCAGCAGATCAAATAGACTTTGATGAAATCGAGAAGAAAGCCAAGAAAGAAGCAGAGGAAGCAAAAAAACTTGGATATAAACCTATAGAAGTCCAACCAGAGGTTCGTGAGGATACAACCACTGACATAAAGAAAGGGCCCTTGAGTTTGGGATCACAAAAGAAAGATGAGATACCTAGTCTGACGGCACCAGTGAAGGAAGTAACACAGACTTTTCAGAAACTTGGATTTGGTATGACCAGCGGCATAAATGATATTCCTTCCGAGAAAAAGGCTTACAAGGAGGTTAAGTACACCGGCGAGGTTAGCAACAAGTTTGGTAACCAAAAAGGTATCTCCTCGGACGAGTTTTTTGGAAGGGGCCCTCGATTCGATGAAGACGCAAAGAGAGAAGCTCAAGAGAAATTACAGGCATTCAATGGTGCTCAAGCTATCTCCTCTCAAGCATATTTTGGAGAGGAAGAGGATGCTTCTGCAACTCAGAATCTGACTCTAGAGAATTCTGCGCGCGAATTTGCGGCTCGTTTTAGCGGAAACGCGAATCAAGATATGGATGTACTCAAGGATGCGTTAGAAGAAGGCGCGAATCGATTGGGCTCCTACTTGAGAGAATACTTTCGTTAATCTATAGATACTGCTTCTAATGACTGTTGACGGAAATCAGTAAAATCTTACTAGATCATTCTAGGCATTGTGTAATACGTCTTCTATGTTCGCCGCACATCCAGATTCCTCTTTTGATTTTGCATCTCACACGACGGAGCAACATAGTCTTTCATAGTCTCTTTTAATTGGACGAGCTATCAATGTATGCAGTCTTTATATATCGAGATCCTTCGTAAGTAAGACAAGGCCTTACCCATTACATAATTTGAATTGCTTCTTGCAAGCGGTTTCCAATGCAAGTATAAGGCTACTAGTGCTGCAGGCAAGTTTCACCTATTTTGCTGCTGTAGTACGTTTATGGAGTACCCCATTAAATAAGTGCAGCTCTCCTCATCTACCTAGATTAGCAGCTGACCACTGTCGTGAGGAGCACATCAATCTATGTGGCCTATTGTTCACCTCTAACAATAACCATAATGCGGAATGGCAAAGACTTGGCAAGGAAAGGACTGAAGGGCATTATGGAAACAAAAGTTCTGTTGACAGAACAGTTGTGATAACTTGCCTTTGGCTGCAGTATTTGACCTATTTAGCCTCCGTGCACGAAAAAAAAATATGCTTCGGGTATTCAAATTTCTTGGTCTATTTTTATTGGTTATTTTTCCGAGTACTTTTTGGCAGAACTGGCGGTACTTAGTTACCTTTTAATGACCCCACATTGCGCATAGTACGCGTATGTGCCGGAATGCTACATTCTATTAATACGGGCCCCTCACATTTCCCATCTTATTCAATAGTGCGGCTTCGATACTTATCCATGTTTGGAAATCCCTTGCACCTTCCGTCTAGACATCTTCCAAAATTGTGGAGACGCATAATAGGCATCTGCAATCATAGAATTAAATCCGGAGCATGATGTATGTTAACGATGCGGCTTGAAGACTAGCTCATGATCTAGTGCAGGTAAGATTGCAATACGCGAGAATATCTAGAGTATATATAAACGTAGACAAACAGTAGCTACAATCTAATAATCGTGAATTTGTTAAACTAGTGTATCATTAATATTTTGTTGTAGGTTGTTGATTTCCAAAAGCCGAAAAGATAGATACATTGAGTAAACACAATACTCTTAAGTGACAATAGTGGAATAAAGCACAAATAATCATGAGTGCTGAAAAGGAAGAAATGCCCGTCAGTCAGCATGACGAGGGACTCTTTGAATCTGGGAGCTCAAGTAGTTCTTTAGGTAAAAAGAAGTCTGATATAGGAGACATTGAAAGCACGATAGGAGCTCAGGTGAAAGACAAGGGGTCTAAAAGCAATGTTCTCTCTGAGTATTCAGAAGATCAAGTTAAGAACATGGGTAGAAGCTATGCACTCAAGTACGGCTTGGATCCAGAGTTGTTTGAGAGAGCCGCTTTATTAGCAAGGGACCCTGATGATTTCAATTCGATGCCATTTTTGACTGAAGAAGAAAAAGCAGGCTTGAATAAGGAGGCAACAAAGAAATGGCATGTACCAGGGAAGTTATGGCATGTGATTGCATTGGGGTCTATGGCTGCTGCTGTTCAAGGTATGGACGAATCTGTTATTAATGGAGCAGATTTATTCTACCCAAAATTGTTACACGTTGATAGAGAAAGTGACCCCGAACTTATTGAAGGGTTGATAAATGGAGCACCATATTTGTGTGCTTCAGTAATAGCATGTTGGTTGTCTGATTCGTGCAATAGGGCTATGGGTAGAAAATGGACTATATTTCTTACATGCTTCATTTCTGCCATAACTTGTATTTGGCAAGGTTTTGTTAACAACTGGTGGCATCTTTTCATTGCTAGATTCTTTTTGGGTTTTGGAATTGGTATTAAATCGGCAACGGTGCCAGCTTATGCTGCTGAATGTACCCCAAAACAGATCAGAGGTGCTCTTGTTATGTTATGGCAATTTTTCACTGCGGTCGGTATCATGTTTGGTTACGTTATGAGTTTGGCATTCTATTATGTTCCCGATCATGCTATTCACAAAGGGCTTAACTGGAGATTAATGCTAGGATCGGCATCTCTTCCTGCCATCGTCGTGTTGTTTCAAATTCCATATGTACCTGAATCACCACGTTGGTTAATGGGTAAGGACAGACACGTAGAAGCTTTCGATGCTTTATGTCAGTTGCGTCATGAAAGGATCGCTGCTGCGAGAGATCACTTTTACCAGTACGTTTTATTGAGTGAAGAAAGGGCATATAGTGGCGTACCAACATGGAAGAGAATGATTGAAATGTTCACTATCAGAAGAAACAGGAATGGTGCACTTGGCGCTTGGATAGTCATGTTCATGCAACAATTCTGTGGTATTAATGTCATCGCTTATTATTCATCTTCTATATTCATGCAAGCTAATCTTTCGGCAGTCAAGGCCATGACTGCGTCCTGGGGATTCGGTATGATCAACTTCTTATTCGCAATTCCAGCCTTTTATACTATCGATTCCTTTGGTAGAAGAAACTTATTATTAGTAACTTTCCCCTTGATGGCGGCATTCTTGATGTGGACAGCAGGTGGTTTCTGGGCTGAAAACACTACTACTAGACTTGGTATTGTTTCTTCGGGTATCTACTTATTTGCTTGTGTGTACTCATCAGGTGAAGGTCCAGTGCCTTTTACTTATTCTGCAGAAGCTTTCCCATTATATATCAGAGATATTGGAATGGGTTTCGCGACTGCGACCTGTTGGTGTTTCAATTTTATTTTAGCTTTTACATGGCCGAAATTGGTTAAGGCCTTCAAGCCACAAGGTGCGTTCGGTTTTTACGCTGCTTGGAATCTCATTGGTTTCTGTATGGTTCTAGTCGCTTTACCAGAAACGAAAGGACTTACATTAGAGGAATTGGATGAAGTATTTTCGGTGAGGTTGAGGGATCATGCCTCTTACCAACTTCGCCTAATGCTTTGGAAAATTAGGGTCTACATCCTCAGGCAAAATTTGGAGCCTATGCCTCCATTATACAAGCATCAAAGAATAGCAGTTACAAGCGAGCAGTGGAATGAAAAGAATGAAGTTTCACACATCGAGTAATATAATTCTTGAGCACATTTACTTCACTTTTTAATTAGTTTTTATATCGCTGTTTTGGCTAGAGACCATTTTTGATAATAAATAGTAATGTAAATTATACGTGACGTTTTGGATGCAAATTCGCACTCTAGGTACTACTCAAAGATTACTTTATCAAAGTTTTCTATTACAATCGCTCCTTGATATTACGCGTGTAGCAAAGATAATGATTCAGGAGTTTTACTGATACCTGCAGTGCTGCTGCTTATACGTATCTCGCTAGCATATATTTATTCCGTCGGAATCCCTTTTTCTCTGGTGCGCTTCTGAGACCTACCGCGAAAACAGATCATCTTGATAGGTTATCGCCGAAGGCTCTCAGCCTGCATATACTTATCGCAACATGAGGCAGGTGGAACAACATTAAAGTTGCTGATAAAGTTGTGATTGCGATCATAGACTCACACAGACACTAATAAGTTGAGGATTAACTATTTTGAAGAGTTCGTGATCCAGATACTTATCTAATAGAAATCAGATTGTCGAGAATGACTAAAGTAGATGCGTATGTGCTAACATTGAATAGAAAATACTTGAAGGCATTGGCTAAACAACCTTTGTTGACAAAGTCAGTTACCGCCGGGCTATTGGCCTTGCTCAACGAACTGATAGCATCCATGTTGTCTAAAGATTACAAAGTCGCAAGAATCGGAAATAGGGAGATCAGGCATTTCTTTAGCTATAAGATCATAGGAATGGTGGTTTATGGGTCGCTCATAATTACACCTTTGTCAGACAAGTTATATGGTTTGTCCAATAGGATATTTCGCAGATCAAGGATGAGCTCGTTCATGAAATGTGCTCAGATTTTGAGTTCTCTTGTATGCATACAGCCAATATTGTCAGCAGTCTTCACGCTGTGGTTGTCTGTTGTGAACAATTACCATGTGTCGTCCCCGCACACCACTCTTAGTGGTGAATTAAGGAAGATTCTTGCTATTTTACGAACTGGGTTGACCAAAAATTATTTCCGCATCTTGAGATCTTCCATGGTCACGTCATTCTGCACTCTCGTCTTTGCCAACGTCTATTTGGCTCCAGAAACATGGATTACATTCTTCACGACAGTGTATTTTGTACTTGGAACTATACAAAACACCAAGGTCAAAAGGCTAAATCATGCAGAAAAACTTCATACGGAAGAGAACAAATCATCCGAGATTTAATGCTTCAATTACGAGTGCATAGAGATTTAAATGAGCTGCTAACTTAAAGTGTATAATTATCAGTAAATCATAAGTATTGCATATTCTTCAGTAAATGTGTGCGCAGAACAATTAATTTCCCCGTATTATAAGAGTAAGCAACCCAATTTTGTTCATACCAAATCGGCCATGTTCTCCAAGCAGTTTACCTATCAGAAGGCTAAATTAGCGACCAAAGTTTTTCAAACACGTACCATGATCACTGCACAGGCTGTAATATATTCTAATCATGGTGAGCCTCTGCAAGTATTGCGGACCCACAAGTATGAGATAGATGATGAAAATCTTGATGACGGTTCAATTATTGTCAGAACATTGGGATCACCCATCAATCCCTCTGATATAAATCAAATTCAGGGTGTATATCCTTCGAAACCAGAAAAAACGACAGAGTTAGGGACCAGTGAGCCTTCTGCGGTATGCGGTAATGAAGGTTTATTCGAGGTCGTAAAAGTGGGGTCGAGCGTCTCAGGTTTCAATGTTGGTGACTGGTGTATACCATCAACTGTTAATATGGGTACATGGAGGACTCATATGCTCTGTGAGGAAAAGCAGATGACAAAGGTAAATAACCCGGAACAGTCAAAACTGCAGGGTAAGCTTCACGGTTTGACTGTGAACCAAGGTGCAACGATCAGTGTGAATCCTCTCACTGCTTATTTGATGTTGACTCATTATGTCAAGCTCACACCCGGAAAGGATTGGTTTATCCAGAATGGTGGTAACTCTGCTGTAGGCAAATATGCAATTCAGATCGCGAAACTCTTGGGCTTCAATTCCATCTCAGTGGTTAGAGACAGGCCTAACATCGAGGAATTGAAAAAAGAACTCGAGAATTTAGGTGCCACGAAGGTCATTACGGAGGAACAGAATGAATCGAAGGACTTTGGAGGAGAAATAAAGAAATGGGTCAAAGAATCGGGCGGTGAAGTTAAGCTTGCCTTAAACTGCGTTGGTGGTAAAAATGCAACCGGAATTGCTCGTAAATTGAGTCCTAACGGCTTAATGCTCACGTACGGTGGCATGTCGATGCAGCCTGTGATATTGCCTACATCCTTACATATCTTTAAGAATATCACTAGTGCAGGCTTTTGGGTTACTGCTCTCACCAAAAAGAACCCGGAGCTTAGAAATGAAACCTTAGCGCGCATCATAGAGTTATATGAGGATGGTAAACTACTTGACGCTCCCTCCATCCAGACGAAGTTTGATCCTAAGGATAGCTTGAGCGATTACTATTTGAAAGCAATCAAAGACTCGAAGAACGGAAAGCAACTTATCATTTATTAGCTGCTTACCTTTTCTTTTTCTTTTTTACTGTTCTCTCTGATGTCAGTATATTAGAGTTATTTTCTTCGAGTTATCTATAGTTATATGCAGTTTCCTAAAATAAATCCTTTTATCCATTTCGTTATACTGCTGCTTGCTTCCGAATCGAATAGTAAAGCATTCTCATAAATTGATATAGACACTACTTCGATTGTGGTGAGGAAATTTTTTTATCTACTGATTTGATTGAGCCTTCCTGGTTATCCGACTACCTGAGAATTATCATCGGCCAAATCCGCGCCATAAATGCTGCAGGTATGCGTTAGGTTTTCTTTTGAAGAACTACCACAAATGACAGCAATGGTCTCTCAATAACAACAAAGTGAGCTGAGAACATTGTTCTTTGAAGTTCATTGGATCCTTATCTATCCTTGTAGTTTAAGTTTTAATGAGGCATGTCTTCTTATCTCTGATAAGAGTCCCCGCTGCGCTCCTTCTCTGGGCGAAAATCGTCGTGTCTATGTATGCCTTCAACGGGCGATGCGAAGACGTACATGGTTTCCGACCTTGGAACCTTCGACGACATATATGCAGGATGCATTTTAATGAACAAAAAGTAACGTTCACACCCATCTTGAAGATTAAAAGATATTATCACCACTAAGGCGATTTAAGCCATAAACCTAGGAATTTTATAATTTGCTACGAAAAATAGAGAATATAGGTTAACTTGGGTAAGGAAGGTGAGCTCTAAGGGAAATTTCAGCTCAGGAAAGATAAAAAGGAACGGTAATACGAGAGAAGCATATAATGTCAAGAGCTATAGCATCTAATAGGGTCCTTATTGGAGATGAGATAACAGAAGCAACGATCATATTTCTGGTGGAATCGGGTAAAATTTTGCACATAGAAAAGAGAATATTGGAAGCCAGTGATGAACTTCTTCGGTTATACAACGTCTTACCATATGACTTTCGGAATGTTTCTCCTTGGGTTGTCATGCCGGGATTAGTTGATGCGCATGTACATCTTAATGAGCCTGGAAGAACTGAATGGGAGGGGTTTGCAACAGGTACGCAGGCTGCAGCCTCGGGTGGTGTAACGACCGTTATTGATATGCCCTTGAACGCGATTCCTCCGACAACCACTGTTGCGAATTTCAATTTGAAGATTAATGCAGCAAAGGGACAAACATGGGTTGATGTTGGTTTCTGGGGAGGTTTAGTTCCTGGTAACTTGCATGATTTGAGACCTTTGATATCTATGGGTGTTCGTGGGTTTAAAGGATTTCTTATCGATAGTGGTGTGGAAGAGTTTCCTGCTATCGATCCTGCCTATATCATGAAAGCAATGAATGAAGTCAAGGGTCTCCTGACCTTATTAATGTTTCATGCTGAGATGCAGCCCGATGTTTCAAAGGGTCCTGCTCTTTTAGTCCAGGAATACGATAATAAGACACCTAAATTGATAGCCAACGAAAAAAGAGCTTTGTTTAGTATTGAAGACAAGGATGAGAGTTCGGATTCTTCTGAGTTCCCAGAGGAACAATTTGAAGATACTCTGCGTGTATTGGCGAACGAAATTGAGGACCTTAACTTGGGAATGTCAGCATCTTTTATCCACAGGGCTCCTCCTCCTGTAGTAGACTTGTTAAACAAAACCCATCATTGTAACGAGGACCATGAAACTTGCAGATTACCACACAACCATGCTGGTTCAATTGATCATTCAATTTTAAGTGACGAACAGGCAAAGGCATTAGCAAGATCCCCTCTTTTATCTGCAGTTGAGCCTACTTCAGGGGAATACGCAAGAAGAGCACATCAACATAGTCACCTCAGAGATTCAGTGTCATCTAATTTGGAAGACCCTGAAGCGTCGGAATCTTCTAGAAAAGTAAGACCCTCAGATACCCCATTATTATTGGCACAACAAGATGATT
Organism: Schwanniomyces etchellsii; assembly: GCA_031081805.1. Classification (NCBI taxonomy): domain Eukaryota; kingdom Fungi; phylum Ascomycota; class Pichiomycetes; order Serinales; family Debaryomycetaceae; genus Schwanniomyces; species Schwanniomyces etchellsii. The sequence continues at coordinate 407,532 of JARYSY010000002.1, read as the reverse complement.
CGTTGTTAGAGAACATCGATCCTACGTCGTATGCGTCCTTTTTAGCATCGAGACCAGATAATTTTGAAACCACTGCTATTGCCGAAATCATCAATTGTTCAACAAAAAATCCCACTGTACCTTTGCATATTGTTCATTTGGCAACTCATGAAGCTATTCCATTAATTAGAGCAGCAAAGGCTCAAAAATTACCGATTACCGCTGAGACATGCTTCCATTATCTATCTCTTTCGGCTGAGAAGATTAGCAGCTGTTCAACGCACTTCAAGTGTTGTCCCCCTATAAGAACGGACAGCAATAGGCGTCTTCTTTGGAAATCGTTAAGAAATGGGATTATAACCACAGTTGTATCGGACCATTCTCCATGTACTCCAGATCTAAAGGGCTTGGATAAGGGTGACTTTTTCTCTGCTTGGGGCGGTATATCATCAGTTGGTTTTGGATTACCAATATTATTTACCGAGGGTCTTAAGTTGAACCCTCCAGTTACTTTACAAGAAATCAGTAAGTGGTGTTCATGGAATACCGCAAAGCAAGTAGGTCTTGATCATAGAAAGGGTAAGATCGAAATAGGTTATGACGCGGACTTTCTATTTTTTGATACCGATGAAACATATATTGTCAGAAATGATCAGACATTTTTCAAGAATAAGTTGACGGCTTATGATGGCATGGCATTTAAGGGAAGAGTGAGAGAAACTATTGTCCGGGGTAATCCTGTTTTCGCATTAAGAAAGGGGCATTCAGATATTCCATTAGGTAGATTATTGTTAGAACCTAGAGTTTAATTAATTTAGATATATAATCGTGAATTTTAGTTTGCCGGATGAGCAACTCCCTTACTTCTATCGAAGCTTAAAGAGTGGAACTTTTTGAGCTAAAAGATAATTTACTATATTTGTCGCGAATATATATTCTGTATAAATTTGCATTAATTTGGGATTGTCGCAGTTTACTCTGAGTTGTCTCATGCGTCGAGATCACCATATTCTTTCGTAAACAAACCTAAAGCCTTGATTGGAAACATGAATCTATAGTTAGGATATTCAATGCCGCAGCTATGATTGAACACTCCTTCAATGCTCTCGTAGACCCATTCCCCATTCAGCTTTTGACGCTCCATTAGCAATCGGACAGCATTTTTGATCGGCTCCACTTTAGGATACTTCGCCAAAATCAAACCAATTATTGCCCAAGAGGTCTGCACAACAAGTGATTCTGCTGAATTGATATAAGTATGGGTTTCACACGATTTCATAGACTCAGACCAACCTCCATCAGGTAATTGTTTTGAAATTAAGAAATCGCATCCTTTTTTGACGTTTTCTGAATTTTCGTAAGTCATGCCTACTGAATGAAATGCCTCCAAAGCAAACATTGATGCATAAGTAAAGCATACTCCCCAACAACCATACCATGAGCCATCTTGTTTCTGGGCCCTCTTTATAGATTCTATAGCATCAGCAATTGCTGTCTTCACCTCCTCGGTTCGATAAAAAGGATAAAATTTTGAGAAGTATGCCAATCCAAGTACAGAAGAATCAGTGCACTCAACATACGGATACTCTACCATTATGTTATTAAAAACTTCTGCAGGATTTAACAACTCTAATAAATCTGTGGAACGAATCTTTTCGTATGTCGCAAAAGAGCCAAATTCAAACCTTCCTCTATTTTGAAGAGAGAGAAGGATATCAATTGCTTGAAATAACCTCTCCTTTGGAATCTCCGACTGAAGGTATTTAAAGTTAGGATGATTCATCGTCATCACAATAGCTTTCAACGCTTCTGCAGTGCAGTCGGACACAGTGTAGCCCTGTGTCTTCGTGCTAAACGGCCAAGCTCCCTTCCTCTTATCCCTAAAGCTACCATCAACGCAATCCTCCGTAATCTGAGACTTCACTAAGAACATGAAACCCCTTTCTATCATGTTTGCAAACTCAGGTAGATCTCCAAGTCCTGCCACCAATGAATATTGTAAGGCAAAAGATAAATCCCAACACTGGACACCATTTGTACCCATGACAGTCATTCCTTGAGGTCCCATGAATAAAACGTCGTTCATTCTTGAGACAAACTTCCGAAAAGTAAAAGACTCGGGCCCCTCTTCGAAGTGAGCAACTATCATATCAAACGCGAAGCTTATTGGTGCTATAGTTAAATAATCTGTGTTATCACACTCTTTCTTTATCAAGTCATATACTCTTTCGTTAGCTTTCTTGAGCAACCAGTTAGGCCTGATATACTTTTCATACTTCGTTAACGTCCAATTTAAGAAGTTTAGGACAGAAGAGTGTGGATAATATAGATCAACACCACAGACGTCATTCCTGTGTTCCGAAAAGTCGATGCTGTCGAACGGTAGATGTTTAGGTAAATAAATTTCCTCTCTTATTTGTTCTAACAAAGGATCTAGACTACACTGAACTTTGTATGAGGACAAATATGCCAAAGGAATATATATTGCTCGGGTATGTACCCACCATCTTCCTGGATGAAATGGCAAACTGTACGGTAATAGCCAAAGATCAGGAGGAGCGGGATTCACGCCTTCCCACTTATACAAGTTTAAAACGGACAACCATGACTTTCCCCAGTGAGGATTCTTTATAGCACCTCCAAGGTGAAGGAGAGTCTTACGCGCCTTTAGACATACCGGGTGGCTGGCTGGAAGACCCAATAGCCGCAAGCACACGTAATTCATGGTAGTCCCGAAGCAGGTTGACTTATCATCACTATAGAGTCCCCATCCCCCATCGACAGGATGAGCATTGTTGACAATATATCGTATCATTTCTATACGAAAGGGCTCTGGAATCTCGAGCTTAGCATAGTAGTTGGCAGCTAAGTACCCAATTGTCATAAACATCGGGCCCTTATACTGTACTGGGAAAATGCCGCAATCCTCTTGTAATCGACTAAAGAATTCGAGACCCTTTTTTGCACATTTAAATGAACTTTTTGTCTTCAATGGCTCAGGTGCTTCAAAGTCTTGCTTCAAGAGGTACTTGACATAATTTGATTGTTCTTCTGCCTCACGCTTGTCTTCATCGAGATATTTCCATGTGGTACCACCATACTCGTCACATACAAGCCTCCACTGCTTCCAGTCTGTCCTAGGCAACCCTACTGAGTCTGAGTAGTACATACTTTCTGTCATATTTCTCTTCAATTGCAGTCTGAACGGCTTATACGACAATAATGTCACTCCCATTTTGTGTTCCAAAATTCCAACAAATGTTACACAAAACCCCAAAGCTCTTTCATCGCGTGAATACCAGATGATCGTGCACAACTCAAAAACTTCTCATCGGAAAAAAAGTCGTCAAAAACGTCTAACTGACCATAGAGAGGTAAGCGTACTGTACTATAGAAGCAAGATTATAGCACACCCTTCTTTAACCTTGTATAGTAGAGCACAATTTTAATGGGCAAGAGAAAAGATAAAGAAGGAAAATCGATATTCAAGGCCAAAGTGGCAGGAAAACTGAATGTTGGTGAGGAGAGTTACGATAGAGAAATGTTAGATACGCAATCGAGAGGCTCTACATTAAATCAAGATATTCGAGAGACAATAGGGGTTCATGAAAATAATGGAAATCTACTGACTGACCTGTTGGATAATCGTGAAGATGAAGATGAAGCAGGCGCAGAAGATGAACAAGGTATAGAACGGAAAGAAGATCTCGAAGAAGATCTCGAAGAAGATGTCGAAGAAGATGTCGAAGAAGATGATGAGCAAGAAGATGAACCTCCAAGTAAAAGACAGAGAAAACAAGTTTCGGCACAAGAATACCAAGTTGCTCGAGAAACTACAGAGCTTTTTAAATCCAATATTTTCAAGCTTCAGATTGAAGAGTTATTGAAGGAGGTAAAATTAAAGGAGAGTCATATCACAAGAATCGAAAAAGTGTTGCACCGTTTGTACGAGTTAATACAGCAGATTCCAGCGACTGGAGACTTAAGCTTAGATGAAGCCCAGAATATTATTAACAAAAAAATAGCGATACCTTTCCCAGACCCTAGACCTACGAAGTTAAATTACAAGTTATCGTACACTCCTCCTGAAGACTATTCGCTCGTAGGTTCTTTCGGACTTAAAACGGGTATTCACCAGCACAACGGCATGTCAATCGATTTGGCATTGACAATGCCTAGAGAACTTTTTACACCCAAAGATTATTTAAACTATAGAGCATTGTATAAGAGGGCATTTTACATGGCATATTTGGCAGATCGTTTGATTCCTTTAGCCAAGGGGCACAACTTGCCAATAAAGATAACATATAAGTACTTGAATGATGATATCTTATGCCCAATCTTAAGTATATCAAGTATTCAGACAGACAATGATCATGATTTGACCTTTTTCAAAACGAAGTTTTCGATTAATATAATAATTGGGTTTCCGAATGGTTTTTTTGATGCAAAGAAACTACTTCCTGATAAAAATTGCATAAGAGTTCAGTCTGAATCGGAACTGCTCCCCCCTACTCCAATTTATAACTCATCCTTATTGTCAATGACAGCTTATGATTATTACTTGAAATATCTATACACGACGAAAAAGGCAACAGAGGCTTTCAGAGATGCATGCGTTCTCGGCAGGTTGTGGTTACAGCAGAGAGGATTAGGTTCGTCCATTAATGCGGGAGGATTCGGTCATTTTGAGTTCGCTACATTGATGAGCGCTTTACTTGCAGGTGGCGGTGAAAATGGAAATAGAATTTTACTCCATGGATTCTCCTCCTATCAGCTTTTCAAGGCTACCATAAAATACATAGCAAGTGTCGATCTTGCTTCTGGTTATCTTTCATTTTCATCCTTGATTGGTGAAAATGTCGTATCCAAGTATAATAAGAATGCTGGGTTGAACGTTCCGACAATATTTGATAAGAACGTCAAACTTAATATATTATGGAAAATGACAAAATTTTCGTATGAAGTGTTACAAAAGCATGCATCAGAAACTCTCGTTCTCTTAAACGACTCTGTCATTGATAGGTTTGACTCTATTTTGCTACAAAGATCTGACTTTGACTTAATGAGATACGATATGGTCTTCAATCTTGTGGTACCTTACGAGATGTTTGATTCTTTCGGTCCACTTGAAAAAATATCCTTCATAACATTTGACAACTATTTGAAGCACAAAATTTATTTTGTTTTGAAGAAGGCATTGATTGATCGAGTCTCATTGATGAATATCAAAATAAGAAATCCTATATACTCTTATCCTCTCAGCAAGAGAAAACCTTCCAAAGTTAGCAATAATATAATTATTGGGCTTCAATTAAATCCAGATGAATGTGAGAAACTCGTTACAAGGGGCCCTGAAAATACAGATGATCGAGCTGCAGAAGAGTTTAAAGATTTCTGGGGATCTTTATCTTCTTTAAGAAGATTTAAGGGAGGAGTTGTTCAGCATTGTGTGGTATGGTCTAACGAAGGCGAGTCCGTTATTGTTCAGATTATGAAATATGCCTTGAGTCATCATTTACACAAGAGTGTCGCTGAAAACATTACTTTTGAGGCATCTGGTTTGAAAGAGAAATTACCTTTGCCTACCATATTTTCTGGGCATAGTCAACTGGTAAATTCACTCTCTAGCTTTACCAACTTGAGAAGCTCCTTTGAGGACTTATCAAAAGTCTTGGTTAATTTGGATCTTCCACTCAAAGTAAAGAACTTATTACCAGCTTCCTCGTCTTTACGATACACGTCATTGTTGCAACCAGTGCCATTTGCAGTCTCAAACCCAGACTTTTGGAATGACTGCATCTTACAGTTCGAAACTCTGACAAGATGGCCAGATGAATTGGTAGCACTCGAAAAAACGAAGACGGCATTCTTGTTGAAGATATATGAAATATTGAATAAGGAGACACTCTATGAATGTTTTATGTCAAAAGATGACAGTATCCCTTTCAATAATGACATCACGTTATTAAACATATTAACCCCCGATGGCTATGGTTTTCGAATTCGAGTGCTTACCGAACGAGACGAAATTTTGTATTTAAGAGCGGTGGATAATTCAGGAAAGCAAAAACCCTTACTTCAGGACATTTACTTGAAATTTTACCTGGTATACTTAGGTGCTGTAAAACACACAAGGACCGTCAGTATGCTCGCAGTCCACTTTCAGTTCTACGCAGGTACTGTCAGGTTGTTCAAGAGATGGCTCGACTCTCAGTTACTTTTACACCACTTCACAGAGGAGTTAGTGGAATTGATAGCCCTAAAGCCTTTTGTTGATCCAGCACCTTATTCCGTTCCCCATTCAATTGAAAATGGGTTCCTTCAGATATTAAGTTTCCTTTCCTCTTGGAACTGGAAAGAAGATCCATTAATTTTGGATCTTTCAAAGTCATCCTTGACCAGTGAGGAGGATGATATAGCTGTAAAACTTAGTGACAAATTGACAATTCTGTCTTTCCAGATCATCAAACTGAATTTTGAGAAAATAAGACGTACTGATCTGTCAGGGATTAAAACTCAGTTTTTCGTTGGATCCAAGGATGATCCATCAGGTATTTTATGGTCACTTAATCTCTCGCTTCCTATAGCAAGTAGGTTAACAAGTTTGTCCAGAGCCGCACTGCAGATGATAAAAACAGAAGGACTCGATAAAGACAGGGTTGAGACAGTGTTCACTCCAGTCTTGAAGGATTACGATTTTGTTATCAATTTAAAAGCCGCTAATCTAACAACTTCATCGGGAGTTTTGCCCCCTAATTCATTCAAGAATTTAATCGAGGCCCCATCAAGCTTTCCCGATGACTTAGCTTCCAAGTATGACTTGATTCAAGGGTTTGTTAAAGATCTAGAACTCAAGTTTGGCAATGTAATTTTATTTACCACTAAAAAATTCACTGGATTAAACGAAAATAATAAGAGTGTCATATGTGGGTTATTCGATCCTAGTGCTCTAACGAGGAAAAAGTTCAGAGTCGGCATGGGCACCAATATCATGCCTGCCGAGGGTCACAAGGATGAAGTTGTCGTAAATCAGCAAGCTATATTCGACGAAATTTTAATGCTAGGTGGAGACATAATTGATTCCATAAAACATAATAGATAATATGGTAGTTACTATATTAATTAAATACTTTTAATGCCAAAGCATTGGTATCTTGTCGTTACAGTGTAGGTATAAATAGTTGAATTCTGTCTGAATAGTCGCTACACGTGATCAATACTTACGTATTTCTTGTTTCATATGGATTGGTACAACCGTCTTAAACCATGTCCAAGGTTAACCTCGAAAAAGAGTTGCGAGATTTTCAAAGCCAAAGATTCCCTAGCGTCGATCAAATCTTGAAAAGCAATGCCGACTTATTATACAAAAGAAAGAAATTCTTTCTATCCGACTTGCGATGTCTGTTTAAACTGTTAGGCTTCATGTTAATCGTGTTCTTGTATTTTAGAGATTTGTCAATTATGAAACTAGCATTGAGGGCACACATACAAAACTGTCTGTCAAACCCTTATCCCAAAGCATCCTGGGGTTTAACCATCTCTGACAAGAATAAAAAATCATTAAGGAAATTTTTACTCAAACAACTCTTGTTAGGAAATGCATTCTGTTTTATCGCGCACATACTATTCGATAAGTACCCCAAACACACTCTTCCTGATGGCTACACTCATGGAAGTATGACTATACAATTCATCGGTGAGAGGTCGGCGTCTTATAAGCTTGAAATTTTACTATGGGACGTTTTAATTTGCTTTTGTCAGTTGATATATTTATGTTTGATGTGTGCGGTTGACGATAGTAAAGTACTTGAAGTTAAGGTACCCGAAGGCGCCATAATTCAGGATGAACTGTTAGAGGATATCAATGATGACGGTGGCTACTTAGAAGGGGACGGATATGGAGGTAATGTAAATTTGCTAACTTTAGACCTATTCCGTGCCGCCAAGACGATTTATGGCGAAACGGAAAGACTAAGTTTTGATATTTCTGGTTTAAGGAGCATGGCATAGTAAATATATAGCTTAGATTGCATTCGTAGTATGGTTCATATTAGCATTGGTCGCATTAATCTCTACGGACTGTAGATTCCTTCACGTGATTAAAGTTGAAAAAAAAAACTTTGATTCACATCTCTTCTCATCTGAAGCTATCGTGTAAGGAGTAAACTATCAGAATGTCAAGCAATATTGTCGGTATTGAATACAATAGAGTGACTAATACATCTTCCACAGATTTTCCTGGTCACAGCTCAAATGAGGATTACGCGTGGGACATAGAAAAATTCAAGGAAGCTTTTGACATACAAATATCACATCTTGCAGAAAGATCGGCAAATTTTGACTTGATTCATATTGACACATCCATAGCGAATGCATTTCGTCGAATTATGATCGCCGAAGTTCCCTCGGTTGCTGCTGAGACTGTTTATATCTTCAATAATACTTCAGTTATTCAGGATGAGATTCTCGCTCATCGAATAGGACTTGTGCCTTTGAAGGTTGATCCGGATGCACTTACATGGGTTGACTCCACGCAAGATGAAAAGGACAGATTCACGGATGAGAATACAATTGTTTTGTCTCTTGATATTAGCTGCACCAAGAATCCACATCCACCCCAAGGGTCAACTGATCCCAAAGAATTGTACCGCAACTCGCATGTATATGCCAAGGAACTTAAATTCGAGCCACAGGGTCGCCAACTAGAGATTTTCAAGAATAATCCTGTGATTCCAGTAGATCCAGATATTCTCTTAGCTAAATTAAGGCCTAATCAAGAGATTTCCCTAAGGGCGCATTGCATTTTAGGGGTGGGAAGTGATCATGCCAAGTTCTCGCCAGTCGCAACAGCATCGTATAGATTGATGCCTGTCATAGAAATTTTAGAGCCAATTACGGGCAGTTCAGCGGGTAGGTTTCAAAAGTGTTTTCCAACGGGGGTCATTGGGATCAACGAGAATGGGGAAGCGTACGTTCAAGATTCACGCAAAGATACAGTCTCAAGAGAAGTTTTGAGACATGAAGAGTTTAAAGACAAGGTGAAGCTAGGACGAAGGAGGGATCATTTTATATTCAACGTTGAGTCCACGGGAGCAATGTCACCAGAAGAAATTTTCTTCAAATCAGTAAGAATTTTGAAGAATAAAGCGGAATATCTTCGCAATTGCCCCATCGGTCAATAACTGGGGCATTACTGTGTTGCTATTTGTATACTTCCAGCATTTAGTTAATTCTACGTCATCTTAATTGAATAATGATCAGATAGATCGGTTGGAGTGCATTATTTTCGCTATGTAGTGACTAAACTAATTGTTTTCTAGAACCCTTGAAGAACAATTGAACAATGGTTACTTGCAAGAAGGACATACCAACCATTAGAAGAACCTCAAAGATAGAGAAATAGTAAATTCTCGATTCAGTTGACCTAACGGTGGCATGGTTTCTATTGTTTCTAGTCTTGTAGTATTGTAATGTTCTCAAAAGCTCATCAAGCTTCCTGTTGATGTTTTCAACAGTGGCCTTCATGTTTTCAACATGCGCATTAGGTTGTGAATTTGGGCGCTCTGGCATATTTGCTCTGAAAGCTGGATCTTCTCCCTCCACTTTTAATTCAAAATCGACGACTTTCTCAGCAAAAGTTGACATCCCATTGCTTAAGCAGAACTCATATTCACCAGCGCTCTCGGCTCTAATGATGAACTCACCTTGTCTTTGTTTTTCCTCACTAGCAATAATATTGCCTTTTGGATCTTTTATGGTGAAGTCGATATCAAAAGACCCTCCACTTTGAACTGCAAAGTAATAGCTGATCGACATACCGGCTTTTTCAGTAAACACGTAATAACATGATTTTTCTTGTGCTCCCAAAGTGAAAGTCAAGGCAGATGCACTTATTAGTTGGAGAATAGTTACAAATGATAAAAGATACCTAATATACATCTTTTGGCTTCGATTCAACTTTCCAACTAAAACCTTTCGTTAGAAGACTTTGGCGTGGTTTTAAAGACGTGTCTTTCTACTTGGATATGGTAGTGCGTTCACCGATATCGGGCAGGAAAAAAAAGTTGATCAATAATTATTTTCAAGAAGGAACTAATATTATATACAGAATAAGAAAAACTACTAGTTTTAAAAGAGATTAACCATACGACCAACTCTATCGAAACCAATTGCTCTATCCTTCTTTCTATCTCTTCTAGATGCACCATAACGATAGCCTACTTCTCCACTCTTAGCTGTGGTGAATTTGAAGAGATTTTTATCTCCAGTTTTTTCAGCACCAATGACTACTTTATTAAGCTTGACGCTTGTTGAATCTTCCTCGGACTTGAACTCAGTTAAATTATTTAAAGTCTGCTGGGCAGGCTCAATTTCAAAAATTTTTGCTGCGTCAACAGGCCCAAAGGGTTCTGATTCTGCTATTGTCAAGAATCTTTGTTGAAGGGTCTTTGGTGGAGCAGGAATTTCAGTTAAGTTCTCAGATTCAATGGGCGGCTCGTATAAGGGAAACATACGATACATGCAATCAGCGAACAGTTTGAGATCACTGGTTATCATATTCTAAATTCGTTAGTAAATGCCATTTGTGTAACAAAACAAACATTTCCAAATAAAAGTTCAGTAGTGATATTTTAACCATTGAATGTCTTAAAGACTAATCGAAAATTTTATCTGACTCATCATAATATGATTTTAGGGAAAAAAAAAACTAGATACATACCTTTTCTTTCCATTCACTTTCTATCTCATTAAGCTTCAAGACAGCTTCCACTCGTGATATCTTGATACCATATTTGTGGGCGACTTCCTGGACATGCAAGCCATTCTCCGAGACTTCTGTCACTATTTTTTTTCTCAAATCATGCGATATCATAGATGCTGTTTTACAATGTGGATTCATGGGAAATGGATGCAAGGAGGCATTCCTCCTAGAATCCCCAAATCTTCGGCTCTCCGTACTTTGAGTCTTGCTTCCATCAACTACAGTATTTCCATCTGGAACAATATAGCGAGGCTTATGGTCTTGAGGGGGATAGTAATATTTATTCCGATAGTACTCTCCTCTGAGATTGACCGGCCCTAACCATTCTTTTAAATGCCTTTGAAAAAAACTCGAATGGTCCTTCTTTGGATGGGTTAAGGGCGCTACTTTAGGAACATATGACTGCGGATATGCCAATCTTCTCTTTAAAAACCTTACCTGCTGCAAGTTAATACCAGAATTACCAAGGCTTGCCCTTTTTCCTAGCATCTTGTACCCGTTTGTGAATCAAGTAATTGACGTTCAAAATTTTCAATAGGTGTTGAAGTATGGTAACAATGTCGCACGACATTATAAGGTTTGCATATAATTTTGTTGTTTTACAGTAACAGCTCATGGCGTCTATGATCACAGCACTTGTAAAGGACTTAAGAAAGTGAAGCGAGGCCGCTGAGGAGGAGAAAGAGGCTCTATAACTATGGAGAACATATATAATACCTTCCGAAAGATAAAGGAAAAGATATCACCCAAGAAAGAGAATTCCAACGCGTCGCTCGAGCTCAACACAGAAGTATCTCACCAATTGGTTTATGGTGAAGATGATCCATTTAAGGATAAGATCCATATTGACGAGACAAGTATTGACGTGGAATCAAAAAGAGAACACTCTGCGGGTGAAAATGGGTTCTTGAGAAACCTGAACTTGACGAAGTCGCTTTTGGATCGAGAGGAACTGTTACAAGATATGCACGTAGAAACAAAAGATGAAGTTGTCTATAAAGGGAAGGAGGTAGAGAAACGCTCAGAGAGTGAAGAGAAAAAGATCTATCGAGATTCTGAAGAACTGGAGAGAAAAGAAGCTGTAGACAATAACGGGAGAGTTGAAGATGAGGATACAGTACTGCTCGAAGTTTTGGAAGAGATGAATAAATTGGAAGAGTACTTTCCCATTCTTTCCAAAGAGTATCGCCTCATTGACAAAATAGGAGAAGGTACTTTCTCTACGGTATATAAAGCCGAGTCTTTCAATGGAAGTATATACTTGGGATCCGACATTTGGAAGTCTCCTCCGATGAAAAAGAAGAAATTGAACAAACCCCCTAGGAAGCAGAAAAATCCGATTGTGGCATTAAAGCAAATATATGTTACCTCATCACCTAGCAGAATATATAATGAGCTAAATTTGCTTTACTTGCTTTCTGGGAGTTCTCATGTTGCATCATTATTAGACGTATTAAGGTATCAAGACCAAGTTTTGGCAATCTTGCCGTACTATCAGCACACTGATTTTAGAGATTTTTACCGCGATCTTCCCATAAAAGGCATCAAAAAGTACCTTTGGGAGCTCTTTAATGCACTTTGCTTTATTCACAGCAAAGATGTAATCCACCGTGACTTGAAGCCCACTAACTTTTTATATGATCCTTTCAAAGGAAAAGGGGTTTTGGTTGATTTTGGCTTAGCTGAAAGAATGGAGTCGAGTAAGACATTGCAGGGTCCTAATATGTGCCCTTGTTGCTCTAAGGAAAAGCAGAAGCTTAATAAAAATAGAAGAAGAATAAATATAAAAGCTGCTTATCCCAAACAAGACCAGAGACCACCACGGAGGGCGAACAGAGCTGGTACTAGAGGTTTCAGAGCACCTGAAGTGTTATTTAAGTGTACAAATCAGACAACTCAGCTCGATGTTTGGTCAGCGGGTGTGATCGCTCTTTCTTTTATAGCACGAAAGTTTCCTTTTTTCAATTCTCCAGATGACACAGATGCCTTGTTGGAGTTAGCATTAGTATTTGGAATTGAAAAGCTTCAGAAGTGCGCAGAATTTCATGGTTGTGGGCTTGAGATTTCATTGACGGACAAATCATCAATTACTAATGGCAATTTGATTAAATTAATTCATAATTTTCTCAGTTATGAATGGAAAAATGGTGGGTTTCCTGAGGACAGTATTGTGGTTGATACTTTAAGGTCATTTGATCTGGAAGGGGAAGGATTGAAGAAACCAACTTCCGAAGAAATACCGGATCATATATCATTTGAGAGGGCTATGAGCAATTATGAAGATCACAAACACTTTTTTCAACTATTGTACTCTTGCTTTCACATGGATCCGAAAAAGCGATTGACTGCTAAAGATGTTTTAAACTTGCCATTCTTCCTGCAAATTACAAATTCAAGAGATGATGAGATTATACTTTAGATTTTTAATGAAAAATCAATTTGCATATTATGTTCACATTTACTACTTTACAAACTTCTCACATTAATACATAAGTTTACAATGTCTATCTACTGTAGTCCAGATCAATATTAATATTAATCATCAAACAGGTCCCGCCTTGATCTCTTCTTCTCGTTTATTTCTTTTAGATCTTTTTTGGTTTCAGCTTCTATTGCTGACGAAAGATCAAACTTCTTCCCATCGTGTTGAGTAACAGAGGAAGCATTCCATCTATTATTCAACTTCGCTAGTATCTGATTCTGTAATTGAAGAGTGTTTATGATTGGTTGCTTATTGAAATCTGTGACTGTCGGTCCTTGGCTACTTAGATTTATGGGGTCGGCATCATCTTGAGTAGCCAAATTAAACTTTGCTTCCGTGTGCTTATCGACGCCTGTACTACTAAGATTTAAAAGTTCAAGTTGAAGTTCTTTTGAAAACAACATATTTTTCTTCAAATGGAGAGGGTGCTGAATTGAATTGTTCTTATTTGAGACGGCCTTTACCTTCGAAATTTTATCGTGGTGCAGATCGGCCTCAATAAGTTTGGTAGCATTTGGAAGTATATGGTTACTTGAATCCACAGTAGGCTTCTCCTTTGGCACAGTTTTATTTATTTCAAAGGAGAGCTTATTTTTTTTCTTCTGTTCTTGATACTTGAACTTGAAATCCTTCTTGAAGTGTAACTGCTCTGCAAAACTGGTTTTTTTCTTAATCTTGGACTTTGGGTATAGCACTGACTTCTTGACACCAGAAAGTGACGAAAGACTCCCCGTACTATTATTCCGAGATGGTAGAAGCCCAGAATCATCGATTGAAACAATTGAATTTCGAGGAGAATCCAAACTCACTATAGATGAGCTTCGCGTTCGATTAGATGCATTCGACCCCATAGATGATGATCTAGATTTCTGTGACATAAGCACCGTTGGTCGCAAAACAAAGGGACTTGCTGCTTCTGACATAACCTCTCCACTGCTAAGCGGACTGTGGTGCTCTCCCCCCATGATATTCGGCTCGAACTCGTTGTGTTTAAAATCCTTCGATTATTTGGAATTTTTTTTATTTGTTAAGATTAAGCCCTTGTCAAATATAGATCTGTTCTTATAAATAGCCTTAAATATGTTCACTAGGATTTGAGTATTTTGGTCAAATTAATCGATGCGAAAAGTGCGGGTTGTGATGAGATTTTTGTCACTATCATCACCTTCCTTTTTTGATATCATTTGGGTTTGGAACAAAAAGATGTCCAGATCCGTGTTGCGCGGGTCCCCCAGAACAGAGATAGAGACTTTCTTCTTAGCATGTTAGCGCATGAATTTACAAGATTAAGCGAGGAGCTTGTATTTGCCGATACCCTCTTCTTTAATGGCATCTGATAACAGACACTGAGCTCAATGGCCAGATCAGCCTGACAAGGCTGATCTGGCCCATTGTATTCAAGAGAAGAGCAATAAAGCAATAAAGCCATATCTACAGTAGACTTTGAGATAAATCTTACTTGGTCATTGACCTCATGGAATCCGAGTTCTGACGACCAAGAACTTGAAGGAGCTTATATGCCTATTATCTCTGACCACGAGCATGAGAATAGCCTGGAGATCAACTGAGATGTTTCGCGGATTTTTCATACGGCATGGAAGCGTTCTATTTTTTTTTTTGGAAAAGTTCGGCGCGAGCACGACTACAAGACTGCGAGATAGAGAGAGATAAGGAAATCAGAAGGTACATAGCGAATAATATAGAGGATAAAAGATCGACGATCAAAAGCAGAGCTAAGCATACAATACACAGTCACAGTCAGAAATTAAAACAAAGTGAAAACTTTAAAATTGTAGAAACTGGTATTGGCTTATTAGTTGCTTGAGGCACAAAAAAAAAAAGTGAAAATTAGGGAAATTGCATAACTGAATACATGGCCTCGTATAACAATCCATTCGGCATATCAAATGACGATAAGGCTATTGTGAATGGTGAAGAAGATTCGAGTTTTGCTGGTATTAAAAACAAAGCATGGAGAACTGAGTTAGTGGGGGCTGCCTCCTATAGTGGCAGGAGTCCCAGTGCATTTGAGTTCGGTGGGCGAAGTTATGTTACAACAAGAGGAGGTAGTGGTATGTGGGGAACATCTCCCGTGGTTCATTCAGGCATTCAAGTCCACGAACAAACTGCAAATCTCGCAAGTATTGGTGTTACTGAGGAGGAAAGTGGCTCTCGGGAGGTTTTACGAGATGCAGGAGATAAAGTGAGCGGTGATGATATTCTGCCCAAAGCCACAGCCAAATATACCCATGATTACGGGAGGCCCTCTTCCGTCAGGATTTCAAGGCCACTAAATACATACACAGGCTCCGATGATATTGGTTATGATGGAACTTCAGATGCGTTACAACCGTTACTAATAAGTCAGAATGCCCCAGTATTTCCTAAAAATACCGACATCAGATATATGGGCGCCGACCTCGAAAATCGCATTAGCGCAAAAAGTAATGAAAGAGAAGACTCGAAGCTAAATTCACGAGGAAATGCAGCTGCTATTTTCAGACTATTGCCGAGTGTCTTTCTAGGTACTTTGTTGAATATTTTGGATGGCTTATCGTATGGAATGATTTTGTTTCCACTAGGTGAGAGCATTTTTGCTAATTTAGCTCCAGATGGGCTATCGATGTTCTATGTTTCTTGTATTGTGTCACAGCTAGTGTATTCGTTAGGAGGCTCTGCGTTCGGTGCAGGTATAGGTTCCGAAATGATTGAGGTCACCCCATTCTTTCACACCATGGCTCTCTCTATACTTTCCGAAATTGGAGATCCAGAAAATAATCAGGCAGAGATTTTGTCTACCACAGTTGTAACCTATGCCATTCTGTCTATATTGACCGGTTTAATTTTTTTTGTGCTCGGAAAGTTACGATTAGGCGTATTAGTTGGATTTTTCCCAAGACATATTTTGGTTGGCTGCATTGGTGGTGTTGGATACTTTTTGGTAGTTACTGGCTTAGAAGTGTCTGCTAGGTTGCAAGGCGGTATGTCCTTGGATAATCTAAAAGTGCTATTTGAGAATTACGAATCTTTCTTAAGATGGTTTGTACCAGTGGCTATAACACTTATACTAGTATTATTGCAGGACAGAATCCACAATTCATTACTAATTCCAACATACTTCATGTTTGTCTTCTTTCTATTTCATTTAATAATTATTTTGGTACCCAGTTGGAATCTTGAAGGTGCGAGGAAACAGGGATGGCTCTTTCCTGCTGTTGATGATGATCGGCCTTGGTACAATTTTTACAACTTATATAAGCTCGAATTGGTTGATTGGTGGTGTGTTTTGAGGCAAGTGCCAACTATGTTTGCGCTCACATTTTTTGGAATATTGCATGTACCCATAAATGTTCCTGCATTGGCTGTTAGTTTAGGAATGGATAATGTCGATGTAGATAGAGAACTTGTCGCCCATGGCTACTCAAATGTGCTATCTGGGCTTGTGGGGTCCATTCAAAATTATCTCGTCTACACCAATTCGGTTTTATTCATAAGAGCTGGTGCAAGCAGTAGATTAGCTGGTGTGTTGCTCGCAATCGCAACTGCAGGTGTTATGGTTACAGGTCCCGTCGTAATAGGCTTTATACCCGTCTGCGTAGTTGGGTCCTTGATTTTTTTATTGGGATTTGAATTACTAAAGGAGGCACTATATAACACTTGGGGAAGATTGAAAAATCTAGAGTACTTGACCATCTTGACAATCGTCGTAGTTATGGGGGCATGGGACTTTGTTTATGGAGTTCTCACCGGAATTCTCTTGGCAAGCTTATTATTTGTGGTAGATGCTGCCAGAAAACCAGTTGTCAGGGGCATATATACGGGGGCAGTTGCACGCTCAACAGTCTTGAGACACCCTAAACAGCAAGAATTTTTGAAGGATGTCGGAAACCAAATCTGTGTTATAAAACTTGAAGGAACTTTATTTTTTGGTTCAATTGGAGGAGTGGAGAATGTTATTAGAGACATTGTTTCTGAAGATAAGTACAGAAGCTTTTCCACTAAATTTCTCATCTTGGATATGCGGGGGGTAGTTTCCATTGATTTTTCGGCGGCGGAAGGATTCAGACGAATTTTTAATTTAATGAATGAAAATGAAATCCAATTGATTATATCTTCTGTTAAAGAAGAAGATGAAACGGTTAAGTCATTAAGAGATGCTGGACTATGGGAATCTGAAAGCTATTTGCCAGTTCAACTTTTTAGCGCTTTGAATTACGCTTTGGAATGGTGTGAAAACTCTTTCTTGAGGACATATGGAAAGGTGATAACAAATCCTAGTGCTCTCACGGTTACGAGAAACAAATCCGGAGATTCACTGAGTAATAAGCATCTAATGAGCTCAGCATATGAAGGCTCATTCGGCACTCCAAGAACTAACCAGGTTTATCAAGCTGCGGCAAGGTCTGCTACAGACGAACAAAATCTTCAGAGCAAATTTTATTCGTCCTCGGATCAGTCATTTAGAAAACAGCCACTTGGCCTAATAATGACAACATTCCTGGGCTTATCGCTGAAAGATACGAGTTTCTGGCTGCGTTTAACGCCCTTCTTAATCAAAGAGCACATTCCAGCTGATTACACTTTCTACAGTGCAGCAGTGGACCCGCCATCATTTTTCATAGTTGCATCAGGTTTAATCAGATCCGTATTCAAGTTTGAAACTGATTTCAGAGAGATGCATTCGAGTATACTACCAATGACAGCATTTGGTGATCTACATCCAAAAGATACAAATTTTAGAAATGTAGTTTATAGCACGGTTACTGATTCTGTCACTTGGAGGTTGTCGCAAAAAAAAATGGAGGATTTATTGAAGTCCGCCGACGGAGAAGCAATCTACACCGAATTACTAAAAATTCAGGTCAAATTAGTTAAGGAACGCTTCGACACTATGACAGCAAACTTAGTGATCTCTGCCTGATGACATTTTTTAATAGTAAGTAGTTCCAAGTATTTTCCTGTATATGAATTTCGCTTTCCCTGATATGTGCCCCTTATACATAGTGCTTAGAACCTTAATAAACTATCTCAATAATATACTAGATTTACTATGGTTGCCTTCAAAAGAATTTGCTTAACATCCCTCTTTTTTATCTCATCATTAGTGCATGCCTTGCCAGTAATTGAAGATAGCCTCGATATATCAGAGCTCCAAGAGATTATCTTCGATATTGGTGCTAACAAAATAGGCCACAGCTCCAAAGGTGATGTTGATGCTTCTAATTTACCAGGTGATAGGCCAATTCCCGGTGGTTCTCCAATCAATCAATGTGATGTGACGGAGCCTCAAATTTTGGATTTGCAATCTGTGGTAATTACTCCAAATCCTCCAGTTCGTGGGGAGAACTTGACTTTCATTGCAAAGGGTATGTTAAAAGAGGACGTGGTTGATGGTGCCTATGTGAACGTGGAAGTTAGATATGGTTTCATTAAATTGATTGATCAAACGTTTGATTTGTGTGAGGAAATAAAGAAGGTGAATATGACTTGCCCAATTTCGAAAGGAGAGCAGGTGATTATAAAGGAAGTTGAGATACCTAATGAGGTCCCTCCTGGTAGATATTCTGTAGTTGCAAGAGCATACACGACTAATGATGACTTTTTGACCTGCTTAAGTGCTGCTGTGGAGTTTCCTCCTTCGTAAGACAGTAAAGGTCCATTATGGAGACTCGTCCGATTAATATGCGAGCATAGTATCGCAGTATTTCATAGATAACTAACTGTTTGATCTACGATTGATTTTATTACCAAGTTTTATTTTTATTCTTGTTGTTATTCCTATTATTATTCCAATCTTTATATTTTCTTACTTTCCTTAGGACAATAAGAAGAGTTTAAATGTACTGCTAATTGACGAATGGCTACATTCAATCTTCAATACGAAGCTTGGGATATCATAGTAGTAGAGGAGGATCTTCGTCCTTTTTATTTCTTTTTTTTTTTTTTTTTTTTTTTTTTTTTTCCTTGAGGTAGAGAGCGACTCGTATTTGCGATGATAAGTATTCCTCATAGCGGTTGGCCCTATTGTTGAAAAACATTTCCAAAGAGAACATACAGCATGATAGATGTTGAGAATTTTTTCTCCGTGCAGATATTCGTAGTGATATTTCGGGAGACATTGGAAACTGCAATCATTATCTCTGTTCTTCTTTCTTTCATCAGCCAAAGAACAGAACTGCAAGAAAATGGAGTGACGACAGAAGAATCTAGCGAGCATCAACAACAAAGGGAAATTAACAAGAAGCTTAAACTACAGGTTTGGGTAGGTGCAATTATTGGTCTATCTGTGTGTGTAGTGATTGGAATTGTTTTCATTCTTTGTTTTTACTTGATAGGAAAGGATTTTTGGTCTTACACAGAGAGGATCTGGGAAGGATTATTCTCGATTTTATCAAGCATAATTATAACTATGATGGGAATAGGTTTGCTTAGGATCAACAAGATTATGAAAGTTCACTGGTGGATAAAACTTGGTGATGCTTATCACGAAAGAAAGCATCTTACTTTTGACGCTGCTGGGGATGAAGGAAGTGAAGAAGAAGTAGTCCCAGAGCAAGAAGCCAGTGGGCTTCGCTATAGATTCAAAAAGTATGTTAAAGCCCATTTCTTATCTATATTGCCTTTAGTGACGACATTGAGAGAAGGTTTAGAAGCAGTTGTTTTTGTAGGCGGTATAGGTGCGACACTGCCTCTAAGCTCACTTCCAGTATCGATAATCCTCGGGGTTCTTTTGGGAGCATTGGTAGGTTATCTTTTATTTAGAGGTGGTAATAAGTTGTCGTTACAATACTTCTTGATATGTCTGACATGCTTTTTGTACATTGTTAGTGCTGGCTTGTTGAGCAGAGGCGTCTGGTTTTTGGAGCTTGAAAGGTATGTAAGACTTTGTGGCGGCTTAGATGTAAGTGAAACTGGGAGTGGCCCGGGATCTTATGATGTATCCACTAGTGTCTGGCATGTAAATTGCTGCAATGGTCTTACTGATGGATGGTATATGGTGCTTAATGCTTTGGTGGGATGGACTAATTCGGCTACTTATGGTAGCGTTATATCTTACTGTATTTATTGGATTGCAGTAATTGTATGGCTTGAAGTAAAGCTTTACGAGGAAAGCCATGGCGTTTTACCGTTGATACCTGTAAAGTGGCAATTGAAGCTGTTAAAGAAGAAAGCACTTCTAATTAGAACCAGAGTTATACAAGAACGACAACAAGTGGCCAATCATGAACAAGATGAAAGCATAGAAGATATGCGGCCCTTCAATGCTGTGCCTGACGAGTCATCTGTAGAAAATCTGCGTGAACCAGAATCTGTGCGCTTGCTTTCCAAATAATAATTTGCATCTTGTCTTTTCGTATGGCTTTCAAATGACATGCATTATTTAGTATCTACATAAATATACTATTTGTCTGGTTTTAGACTTTCAGTTCTGTAAGCTATGAGTGCCCAATGTTTAGTGATAACATGAATCATGCACACTTTCTACGCATACTATCTTGCTTCTTGTTGTACTTGTAAGCCTATTGTAAGAGCCTTGCTTAAATAATTGCTCAGAACAATAGAGAAGAAAAAAAAAAGAATCTAGAAACAAAAAAGATGAATCAGGCATGCATACTCGAATCCAGCTAACGTCTGAGCTACGTATTTAACTAATTTGCTTCTAACATTAACGAAATGCAATATGACTTCTGGCTTCATTTTTCACCAACACGGAACTTCATCCTCATGCGAGGATGCGTTCGTCTCTGATTCTCAAAGCTTAATACTAAAACTAAATATAAGAATAACTCATCACAAGTATTAAATAGCCACTTCCGCTGTAAGAGCACAGTTTTTTATTGTTATATAGTAGCTTATTTTTAGGCTTTTTTGTTCCCCAGCTAGACCCTGTTTGAATCGAGAACGCGGTCTATGATGTGTTTTGAAGCACGAATTTAAGGCATTAGCGAGCGATGTTGATCCCGCACTACACGCTAAACTAAAAATAAAGAAACCCATCTTGATTTTTATTTTTGAGGATCAACGGTACATCACGAAGGTAGTGATATGTATCTTCAGGATAGTGCTAATGATGGGTTGGGGGAGGTGGTAAGGAAAATA
This sequence comes from Schwanniomyces etchellsii, assembly GCA_031081805.1. Lineage (NCBI taxonomy): Eukaryota > Fungi > Ascomycota > Pichiomycetes > Serinales > Debaryomycetaceae > Schwanniomyces > Schwanniomyces etchellsii. The sequence continues at coordinate 386,206 of JARYSY010000002.1, read as the reverse complement.
TCAAATCAAAGCGTAGAATCTACGGGATCAGATCAAACTCAACACTCACAAGGGTCATCTGTTATCATAAACAAAAAGGAGGCTGGAAAGGGGAAGCATGAAGTTAGATCACAAGTCATAAATTGCATCAAAACACAAAATGAGGGTTTCAATCCTAATGTACTATATAATGAACGAAAGAAACAACTTCTCAGTCGATTAAATGACGAGTACGATGACCTTGGAGGAAGTATGAACGCAAAATTTAGAGCTGCCAACACTGGAGACAACATGTCACAACCGGCTAATTTGAAGACGTTGAATGTCTCCCAGCAGAATAGGGCTAAGGGAAGAATTGAATTATGTGGTATAGATAGTGACGAGGAAGGCGACAGTGAATACGATGATGGAAATGATAGCGACCAGAGCAATATCAGAATTGCTCCACAGGAGTTTATTGATGATGATTTTATTTCATCAAGCTATTGCGATGAGGATGAGTTTATGTTGTATTCCCCTCCTCGTTCACCTCCTACCGAAGTTGACCCAAAACGATTGTATGGACTATTTGACTTTGTAGGTACGGATCCACAGCACTGTAAATTAAAAAGGGATGAGCCGGTTTATTTAGTTAACGATGAAGATAGCTATTGGTGGCTAGTAAAGAAATTGACGAAGGAAGAAAGGATTTCATATGAGAGGTATAGACTGCAAGATAATATGAATAAGGTCACTGCTCAGTACAATTCAGATGATGAAGATGGAAAAATTGGCTTCGTACCCGCAGAATGTTTAGAAACATATGGAGAGAGGCTTGCGAGACTTAACTGTTTTAAGAATGAGGAATTGGAAAGAACAAATTCAATGTTAGCTACATCAAAACTGGACAATAGTTTGTCTAAAAAAAGTAGCCTTAAATGTGGTAAGATGACAAAAAGTGTTACATTTGAAGGTTCTTTAGATGATAGTGATACGGAATCATACAATAGCATAGGAAGAAGCTTGTTCGAGAACTCTAATATTTCAATTTTGCATTCGGAAATCAACAACTTCACACTGGAAGAGGAAATGGATGAAAAGACATCTGAGGTTCTCAGTGATATATATCCTTCCACTGTGCCCCTTTCGATAAATAAGAATAATAAGACCACCCAAAATCAGAACAACGAGCTGAGTTCAAGTCAAATTGGGGAGGAATCAACGAGTAAAATCCAGGTTCTTGCATCAGAAAACCCTGAATCATCTATACTTTACTCGGACTCAGCTTTTGGAAAGCCGGTTTTTAGTGCCTCCTTTGGGGAGACGAATGTGTCAATTGGCTCGTTTTCGCCCGATACGCCTCCCCTAGGTCATGAACGTGCTTCGCCTAAGGATGTGCCTATAAATGAAAATTCCGTCACATTTAAGCGGTCCGACATTATGGATCGATTAAATAAAGTAACTTCAGATATACAAGAACAGCTTCAGATTGATGACTTCGAATCAAACAGTGACCTGGGAAGCCTACTCCTGGGATTCGAGTTTTCACCTAATGGATCAGATTACAATGTTGATGATGATGACAGGATTGGAAAAGAGATTGAACAGAACTCGAACATGGCAAGTCAGCTGTCAGCGCTTGAGTCGAGTCAACAAATTTATAGTCTGGCGGTAGAAGAAGACGACGAAAGCGAATGTAAAGTTGATAATTCTAGTTCTACCCCCTTAACCAGCACACAGTCCTTAAATAACATTGTAAACTGCAATTCATCTGAGAAATCTGGCGCACAAGAGTCAGTACCAGTTCATGAGATGTTTTTACCTATTCTTGGAAAACTTGATCAAATTGCTAATAAACTCGCAGAGTTGGAAGAACTAATATAAGGTTATAATGAAATACTTCCGAGAGAATCTACATTGAACCAAGCACTCTATAGAATCAAAGTTAATATTCAAGTCGTTTTATTTTGGATCATGGATCTATTGTAGGCACTCTACGTCCAACTTGAGCATATTCTAAGTCTTCTCAATCGCACAAAAAAAAAATAAAAAAAATAAAAAAAAAAAAAAAAAAAAATTCAACGAGGGTGTACTCCATTTTCTCTTAAGATTTATTAGACTTGTTGTTCCACTTCAAAAGTTACTAGTTACGTTAATCCGATAGATCTATACAGAAAGAATAAAGTTGCTTTAAACATGTCTTGGACAGCAAATCCGGAAGCTTTGGAGCAATTAAAGGATATTTTTAGAGGAACATTATTATCTGACAATAGAGAAAGAGGATTGGCATATGAAGCATTAGAACAAGCTAAACAGCAGCCCGAGGCTGAAAATTATATGCTTGAAATTTTGGTGGCTGATAGTAGCGCTAGATCAGATATACGAGCAGCAGCAGGGACGAATTTAAAGAACAGTATCTTGAGAAGCACAAGCCATCAAGATAGGACGTATATATTAAATAATATTATGAAAGGTTTGACTGTGGAGGATAGTAAAGTCAGGAATATAACCGGTAATGTTATAGCTGCTCTATTTTCAATTTACAAAATTGACGGATGGCCACAAGCGTTGCCTCAGCTCATTCAGCTACTCAATACAGCATCTTCATCTGATTATCTGACACAAGAGGCTACTGTGAGTGCTTTAGCAAAAATTTGCGAGGATAATGCATCCTACTTGGATCAAGAGTTCAATGGAGAGAGGCCTGTAACCTTCATAATATCAACTTTGTCCAATACTTGTGATAACCCCCATAGTGAGAAATTGAGAGCTTTATCCATTCACTGTATTAATCAATTTATTCCGCTCATGACCCAGTCATTCTTGGTCCACCTTGATAGCTTCTTGCAAATTTTGTTTAAACTTGCTACGGATTCGAGCCGTGAAGTTAGAAAGAATATATGTACCGCATTCTTGATGATTCTTGAAACAAGACCCGATAAGTTGAGTCCACATTTGGATGGTGTTATCAATTACTGTCTCCATTTGATGCAAGATGATGACGAGGAGGTTGCGTTGGAAGCTTGTGAATTTTTGTTGGCATTTTCGACGTCTTCAATCATGAAGAGTGATAAGGATTTTGTACATGATAAGCTCAAGGTCATTTTACCCGTACTTTTGAGCAAGATGGTTTACTCAGAAGAGGAAATTTTCTTGATGCAAATTGCTGATGAGAAAGATGACATGAATGAGGAGGACAAAGATGAGGATATGAAGCCAATCTCTGCAAAGAATCGGGCAATGCATTCTGTTTCTAGCCAGAAACCATCTTCAAAAGATGTAGATGCTTACGACTCAGACTCAGATTTCGATGATGAAGAAGACGAAGATGATTTGGAGGTAGATCAATGGACATTGAGAATGTGCTCTGCCTCTACTTTAGATATATTATCTCTTAACTTTCCTGAGGAGGTACTCACAGTTGCCTTACCTATTCTTCAAGAGAATATCGTATCTCCCGAGTGGCCAATTCGTGAAGCAGCTATTCTCGCATTTGGGGCTATAAGCAAAAGCTGCATGGAATTGTCAAGCGATAAGTTACCCACTTTAGTTCCATTTTTGGTCGATAGATTACAAGATGAGGAACCAAGAGTGAGACAAATAACTTGTTGGACACTTTCACGGTATGTGTCGTGGGTAGTCGAAGAAGCATACGAAGAAGGTCGCTATGCGAGCTACTTTCAACCGACGTTTCAGTCAATTATTCATTGTACACTTGACTCTAAGAAGGTGGTCCAAAAAGCTGCATGTTCTGCATTATCTTCTTTCATTGAGGAGGCAGATGGTTCTCTCTTGGAATACTTTCTGGAACTGCTTCTTGACCTTTTTATCAAATGCTTCGAGATTTATAAGAGGAAAAATTTGATTATATTGTACGATTGCGTTCAAACTTTTGTAGAGCACATGGGATATGAAAAGCTCTCTTCAAAACCTCAATACATTGAGAAGCTACTTCCTCCGTTACTTCATAAATGGCAGATTCTAGACAATAACGATAATGGATTATGGCCTCTATTAGAATGTATGGCTTCTGTGGCAGCAACATTAAAAGACCTTTTTGCACCCTATGCTGTTCCTGTCTACGAGAGAGCTATAGTAATTTTATCTAATTGTATAAGCTTAGATCAGCAATGTCAAACAAACCCATCTATTGAGGCTCCTGAGAAAGATTTCATGGTCACTTCCTTAGATTTGATTGATGGTTTAATACAAGGATTTGAGCAACATTCAGTTGATCTCATTAAGCAGAATGATACGGATCTAGTGAAATTACTCTTATTGTGCTTTGAGGACTATACTGATGATGTTAGACAGTCAGCTTATGCTTTGCTTGGAGATCTAGCTATATTCGTTCTAGATGCGACTATCGCACCACATTTACAACAAATTTTGGTTTGTATTGGGCATGAGATAAACAACAGAACATATAGCTCTTATCCGGTTTGTAACAACGCTATATGGGCACTCGGGGAAATTTACTTGAGACTTCCTGAGGGAAAAGGTGCTTCATTTTTGCCAAACTTAGTAGATCTCCTTATTCCCGTATTGAATAGCAGTGACACTCAGCAAGCTGTTCTTGAAAATGCTGCTATTTGTATTGGAAGGATGGGTTTAAATGGTGGAGCGACTTTTTTGGCGTCAAAAATGAGTGAATTTATAATTCAATGGTGTTCCCACATGATATATATAGTTGAAAATGAAGAGAAGGAAACTGCTTTCAAAGGCATGTTGAACATTATAAATGCAAATCCAGACAATGGTTTTGGCGGCTTGTCGAATCAACAAGGCAAAAGAAATTTGGCTACTTTCATAGAATGCATTGGAAACTATTATCATCCTCCCGATGACCTTCGAAATTTATTTGGGCAACTTCTCACGAGCTATAAAAGCCTCTTAGGAGACGAAATATGGATGTATCAGGTAATGAACAGCGTTACTCCTGAAACTAGAGAATTCATCGCTCAAACATATGGTATATAGGTACTATATAACTGCATCTATAATATTTAAAGTATTATACCGACTTCAAGTTTTTTAATCGTTACTCATCACGTTCGTTACAATATAAGACCTCGTTAGCCAAAGTCACTGGAATATCCCAAACCCCACTCGTGGAGCCCCAGATGTAGGAACACGAATTCTCTAATTTTGGTTTTTGAGGATTTAAGAGACCAACAGAAAGCAGGTGTTCATCTACAAAATTCCTAACGTCGTCTAACGGCGCATTTTTCACCTCAGTATTATACAATGCCACTCCGATATACAAAAACAACATCAGCATGAGTGTGAAGGAAGGAATAGCTAGCGACCAATACTTGCTAGGTAGATACGTCACTCGAAGATAATCCTCCAAAAATAAATCTGGAAAAAAACCCCAAATGAACCATAATACTAACGCAACTGTGCTCAACACATACAAGAAGAAACCCTTATACTCCGCATACGGCGTCCTATAAGTCGATACTGTAACATCAGATTCTCGCGCTAGTGTATCTGACTGCCCATAAATGCTCTCTCTACGAAGTAACCGAAGAAACGAATTAGATTCCTTATTTACCATAACACGGAATAGGCCACTTTATGGAAGGTCAAGTATCATCCTGATTCTCAGTTTTGCGTCACTTCTCTCGATGAGATTCGCAAAAACTGGTTGACTGCACGACATTATTGTGAAATTCTAGTCATGTTCTTAGGAATGGTTTCATTTTGCGTCTAAGGGAACTACTCAAGCAATCCACCAGCAGCCCATGGGGAGAATGTAGAATGAAGGAGAGATAAGTATATGTGTTCCCTTTCTTTTAGATCTTGCGATGAAACTGTTCGCAACTAACCTCTGGGTGAATAATTGGAAAGTAGGTTCGATGATGTCAACTCCGGGTAACCTGTATATATGCTGATCTTACAACGCGCTTATTCTGACTCATTACCTTTTTTGGCTACAAATTTTTCACTTCCTATCTCAAATATTTAAGCAGTAGGATATAATAGTTAGTAGCTGACTATAGTATCTCGGATTGAAGATAATCTTGAAGGCATAAATGAAGAACTTTCGGGTATTTTTGAAGCCAAGGTTACTGTTAGCTTTGAGAGGGTACGGCACCTCATTTAATGGAAGAGCCGGGATACTTCGTTCTTTCTCGACATCGAAGTTGTTGAGGAATGAAGAACCAGTTTATAGAGGCGCAGAATTGTTAAAGAAATTCAAAAATGATCATGGACACAAACTAGTTGATGTGTCAAAGGTGTTAGTGATAGGATCAGGAGGTTTATCTATTGGACAAGCAGGTGAGTTTGATTACTCGGGATCGCAAGCTATCAAAGCGTTGCGTGAGGCCAATAAGACATCTATTTTGATCAACCCTAATATTGCTACAAACCAGACTTCGCATTTTTTGGCGGATGAAATATACTACTTACCAGTGACTGCAGAATACATCACTTATATTATAGAAAGGGAAAGACCCGACGGTATACTTTTGACTTTCGGAGGACAGACTGGTTTGAATGTTGGAATACAATTAGACAAAATGGGTGTATTTGAAAGATACGGTGTTAAGGTTTTAGGTACTCCAATACAGACCCTAGAGACTTCGGAGGATAGAGATTTGTTCGCGCAGGCATTGAAGGAAATTGACATACCTATTGCGGAGTCAATAGCTGTTGAGAGTGTGGACGATGCTTTAAAAGCCGCTGAAACTGTAGGATACCCTATAATTGTCAGGTCTGCATTCTCTTTAGGAGGTCTTGGCTCGGGTTTTGCATCAAACGAACAGGAATTAAGAAATTTGGCTTCCCAATCTCTTTCCTTGGCTCCTCAAATCTTGGTTGAAAAATCATTGAAAGGATGGAAAGAGGTCGAATATGAAGTAGTGCGTGATCGTGTTGGCAACTGTATAACTGTGTGTAACATGGAAAATTTCGATCCTTTAGGTATACATACTGGTGACTCCATTGTCGTGGCTCCTTCTCAGACATTATCGGATGAAGAGTATCACATGTTGAGATCTGCAGCTATCAAAATTATAAGGCACTTGGGAGTTGTCGGAGAATGTAATGTTCAGTATGCCTTACAGCCAGATGGTCTTGACTTTCGTGTTATTGAAGTCAATGCACGTTTGTCAAGATCTTCTGCTTTGGCCTCTAAGGCTACTGGTTACCCATTGGCTTACACTGCTGCGAAAATAGCTTTAGGACATACCTTGCCAGAACTTCCAAACCCTGTGACTAAAACGACCACTGCAAATTTTGAGCCATCTCTAGACTATATGGTTACAAAAATTCCAAGATGGGATTTGGCTAAGTTCCAGCATGTTAAGAGAGATATCGGTTCTGCTATGAAATCTGTTGGTGAAGTCATGGCTATTGGACGCAATTTTGAAGAGTCGTTCCAAAAAGCTATTAGACAAGTTGATCCTTCTTACGTAGGCTTCCAGGGAGACCATTTCGAAGATTTGGATTCAGCATTAGAGAATCCAACCGATAGAAGATGGTTAGCTGTCGGCCAAGCTTTGTTGCATGAAAATTATTCAGTCGAAAGGGTACATGAATTAACTAATATTGACAAATGGTTCTTGTATAAGTTAATGAATATTGTGAATATGTACAAAGAATTGGAAGCTGTCGGTGACTTGAAGAATATTAACAGTGATTTGATGAGCCGTGCTAAGAAGTTGGGTTTTTCGGACAAGCAAATTGGGTTATGTGTAAATTCTAAGGAATTGGAGGTTAGAAAATTAAGAAAGCTGTTCGGAATAGTTCCTTTTGTTAAAAAGATTGATACTTTGGCTGCAGAGTTTCCTGCAAATACTAATTATTTGTACACAACATACAATGCAACAAGTTCTGATTTGACTTTCGAAGACAAGGGAACTATGGTTCTAGGTTCAGGTGTTTACCGTATTGGTTCCTCTGTGGAATTCGATTGGTGTGCCGTTTCTACTGCCCGTGCCCTTAGGAAATCTGGACATAAAACTATCATGGTAAATTATAATCCAGAGACTGTATCTACAGACTTTGATGAAGTGGACCGGTTGTACTTTGAGGAATTATCTTTAGAAAGAGTTCTTGATATTTATGAGATCGAAAATGCTCTGGGAGTCATAATTAGTGTGGGAGGACAGTTACCTCAAAATATTGCTTTACCTTTACAAAATGAGGGATGTAAAGTCTTAGGTACCAACCCGGAAGACATTGATAAGGCTGAGGATAGACACAAGTTCTCTCAAATATTGGATTCCATTGGAGTTGATCAACCTCAGTGGAAAGAATTGACATCAGTAGCCGAGGCAGAAAAATTCGCAGCTGAAGTCAATTATCCTGTGTTAGTTCGTCCTTCTTATGTTTTGAGTGGAGCTGCAATGTCAGTTATCAACAATGAAGCCGAATTAGAGAGTAAGTTGTCAAATGCCTCGAAAGTTTCGAGAGAGCACCCAGTTGTCATTTCCAAGTTCATCGAAGGCGCACAAGAAATTGATATCGATGGTGTTGCCAGTGATGGTAAGCTTTTAGTTCATGCTGTGTCAGAACATGTTGAAAATGCTGGTGTTCATTCTGGTGATGCCACTTTAGTTTTACCACCTCAAGACCTTTCCCCAGCAATAATGAGAAGATTAAAAGAAATCGCCGAGAAAGTTGCAAGTGCCTGGAAGATAACCGGCCCATTTAACATGCAAATTATCAAGAATGACCAAAATGGTACGCTTGATGATGAGACATGTGAGCTCAAGGTTATTGAGTGCAATATCCGTGCATCGAGATCCTTCCCATTTGTATCGAAAGTTTTGGGAGTTAACTTCATCGATGTTGCCGTCAAAGCGCTACTTAAAGAGAATGTTCCTGCTCCTGTTGACCTAATGAGCAAAGACTACGATCGGGTCGCCACAAAGGTCCCTCAATTTTCTTTCACCAGGTTGGCGGGAGCTGATCCATACTTGGGAGTCGAAATGTCCTCAACAGGAGAAATTGCATGTTTTGGTCAAAATTTACTCGAGGCATACTGGACTTCAATTCAATCTACAATGAACTTCAAACTTCCAAGACCTGGCAGCGGCATATTGTTTGGTGGGGATTTGACAAATAACAGTTTAGGTCACGTGGCAAAAACCGTCTCCGGACTTGGTTTCAAATTCTACACCGCCTCCCCAGAGGTCTCGAACTATGTACAGAAATTTGTGTCTGAACCAGTGGAGGTCATTGAATTTCCCAAGACAGATAAGAGAGCATTGAGAGAGATTTTCCAGGGGAAAAAAATTTCTGCAGTGTTTAACTTGGCAAGAGCTAGGGCGGAGGACCTCCTTGATGAGGATTATGTGATGCGCAGAAATGCGATTGATTTTGGTATTCCTTTGTTCAACGAGAGGAACACCTTGCTTTTGTTTTCAGAATGCTTAAAAGCCAAGATACACGATAAGCCCCTCTTTGACAAGTTGCCTGAAGGTAATATAAGCATTCCAAGCGAAGTCAAGAGGTGGAGTGAGTTTATTGGTGGTAAACCTGTATAATTTCCTATTGGATATATTTTTATTGTAAATTTCTTGAGTTTTTCATATGACATTAATGTGTAAAGACCATCAGTTACCTCAGAGACAATGACGTTGCGTATATCTGCATACATCTATCCAATGTAGAAATTCTCTATTATTCTATTTCGCTCAGATGTACAGCTTGGCTGTCTGAAATTCTTTTAAATCCCTTGTCTAAGCAGTACTGTAAAAGAAATATATACAGGTTTAGCGCATGCCAATAAAATTTCTTAGAATACCTGCATATTCTTCTTTTTGCACATAAGCGTTCCAGAGTATATGCACCGTTGACGTACGTTTTTCTTGTCAAAAGCTGAGATCTCACGTCACAGATGCCAGTGTTTGCCAACACCTCCATCGATGCTCCCAACCGACGCTTTTGGAAATAACTTACAATTCTGGTATGGTTCTCGATGACCTTCTTATAGTAAATTTCTTTTTGCTTCTTTTTCATGCAGCAGAAATTTCCTCTTTTCCTTCATATAAAAAAGTGCTAGGGTATATCTTTTTAATCGGCGAGTCAAAGCTTCAATAAGACAATGAGTGACGGTAGCACTTTCGATGGGAACAAGGATGCTTTGAATGAAGATTATAAGAAAAATGAAACTGAGGAAAAGCAGATTAATGCAAATGTCCATACTTTACCAAAATCATTCGGTATAAGAAGGTCCGAAATATTGATGGAACAGTACAACCTGATCATTTTTCGTGTTGTCTTCTTGTTTTCTGTTTTCTTGGTTTCGTATGCCTATAGTTTAGATGCGACCGTAAGAGCTACATACCAAAATGTTGCCACAGACTCTTACCTGCAGAGTCCATTAATTTCAACTGTTAATGTCATTAGATCTGTTATTGCTGCTGCTGCTCAACCCACGTACGCCAGATTATCTGATACGTTTGGTAGACTTGAATTATTTCTTGTTTCCATAATCTTTTATGCGATGGGAACTGTGATCGAGTCGCAAGCCTATGATATCATGAGGTTTTGTGGAGGAGTCGTTTTATACCAGGTGGGATATTCTGGAGTTATTGTTCTCTTGCAAATTGTTTTGGCTGATTTTTCTACTTTGAATTGGAGGCTTCTTTGCTCCTTCATCCCAGCCACCCCATTCATCATTAATACGTGGGTCTCTGGAGATGTTGCTTCTGCAGCGCTTAAGTCTTATTCGTGGAACTTTTGTATCGGTATGTGGGCTTTCATTTTTCCTTTGGCATGTATACCATTTGTCTGCTGCATGTTGCTCATGCACTGGAAAGCAAGACAAACTGTGGAATGGAGGGAAGTTGCAGAAGAAGAGAGAAGAATTGAAACATGGATTTCTTGGAAGGATAACCCCATAATTACTTTCTTTTGGCAAATAGATGTCGTTGGTGTTCTTTTCATGATAGTCATATTGGGTTTCATCTTAGTCCCTTTAACAATTGCAGGTGGTGTTACAGACAAGTGGAGGAAGGCATCAACTATTGCCCCACTCGTTATTGGTTTTTGTTTAATTTTCCCCTTCATTCTCTGGGAATATAAGTTTGCTAAGCATCCCGTCTTCCCATTACCTTTAATGAGGGATCGTGGTGTGTGGTCTGCATTGATGATTGCAATTTTCATTGACTTCGTTTACTACATGCCAAATGATTACATGTATTATGTGTTAGTCGTTGCAATGAGGGCGAGTGTTAAAGCAGCCACTAGAATTGGATCTTTGTATTCTTTCGTATCTGTTATAACAGGTCCCCTTTTCGGTATCTTCATTGCCATATTAAGTACCAAATATAGAAGATTGAAAGGATTTATCATTTTTGGTGTTGCCTGTTGGTTCATAGCTGCAGGTATACTTGTGCACTATAGAGGTGATAATGATGGTGTAAACTCGGAGAAGTATAAGGACGGTGTTATTGGAGCATTGTGCTTGATGGGTTTTGGCGCCGGATTCTTTACATATTCTACCCAAGTATCCATCTCCACATGTACCGATCACGAACACATGGCTGTTATAATTGCACTTTATTTATCCTTCTATAACGTTGGTGCAGCCATTGGTGCCTCCGTAAGTGGTGCAGTTTATACCAACGTATTATATCAGAAAATCCTAGATGAATTTAGGAAAAGTGACCTCGACACTTCGCTTGCTCAGACTGCATACCTGGCGCCATTAGCGTTCATAGAGGAATACGTTTGGGGTACACCAGAAAGAATAGCGGTGGTCTTGGCCTATGCTCATCTCCAACGTATTTTATGTATCATTGGTTTGGTCTTGTGTGTTCCGTTATTAATATTTACCTTTTTCCTCAGAGATCACCCATTGGAGAGTGTTCAATCATTGGAAGAGGCTCATGATGAGGGCATGATTGCTAAGGGTGACGTTATTGTTAATAATTATGATGACGATGTTATTTTGAAGCCCTTCAAAAAATTGTTCAAGAAATAATGCGGAAGCTGAACTTTTAATTTCCTTTGTATCTTTGTAATAGATATGAAATATGATATACGCCATTTAATTACAATTGATTTTCTTCTACGTAAGAATTTGTTCATTAGGATATATCACCTATATACCTCAGATTATAATAAATCATCATCATCCTTTTCCACTACACTATTCTTAACCTTCAAAAGTAACTGGGTTTTTAATTTGTCTAGTTTACTAAATTGGTCATACTCAAATACTTTATCGGAAAATGCCTGCACATCGCCTGCTTCGATCGCTGAAAGTATATCTTCTACTAGCTTATACTCCCTTGTTGTCTGCCAAGAAGGCTCCTCTCCGGAGAAAAACTCATTCTTCTTCTGCGCTTCGATAATGTCATCAGAACATAACAAGCATAAAATAGTCTTAAAGAAATAGTCCTTTAAGCTCCATCTACTCAAACTATTTCCTATCAGGTTCTTTATTATATTCTCATACAATTCAATAGCTTTCCTGTAATTTCCTGACAAAGCGCTAAGATCAGCACACTTCAAATAGGCCTTGTTTGATAAAGCCTCAGCGTGATCTGTCGAAAAATAATCACCTGCTTGTTCATAACTTTTGAGAGCATTTTCCGTATCATTTATGGATTCATAGAGCTCTGCTAAATCCATTGTGAAGTTTGCAGCTCTTCTAAACTGACCGTTCTGCGTTAAAAAAATATGGATTGCTTGAGATAATGCATGAATTGCATCCTCTGGAGTCACTCCTTTAAAACATTTATATGCTTCAACTAAATGGTTTGCAACATCGTTATAGTTTTGTAATTGCTTTTGTAGCTCGGCAGCTTTCAAAAATTGCTTACCAGCTTGAACGTAATCCTTCTCTAACCTGAACAGATTTGCCGCCCGCACATAAAAATCCGTAGCTTCCTCTAACCTGTATGAGTTCGAGCTCCCTGATAAAAACAGGAAAAGACCTGACTTGGGTTTTTCAAGCTTCTCGGCTTCAGCTATCAACGCGTGTGCATCACTCATTATTAAAAGTCTTCTGGTGATATAAGAATAACTTTAAAGAGGCAGGCTCGCTATTCAAGGACTATCATGATCACGTGATTGTAGAAGAATGAATAAACAAGAAACACTAAGTGTTTACCATGATCATATGCCAATGGAAGATACAGAAGTCGAGAAAATTCGATACGAGAGGCTAAAGTTGGTGTCCAAAAAGGCACTTGAGCTGTCAATCAAAAAATCACTTTCAATTGAACAGATTAGAACCTGCTATCCCACTATAGCTAGCACTGAAGAAGGAGAAAAAGCTCTTGAAATAGCTAGATCACAGATTGTTAAATTTTGGCATAAAACCTCTATGGAAGAGTTTGATTTAATATTCAAAGAACGAGATATTGAGAATAAATTAGATGAGCTAGACCAGATCATTTATGAGGCGAGGAAAAGGAAAGAGAAAGGAGAGGAACTGCCTGTAGCTTTTGATACATTGACACCAGCTCAAGTCATGGAGGCATCTTTAGTTGAAACTAAGAAATCTACTTTGGAACGTCTTCAAATGATATACAGCCTGCTTTGTACTGATAATGTCCACACATATGAAGATTTGAAGAAAGACACTGAGGAATCCCAAGATATTTCTAATGAACTTCAAGGTCTACTCAAGTCTTTGACAAGCAATTTTGAGGGAAAAGGAGGAAGGATTTTGCAGGAAAAAATCGATAATCTACTTGCATCGAAGGCTGATCTCGACTAGTATAAGGCTCTTTGTAAAAATTACATGTACAATACTATTTGAAGTTTTTATTCAGATAAGTGATATATTTCAGCAACCCTTTATTTACACGATTGTTTTACGAACTATTCTTCGAAGACTGTAGGCGTTGAATCTCTTCGTAATTCCTTCTAGCTAATTGATTATAAGCTACAACTCTCTTCTGCAATTCGACAAATTTGTTCTCCTTCCTCTGTTGCTTCTCCGAGAGTTTAATCAATTGCTTATCTCCCCACACTTTATATTCTTGTAAGTATTGCCTGTCCATATTAAATTCTCTTGTAATTACATCATCTGTGAGTCCAAGCTTGGCTATATTATAATAATAACTCTCTGGATTATCTTTCTTTAAGTATCTCAAAATACGCTGCCTCTTATGAACAAGATGACGAACTACTTGAAGATGTTCCTTATCCTTGAAATTCTGCTTAACATGATCCATACCAAAGTGAATCTTCACAGTCAAAATTGCGGCTTGAACTTCTGGTGAGCCAGTATCTCCATCTTCTCTTTGAAACTCCTTACGAGCATTCGCAATAGCCATACGTTTCTTGTCTTCGACGTTGGTATTTCTCATGTTAAGTATGGTGAGTAGCGCTCTCTTTTTTCTTTCTTCCGTGGCTACTATTGAATCATGTAAAAGTGCTCCTGAGTTGTTTCTCTCCAACATGGCTTTCTCAGCGCCATACATCAATTTTTCTACCTCGTCCCTGTTGTAGCCGTGAGCCAAAATAGTTGAATCCAGAACACTTTCCCTAATTCTTTTCATGAATGAATTATTGGAGTCTCCGAGAACAGGATCCACTTGAAACTTCACATTCTGGAGTGTGTGCTTTTTGAGATTATTAACCTCTCTTACAATTTGTCTTTTGAGACGATTCTCTTTTCTCTTTAAAGATTTTATCTTTGATCTTGTTGCATTATCTGGGATGAACTGCTTAGCGGCAAGAGTAGGCTGAATCTTCGTCAGAGCCTCACTTAAAATGGGCCTAATTATAGAGAAAAAACGAACGCCTCTTCTATACATCTTCGTTCTTCTAATGGCTCGAAAGAGAACCTAACTTCCTGAAAATTTTGGTCGTTGGTGGTCGCACCGTGAAATCTTGCACGTGAGAAATCCAGTTGACATAATTATTTGGAATAGACTATAGTGATGGAGTTATGTCCCTGAAGAAAGACAAGGAAGACCCTGATTGGTTCAAGCAATTAAGCACCTTGAGTAAAAAATGGTATCCGAAACCTTCAAAGAAATTCAACACAAAATTTGTTAAAGATATACAACTAATCCTTGTGAAGTTCGAATCAGACAGTAGGTATATTTTTCAGTATCTAAATGACACGAGATATTTTGAGAATGTTTTATGGCATTTCTTTCACGAAGACATTTCAGCAACGCACCTTCTGCTCATCTTAAAACTTGTTCTTTTTGACAATGAGGAAAACACTGGCCTGAATTTAAAGTTCATATTGAGTGATGAGTTGAAGTTTCACAAATTTTCAGATAGACTTCTAAGTATTAGCATCGATTCTAAGGAATCGTCTGATTTTGCATTGCATAGATTGGTTATTGATTTTTTTCATGAATCTTTCTTCCATCCGCTGATTAGTCAGATTAGCGATTCATTGAAAACTGAACTACTTGGTCCACGTACATGGAAGAATTTAAATCATTACAAGGTCCTATTTGAAGAAGAAGGAATTGACTTAAATGAATTTGAAAATCAAAAGCATCAAAGTGGTTCAAAATTCTCTAGTTTGAAGGATAAGTGGTTTTACTCACTTGTCCTTAATTTTATGTCCTTATTGGGTATTGATAGTCTCGCTGAAAATAGCCATTTCTTAGAATATCTGAAGTCATTGCTCTCTTTCTTAATCCAATGTATTCTTCTGCCTTTTACAACTAGATCAACGAGCATTATATTGAAGTCCTTGAATTTTATCGGGTGCTACAACCGAGCATTCTGTCTTCATCTTGGGTATTATTTTGAAGTAATATACCACTGTGGGAACCGAACTTTTTACCTGGGAATTCATGCTGAGAAGAACTTTCAGATGCTTAATGATAATTTGCACCAGATTTACGGAGACTCAAATGACTCTAAACTTGCAAGTTTTTTCAATGTCAATTCGGCTTACACTTGCTCCATGAAATCTCTTGCGGACGTTTTACAATCATTCAGCATTCAGGACCTTTTAAAAGCTACGAAAGACTTTATCTGTTTCAAATATCTACCTGATCCATTTCTCAAGAAAGATTTTATCATCAATGTTATTCTACGTGTTGTAAGGCCACTGGATATAAGGCTCGGTTGCCCTTATCTTCAGTTAACAGAAAAGGATATATTTGATTGTGATGCTTTTCTTAATACATCCTGGCTTGAGAAGGGTTCTCAGAAGGTTCAAGTTAATGACTTAATCAACACTAATGAGTATTATTCTTCATGTGATTTCAAATATAGAATGTCAACTTTCTGTTCGATATCATTTAGTTTTGGCATTAGAAAGCATGCGGAAACTGTTCTAAATAGGTTTAAAGTGATTGGTGAAACTGATGATTCCATAAAGCTCAAAGGTACTAGCAAGTATGTGACAAAAATTGAGACGTTAGAGAGTGTTCGAGAGCAGTTTATTCAGTTACAAATACTGAATGATAAACAGTGGAGTCCCATGTCTATAAACTCGGATTTGTTAATGCTAATTGAAGTAATCAAGCCAAACAAGTATTCTCCATATTTGAGGTATGTTCGATATGGGCTAGGTCTTATTAGGTTCGGAAAGGTTCTTAACGTTTCTACAAGTGATAGAAAAATTATCATTGACTTGAGGATAGCCTTTGAGCCATCAATGTTGTCCAGATTTAACTATGTTATGAAGTTACCGCCAAATTTTATGCCTTTAAACTTTTGCAAATTCGTTGAGGAAAAGTGTTTAAGTATAAAATCTGAGATGACATCATTCTTGGAAAGCCTTATGATTCCCAATACTCTCAAACTGCAACACATAATGACAAATGGAGAGAAAAGGTCAGTATCCGATATTGATTTGGAATCTGAACAAAACAAAAATATTAAGAGATCCAAAAAGGCTGAGAATCCTAATTTCGTATGCCCAGGAAAAATCAAAATCACTGGGTCATTTCCAGAGTCTTTCTTTGACGACAACGGATCCGAGGTCAAAGACAAAGACAGGGACTTTTTCTTCGATAATGTCATTAATCAGAATCCACAGATAAGCTTTGTAGACGCTCCTTTGAATTCAGAAAAACCGCTTTATTCTGAACTTGTGCAAAGAATAGTTTCGACCAATGAATATAATAGAGTTCTAATTATTTGTTCCACTGAGATTCAAATGGAAAATATAACTCTTCCAGTGTCATCGCTGATAAAAGTCTTCGAAAGTGATCTTATGCAACAACAGAGTATAGATAGGTTTTGGGCGGATTACGAGGCTAATTTGAATAAAGCTCGTCAGATTTGCTTAAAAATTGATCCCGCTCTTAGTCAAGATGAACTAAGTACGGATTTTGTTCTCTCGTTTTTGCCTAGCATAAAAGAGGTATGGTCTCTGTATTTGTCTTCGATCGAAAAGAATAAGGAAAATATAAAGAACTTTCCTTTCAGTCAGACTTTACAAGGACTAACTCTAGAAGACATTGCTGAGAGCTACTCCAGCATTTTATCATTATTTCACGAAATAAAGGCAACTTCTGATCTCAAAAAGTTCAGAAGTGACACTAAACAGTTTATGCAATATATTCTGAGGAAGCATTGCAGGATGGTTCTTACTACATTTCACCTGCTTCAAGAGCTCGAAATATATAGAGGTTCGTTTGACGTGATGATTGTGACTCGTTTAATCCCAGAGATGACCCTACTAGCGCCAATTGTTCATAATCGTAGCTTGAAGAAGCTAATCGTTGTGGGCGATCACGCTTACACTAAGGCTGCTTTTGCATTTCAGAGATCAAAAGTTTTCAAGTATTCGAATATAAGAATCAGACAAGAGTTCTTAGACCGCGTCAGGGATATGTACCCAGTAACAGCCACAAATAAATTCGAAGAATCTACCTACAACCCAGGTATTAAACATACCTACCAGGTGATTCCTTCTAAATCAAACGTTGAAGAGGCAGAGTTTATAACTCTTATGTATTTCTACATGTGCCTTATTGGGTACCCGCCCTCTCGAATTACTATCGTTGCTACAAATGCTTATCAGAAGAAGCTTATCGAAGAGGTTATCTTATCTAAGCGAAAACTTTTGCCGCAAGACTCTTCAGCATCTAGTCAATTCCTCGCCACCAGTGTCGATCTTATTGAAAATTTCGCGCCTAACGATTACATACTCCTATCCGCCCATGGGAACGCCTACATTCCAGCGAAATACTTCTCCCGGGCATCGTGTGGATTTTATATATTTGGGTCCGTGCACGCTTCTCTGATATCCCCAACATATCTTGAATTAATTCCTAATGAAGTCTATGGACGTGGGCGTGTGCGCCCAAAAAGACCTACTAATGCCAACTCTGTGGTCTTGAAGAATGTAGCTCAATTCGAGCAATACATTGAGTCCTTTGATAACAGTGCCAAATCCTCTTAGATCCCAGATTTACTCTTAGTACAATTTTATATACTGCCTATTCGACAATTCACATACATTTTACTCTAGTGAGTATTTTACAGTATGCATTAGTACTCTTACACTAGCAAATAGTTGTATCTCGATACTACACGAATCTTCAATCTTTGAACATCAATGATGTTATATTTAGCTACATGAGCTTGCTAAGAATATCAAAAGAGCATTTTTTTACTTTCAACGTGACTCAAATATAATATAGTAGTTATGCCGATTAGTCTCCTAATGCGATTTTGGCGCATTCGATCCCCAAATATCTTAGCATGAGGATTCTGCGTATCCGCGATTAAGATATTGCCTTATCTTTGAACCGAAATTTTTTTTTCTTTACACAAAAAAGAAAGACAAAAATCCCTATTTGAAAAATTTCTGATAAAGATTGGAGTGTACTTTTGGTTTCTCTAAATTTTAAAAGAAAGTTATAGAGACAGGTTTATCAGTTTGATACTTAAGATCACTACATATTGATCCAGTATTAGCCTTATCGTACAGTTTGATTCAATTACTCAGCTAGCTAAGTTATTTATCTTAGAGTTGGCAATATTTAGATATCTTTTATCGATAAAAGAGCGCAGAAAATTTTTCATATCCTTGACAAGATTTTTTATTAGCCTTGGAACACAAAAAATACAGGCACACTTATTTTGTGGAAAGACTGAAGGTTTATATTATCTAGGATAAAAGATACTTGAGGTGTGTGACTGCAATAAGTCTGGAAATATTAAAATTAAGTATGAGCGAGATTCAACAACAAATGGCGGTCGCAGCGCCCTTAAATCCTAACCCAGTACATCCTAATGCTAAAAGTACGACGCATGTTAATAATGGAACAACTACAACTAAAACAAATATAACTAGTCCGGTATGTCGCAATTGCAAGACGCAAACGACGCCTCTCTGGAGAAGAGACGAAACGGGGCAAGTTTTGTGCAATGCTTGCGGTCTCTTCCTCAAGCTTCACGGGAGACCCAGACCAATTTCTTTAAAGACGGATACAATTAAGTCTCGAAATAGGATTAAACAGTCGAATTCTTCGAAGAACTCGACGCCAAATACGCCTGAACTTAAGTCTAAGGATTCCAAACCAAACGGAAACTCTGGCAAGAAGTCTCCGAAAATGAAGAAGAAAAATAGCATGAACGAGCTACTGTCTGGAGAAGAACCTACAAGCTTGACTCCTTTATTACCGCCAACTTCCAGTCTTGGCTCTCAGCCTAATGGTCTGGTCTTCGCTCATCCTTCTGGATCAACCAATCCTTTATCAAATCACTTACAACAACACGCACAACCACTTCATTATCCATCATCTACGCCTACGCATTTTGCACCAGGGCTACAACGGATTACTTCGCCTTTGTTGCTCTCTACGACTTCGTCTGTATCCAATGCTCGTTCTACGAATGCATCAATTGAAGGCAATATGAGTGCAGTACAAGCAGCTGGTGCTTTAGAAAATATGTCGAACGAACTCGGCCCAAGTGCCACTTTTAAAGGCAAAAATGGAGTATTACCAGTGAATAAGGGTATTGATGGTCCACTGGTAAAGGAACTGGAGAAATCTTTTTCGACTCCTTCCTCGGCTTTGAACGCGAATTCTACTTCACATATTGCTTCGGCTAAGTTGCCATCATTGTCTTCCTCAGATCACTCTAAAACCATTTTGTCCCCTTCGTTCGGTCCCCAGTTTCACTTTCAGTCATCGCGTCCGCAATCCCCGCAGGCATCGAATACGTCTACTGCATCAACATCGATAACACAATTGCAATCTCCCAATGTGACCCCCTTACCTCCTATTCATCATGTTGCTTCTCAAGTTGGTGAGATCATGCCAAGTTTTCAAAAATTAGGGCCATATGGGCATAAGCTGCATTCTTCAGGTCATACCTATCAAGCAAATGATATTGGAAGAGAATTACCTCACCATCACAGAAAATACAATGATGATGACAAATCAGAACGAACTAATCGCGGGAATAATGAGAATAGTGGCGATAGTTTTCAAGAAAAGAACAATAGAGACAGAAGGGATGATGAACATAAAGCAAATGAGGTCAACGTACTCAAAACCAGAATCTCTGAGCTAGAGTTAGTGAATGATTTATACAGGACAAGAATAATGGAACTAGAAGCTATGGAACAGGCAGCGCGTATGAGAGAGGCATCATTACGTAAATTATTGGATGGCTATTACAATTTCCTGGAATATGGAATACCAATGAAGAGAGAACCAGAAGATAATCTGGCCTATAGAAATAAAAGATCAAAAGTTGAGAATTAGAAGTTTCATGATTTGATGAAGTGTATTTTAGACTAATTTGATAGTTGGCAAGCTTATCTCATGTAAATTTCAATTGAATCTTATCCACCTATAAGATTAAATATATGTCAGCAATACGATTTTATTAAATTTATTTTACTTTAGAAGATTACAAATTTATTTAGTGTAAATCTCTAGCTATACTAGATTAAGTGCGAACATCTGGTTCATCCTTACCAAGATACTCCTTGAACTTTAATAATTCGAGAACAAACTTTATGTCAGACTTTAAGTAATTATCCACATGTTCATCATAAGTATCTTGCTGAGAAGAATGTTTCTCAAGGTAGAGCCTCACTGTTGCACCTGATGACCCTGTTCCAGAGAGTCTAGTGACAACTCTAAGACCATTCGTAAATTTAATGAATAATCCTTGGTTAGAAGAAACAGAGCCATCTAAATCAGTGTATGAAAAATTACCTGCCTCATCAATAATATAATCATTTCCTAACTTTGTGCCTTTCTTACTAGAAGAAACAATCTGCGAAAGGTTTGCGATAAGTTTATCAGCACTCTCCTTTGTGACATTTTCAAAATCATATCTCGTGAAGAAGGTTCTACCGTACTTCTTCCAGAAAGCGTTCTGAACCGCCCCAATTGATGCCTCCTCATTGGGGTTTCTCTTATGGAAGTCGGCTAATATATTAAGCCACGCCACAATAGCCCAAACACCATCTTTCTCTCTTATATGATTTGAACCTGTGCCAAAACTTTCTTCACCGCAAATCGAAAGTTTCTTTGCATCGAATAAATTACAGAAAAACTTCCATCCCGTTGGTACTTCATAGATATCTAAGCCCTTGTTTTTTGCAACTAAATCGAGAGCACCTGAAGTTGGCATTGATCTTGCTAAACCATACACGCCATTCTTGGCAAAATATGGAATAGCCTCTGCGTGTTCTGCAATAATAGCTACAGAGTCACCGGGAGAAACGAATGCCCCCGCACCATAAATCATGTTTCTATCTCCATCTCCATCAGATGCTGCCCCAAAAGCAACATGCTCCTTATCAACACGCTCTACAAGGGTGTGAGCATAAGTCAAGTTTGGATCTGGGTGCATCCCCCCAAAATCGGGCAAAGGCGTGGTATTCTGCACAGAGGATTCGGGAAGACCAAGCTCCTCAAGAAATATTTTACGGCCATAGGGACCTGTAACTCCATTCATGGCATCAAAAACTAGTTTGAATCCCTGTGTAGTGGTAGCTTTATCAATGAAAGCTTTGATTCCAACAAAATCGAAAATTTCCTTCAACAAATTCACGTAGTCATTGGTGGTATCAATCACTTCAATTTCCAATGGACCAGTCTTAAAGTTACCAATTTTTGATAAATCAAATTTTGGAAGATCCATTATCTTAAAAAACTTGAGTTTCTTGGAGATTTCAAAAATCTTGTCGGTGACTCCTTCAGGAGCAGGACCACCATTGGACAAATTGTACTTAATTCCCATGTCTTTGTCTGGTCCACCAGGATTGTGAGAAGCGGTCAATATTATACCTCCAGTGGCTCCTCTCAAGCGAATAACATGAGAGGTTGCTGGAGTGGACAAGAGACCATGCTGTCCGACTATCAACTTCTTGAGACCATTTGCAGCAGCAATTTCAATAATAAGCTGAATTACCACATCATTGTAATACCTACCATCACCTCCAATTACAAGCGTTGCACCCTCTTTACCCTCAGGTATGGCATCAAAGATAGATTGGATAAAATTTTCTGTGTAGTGATCTTGCTCAAAAACACGCACTTTCTTACGCAAACCAGACGTACCAGGTTTTTGGTCGTCATATGGCAGTGTTTCTATACTTTGTACCTTTAACGACATATTAAGGGGATTGGAATTGTTCGTTTTTTTTTTTACCGAAGCAATGTTAATTGAGTAGTGGTGTGGATGATATATATAGGGATGCAATGAGCGGGACTCGTCGGTTTTGTGATTATATTATTCTATTACTGCGGAACTTAAAATTGCTACATAACTACAAAAAAAAAGAAATGCACACAAAAGGGTCCCTCTAATCGTGATATTAATTTTTAATGACCTCATTAATAGCAGAAGCTAAGTAGTCAACATTGCCATCATTGATACCTGAGATAGAGAATCTTCCATCTTCAGTAGCGTAAACAGAGTATTTTTCCCTTAATTCTATAACTTGCTTAGCAGTCAAACCAGTATAAACAAACATACCTCTTTGTTTCAATAAGTGATCCCAATTGTAATTTGATTTATCGAGCTTTTCATAGAGAGCTGTTCTCACAGTGTTCAATCTAGAAACTACACCATCCAAATCGCTTAACCAAGACTTGTACAATACTTGATCACCGAAAATCTGCTCCACAATCTTAGAGCCATGAATAGGAGGGGATGAGTACATTGGCCTGATCAATTTCTTTAATTGGGATTCGACTGCAGGCGTCTTATCTGCTGATTGAGTAATAATTGAAATTGAACCCGTTCTCTCACCGTATAATCCCATGTTCTTCGCAAAGGATTGGCACAAGGCATAGGAGCCAATCTTGCCTTCAACTGCTAATTCGTTCATTCTACGAATCAACCCAATATCTTTGTATGGGTCGCCAGAAGCAAAACCTTGGTAGGCCATGTCAATCAAAGGGAACAATTTCTTTTGTTGAACTATTTGCAACACCTCTTCCCATTGTTCAGAAGTTAAATCCATACCAGTTGGGTTGTGACAGCAAGCATGCAATAACACAATTGACTCTTCCGTTGCGTTACTCAAAGAGCTTTTCAATTTATCAAAGTCCAAATCATTCTTAGAAGTGTTGTAGTAATTGTAAAATTCTGGTTCTAATCCCGCGTCGCTCATCACAGCGATGTGGTTTGCCCAGGTAGGTTTAGGAACATAAATCTTCTTTGTCGAGTAGAAACGGTTTAAAAACTCTGCGATCACTCTCAACGATCCAGTACCCGAAATTGTTTGCGATGTCACTATCCTATTGTCAGAGATCAATTTCGCGCCATTTGTGTCCTTATCGCTATTATTAAAAATAAAATTTTTCACAATCTTTTGAAAGTTCTTGTTCCCTATGATCGGAGTATACTCCTTTTCAGTTTCTACCTCTAATAATCTTCTTTCAGCCTCCTTAACAGATGGAAAGATTATTGGTTTACCAGTGTTGTCTCTATAAGCTCCAACCCCAAGGTTAATTTTTTTAGAATTAGTGTCCTTTATGTAGGCCTCGGTTATACCTAAGATCTTATCAGGTGGCGCCAATGGAATATCATTCCATTTGCTGAGCCTACCGCTGATTAATGAAAAGTGTCTGATACTTGTAACCTTGCTCACTTGGCTTCTGCTGAACATTTTTGGCACTCTATTTCTGACGTCTATTATTTTTTTGTAGTTTGTTACCTACAAGATTTCATTGACATATATAAATTAAGCCGATGCGGAGTCTCCAAAACGACCTTATTATGGCAACTCGCACAAAGGCGTCCACAAAGTGAGTCACAAGCGTTTTCACGGGACTTATGAAATATCCATATGTAGCATGAGATGTAATTTTATTCGGTCGAGTGGAAAAAGTCCGTTAATATTGGTTTTAACATACCAAAATAAGCGCCATACAGACTTCGCGCGGTATACCTATTCTAGCAATAATAGAATTTAGCGAACTGGAAAAAGTTTATCCGTGGCCTGATGCGAGTTTTCACACGGAGGCGGGGAATAAAATAAGACCACAAATAATGGGGATTGTGGTTGCTTTTTCGAAAATAATTCCCGAAGATTCCAGATCATGGGTAAAGCCGGCTAAGCCTGAAAGAAAATTTCAATTGATTCATGATATTATAACATTAACTAGTCATCGTAAAGTGTATACATCTATATGTTACTTGAAGGTGTATCTACTACACTTGTTCAGATTTTGGCTTCAAGTCAGCGGCGTAGTTTGTGTAATGTGCCATTTTTTCTGGTGGTGGTGGAACCCAGCTGGAAGACTTCCAAGGCAACACATTCTCAGCATACATCTCATCAACTTCCTCTAAAGATAAGCCCTTTGTTTCGTTTACAAAGAAGTAAACGAAAAATGCAGAGAACGCCAAACATCCGGCAAAGACGAAACCGTAGTAGAAGTGAATAGCACTAGTAATGAAAGGCGTAAAGAAAGAAATTAAGAAACCCCAGATCCAATTGGAAGCTGTAGCAACTGCCATGGCTTTGGACCTAATCCTCAACGGATATGTTTCGGAAACGATACAGTAGCAACCACCGGCCCAAGTCGATGCAAAACAGAAAATATACAAACAAGTGATAAAAATCATGGCATCTCCAGTAGGCTTTCTTGTTGGACCATCGTAGCCATCGATGTATAAGTTAACAGAACCAAGAATAGCATAGATTATGAAGCAGATAAACATAGAAACAGAACCTGTGAGTAAACACTTTCTTCTTCCGAGTCTTTCGATGACGTAAATTCCGACAAAAGTTGATGCAAAATTGACAATACCAAAAACGATGGATGCTTCGAAGGAATCTTCCATACCAACAGCTTTGAAAATAGTAGTACCATAGTAGAAGAAATAGTTATCACCAGTCAATTGTTGTAAAGATTGCACAAAAACTCCCATCAAAACTCTTCTAAATATTTGTGGTTTACCTGTGACCAATTGCGTCCATGATGCAGAGCCAGCAAGGCTTTCCCTTTCGATACCTGCCTGGATTAACTGGACTTCTGCATATACCCCTGGATCTTCTACACTGACCTTGTTCGACCTCGCAATAGAATGTCTAGCTTCATCTATCTTTTGTTTCTCAACGAGGAATCTTGGTGATTCAGGCATCGCCAACATACCAATGATCAACATAATTGCCCATGCGAAACACAACCCTAATGGAATTCTCCACTGACGAGAGTCAGAATAAACCTTAGTACCATAGGTAGTGCAGTATCCCAAGAAGATTCCAAAGGTGATAAATAATTGGAAGCAGCATACAAGGGTACCACGGAGCTTCTTTGGTGCCGACTCACCAATAAACAATGGACTCAAAACCGACACGATACCCACTGCGAGTCCGGTGATAAGTCTACCTATGAAAAGCTGGTACCACTTATCCAGAGACGAGATTTGAACAATAATCCCTACGACATAGATAACCATAGAAAACATCAAACCGACTCTTCTCCCGAATATATCTGCAACTTTTGATAATAAAATACCACCCACGGCACATCCAATGTTAAAGATAGACACAATTAAACCCGTTCTAACGTTGGATAAATAGTGCGTTCCATCATCTTTTGTTTGACCAAATCTTCTTATAAAGTCATCCATATTAACAAATCCGGAAATTGTACCAGTATCGAATCCAAATACAAAACCTCCGAATGCGATCAACAGACAAAAAATCGAAATTGTGATGTACTCTTTGAGAGGCTTCTCACTAAGTGTCTCGAGGTGCTTTTCAGCTTCGCTGGTGTCTAACAAGTCCTCGTTGGGTACTTCAGGTTTCTCTTCCTTCTCTAAGGACGAGTTATCGTTAACTGGAGTCTGAGCTCCTGAGGGATATTCCTGTTCAGACATTTTTTATTAGTTACAAATTTGTTGAAATAATCTTTGAAATGCTAAAGATATTATGGAAAGGCAGAGCCTATTATACTTCTTTGCTTTTCTTTTTTTTTTTTTTACGTCCTTAGCATAGCATGTTTCTAGCCTTGGACCTGCTGTTTTCCTGTCTGACTTTATGCATAGTTTTTCCGATTATCTGCATTAACCCCGAACGGAATGCACACGGGAAAAACTAAGCAGATTGTCCCACCGCACAATAACCTATCAGCACCTCGTACCTCTCGGGCCTCTGTCATCAGAAAACTGCGAACTTTTGACATTAGGCGCTTTTTTACTTCTATTTCCTCTAGCAATAGTGGTAAAAAAATTGAAACAGAAATAATCGAAAGTATCAACGTGATTAGATGCTTAAAAAATATTTGGATTGCTATTTTTTTTTGGCCTGCTTCAGTGTACATCCTACAAGTGTTGGTTTAATCAAAAGAAAATCAGCTCCGCAACTTTAAAAAAAAAAAAAAAGAAAGAGTCTCCGGACAAAAGTTTTTTCTGCGAGACGTCATGAGACAATGCATAATAAGCCAAACAGTCACAAATTTCGTATATACAGTTCATACATGCGCCTCGGAATAACTCTCCAGTCACAGCTTTCAGATTTTCGTACCGTTCCGTAAAGGTTGCATAATTCATACTCTAAAAGTGCCCCAAGCATTTCTCCAAACAAAACCCACACTTAACTCCACACTACAGCAGCTGTTTGTGCGACTATCATGCAAGAGTGATACAGAAATTGTTTCTGACTTTCCCCGGGTGTATTTCCTTTTTACTTATGCGAAAATTAGATCTAACGGCATTTCGCCAATCAAACAACCAGTACACCACTTTCGTAGCCTCGTGATGAAAACTAAGCGTAAATCCCAATGATTTCATAATCTCGACGAAAACATCGTTGTCAAAGTAACGAGAGTTAAGTATGCAAGGTAGTGGAAGCACGATAAACACCGAGCTCCAGTACTTCGAAGTCGGTTTTTTCAAGAAGTAGGTAATTCGTCTTAGCATTTCACCTCTCTCTTTGGGCGTAGACACGAAGTTAAGAACAAGTGAGCAGGAAACTAAGTCAAATTTATCTTCCTCTTTTTTGGGTAACGGCATATTCATGAAATCCTGCTCTCTAATAAGGGGAGATTGTGATTTTAAGTCAATCCTTATAACCCTTTCGAATAATCCACAAGTCGAAATATGGTTAAAAGGGCTTAGTGAGCCAATCTCTAGAGCAGTTAGGTCTCTTCTAGACCGTATATTGCGACATTTCTCTGAATTTAACCACTCGACCAACTTCTTCAGCGAGTCGCCACCTCTTCTTGAATTTTGACCTTGAGAAGAGGCGCTCTGATACGCATTTATACCACCAATCTCTTCACCTGCTTTATCGATTCTTGCAAGATCTACAACTAGCCTATACGCAGTGTCCTTCTTACTTCCAACAGGATGTTCCAAGTAACTTGGTTTCTCGTCAAAAGTCTCACGATAAGCAGCAAATAAAGCTGGAGACTTCTTTGAAAGCTGTTCCTTGTAGTTTTCCACCGTAAGCATTTCACTATTATTACATTTGAGGGATTCATTCAAGTCACTTAGGCATGTCATCCTTCTTTTATTTAGAACATGAAATGATCTTATTATTTTGCGAGTTTTCTGAGGCTTCAAACTCCTGGGGCATTTCTTTCTTCCTGTGATTGCTCTATGCTGGAAAAGAATGCTTTTCCTCTTGTTCCTGGCACCCATTTAATAATCAGCTATTACCATATGTTTATTTAATATCATATACAGGAAGTAAATTTTCTGAGATGAGCCTTCAAAGCTGCCGAAGATGAGCACAACTTTAAAGATTAAGGAATAATGAAAAATAGCACCAAACGAGACAAAAAGTGGGGGTCCAAAGTAAAAAAGCCTAAAAAGGGATCAATAAGTTTAACTGATAAAATAAAGAAGAACTCCAAGGTAGTAGATGCAAAAAATTTAAAGTGGAAGGCGGTAGACATTCCTGATAATCTTGGGGATTATAGTGGCTTTTATGGATTGGAGGAAATTGATGGAGTGGATGTCGAAGTGGATGGTGGAAATGTTCGTTTTGTGGTAAGAGATGATAGCACTGGGCAAGATCACAAGGGAGCAACATCAGAAGAAACCAATGATGATGGGTCCTTAAGTACTGGTTCTGATGAAGAATTCCAAGGGTTCGATGATGATATTGATGATCATACAATTCCTACCAAGGAAATTCGATACCGGAATGAAAATAATGACGGTTCGAAGAAGGATAACCAAAGTGAATTATCATATGCTTTCTCGAACGTTTCCAGTGTGGATATTCCTGACTTTAATGATATCTCATTACCCGAATGGGAAAGCTGTAACTTGAATCCATTCATCTTATCTGGCTTGCAAACTATGGGCTTTTCAAAGCCCACACTCGTTCAAAAGAAGTCCATTCCACTTATCGTCGAGGGAAAAGACGTGATAGTGAAGGCTTCCACGGGATCAGGTAAGACTTTAGCATTTGGTATACCGATTTTAGAGAGGTATATGCAGAAACTTTCGAGTATAGAGAAAGGTAGACAGAAAACAAATCGAGTCTCGCCGACTGCACTAATATTTTCACCAACTAGAGAACTCGCACATCAAGTTGTTGATCATTTGAACAGCATTTCTAAGTATGCCCCACTTCCTAAAGGCTCCATTTTAAATATAACTGGGGGCTTATCAATACAGAAGCAAGAAAGGCTTTTGAATTATAGTCCAGGTGTCATTGTTGCTACTCCTGGCCGATTTCTCGAGCACATAGAAAAAGACGAGGAGGTTTTGGAATCTTTGTCTCTATGTGACTTCCTTGTACTAGATGAAGCTGATAGGTTATTGCAGGAAGGGCATTTTGAGGAAATTGAACGTATTTTAGAGCTTTTAGGGAGAAGCAGGGTTAAGTTTAAAGCAGGAACTGCGAACAGATGGCAGACACTTGTGTTTAGTGCCACATTTTCGACAGATCTTTTCACAAAATTGGACAGAAGGGAGAAGAAAGTTCATTCTAGCAAGGTATCTTTGGCGAATGACGAAGAAGTGTTACGTTTATTGGATAAGAAGCTTCGGTTCAGGGATCCCAATCCGTCCTTAGTAGATATCAACCCCAAAGAGACACTATCTGGACTAATAACGGAAGCTTTGATTGAAAGTGGGCCAAATGAGAGGGACTTGTATTTGTATTACTTTTTACTATTATATACTGGAAGGACCCTTGTTTTCGCCAATTCCATAGAGAGTGTCAAAAGGCTCGTGCCATTTCTAAAAAATTTGAACATTTCAGTGTTTTCGATACATTCACAGATGTCCCAAAAACAAAGGCTTAGATCTATTGAGAAATTCAAGCAGTCTTCTAATGATCATGAACTGTCAGTTTTGATCGCTTCTGATGTGGCCGCTAGAGGGCTAGATATACCGGAAATCGATCATGTTGTTCATTATCATCTTCCTAAAACAGCCGATGTATACGTTCATCGCTCAGGGAGAACTGGAAGAGCAGGGAAGGAAGGTGTTTCACTTATTATTTGCTCTCCTCAAGAGGCCTCCGGACCGTTGAAGCGATTGCGCAAATCCATTACAAAACCGTCAACACAGCTTTCAAATCATGATTTAAAACTTCTTCCGATAGATGGAGATATATTATCGCAATTGAGACAAAGAGTTTCTCTAGCTTCTAAAATAGCCGATTCCGAAATATCTCTTTCTTCCACGCGAAAGGAGGAATCCTGGGTGAAACAAGCGGCTGATGACCTTGGACTTGAAGACATATCCGACATTGATGACTTTGAAGATGACGTATTAAAAAAGCAGAGAAGGAGAAAAGAGAAAAAGATGTTAACGAAAGAGAGAGCTCAGATGTTGAAAATAGAATTGAAAGATCTTTTAGCAAGAAGCATAAGGCTGAATCATCGCAGATCCTACATTTCAGGTGGATTAGAAAATTTAGCCCATCAAATAATCTCTGGTAGAACACATGAGAAAATTTTAGGGCAAGCACATGTTAAAGCATTAGACCACATCAAGACTAAAAACTCGAAGAATAAGAAAAAAAAATGACTTTGATTCATTTATTATAGAGAACCAGACTCTAGCGAGGACAAATGAAAATTTGATGGACTCAAAATATTATATATGATACACCCTTAAAAAAATCTACAATCTTAAATGTATTCTTCATCATCATCATCATAGTATTCATCTTCATCAGAATCATCGGCAAGTTGTTCAAAATTGACTTTGTATCTCAACATTGCACCTACACCTCCGAATCCCTGAACGAATTGGGCACCTTCTGATGATCTATCTGTGACAAATTCTAAATTAGCACCATAATTCTTATAGTTTTCGGCCAACCATTCCAAAAAGGATTCTTCTTTCACAGTTTCCATTTCAGTACCAGTATTCTTGTCGAGCATATATGATTTATCAGGCAAGTCTGGGTTTGCGTGGGCGATGACTTCATTTCCTTCAGAATCTTTAAATGTATAACGTACAGTGTTCAAATTTTCGTAAACAATAACAATTTCACAAGCACCCAAATCTAATGCCTTCAATGTATCCTCTATACCATAGCAATATTTGCCCGAGTCTCGGGAAATCTCATCGAAATAATCGTTCAACAATTTTTTCTCTTGAACAAACTTGACGTTAGATAAAGTTTCAGCGGATAATTCAATCGCTTGATTAAAACCATTTTCTCCACCATAAGACACATCCACTATTTTAAGCACTTTTGCTTGTAATCTGGGATCAAATAAGTCGGATTTTGATAATTCATTCTTGAAATCTGCTGAACCAGCCAAAATCAAACCCTTAACATTTACTTTGTCAGCCGTTATGAAGTTTTGAACTGCGACTTCGGCGACCTTTCTGATATAATTATGTCTTTTCTCTTCCCTTAAACGTGAAAAACGAACAGCAGACTGTCCACCCCTTCCGTGTTTTTTTGGTAAGTCAACAGTGAACTTATGTAAAACCTCTCTCGTATTACCAGTGACTGCTCCAAATAATGCACCGTTACCATCCATAATGATGAAACCAAATCTGTCATCATCCTCCAATAATTCAGACAAGGCCTCAACGTGAAACTTATTATCGCACAAGTACAACGAAGTGTTTATGGGTTTAAAGGGCTCGAAGTCAATATTGAGCTTCTTTTCCTTTCCTTCATCAGTAATCACATCACCACAATAAACCACCAATCCATTTTTGGGAACAGAGTTATACAATTTCAACTTCTGCTGTGTCGACGTAATTGCTGATAAAACAGATAATCTATTGACACGAGATTTAATATTAGATGCTGTACCGTATTCTTCAGTTAACATCTTTTGAATAAGAGAAATTTGACCCTTGGGAGGAATGACCAAAGAAATCATCGAAGTACCGTTTCCTCGAGCCATCTCAAGTGACTTGATCAACTTCTTCACCTTCCAAATCTCAATATTTTTTTCCGCTGAGTCTTGGCTTGACATATTCCAATTACGATAACTAATGTAACTTTCCCCTCAAAATATAAAGTTAATGAATTGAAATAGTTATGTATTATTCTTGACAAAGGGCAAGAGAAAAAAAAAAAAAAATTAAAAATTTTATGGGTCACGTGACCGATGTTGTTTGTATGAAGCGTCTCTAACGGTCCGGATATATAGGATTATTGAGTTTTCATTACTACGTTCTCAAGTCTCCTAGAAGGTTGCATAAAAGAGAATAATTGAACAATATGCGTCAAGAAGAAGACGAGAATATCAATGATGAAAGGCTTGGCGTAAATGGAGTTGCAGATGGTGAGGAAGAGGAGAATGAGGACTACTCATCTTCTGACGAGGAAGAAGTAGTGAAGAAGCCGAAACAAAAGAATAGGAGGCCAGGAGATAACGCATTTCGTCAGCAACGATTGAAAGCTTATAACCCGGTTTTAACAGCGACGACGATAATTCCATTGTTGGTGGGTATAGCGATAGTATTTGCGCCCTTGGGTGCTGCAATGTGGTACGCTTCACATAAGATTCAAGATGTCACTATAGATTATTCGCAATGTGAAAACCTTGCGTCGGAAGATCATTGGCTGGAAATTCCGTCTCAATACTACACTTACAATATGAAAACGAAAGATCATAATATACTAGCTCCTCAGTGGAAATTGGATACCAATTCTTCACAACAGTTTGAGGATGAGCGCAATGTCTGCCGCTTGCAATTTCAAATTCCAAATGACCTCAGGCCTCCCATTTATTTATTTTACAGGTTGCACAATTTTTACCCCAATCATCGTCGTTATGCGAAGTCTTTCAGCGAGGAACAAATTGAAGGTGATAGGGCTTCCGTAAGTATCATCAAAAATACTGTAGGTCAGAATTGTGAACCTTTGTCTACGGATGAAAACGGCAAAATAATATATCCTTGTGGCTTGATAGCCAATAGTATGTTCAATGACACATTCATAGGGTTAGATGGGGTCAATGGGACATCTGATGATTATTCGATGACAGATCAAGGAATCGCGTGGAAGTCTGATAAGAATAGGTTCAAGAAAACTAAGTATCACTACAGTGAAATAGTTCCTCCTCCAAATTGGTACAAGTGGTATCCTAATGGATATAACTCTACGAACGTACCAGATATATCGACTTGGTACCAGTTTCAGAATTGGATGCGTACTTCGGCCTTACCTACTTTCAATAAGTTAGCTCTTCGTAATGACGATGATACCTTGAAGAAAGGGGTTTACGAGATGGCTATTGGACTTCACTTTCCTGTCTTGCCTTACAGCGGAAAAAAATATATATACATATCCCAGCGCTCTGTCATAGGAGGGAAGAATGATTTCTTGGGAATAAGCTGGATGGTAGGCGGCGCTCTTTGTTTTGTCTTAGGCATCAGTCTTTTAATCATTAACTTTTTTAAGCCACGGCGTACTGGTGATGTAAGTCTTCTTAGCTGGAATAGAGAAGAAGCTGAAAATAGCGAGGCGCCTGAACTTAAGGACGTTAGTGTTGAGTCCATAGTACGAAGTTAACTACAAGCTTAGCCTAAATACTTTCTTCTATACTAATGAAATGTTTTTGTCATGTCACGCCTGGGTGAAGCTCTGTCTAACAATTAGAAATCCCACGTTGATATCTTTCCATAATTGCACCTACCTTAACCTTATATCTCATGTCATTTTTTGTATACGCTTTTCTAATGAAGTAGATTAACTATATTTGAAGAAGCATTCTCAGACGGTAAACAGATAAATAAATGACGATTCGCGCACCTCATGTAAACAATATTTGTGGACTTTAGTAGGTGCATTTTTTTGTGCTAAGTACTCATAAAGTCTTGATTGATAGAATCATCTAAACTTCTCTTTTGTCCGGCCACATTGTGAATACGACAAGCTTAAAGTAGGTCCTTTTTCATTAGGGCATGCAAAGCAATTATGGTATCTCATAGACCACAGAATTATATTTCCTCGAGTGACACTGTTGAACCAATACAAGATGAAATCAAAGCGGGAAGTGCAGAGAAACCGGTCGAAGAGTTGTCTAGCCCTCAAAAGCAGATTAGACTGAAGCAGTTAGAAAAATTTCGAGAGGGAGATAGTGAGGAAATGTTTGAAGATTTCGAAGACGGAGATGAACTAGACCTTTCGTATTCCAAATTTTCTCAGATAACTAGAAATGGCAACTTATCTACAAGATCCTCCGCAAAGAGCTCATTTGCATACAACCCAAGGGATCTTCAAGCAATGCTGGACATCAATTTGAAGAAAAAAGTAGAGCATGGGGTTTTTGATAGTATTGAAGAAGGATCAAGTCAGCAACATTATAGCTACAGGAATGAACCTATAAGAAAACCAAATTACATCACGAATCCCATTGACATTAGTAACCCAAGAAGTTCTTCCGCTTCAAAGTCATCTTTTGAGAAAGAGTATCATGTTACAAACTTGCATGACAGTAGAGATAAAGATAAAGAAGGCAATGTTGATCTTCAATTCAGTCCAAAGATATCTAGGACTCCTGAACGAAGCAGTGCAAAAAGGACCTCCTCTGTTCGTGTATCTCTTACCCCAGCACAAAGATTCGGAAAAAAGTCTGAAACGACCCTGTCACATGCTTTGGATAACTTTAAGTTTACAGCATTAATTGGCCGTGGTGCATTTGCTGATGTTTACAGGGGTGTTAATTTGAAAACAAACCAGGTTGTGGCTATTAAGCAAATAAAATTAGACAGCAGACAGGATGAAATTTCATTGATGGGAGAAATAGACCTCTTAAAAATCTTGAAGCATCCTAACATTGTGAAGTATCATGGGTTTGTGAAGACATCTAATTCTTTAAACGTCTTTCTAGAGTACTGCTCGGGAGGTTCTCTCAGGCAGTTGTATAAACGCATG
Organism: Schwanniomyces etchellsii; assembly: GCA_031081805.1. Classification (NCBI taxonomy): domain Eukaryota; kingdom Fungi; phylum Ascomycota; class Pichiomycetes; order Serinales; family Debaryomycetaceae; genus Schwanniomyces; species Schwanniomyces etchellsii. The sequence continues at coordinate 351,597 of JARYSY010000002.1, read as the reverse complement.
AACCACGGTTTACCAGAATCTGATATTGTGAGGTATGTACAGCAAATCTTACAAGGACTAAACTACTTACACGAGCAAGGTGTCGTTCATCGCGATGTTAAGGCAGCAAATGTTTTGATTGCTGATGGATCTACCATTAAATTGGCGGATTTCGGTGTTGCAACCAAGGTTAATTCTCAGCACCATACAGTTGTGGGAACGCCCAATTGGATGGCGCCCGAAACTGTTCTTGGAGGTGATGGAGTATGTACTCAGTCGGATATTTGGTCTCTTGGTGCTACGATAATAGAATTATTCACGATGCATCCTCCTTATCATGATCTCAACCCAATGGCGACTCTCCATGCCATAGGGACTGAAAAGCACCCTCCTTTACCTAAATGCGTTTCATCATTAGCAAAAGATTTCCTCCTTGAGTGTTTTCAAAAGCAGCCAAGCTTGCGCGTGGGCGCAAGGCTTCTTTTACGACATAAGTGGATGTCCTTATCTGTAGATATCAAAACTAAACTGAGTTTTGATAAGAGGAAACTGTATTTGACTGAAAGCCAGAATCAGATGAATTTAATGGCACTGGAAGCAAAACAGAAACCAATCAATCATTATATTGAAAAAGATGAGGAGAACTGGGAAAATGACTTTCCTGAGCTGGCTCTTTTGGTGAGGGGTGAGAAAGAGGTGAGACTTAATTGTCTTCCGAATAAAGAAGCTCTACTATCCAAGAATGAGCTACTTTCAAAGTTCTGTGATGCGCCCGAAGATTATAGCTTCGAACCTGGCTCAACTATAAACTCTTCAAGCTTTCAGGATAGGATTCATCACGCTAGCTCGCAATCCTCGCCTAAGAAAGACTTGCATCTAGATACTGTAGAGGAGGATCCATTTTTAAGTATCGAGATAGAAGATGTTGATACGAAAGAAATAGAGATACAAACAAAAATGGAGTTACTTTTAAGCAAACTTACGATCAGAGTAGATATGTGTCATTCTGGAAGCTCCGAAGCCGCTCAATCTCTTATAAAAATCACTGGACGGATACTACACCTCCTAAAAAAATATCAATTTCTGCATGACACATTTATAAGGGACCATGGAATTTCTGCCCTTACTGAACTTCTAGATACAGCATTCGAATTTCCAAAACACCAAAAGTTATGGTACAATACACTCTGTATTTTAAATAGTGTTTTTGAAAGAAATGCTCCGCATTTAGAAAATTTCTGTTTATTGGGAGGTATACCTCTCATTACTCAATTTCGTGGTGCGTCATACGACATCAAAATAAGAACTCAAGTACTTACGTTCATAAAGTTCCTAAGCAATTCAGAAAAGACGCTATCCATGTTCATATCTTGTGGAGGACTACGTGATTTGTGTAAGTTCATTGAGGAAGATTTTGACATAAATCCTGAATTTCCGCTCGTTTCCATTGATTGCATAAACGATATCCTTACCAAGAACTTGCTCAAGTCAAAATCAACTTTGTGCAGAATTCTTTCCAAATATGGAGTTGTCTTTTGGTTCGTTGTCATTTTAAACAGATTGACCAAGGTTCCAAATTCTGGCTTTCAAAATAGCGTCACCTTACAAAGAGCTCAGCTGAGCATTCGTAAAATAATTGAGATAATTCGCTACTTTGGTCAATCTGAGGCAAGGGTAAGGGTGAAGGCCTCTAGCGTTGATTTATTTAAATTACTAATTAAAGCATACCCTTCTCTTGAATTTCAGCATCAGTTAGTGATTCTCAAGTTTTTCAAATCTATTCTGGAGATATCTGAATTATTGAAAGTGCTTCATGCAGCAGAATTCCTAGAATTTTTGGTGGGCATTCTATTTAAGTATGAGCCACCACGCCTGCAATACAAGGAAGTTTTGAATGTAGCGTGTCCTATTTTATATGACTGCTGCTATTTGAATCATCCAAGAGAAGTAGAAATAGTAAGATTAGGTATCGTACCCATGCTCAAGAAATTATCGAGAATTAACCTACCATTTCGTCAGTTCATTTTGCCAATTTTATGTGAACTTGTTCACTGCACAAGCTCCGTAAGAGGAGAATTATTTAAGCACGATATTTTATCGGTTTACCTATCGTTGGTCATCGATCCTTATTGGCAATCGAATGCTCTCGAAGCCCTCATATCCTGGTCCCAACAAGATCCTAAAAGGGTTAAATTAGACTCACCCAAGGCAATCGAATGCCTCATATCTGGATTTTTATTAAGTCAGGTGTCGAATTTGGAATCATCTTTGGACACTTACCTTAAGCTTTTGATGCTGCATGAAAAATACTGTATCATGATGTTTGATGACACCATAGTGAATAACATACTTTCGAAGCTATCTGCAAATAATAAGAATCCTGTTGTTCAGTTGAGTCTACTTAGAATCTTGAAGTGTCTAGTGGAAGGTGCACTCACGATTTGCTCTCCATCAGAATTGCAATTGAATCTCAAGATCGTTGGAATGCTTGACAAATTGAAAGTAAGAGAGAAATCTATATTAGCAGATGAAATTTCCTCAGAAATTATTAGCTTATTAGCATAGTATTAGACTTAGATTATATAGCTTGGTCGTGTAAATACCTCGGTTCACGACTCCATAATTCAAAATTGGAACTTGCAGCACCTTTACAGATATTAAGCCAGAGAAGATGACACTACCATTTTTGTACCCTTCTCCGAGAGTCTCTCAGCTTGATGCTGGTATTTTAGACTCCGAAATTACGTCTCTTTTAAAGACTGATTTGGCTGCGATATTTCAGCTACAGAACGGTTCTTGGGTTTATGAAAGGCATCCAGAGTTGTGGGATTTAATCTTGAACTTACTAATTTTTAGGCTAACAGTATGGAAGACAGGGTCTTCTTATGGTTCTTCTTTACAGAATTTAAAGCTTTCAAGTTTCAGAGATGGAAAACTCATTGGTTCTTATAAACGAACCATTTTAGGAGGAGTAATTGTGGGAGGCTACTTATGGCATAAGTTGGAATCATATTTGTATTCAGTTGACCACGACACTGATTCGGGAACACGATTCTATCTACTTCTGTATTTTAAAAACATAATTTTGAAATACAAGAATGTCATCTTGTCTTCCTTGAATGATTCATTCAAAATAATCAATTTGCTTAATTTCACTGCATTTCTCATAAGTGGTCGCTTTCCAAGTGTTCTACATCGTATTTTGGGTATCAGCTATACTCCTATAGTCTCTGAATTACTCAAGTTCAATGGAGATAATGTTAATTTTGAGTTTCAGAACAGACAATTAGTGTGGAATGTAATGACGGAATTTTTAGTGTTCATTCTTCCGCTATTGCAATTCCGTAAGTTAAGGAGAATGGCTACGAAGATCCTTAAGTCACATAAAACTGAATTATCAGTCGAGCTCAGTGACAGAGCAGTTGAGACACCTTATGCAAGTTTACCTATTTCTCAATGCGCAATTTGCAAACATACCGAGGATGTTAAGTCTTCAGCCCAGGGACAGTCAACTGATTCTACCTCATTCTTAATAACAAATCCATTTATCACCAACTGCGGTCACATATTCTGTTACGTCTGTATAGCTTCGAAGTTTAACTATTTAGAGAATGCTGGATTTGATTCCGAAGGTTGTCTTAGGTGTGGCAGAAAGCTATCCTGGTTTAGAGAGTATGGTATTGATGAAAAAGAATACGATGAGGATGCTATTATAGTGTCGCACAATCTTGTTGATGATACAAAGGAGTCATCTGAAGAGGAGATACCAGAGAAAGATGAAGATCACGAGAATAATTTACAGACTTCCAGTGATGAATCGGATGAATTCAGTGAAGAAGAAGATTTTGAAGAAGATGAGGCATTTGATGAATAGTCTTAAATTACATAATGTTAAACTCAAACTTAGCAAAAATCAGTAATCTCATAGTATCATGTTCTTTAATAACAATGCGCTCCTGTTATCAGTGTTATCTTCTAAAGTTTTAGCATGCTTTTTTAATTCTGCTTTGAACTGACCGGAGACAGGACTTTCTTGCAAGTCCTGAAGCGTTTCATATAAGTTTAAAACCACGAACATTCCTTGACCTGAAATCCAGTCTTTCAAGGCATTTTCTTTCAATATATACTCAGCCAACCTTGAACCAAATTCAATACCTGTTCCAGGTATAATCTGGTTGTTTTCCATTCTAATTAATTTCTTATTCTCTTTATCCCACAGAAAATCATTTCCTTGAATTATGCTTTTCAACATCCTCGAGATAAAAGGAACCTTGTTGATCAAATGAAAATCTTCTAGGATGTCACCTTTGACGCAATTATCAAATACCAAATTAATCAAACGTGGCCTAAAATCAGAATTGATCTCTTTTGCCTCTGAATGTGACATAATGAGAATACCAATAAACTGCGAAGCTAAATTATTTGAAACAATATCTCTAAAACGTTTAGCTCCCTCGTCGCCAGAAGCGAAAGACAAAAGTGACTTATACATTAATGGCAATGCTTTGTCGAGCAACTCTTGTCTTCTCTGTGCCTGTGGCTTCTTAGTTGTTTTTTTGTATGCTAACTCTTCATAGCCCAAAAGCTGATGCTTCAATAAAGGTGATACAAATCTTACATCAAGTCCATTCATTAAGTACAAGAAAGGCCTTCTTGCATATTTGTCAGATATGAAATTTGCGAATAAATCCTTGGTAACCAATTCATTGATAAAGGCCTTCGCTAAAAGTACTGTATCATCCACTATCATGAACAAACAAATAAGAACTGCATTTCCATGATCGTTCTTTACAAGTTCACTTGAATGACTCTTTAAATCTCTGACGATTAATTTACGTTCTTTTGCATTCGCCATTGCAATCAAGGAGCATGCAACTTCGGAACCTTCCTGAGTATGAACGAGTTCAGCAAATTGTTCTGAAAGTAAATCAACAAATTCTCGAATCTGACTGTCATATTGGTCAACATCGTTTTTGAGTATTGTCGTGTAATCTTTCATCGCAGCATGCAATATTTGAAACCCAGTGGATCCCTTCTCAACTGACGCCTTAATAGTTCCATATAAGTTCTTCATGATTAATTGTTTTCTTTCCACCAGTTCACTACAAACCTCCAATACACCTTTGTCTTCTCCTGAGTTTCTAAAAATTGCAAAAGATGAACCCCAGAATTCTCGAATCATCTGTTGTTTCTGTTTAGAAGATGCGTATAGGACAAATAAATCCTCTGCAACATAAGCCCCCTCCTTGTGCCTCATCAATTTTCTTAGCTTCCCATGAAGCTCATCGATAATTAGATTCCTTGTATCCTTCGAACCATAATGTAATAACTTCACGAGTAAGTACTTGCCGTACGATGATGTAGCCAACTGATAATAATTTCCTTTCAAGGAATTGGCGATGGCTTCCCTCCTCTGCTTCGAGCTATATTTCACTAAAGTTTGCACAACCCTAGATGCATCATGCTTCATGACTAAGTCAAGTATACAATCCTTCGACAAATTCCAGATTTCGTCACTTAATTTATCCCTAACTGCTTTTGGAGGAGTTGGTTTCTTTATCCGTAACTTTTCCCATAATGACTTAATCTTTTGAACCTGTACACCAGACTTTCTATGCAACTTCCTTTCGGCTAATAACTTTTTCTGTTCTTGATGCTGCTCCTTGGACGAAGTCCTCTCGCCACGTGCACCGTTTGGTGAAGTCTCCCCATTTTCGGTGTCACTTATGCCTGAGTCTTCGATTTCTTCGCTCTCTGAAAGATCGTCAAGTTCATCAGCTTCATTTTCACTCAATTCATCTAGCTCATCATCTTCGTCTCCACTTATTTCATCGAGCTCATCACCTTCATCTCCATTTAATTCTTTATGCTCGTTAGCTTCATATTCCAATTCTTCAGACTCTTCAGATCTAGAAACCTCCTCGTCTATAGCTTTCTGCTTCGATAACGATTTCTTTTGAAGTTTTGGCTTTTTAGACTTCTTGTTATTCTCCTTATCTGCTCCACGCTTCATACCTGCTTTTAAGGAACCCATATTCTATAATTTTCTATAGTAAAAAAGATGAAGCGATACCTTAACTATAAAAAAAATTATCAGTTGAGATGGCCTTCCTAAATGGGAATCCTTTTTGTGTCACTCTCATGGCAGAAGCTATACAGGACCATTATCGATACAACTTTACAATTGCTAGAAAGTTAGGAATCCATTTCTTATCGCATATCTTGAATACAATTTTCACTATTAAACATACTATCTACTATTTACAATGATGCTTAGTTTCAGGTTTAATAGTTTGAGGCAAGTGCAAGTCGGTCTCAGGCGCCCCGTTGCACTTAGATCATCCACTTTGAGAAGTTCGTTGATTCGTAAATACTCTACGGAGAACACTGAGAGTGAAGTTACGGAACTTGAGTCCATGAAGCAGGTCAATGAATTCATTGATAATGAAAATAAACTTTCAGTGATAGATTTTTATGCAACTTGGTGTGGGCCTTGTAAAGCCTTGGCTCCAATCTTCGCTACCTTGGCTAAGAAAATTCCTGAAGTACAATTTGGCCGCGTAGATGTGGACAAAGCCTCTGAAATTGCCATGGAGTATCGTGTAACTTCAATGCCTACGTGCATTTACTTTAAGGATGGGGAAAAAGTTGATACTGTGGTTGGCGCAGATCCCCAGCGAATCGTCTCTTTGATTCAAAAACATTCAGGTGTCAATCTCTTGCGTCGCTAGCTTTCTTAAATGTATAGATGTGCAGTACATAGCTTGAACCGATGGAATACATGGTTTTTATCTTTATATGGGGAATTATATGTACACGCGCTCGTGACCAATTTTCAACTTCGAGTGGCGATCGAAGAAACAGATATTATCGAACACCATTGTAGAACAATTTCCTATTTTTACTGAAGCAAATTAGCAATAGTAAAAGAATCACAATGGTATGTTAGTTATATCAGTATTTTCGAGACGTTAATATTTGTTTCACGGTACTAACTTTTATTAGGGACAAGCACCATCAGGAATGCCTGGTGGCGATATGGGCAAGAAGAAAGACGATAAAAAGAAAGAAAAGCCAAAGTATGAACCACCTGTAGAAGCTAAGTTCGGTAAGAAGAAAAGAAAGGGGACAGATACAGCTGTCAAATTGCCAAGTGTCTATCCTAATATGAGATGTAAATTGAAGTTATTGAAACTTGAGAGAATCAAAGATCACTTATTATTGGAGGAAGAATTTGTCACCAATCAGGAAGCGTTCCAACCTACGGAGGCAAGACAGGCAGATGAGCGTGAAAAGGTGGATGAATTGAGGGGCTACCCTATGTCTATAGGTACCTTAGAGGAAATCATTGATGATGACCATGCAATTGTTTCAAGTACGGCAGGCTCAGAGTATTACGTTTCTATAATGTCCTTTGTGGATAAGGGATTACTTGAACCCGGGTGTTCAGTTTTATTACATCATAAGACAGTATCGATTGTAGGAGTATTGCAAGATGAAGCGGACCCAATGGTTTCCGTGATGAAGCTAGACAAGTCCCCAACTGAGTCATACGCTGATGTGGGAGGCTTGGAAGCTCAAATTCAGGAGATAAAGGAGGCTGTTGAGTTGCCACTCACACATCCGGAACTCTATGAAGAAATGGGCATTAAACCCCCCAAGGGTGTTATATTGTATGGTGCTCCAGGTACAGGTAAAACATTGTTGGCCAAAGCGGTCGCTAATCAGACTAGTGCTACATTCTTGAGAATAGTGGGTTCGGAGCTAATCCAAAAGTATTTAGGAGATGGCCCCAGGTTGTGCCGACAAATCTTCCAAATCGCTGGGGAGCTCGCTCCTTCAATTGTCTTTATAGATGAGATAGATGCCATTGGTAGTAAAAGATATGAGTCCTCTTCTGGAGGCGAGAGAGAGATTCAGAGAACCATGTTGGAATTGTTGAATCAGTTAGATGGATTTGATGATAGGGGAGACATCAAGGTTATAATGGCCACAAATAAAATAGAATCATTAGACCCTGCACTCATCAGGCCAGGAAGAATTGACCGTAAAATATTATTTGAGAATCCTGATGCGAATACCAAGAAGAAGATTCTTAGTATCCATACTTCCAAAATGAGCCTAGCCAGTGACGTTGACCTTGATGAGCTAGTATCCTCAAAGGATGAATTATCTGGAGCTGATATTAAGGCTATGTGTACAGAAGCCGGATTGTTAGCATTGAGAGAGAGAAGAATGCAAGTAAAGGCCGAAGATTTCAAAGCTGCCAAAGAAAGAGTACTCAAGAATAAAGTGGAAGAGAACCTTGAAGGTTTATATTTATAATCGTTATTCTTATACATTGTATAGGCTATCATAAGCTATAACAGCATTTTTCATCCGAAAATAAACTTAATCATTATTTCTATTATTCAAAATACGCAATATGAACAAGAACAAATTAAGTATATCCAAGTAAAGGGAAATTGTAGCTGGAATCTCATCATCCAAGTGGTTTGTTTTCATGATTTTCTGCGTATCAATAATAATGTAGATGCAAAATATGAGAGAGCCAATACCCGAGTAAATGTTGTCCGTCAAGGAAGACTGACTAGGGAAAAACATAAAAATGAAGCCCCAACCTATAAGAACCCATGTAGCCATAACTACAGCTCCTTCCCAACTAATGAAATCGTATTTTGTCTGGAAAGCAAATAAGGTAAGACCAATAAATATGACAAACGTGAGGAGCAACGCCTTTACCAACACCTCACTATCCACGAAAGCACACGCCAAACCAATGCTATATGCTTCACATAGAGTGAACCCAGAAAGAAGAACCATGTTAATCGGATACGACCTCGCTTTGAAGTAAGTCGCAATCATAAACCCAAACGATCCAAAAAGCGTCAAAAAGAAAAGCCATGGATTATTCAAACACCATGTCTGTACCAGCTTATTTGACCGCAAAATGTACCCGACTACTATAGTACCTAGCAATTGAACAGATAGTAAAGAATATACCTTTCTGATGAACATTAACCGAATCGGAAGTTCGCAGGACGCAACATCCACAGAATACTTGAAGTCATCTGGAATATTATCTCCACTAGTTCTCTCTCCCGTATTCTCACCATATGCCGGTGGCATTTCATTTGATAAAGAAGTGTAATTACTCATAACAATCTAATAACTTAGTAAAAAACCTAGTTGTCATAAGATGCTAAATACTCGAATTCTCTCCTTAATGTGTGACCGAATTTCGCGTTGTGAGCGCTGATCAAAGTAACATGACAGAGGAATAGATGATGATAACGAAAGAGACATATTATTGTCATTACTTGCTAAAGGACGTTATCCTTTACTATTTCCGTGTTACAGCTTGCTAGTAATTATCTTTTTGTTATCATATTCTCTAGTAGTTTGCTTGTAGATATCTTCTCAGCACTACCTGTGATGCAAATCTTAATAAAATAGGGTTTTATCATATGACATTCTTCGTCAAGCGAAAAGCTCAAGTTCTGATGACATGGTGAAACTAGTCAGTATGAGGAGTTGTAGTCTTTTAAATTCGAGTATTTTTAGAGAATACATTGGGATATTTAGGATTATTCGTGTTGATGTAAGACTGGGAGCGATAATTGCAAAAAAAATGAGATTTTTGGGGGACAAATACGAAAACTTAGATACGGAACAAGAGTTAAATAATTCCATATATTGCTTATCAGTAATAAATAAGTAATGAATAGACTAAAATGCACAAAATATTAACTAAATGCTAGTAAAAGGTCACAAGCGCTCTCGGCTATCCAGTGTCTGAACGCTCTGGAGAAGATAAGTGATTGGAGACATTCTTCTCCACTTGATGACTGCTCTCGCTAGAAGAGAGAGCAGGCGGCACTGAGATAATCAGTTTTTTTAATCTAAGAAGTACAGTATCTTTGAAGGCGACGTTTTTACGGCAGAGAGGGCATAAGCCTACTCCTCTCCGTCCTCTGGTCTGCCCTCTTGCAGTCGAGCTTGCTACACTCTGCTGAATGCATTCCAAACAGAAGATATGGCCACACAGAGTGACAGTTGCGGCTGTGACCTCATCAAAGCATATGGGACATTGCACACCTTGGAGATGCTTTTTCTCATCTCGATGCTCTTGATACGCTGGATTATTGATTAAGTCCTGCGTTTCTCGCCTGAGCTCAATTACTTCCACATCATCTTCATCATTCTCTTGATCTGAGGTCACACTGATCACCTCATCACCTATCTCAGCTGACATTTCTACTTCGTTGATTTTCCCAAAACGTACCAAAAATGTTCACAGCTATCAATCGTCTACGACCTCTACCAGTTGCACATCTCAAAAAAGCAAAAACCTCCTTCACCCTGGCTTACCAAAGTTCAATCAAAGCTATGTTCTTCTCTACTTAAGGCCAAGAATCTTTGGCTCTTCAGGGTCTTGAAAGAAGATTTTCTTTCGTCAGCGCGCACTAACAGGGAAGGAATAAAATCTTGGTCAGCATAAGGAAAATAAGATAAGTCAAACAAAAGAGCAGCTAACACAGGTTCAAAAGAGAAAGCTTAAATTAGAATTAGAGATAGGCGACTTCGTGATATAAAGTAAAGCTAAATCGAGAAAAGATCTTGTAAACTCATAAGAAAATGGCGATTGACTACACCAATCCCTTGACTGTCTCATTACCCTATCATTTTAACACGCAAGATGACTTGCCCACAGAAGTTCTAGCGCATAGGTTTCAAGCTTGGAGGTATATCATTAAAGACTTGACAAGCTACATGAAAGAATATGCAAGTGTTCAGGAGGAGGTCGTAAGACAGCAGATGAGGCTTCAGCAGGCGGTGGGGAGCGCCCCAGGGGCGAGTGGAGCGATTGTAGGACACCGAGAAAGTGTATTACATGGTCATAAGGATGACATTGCTTCGTTGAATCGCTTTTTCTTACCAATTGGCAATGGCTCCATTCAAGATCTCCCCACAATTTTGAATAAGTTTCACCAGCAGACATTGAACAACTGTTCTCGCACATTGAGAGAATTGAACCAGGACATCATTCCCAAACTCGAAGAACTCAGAAAAGATCTTTTGGTGAAAATTAAAGAAATCAAGAACTTACAGAATGATTTCAAGAATAACATCGGAAAAGAACTTCAGGAAACCAAATTGATTTTGTCACAATATAATCAAGCGGTAGAAATGTCTAAAAAATCGGAGCATTTCATGGCCCTGTCTGATGCCGACCAGGCAAAGCATGATCCTTACTTGCTCAAAATAAAATTAGAAAGGCAATTAAAAAAACAGCTTTCGGAAGAAGGCTACTTGCACGATGCTTATGAAAATCTCCAGACTGCAGGAGGGAAACTAGAGGCTATTATAGTCCAAGAAGTACAGGGCCATATATCCACATTCTTGAATTTGATCACAAGAGAACATGCTTCCATTCCTGAATTCTTGGTGCCTAACTTGAAAAATGGTTTTCTTGCGAAGGAGCCTGAATTTGAATGGAATTCATTCATTTCTCGTAACGTTCCAGGATCCGGTTCCCATAACCGTACAGCATCCTTTATCGATTTGAATTTTCCACCTCGTAAAGTTTCTGATCTCTTTATTAACGAATTTCACTCTCCTATTAATACGGCTATTAAAGAAGGACCTTTGGAAAGAAGATCAAAATTCTTGAAGTCATATTCAAGTGGATGGTATGTTCTTTCTTGTAACTTTCTACACGAGTTCAAGTCTTCAGATAGAAAGAGAGATTTACAACCTGTGATGTCTTTGCCCTTAGATTATTGCCAAGTTAGTGAGCACTCCAAGAATGATGGCAAACCTGGAGGTTTCTATAAATTTGTATTGTATTCGAAAGTACAAAATGGTATCATCCATCGAAGCCATAACTGGGTTTTCAGGGCAAATACATATCAGGATATGATTGAATGGTATAATGACATAAAGGCTCTTACGACAGCGGGTTCAACCTCGGCTCGTATGAAGATTGTGGAACAGAAGCTTAAAATAAAGAATAAGAATAAGCCTGAAATCTCTAGGGTATCTACTATCCAATCCTCAGGGAGAAATATAAGATCTGTAAAATCAGCGACTTCTAATACTACCAACGGATTAGACATTTCAAAGTCTCGAACAACTTCCCTTGCAACCTCAGAAGAACCAAATAACAGATTATCCTCGACATTTTCTCAAAAGAACAATCGAATAGGAATTAATAATATGGTCAACAGTGATGGAACCATTGTTACTGCCGCTGAACCTAATCAAAATGGCAAACTGTCCCCTCAGCTTTCCCATCAAAATGTAAACAGCGTAACTGCAACTCCGCAACAATTTGTTTCACAGAACAACCTACAACCAGGTTACTTCTATGCAACCCCTGGAAGTGGTCAGCAGATGCAACAGTTTTACGACCCTGTGAAACAGCAATACTTTACTTTGGGCACACCATTGCAGCCTCAGGGTTCAAGCCAACCCCAATACTTTGCAGGGTCACCAAGGCTCCCCCCTAGCCAACCTTTTATAATTACTCAACCACCCCCAAATCGTCCAGGCTCACCAGGGTCGGTGAACGCGCCTCAAGCTTTTTACCCTGTCACTATATATCCACAGCAGCTGCCCCAAGCCTTCTATGAGAACGGCGAATTGCCCTATCCCTCAAACTTGCAAGCTCCAAATGGCGATATGCCTGAGGCTGCAAGTAATTCTGACGTACAGACGGATGTTGAAGGAATTCCTGTGCAAATGGTGAATTCTGACGACTTGGATGTTAACATCAATTCAAAGAATGACGCCAATGAGGACGCACCTGTAGAGAACAATATCAGTAAGGAAGAAAGTGCCAACTCCAAAGCTGATACCGATGAAAGTGCTAAGGATAGTACAGTCGATGCGGAAAAAGAGTAAAGAAGGAACAGGCTCCTATAATACTTTCGATAATGTAATAATACTGTTAAGTCCTTTAGTTTAGAAAGTTGTATAACTATAATTTTACAAAATTTCCTGTGGAATACGGAGTTCGAAATTATTTATTTGCATGATACACAAGTAGGAAAATGTTTCCAAAGTGAGATTATACAACAACACCAGAGTTGGAAGCAATACGTGGCCATAAGTCAGCACATTCTTTAGCAACTGGACCTGTGATGGCAGAACCCTTCATCTCACCCTTTGGATTGACAATAACACCTGCATTGTCTTCGAAGTACAAGTAGACACCGTCCTTTCTTCTCCATGGTCTTGCTTGTCTGACAACAATTGCTGGCATAACCTTCTTTCTCAATTCAGGCTTACCCTTCTTCACAGTAGCCATGACCATATCACCAGCAGAAGCGGCTGGCAATCTATTCAATCTAGCACCAAAGCCCTTTACTGCTAAGATGTATAAGTTTCTGGCACCTGAGTTATCACAACAATTTAAGATGGCACCAGTAGGTAAACCTAACTACGAAATGTTAGTAAAATGCTCCACTAATAGCTCTTTAATTAATCAAGCTCTTGGCTTGCTGCCCTCAGAAATCCGAATGTCTATTCAAGCCCACTTCTAGATTGAATGTATTCCATGGAATCCTGAAGGGTGAAAACATTGAACAGGTTTCCAGCACATGAGCAACATCCTTTATCAAAACTCTCTTGTACATACAGACATACGAAACTTGTTACCGGAAGCACCAGAACCAGACATTTTTAATGTTTTATTGATGTATGAATTAAAGCGAAACTAAATCTCAGCTAGCCATATCCTAAAAATTTTCACGAGAAGCTTTTGATCACGTGAAGTGAAATGTGCAAAATTACACAAACCTGATGAAATATGGCACAAAGACGTTACAGCTTGTGGCATGCGAGGGTTTTAGCCCTAATCTTCATCTTTTGTGACATCATTTAACCGAAAGATGGATCTTGGTTCATTCCTCTATTGGTAGTCTAAAAGATAAGAATAACGTATGATTGATGTAGTTAATTTCAGAAATACTAAACAAAACTATCTGCGAATTAATAATTTATACTTCATGAAATATAGTAACATGATCTCCTTTTTATGCATTAATGACTTTTAATCCACTTGGTTTTCGCTCGACCATGTCGGGCAATGAGCCATCACTTAGACGTCTTCTTCCATATTCTGGGTAATAGGCTGATTCATGTCTAGGATCAGGAACTATGTAATTATTAAGAGAATCACCCATGTACCTATCCCCATCGCTAGTGCCGAGGGATCCTTTGTAAGGATGTGTAGAGTCGAATCCATCGTTTTTCTCAGTGATGTCCAGATGATCACCGTCATCAGGATCATCTCTGTTCCTTTTTCGATGGAGAAAAAGGAATATGACCCCCGCAATCAAACCGACTCCAGCGACCACGCCCACCACTACTCCTGCAATTCCTCCTGAGCTCAATGAACGTGAACTGGACAGGGACTTCTCTTCATTTTTTGCGATTACACCTGTGGATGAGGATGACAAGGACAGTGAGGACGGCGAGCCCGATGAAATGGTTTCAGTGACTTCCACTACACTTTCATTGTCTTTTGTTGGGGAATTCGTAATCGTGGAGACAAGAGTCGTAGCCTTAGCCGAATTGCTTGTGGAGCTTGATGTTATGTGGCTCTGCGTAGAAGAATCCGCATATGAAGAGTCTATTGTGGACAGAGCCACTAGAGAGTCTGAGGATGTTGAATACTGCAGGGTTGAAGAGTCTGTATCTCCAGAAGAGAATGACGAGGTGAATGAATCGTCTGATGTTGAAGATTCATATTTCTCGGTTGACTCTGCCGATGTGGACAGGGCTTGAGAACTTGAGGAGCTGCTCTTAGTACTAGACTTAGAGCTACTGGAGGAACTGCTTGTCTTCGAAGAGCTTGACGTTGAGGAGGTCGATGTTGCGCTTGCAGAACTGTCGGCGGTGGAGGCATCGACTGCCGCATTGCTGTAAACCATGAAATAGTTGTCTCCACCACAGGCTTCATATTTGTATCCATAACAAGGGATATCACAGTTTGAATCGTCTACCTGGTCATCATCATTTGGTATCGTACTTCCGCAATAACAAAATCCCTTGTACAATGCCGCAACGGCTTTATCTGAACACTGGTCTTCGCAATGAAGAGACGTTTGATATATATAAGAATCCTTAAGCGTCAACAAATCCGAGATGGCCGACTTTTTATAACACCCCATTTTGCTAAATGACAGAGAATCTCCCATGACAGTTACTATCAAAAACCCAAGCCACCATTTCCTGTTATTGAATATCACACCCATATTTTGCTTGATCTACACTATTGACTTTCAGTCCTTCCTGAGGCTTCGTTAAGTTGCATGCAATGTAATGGCTTCGCCTTTGCTATTCGCTGGCAAGAGAAAATTTCTTCAATGTTTGCCTTTTATGAGCGAATCTGGCTGAACTTTTCTTGCTGAATAAAGTCAGTGTGTCAAGTATCCTATGTTACTTACTTGCTTGCTTCTAAGTCTTTTTATGAAATTTTGAAAATATCTGCCCCTGCTATGTTTTCCTACGCTTGTCTCGAGAGAAAATGTTTGTTGTTCCGGAAGGGATATACCCTGGTGTTGTTCTCAAATTTACAATGTAAATATCTATCCTGCAGATAATACTTTTATTATTCACTTGCAGGCGTTTGAGGTGTACCTTGTTACACTTGAGCCTTTATGAAAACACACAAACTCCAAAAATAGACTAGCAGATGATGCAAGCAGTGAAAAAAAAAACCACTCTAAACCCAAATTTATTCTGAGACTCTTCAAAATATCTCTATGCTCTCAGTGTGTCCCTAGGAAATAAGAGTGGAGTGCCCGATCAACGCATGAGCCTCGAACATCATAAACTGATATAGATCCTGTATATAGTAAACACGTGAGTGGTTATGGTTTCGTTTCTTCTGGAAGGGCTGTTACTTCAGGTGACGAGATTCGAATCCTTCTTCCGTTATATCACTAGCGAGTGTCAATAAAAGGCCGCCATATAGCTCGCTGCTTCAACTATTATGCTGAATAAAAGAAAACGATGTAAAATTGACGGGAACTCTCGTAGGCCATATGCGATTTTTGCAGATATCTGAACAGTCGCGTAAAAATCTTACTGCATCAGTCGGAGGTACGTCTTTGAAGTGATCGACGGTATCGATGTGAACGATATTGGAAATAGTAGAATGTATTTTCATTTTGGGTCAAAGAAAAAAAGCGAGATAAGCAATGTATGTTACTTCTAACTCGTTGAAAATGTACGGTCAGTAGCGACTGCAAAAAGTTAGAGGTACCAAATCAGGCTGACACGCTTAAAAGTAGTGTATTAACCAACCAAAATCAATAAAATGAGGTGGTGAATTTATGCTTTCTTTTTTAATGTCAATATTGGAGAGAGAGATCATAATTTGAGCCATTAGTAGGTTACAATGACCTAAGTTGATGGTTCTTGATATCTTAGCTTCATAGAATAGAAGAGCCTTTTTCGCTAACCACGATCATTTTGTTTCATAGGTCGTTGTTTGATAGTAGTTGGGCCGACATCAGTAGACTAAGTGTACTCGTACATGGGAAGACTATGAACAAAGTCTGTATGGGTTGAGGAAATGCACTTTTTCATCTATATATGTAATGGATTATAAACGCTAGTATGTTATTGTCTGGTTCTGACCTGGTTGATTTTCTTTGCTGTACTCAATTTTTCCTCTGAATTTTTTTTTTTTTTTTTTTTTTTATCAGTATTTCTGAGATCTGTAGGAAGATGCCACTTACATTGAGCTTTCAAAAGCAAGATATGATAATTGCATACGTACAATGATTGCTACTAATAGATTTAAAGATTTGGAGTTGATTATAGAGCGATATCAAGAAGATCTATTAAACTTACCGCTTCCGAATATCTTTTCCAGTTTAGAAGCCTGTGGTCAGGGCCACTCGAATCTGTTTCCTAGTCAGTTGACTATCAACAGAATAAAACTGGAGCTACCATATATATTGAGCCAGCTCACGAAGTATGAGAAAAAGAGAGAATACCCTCGAGTGAAAGAAAAACTACATCTATTGGAGCGTACACTAGATGAAAAGTCATTCGTCAGTAAACGAATAATCGAGGAACGGATAGCCACGCACCAAACAGAGAGGAGGGGATCCCCGTATGCTCACGATATCACGAGTGACAAGGATAGTATGAGCTTGGAAGAAACAGCCGACGATAATATCGCTTTACTCCGCAAGAGGTTGATCTCTGGAGGTACTCGTACTCTTTTGGATGAAGCAAATGAAGATCATCTGGACAAAGTTGAAAGAAATAATACATTTCACGAGTCAATTCAGGAAGATATTTTATCGGAAATAACAGGAATAGCATCCAATCTTAAGGAAACGGCCATGCGGTTTTCAAGTAAGATTCTTGAAGATACGAAAGTATTAAATGATACTTCGGACAGCTTAATGAGAAATGAGACATTAATGAAGAGCGTCGGAAATAATCTAAATGACTATTTAATTAATAAGACAGGTGGTAAGATAACATTTTGGTTTCTTGCAAAATCTCTTGCGATATCATTAATGATTTTCTTAATGATGGTACTTTTGATAAAGATCTTCCCTAAGATGTAACATTAACTGTCGAAATTACATTTCAGTACGAGATACAGAATTTTTATATTTAGGATGAAATATAAACAAAAGAAACGAAACAAGATAAAAATTTGAAATATGAAGATAGTTAAAGGCAAGTGTTAACTATATGGATATCTTCAATGCTGTTCTATGCTTTTTTTTATTAAGTAACAGAGATTCTGCACTAGGTGGACGATAAACCGTGAAGCAAATAATGATTCTTGAAAGGGTTCTACGGTCTTAAATTTCGTCATTCATAAACTCATTATCATTGTTAGAGCGTGTTTCAACCTTCAGGTTATGAATTTGTGCTTGGCCCTGATTTTGGAACTGTCTGGGAAGGTTGCCACATCTGTCCTTTCCAAAGTTAATCTTGAAATTCTTATAGTCATCAAATGATTTTATGCCATCAATAGCTTTAATTGCATTCGCTATGTTGACAAAATTAATAAATGCGCAATTTTTCTCTTCTAAGTAGTTGATCTGTTCAATGTCTCCAAACTTGGAGAAATCTTCCCGCAACTTTGCCTGATTAAATCTTTCAAAATCTATGATATTGCCAACATATATGTTCCTAGAGGCACCATTAGAAACAGCGAGTGATAGGGCATTCGATAAGGGCCCGGAATGCTTTCCCCAACCAACTTTTATTCTACGATTATGAATGGTCAAACCATGAAGCTGACACATCGCGAAAAATTGCGCAGCAGCAATTGGGTCGATAAATGTAATAAAGCATATGTGCCGCTCTTTAAGGAACCTTATACTTTGCAACAAACCACCACGTACAACGTTACATATTTCTTCAACAGAAGAATCTTGATGGAGATTGCCTAAATATACTGTTCTATTACCCAAGTTATTCGCTCCTCCTGCCTGGGTGGCTATTTGAGCAGCTGCTGCAGATTGCTGAACCAAAGCAGAAGAAATAAATTCACGATCAGCAGCGGTGACGATGTGCTCCATACCGGGAGCCAATCCCAAATACTGAGCTGCATTATGTTGCTGTGTTTTGGTGATAAATGCACATCTATCTTTACCATAGAAACACTTTTTATCCAAATACTTCTCCTTTAATGGCAAGTTGGCGACACATCTTATCGCACTTAAAATAGACAAAAAGTGAACAAAAGCAATTCCTTTCTCAGGAATAATTTTAATACAATCTATAATTCCATAGCAACCTAAATCTTCTCTTAACTCCTTTTCTGAAATTAGAAGCCCACTTCCCGAGTTTAAGTTCCCTAAGTATACATTTCTCGTCGCACCATCTCTTTGTATTGCCTCAAGCACAGCAGGTAAAATTGGAGTATCTTTTCCCCATCCGATTCTAACATCATGCCCTTTAATACTCAACTTTTTCAAGATACAGTCCGAATGAAAAAGTAAGGCTGATTGATGATCAATAAACGAAATGAAAGCACAATTTTTTGATGGTAAAATTTTTACAGACTCAAGTATTCCTGATCTAACATAGTCAAGTAGCTCATTCGGCTGAATATCCGAGGGAACATTTCCTAGATAAACAGTTCTTGAAGGGGCAGCTGACATGCCATCCGCTCCAGGGGTTACTTGGCCAAATAGCTCTTGCTGACCTTGGGGAGTAGTCGGTGGTAGGTTGTGCACTTGATAGGAATTCAAATGTCCATTATTTTTAACACCTTGAAAAGGAGTCAGATTGAAATGATGTCCCAACGGTATGTTACCTTCACTCTGACTCGCGAAAGACATTCCATCGAAATAGTCACCTCCAGGACCTTTTTCCAGACCACTCGATGGAAAGTGAGACCCCAGACTCAAATCGTTGCTTCGACCGTCGAGGTCATTGCCTAAGCGCTGTTGAGTCATGGAAAACTCTTCTTCAGGAATTTGGTGAGGGTAAAACTGAGTGAAATATGGCGAGGCAATATACTGCTGAGGAATACCCTGATATGGATCGAAATAAGTCATCTTTGATTCTGTTGACGTAAGTTGAAATCTTGGACTCTTCGGGCGTTAATCACTCACAGGAGAAAGAAATTTTCGATTCTAAAAATTGAAATTTTAAAATAGCAGCTGTCACCAAAGAAATACCAAAGTACTGATATTAAATAGCAAACACCTTTGAATGTATTGCTTGAGTTTTCTGTTAAAGAGCACAACAACAAAAACCTCCTAAATCACTAAATTGCAAACTTGGAGAACTTTAAAGAATTAAATCAACAAATTATAAGATTTATAAATAGATGAAAAGAAAATTAATTCAAGCAATAACTTAATATCAAAAAAAATAACTTCCTAAATATGCTACTGCCGATTCACCTAAATAACCCACTATAGTATTTTATCTGATCTTCAATATTTGATCTCTTCGCTTAAGCCTGGAAATTTTTCCACGTTTTGTGTAAGAAGGTAAACGCACTACCATAATTTCTAATTATAGGTCTTTAATCTCCAGGCTAAGAGAATGAAAGAAGAATGGCTAGGAAGAATCAGAGTGGCTTGTGGCCGATATATCTGTTTCTTCTTCAGATTGTAGATTTGCTGAATCTTGAGATGAAGACTCCGCAACAACCATAGCTCTAGTTCTTGAATTCGCAACCATGCCTGCATGATTTACATAGGTTTGCGTCAGTTCTTCTTCACTACTATATTCAGTGTCAAGATCACCGGCGCCTGCTCTCGGTGGAATGTCAGCATCAGTGAGAACTTCATTATTTCTTTCTGACGAAGGGGAACTTGAGGACGATTTTGCAATTGGAGTGGGAACATCCGAACTCATTTTCGAGTCGGTCTTCAAGTCTCTATTCTCGGAGACGAAAGGAGAGGTTTCAGCTTCTTTCTGTCTTTTTTGTTTGTGTTTTTTTTGAGGAGACGTTTTGCGTTTCCTTTGGTTGATGTAAACGCTTGCCAATGTATCAGGCAAAACCTTTTTGGTTACATGTGGGTCTCGCAAATTCAACCTGTTCTTAGTAGAATATTCATTATTAATTGATCCCAATACGTCGCCAGACTCCTCCATTAACTGTGCAACCTTTTCTTTTTTAGCATTCAACACCTGCAAAAATTTATCCTGAAAGTCGTTGATAATGTCAACATTTTCTTTGTTTGTGACTTCGAGCTCCTCTTCTAAATTTGAATTCTCCTTTTGTAACTTTTCAAGGCTGTCTTGAATTACTTCAAGTTTCGATGAAAGGCCATTTCTCTCATTTATGAGAAGATCCATCCAGCTGAACAAGTTCATCGACGCATCTCTGCCGTTTTCTGTGGAGTGTGAATCAGTGTACTTTAAACTGAAGCGTCCTATAATCTGGGGAAGAATTGCCTTAGTCTTTATGTATAAAGTAACTGAATCCGAAGGTAATGGTAATTCCTCACTATCAATCAACTCTTTAGTATTATTATCGTAATATTCAGAATTCGAAATGTATTTTGCACTTAAGGTTAAATCAAACTCTGTGCATTTCAGGTCCCCATCAGCATCAATGGGGAAAAGGGTTTGTGCTATCAAAAACTTTTGATCATCCGTGTAATTACCTCCATTTATGGCTTCAAGACAATTTTCTTTTGTTATTAGCAAATCAAAAGTTCCTTCTGGGCATGCCGCAGTCACAGAAATGTCCTGGAATCCCTCCTTCTCTCTACTCACAGCCTGTGTTAAAAGATACAAGTTACTCTTTTTAATAGAAACAGACGTCTTATCATCCTCGATCACTAGGGGAATTGAGTTTATCTTGCCGGACAAAGGATTCTGAAAGAGCATCAAGTCCTCAATGCAAGCGTTATCTTGAATTCTATATACATATAAGGCCATATAATCATCACGTGTGCACATGAAGCTATAAACTAAAAAAATGGACACCATCCACAGTATATAAGCGCCAAATTATTGGGGTTACTTGCCTCATGAATCAATTCTCGTACTAATGCCTCGATACTAAGTCCTTCAGCAATTAATTTTTCGGCTACCAGACCAACCGCACGTCCACCTTCCGATCCATCCTCGTGTAGCTTCAATTTGCTAACCTCATTTACTTCGCCATCTTGTAGTTTTCGGCGTTTCAAAGGACTCAAGGTCCAAGAATACAACGGATCCCATCGGAGTACATCCAATATTGCTAGAATATGATCCTTATTATTCCTTAGTACTCGATATGTATGCTCACAAGACTTGGTAAATACGCCTCTTACACCAGTGATACCAAAGCCATCCACAATATCTCTTGTTAGTCTAAAGGGAACAGTTTCAGGTATTGGCAACTGCTTACCCTGATCAAAAGAAACGCCTAAGTCTATATGTATCGGCTCCCCTGTATGCTGATCTAATAATATATTGTTGCAATGCCTGTCGCCTAGGCCTAGAATATGACCTAAAATTGAAGTCGCGGCAACTCCTCTAGCATAGCACATGCGGGAGTTGAACCATTCATTAGGTCTTGGAAAGCGATCAAAAAAGAATAATCTCAATACCGGCTTAATTTTGTTCGTAATTTGATTGTATACTTTTATTCTTTCCCTCTTCTCAGAGTTTTGGCATTTCTTCATCTGTTCTCTAGCCTTATCGACTCCAAGAGTATCGAGACAAGTATGATAGGGCTTGATAGCTTCAATAAATGCAATTGAGTTAGGCACAAATTCGATGATGCCAGCTTCCGGACCAAGAGGTACGGCTTTGTATGTCCTCACACGAAGGTTTCTACTTCTGGTATCCTCGTCTTTGGATAACATCTTATTTACTTTTTCAAAAACTTGCTCCATAATAGAGTCCTGTCTTAAGTCATCAGTACCTGATTTCAATAAAACCTTATGAGTCTTACCGTTACTCAAAATAAACGTCAAAATCTTTGGCAAACTTATACCAGAGGTTGCAATCTTTATAACCGGATCGACCTTGATCATCATTGGAACATTCTTGTAGGACTTTGTAAAGTCAACCGGTATGGAGAGGGAAGGAGGAGGGATTCTAGGTAGCTCATTCAACCAGAAATGACCATACTTGACCTTACTCAAATTTATGTCTTTTCCCCTACTTACTCTTTTTTCTGCTAATGCAATTGCTTGATTGCTGAAATCCTCAGTCTCTCCAAGAATTTCTGATATATGAATCCCTCTTCGAGCAACCAAGCTATCCCATAAAGTATTCGATATCTTTATCTTTGATAGCAACACTTCATCAGCGTTCTTCAACGCAAGTGCTTCGTATTTCCTTAATGAGATTAAATTATATAAGGAATGAAATGGATGATCAAAGGCAAGATTCAATATAAGGGAACGTATAATTAATTGAAACAGCGAATCCTCATCAGATAAACGCGAAATAAGCTGAGCACACCAACTGATCATACAATGGCTTGGAAGACGTAAAATATCGTCCTTTATTCCAGGATAGGATATACTCGAGTTTTCCAACCATAGTGCAAAAAATCTGTCAATGCTTTCATCTGAGTGTTCGTCCAATAATACACTCTTGAGATATAACTCAACAGCTTTGGAAGAAAAGTTGTTCAATGATTGCCTTAAAACATTTAAATCCTCATTTTCCGCCATATAATGTAACTTAAGCTTAGAATAGTACTTTTGAGCATTTTTTTTTTCTTGGGGCCCAACCGGCATTTTGCTATAGTGAAGCTTAAGCTCTTCAATTTCCCTACGTTTGTTCTCGACCCTCTTTTCGAGTTTTGATAGTTGTTCATTCGATACTTTGGATTTATATTGTGCCTCACAAAAATTCGCAAAGCTCGCATATACTTTAGAGCTTTGTTGCAAATCCTTCATTGAATGCAAAACCTCGCAAGCCGGCAACACGTGCTTTTCCATTATATTTGTTGCAGAGTCATGATGGGACTTCGCTATCCAGTCCACTAGCTTCGAGCTTATAACACTCATAGGAATATTGAGATCCTCGAGTGGTAAAATTACATCACCCGACATTTCGATCTCTTTCAAAATTTCAATAGGAATTTCAGTTTGTCCGCTGCACCACAAGGTGCAAGCAACATGATATTTCGAAAGGCAATCAATATTATGCCTCATATTATGACTGGTATCAGAAAAGTCTGATTTGGCAATTATATCGATACTCTTTATCGAGGACATCATTTTCTGTTTCATATTGCAATTTCTAGCTATTGTATTATATCGTGTCAACTCATCTAAAGCACATAACTTCAAATTATCGCGACTTAGGTCTGAGCTGCGGCCACTAGTAGCAAGAATATGGAATACAGCTTTCCTTGAGAGAAGTATATTCTCCGAATAATGAAGCCCAGAATTGAGAAACCAACTGGTCTTCGTAACAAATCTCAGTACTCTTTCCTTGAAGTTATTATCTGAATACTCGCAAGCATCTTCAATACTTGTTATGCATGCTAAGGTTGATATCCATTTCTTGAATTGATCTCTAAAAAGCTTCTTATCATGCAATCCTGAGCTAAAGTTACTTCTATGTTTCATCAAATCAATGAAGCCTTCAGTGCAGGCGTTAGGGCTACCATCATTTTCACTTAAATGCCTTAGAACCCTGTATATGGTTTCATGTTGGCCAAGTGTTGAGCCAGGATCAGGTAGTTCCCAGGAATTTAATTTCCATG
Organism: Schwanniomyces etchellsii; assembly: GCA_031081805.1. Taxonomy (NCBI): domain Eukaryota; kingdom Fungi; phylum Ascomycota; class Pichiomycetes; order Serinales; family Debaryomycetaceae; genus Schwanniomyces; species Schwanniomyces etchellsii. The sequence continues at coordinate 327,446 of JARYSY010000002.1, read as the reverse complement.
ACCATTCAAAGGCATCAGAATTTTCACCATGCATAGAACTCGAGTCAATAAGTTTAGGAACACCGAGCATTCCATTCTCTAACATACAATGTATAAGATTGTCGTTACTAGTCATACTATGAGACGAGATTTTCAGATCAAGAATAGCACTTGAAATTTTTAGACCGTCATCGCTATTTGATGTCTTTGTTATTCTTTGAAAAGCATACTCTAAGGTAGTTTCTTCAGGTAACCCATAATACAAGTCTTCTTCGTCTATTCCTTCATATATCTGGGAAAGAATTGGTTTGCAAGTGCCCAAATCTGTTTCCTGATGATCCTTCTGTTCTTCTTCAAATAGCATTAAAGCCGTTCTGAACATTTTACAACTTAGTGCAAGAGGGAAAAAAGATCTCCCATCTATGGAGTTATAAACATCCTCAAAAGCTTTGACTTTCTTTATAGAGCCAAATCTAACAGATAGAAGGATTTCTAAGATTAATCGCTTCCATCTGTAATCTGGAAAATTCACTTTTGCAAAAGTTGCATACAATTGAGAAATCGTGCTAATCGCCCCTCTGTCTCCAATGCCTAAATAAAATATTACAATCTTTGGAAGGTTTAAAGGTGCAAAAGAAGGATCACTGCTTGAAAAAATGGCCAACAATGTTGCAACGTCGGTCTTTTTTTCTAATTCATGCAACAATGTACCACAAAAGCTGGTACTCCAATCTTCAAAAGGAATGGAAGAGAGATCACCTTGTGTCATCAAGATGAAATCAGCAGTATCTGTTCCTATAATTTTACGAGTGCTGCCGTCTCGTAAAGTGAGGCGAAAGAATTGATTAAAATCCAAGGGTATAGCTATGTTTCGATATGACTCTTCGAACTTGTGAAAGCTCAATATTTGCTTGAGTTCCTCAGGGGTATTCTTAAGCTTCCATAGTAATACGCCTATGAGATATTCAGCATAATTTGAAGCCAATATGTGGGGAGATCGAAGAAACAGTGCCACATATTGCAATACAGAGTCAAGAGACCATATATTATCTTCAAACTCGTTCAAGAAACCTAAGTTGATCTCATCCATCTCAGAATTCTTTTCCACCGATTCACCATCTGGAAAATGTAAGTAAAATTCACCCAAATACCTTGCTGTCCATGCAGCAAATTTATCATTCTTTAGCTTGAACACATTTTCATCTACATTCATTAAGATATGTGCTATACTCCTGTCAGGTATGATCCCTCGTAACACTGTGACGTTATTAAAAAGCACTGAGATAAATCTTATCAACATTTTCATGTTTTGTTCAGAGCATAATTTTGAATTATGGGACATTTCATTCAAACATAACTCAATATCATTTGAAGATAACGTCACTTTACTTCCCTTAAGCGCATCAACACAGGATCGAAGTAGACGCTTTACATGGGAATCTATGCCCGTATTTGCGAAACTTTCGACAAGTTTGCATATATTAGCTCCTGGACAGCTTTTATGAGACACCGTTTCCAAATAGGTGAGACAAATGTATAATACAATAGGAGTCATCTCGACCTCGTACTTCCTCAAGAAAGAGGGATTACTAAAAAATAAATCAAAAATTCCCAGTACATCACCAAAGACATCCGAATTTATAAGATAAGGATACAACGAAAAGGCGAATAAATTCAATATCTCAATGAAGAACATACTTTCATAGCCAAAAATAATTGCTATCTTGATTCGCCAGGTGATGGCTTGTGTCTCAGAAACCGATAAAGCCCCATTTAAGTCATCAATCAAATGCCTTATTATGAAGTAAGTAGTACTAGAAGTCCAAAACGATTTATCGGAGTATTTCTCTACTAAATTCTCTATAAGGCTCACTCCAGAATTAAAAGAGATCACAATTTGTCCTGCAGATTCGTGATCAGGGGTATCGCTAAAGCATAGTACTGGAGGAACTTTTTTTCTTTTAGCTAAGCTCGCTATCAATGGTCTGTCAGTTACATCCATCATTCTGAGCGTTTCAATTACAACGAAGATTAGATTTTCCGTAAGATCCTTCTTGTAGCTGGAGCCTAATTTAGTCGCTAGCATATCAAAAATATTATTTCGTATACCATGAGTTGTATAAGAAAGTGGTATCAATAATGGCAAACAATCAGCTGATTGTCTTAATTTGCTTATTCTCAAAAGGTTAGAGATCTGAGATCCAATCTTGCTCCACTTCGTATTTTCTCCTCTTGACGAGTATGCAACAGCCAACAATGCAGTATAGTTTTTAGAATAAAAATCGATCTTATTATCAAAGTCGAAAAACTCATGTGGAAAATCATCCAAGCTGTACCCATATATAAACCAAGATTTTAATAAGTCAAGCCGCAAAGCTTTGAACAAAGACTTTGGCAGAGAAAGATTCAATCGTGTAGCTAATTGTTTAATACAGCAGTTAATATATGGTCTAAATCGAGTTAGCTTGGAGAGTTCGGTCAAGTTGAAAACCACTGAAATGGAAAGTTGAGGAGAACTTATTGATATCAGGCTCAAAAAAATGAAACATGAGGCATAAGCTTCTGGGGAGACAAGGTCTCTCTGGTATAATGCATATATCTCTTTATAGTAAGACATTTGATCTACGATGGAAAGCTTCTTAAAAAAATCTTCAAAGAAAGAACTCATCGCAACCCTCATATAATTACTGCATCTTTCGAATTGCGCTAATAATAGAAGCCCAATGTTTGTGCCATTGAAATCATTATAGCCATATTTCAAAAAGCTTAAGAGAAGTTTCATAAAAGCTACTAAAGCAGATTCTGTGACAACTAAGTTCTTGTTTCCACATAACAAAATCCAACTGGCCAAGTCTTCGAAGTCTTTCTTGAACTCTTCATCTTCAGATTTTGACCACAAAGGAAGCAACAATTGCAAATATTGACACAAATTCACCTGAATCATTTCAGATCTTTCATATTTAATATCAGTTAATGGCTTTTCTCCAACAAGTCTTGTTAACTGTTTAAAAAAACTGATGCGAACATTCTCAATTTTCAAGACTTCCTGACTAAATAGAACTAGCAAGTCATTAAAAAGTTGCAAGAACGAATCATTTGGGCAAAATTTTAAATACTCGCATAGAGTTTCAAAAAATACATCCCCACTAATGGAGAGAGTGGCACAAAAATTAAAGAAAGTTTTCAAAGAAAGTGCTGACCCCACAATATTCTCTAGGGAATCTCTCCGATTGCGCGGAAATGTCTCTCTCTCAAGCATTGACAGCTGCAATGCCGCAGATGCTTCTCTCTCTTTGTTTTCTTTGAGGGCTTTATTAGACCTACTATTGTCTTTATAGATTTCATTTAGGATGAGTTGCAAGTCCTCTTGATCGAAAATTTCAAATAGCCTCCTATTCACTCTCTGATTTGATTTAACGTGACTGAGATCCATAAGAGCGATAATTGACTTTATATGAGGCTTTAAAGAAGTCAACTTTATTTCATCTAGGATCAGGAATAACTCATTATCTAAAGTTGATGGGTGATCCCCATTTCTCAGCTCAGAAGGTTGCAAGCAAACAAGCCATATCATGAAATACAACACAAAATGTTTCTTGGTATAATTCTGAGCTCTTGCTTCTTGAAGGATTCCAATCAATTCTGCGACTATATCTTTCCCATTTGCTATTTTAGGGATCTTAATACCGTCAAGGGTTTCTGGTATCAGCCTATATACTTTTAGTTGCTCATGAGTTATGAAAAAACATAACTCATCTCTAGAGAAAATAAACTGATCCCTATGCTTAGAGAAATACGCAACTCCAGTTTCGAGGTTTGGATCTTGCATGCCAGCTAGCCATGATATAAAGGCGCAACAATCAATGACATCCCTCAAATGTTGCTCAATTTCGTCGTTCACTAATGTATTCCACTTTGAGAAAAACCAGCTATGTGCCCTCGTGGGGATCAAGTATGCTTTGTTCAAACATAATCTATATGATAAAATTGCAATCGCATACCAAAAACGAAAACTTTCCAGACATACAATTGAAGGTCCATTGAGGTCAGCCAAGTCAATGAGATTTTCAGTTTGAGTGATAGTAGACCTGTCGATTGATAATCTCAACTGCAGAATAGATAAGGAGGTCACTAATAAATAGAACAACGAACAAGAAAGCTTACAAGTCACCTTACCTTTTAAAAAAGGGATAATCAGGTTGAAAAGTTGATTAAAGCACTTTACATTGATGCTTGAAAGGTGATCAAGAGTATTCACCGTTAAAGACCAGGACGCAAGCATAGCCCAAAATGCGATGTGTTCAATCTGAAGCTTTTCCATTATCATTTCGTAAAGGTTATTCAAATCAGAATTCTCCAAAGTATTAAATGCCGCATTTAACAAACTTGACTCGCTGATATCTAACTCGCTACTTCTAAAATGGCCGCTTTCACACAGATCGCTACTTTTAAATCTCATAGGATGAATGAGTTCTGTTTGTAAGCCCTCAGTTGACTCAAGAAGAAATATCAATAGTTGAAAGCCCTTTCTATGAATTTCCGTGTCATGTTTTTGATCAATCAATTTGAAACAAAATTCAAAGCATGAATTAGACAGATATAGAAAATAGGCAACATCCTCTAGCCTGTAACGCTTTGTTTCAGGTTGCATTGACCACGAAAGGTCATTATGATTTTCTACTAACTCGAAATCTAAAATCAATCTTTTGATATCATAATAACTTTTGATTAATTTTGACAACCCCACGAGTAGCATCCAGGCATTTCTGTCAATGCTGGATCTATAGTGTAATTGTATCGATGTAAGCTCAAAAACGCTCTTTGGGAGGGTAATATTGTTCTTTATTACGAATGAATCCACCTCTAGTTTGTAGTCTACTGTACCTACCATAGAAAATAAACGCTGAATCAACACTCCTAGATTATAGTGCCAATCTTTCATATGTGAAGTACCCGTGGGGTCGTTGTATTCTAAGAGGTAGTCACTGTTCTCCTGTGTATGCGATGACTCATTCCAGTAATCTTTGTCTGGATGAAAGACATCTATTAGAATATTATGCATGCTATTCAAAGAAATGAATTCAAAAAAGTCGATGTTCAAAGCTTCTAATTGAGACGGAAAAATTTTAACTCCAATTTCAAGAGTCTCAACAGCTGCTCTACTGAGAAAACGTCTATCCTCAGTACAAAGTTGGCGGAATAGTAAGTTCATGATTCTAAAGAATAGTACCGCAAGAAGATTACCTTTTTTTATGTATTTTGAGACCTTCGAAAGTAAAGGTGCAAGCGCCTTATAATTTCTTTCGCTGGACTGAGAATACGTTGAGCGAAGCATGAAAACGTGAAGAGACCCATTCATCAGTACCAAGCACTTGATACTCACCAAAAGCTCTGTGATTAAAGAGTCAAACTTGAAAAATGTTCCCTCAAAGTCCATTGCCAAAATTGATACAAAGCATGTGTAGTCATAAATTTCTTGCCATTCGTCTGAGTTGAGATGTTCTCTAAAGTATGCAGAGCTGAGTATAGTCGAGAATACTTTAGCAAAATCCATAGCGCAAGGCTCAAGGATAGTCTTATCAACAACAAAATATCGTCGTATTTCGCTCACCACAGATAAGAAGGCTTTATACTTGATAGGAGATTTCGAAGTTTCGTCAAGCCTCTCACTCGATACAATAGATTTGCTTACAATCTGCCTCAAACAAGATGATGCTCTCGATAACCTTGCTTCATTTACATGATTCTTATTCTTCACAAAAAGAATCCGTTCATTCTCAACTAAGCAAAATATACCACTAACGATTACATTAAATTGTTTCGAGCTTAAGCCAACATCTGAAATTGAAAGATCTTCTAACAAATTCAAGCCATCATTCCTATCCTTTACTTTACTTGAGCTGATATAAGAAGCAATCTTACTGATATCAAAGTATGACATTGTGCATTTTTCAATATTGAAAAAACTTCTCCAGAAGGCGTAATTCTGCAAGTGGATTCTAAAAGGTGATCAAGCCTCAAAAGTTGTCTGGACCTTCAGTGCGAGTCAGATTCTTGTCCGATATTTTCAATTCTATGGGAGTTTAAACCTATGTAATGTTCGTGATTCAAAAGTTTTATGTAATCCTCTAATTTGGTTCTAATAATCGCGGTGGGGAGCGACCAGCCGGTAAAAAACCTACAGGTAGATAAACAACCTTGGCCAATGGTATGAAATAGAGTATACTAGTTTTGTCTGAAGATAAATTGAGTTACATACTCGTAACAGAAATCACAGAAAAGTAGACCAATATTGTGGGATCGAAACATAAAATTTTGCGATGATTGTGAAGTTCCAAAATGGTAATCGATTGCATCTCAGCTTGTTCCTCCTAGAATAAATGCAGAATATAAAACTTGAAAATGCTCCACCTAGAAGTTGAAGTTCATAAAACAAAGTGTAAATGAGCCAAAATCACCTAAAAAAAATCATACTATTGAATGAGCTACAACTAGGTTCAGATAGTTCAAACTTAATGGATGAGGGCACATGCGAGTGCGACTACTGTGCTTTTATGAGGAAAAATCTACGATTGATGATTGCAAATTTATTTATCGGTATTCTTATCCCATTGACGTGGTCCATAAATGTTTTTATGATTCTATATGCTTTCACTGTATTGTCTCCATCTCCCAGGACAGGATTGAGTGTAAAAGCCGTGCCTTATGACGAGGCATTAATTGGCGAAGTTGGTATTCATGAATCTCAAAAAGAGTTAAGTCATACATGCTCCAGATACAAGGGACAGTCCATTATCTTATATTCACTTGCAAGCATAATTATATACTCAATTATTTTTGTTTTGCTAGTTTATGGTATAATTCATCCTCCAAGAGCACCATATAGAGGATCCTAAGATATTCTCACCAGAGTCAAAATTGCGGCAGATCGAGTCACCAGGAACTTAGTATTTAAGTATAAAGGTAAGTATCTACAATACACGAAATTCAAGGGAGTTAAAATTACCATGTTTACAAAAGAGTCAAGATCATTCTACTCCACAAGTAAGCACTCATTACGCAGAACACCTTTGTATGACTGTCATATCAAGTTAGGGGCTAAGATGGTCCCGTATGCTGGATTCGAGATGCCAGTCTTATATGCGGGTCAGTCACATATCGAATCACACAATTGGGTGAGGAGTAAAGTTGGGTTGTTCGATGTTTCCCATATGCTCCAGCATCGTATCAAAGGTAAGAACGCAGCAGGTTTATTGCAGAAGGTTACTCCGATTGACTTGACTTCATTAGAACCGCACTCCTCTAGTCTTTCTGTCCTTTTGAACGACAAAGGAGGGATAATAGATGATTGCATTATAACAAAGCATGATGAGGAAAGCTACTATATGGTTACGAATGCAGGATGTAGAGAAAAGGATACAGCATTCATAGACGAAGAGTCGAAGAATTTTAACGACGTGGAGCATAGTACATTTGAAAGTACGCTTTTAGCAGTCCAAGGTCCTCAAAGTGCCCCTTTATTGCAAAAGCTCAGCAATTTAGAATTAAATAAATTGACTTTCGGAACAAGTGCTTTTACGAAATTTCCTTCTGTTCTCTCCTCTGAAGTGCATATCGCAAGATGTGGATACACCGGAGAAGATGGTTTCGAGCTTTCGATTCCATCCTCCTCTGCCAATGAAATCAAAGAAGCCCAGGATTTCTTCATGTCTTTGATAGAAGGAAATCCGGATCTTGTGGCACCAATTGGCCTTGCCGCTAGAGATTCTTTGAGGCTAGAAGCTGGGATGTGCCTTTATGGACATGAACTTAATGAATCAACTACACCAATAGAGGCATCATTAACGTGGCTCATTCCAAAGACAAGGCGAAATGAAGATGCTGGATTCAATGGTGCAAAGGAAATTTTGGCACAGATTAAAGACAAATCTCTAGTAAAATCAAGGAGGGTTGGTTTAGTCAGTAAGGGTCCTTCTCCTAGAGAAGGCAACAAGATTTTTGCGGAAGATGGCAAAACAGAAGTAGGTTTTATTACGTCTGGTGCCCCATCTCCAACTCTTGGTGGAAACGTTGCTCAGGGATATGTTAGTAAAAGCCTCAAGATTGGTTCGCCAGCAAAAATTCAAATCAGAGGAAAGCTTAGGGATGCTACCTTAGCGAAAATGCCTTTTGTTCCTAACCACTTCTACAGAGGTTGATATGCATGCTAATCGCTCGATTAGGACTGAACTGCTTTCTTTATGCTATGATTAAGCCCTTGTTCCAAGGAATAAACTGAAGCTCCAAAGCAAGCGGGCGTAAGGTTACATAGCATTTGTAGTTACAACCTTCCTGCTGTGTGTATAATGGATTGCGTCATATGAGATCATAAGTTACGATCGTATGCTAGTATATTAGTTGAAGCATCATTTTACGCTCAACAGACTGAAAACTCTGGTAGTATATACTATGTATGTTCATTTTCATGAGAAAAAGGTCTATATGTGCATTAAATGAAGTTTCGTAAAGAATGAAAATAAAATGATTGAGTACTTTGGCATCAGGCCCTCAATTTTAAGCTTTTAAAGCTAATGCTATCAATAAGTCCTCTATCTCAAAACAGACAACTGTCTTGAGCTTTGAGGTCTCCAGATTCTAGTAGATTTGATTTAGGAAAATTTGAAAAGTACCATTTCTTGTCTAAGTGAACTTTCTGAGAATCGTAGTAAGATTTTATTGCAAACAAGTAGAGAAGTTTGAGCGTGGAAAGAAAAAGAAGTCTTATCTACGGGAATCAATTAAACTAATGTCAATGATTTAAAACTCAAACTTGCTTCCAGTGTCTTCCAGTCTACTTTCACATGTATCATTCACCAATTAGTATTGTTTTATGGGTTAATGAAGTCACAGCGGAGCACAATGTTGAAGCTACTGGCTCCACGGTTCTTTTGTGTACTACGAACATGCTACGCGGCATGAGCTTCTCGCACCTACCGATCAGCGCCTCTATTAGCCATATGTGCATAGCTCGCGACAGAAGCTTGAGGGCATTCATACTTGTTCCCAAGGAGCTTGAGTAATTATTTATGGAGGCTCTACGTTAGGATAAACTTCAGGTCATTCTTTGTCGTAAGGATTCTTTTTTATGAAAGCTAGAAAGTACTTAGTCACCAGTGCTACGCCAACACAATGTTAAATGAACCTCTAAGAAATTTAATCTTTAAGGATTCTGTATATTGAACACTTACTTTGTATGGAATGTACTATTATGTCCAAGAATGGGCGTCGTTCAAATGATGCGAATGTAAGATGCCAGTTTATTTCCACACGTAGTACCGCGTTTTGAACTTATTATACACAGACAGGAATGGTAGATTGCGAGATTCGCAATCTATACCTGATGTATTAATTCACGTTATTAGAATATTCTTAATTTGGATACGTGTGGAAGGAGCCGAATTTGTGATAAAACCGATAGTTATTCAATTTAAGATACAAATCTCTCGTGGAGGAAAATTTTGGTTTAATAAAGGCCTTACTATTTTTACTGTAAGATTTTGGGAAAAATCGGTTCGTTATGGTATATACTTCAAATCCACTGAGATCTCCACTGAGGTCACCACTGAAATCGCCGCTGAAGTCATTTCTGAGGTCCTTACTGAGATCACCGCTGAGATCTCCATTGTCTCTGAAGTGTCATATTGAAAATCAAAGACCTCAGAGTTCATGTGGCTTAGAGAAGAGTACCATGGAATCTCCTTTCTATAATCGAAAGCTCAAGCTCGAGCCTAATACAGAAACTGACGACAAACAACGCTCTCCTTTTCTGAACAGCAGAAGCCCTACTAAAGCACGTAGCACTTCTCCAATCAAACCGGGATTTACTATTTTTGAAGATGAGGTCTATTACAGGGATACAATGGACTTCGACGAGATTCAGTCCACTCCCGTCGCAGATAAGGAGAATGATGGTAAGATAACTCAAAAAACGCATAACAATAATCAGTACAACAAAGAAAATGTACTTCAACCACTGGCCAAAAATAGTCACGAAATACAAAAAAGGATGAATCCCACCAGAAAGCCTCTTGGACCCTTGAGCATCTGTGATTTTCCTGGCCATATAAGAACTTCATCTTCCAGCATGCAACTAAAAGAAGTTTATTGTCCTCCGAATTTCAGTAATGAACAAAAATCGACCCATCGATTTAATAAGATACCTTGCTATGTCACTCCCTCTAGAAGAAACAATAAACATGACTATATTGTTTCAAAATACTTGGTGAAATCTTACGACGAAGATGAAGATGAGGTGGAACGTACATTAGAGAGTAAATGTAAACTCTTCGGACGAACAAGGTCTTACTCAGTTGGTAAAAATGCTTTGAAACGACCCCTCATAAAGAAAAATGGATTTTCAATTTTAACAAACTGATTCTTACTAATCGACGCTTTGCAATTTTTTTCTTGATTTAGGTTTATCTATTCCCATTTACATACCCTTTCGTAACCATTTAGCATTCATATAGTTGTGTTTATGTTAGTATCAACTAATCACGTGATGACAATACTATGTACGTTTTTCAACGACGCTTTTTCATCGAAGACGGGCTTCAGAGGTAGCCAAGAAAGAAGATGTCTAATTCAATAATACAAGCATTTAAGAGCTTGAATATTGCGAATATTTCTAATGCTTCAGAGCATAGTAATATTTATGAAGTTTCATTCCAGTATTTATCTATCGTGAAGGAATTCAAAGACTCTGCATCATTTCAAGTTTGTCTAGTGGCCTTAATAAATTTGGAGAGGTATCAAAAGGCGTTGGAACTCATCAATAAAGTCCCTGGTGAATTTCAGAATGACTGTTTGGTTGAGAAGGCATATGTGTTCTATAAAACGGGGCACACTGAAGATCTTTTATCTCTTTACAGAACACTTGACAAGATTGAGAATTCAGTAATGGCCAGAGCAATAAAGCACATAGTTGCTCAAGATTATTATAGAAATGGTTTCACTTCGAAAGCTTTGGACATATATAGAGATCTCATTCAAACTAACAAGGATATTGACAATTCACTAGACTTGGCTTGCAATGAGAGAGCTATTATATATCAGCTCAAAGTTATGGAAGATCTTTCTGAGTCTCCACATGACGAATCAAACATTGATGAATCGTACGATTTTCTTTTAAATGATTCTTTGATTCATTTAGCCAATGGTCAAGTTAAAGCTGCGCAGGTGTTACTAAAGAATGCTGAGACAAAGTGCCGCGCTCAGAATGAGAGAGACATGTCTGCTGAGGATCTTAGCTATGAACTTGCTCCCATCAAGTTGACGGAAGCTTACATTCATCTCCTCAATCACAATAATACTGAGACTATCAGGATATTAGAGACCCTTAAGTTGGAAGGGATAAATGATCCTGTGATCCGAATGATTATAAACAACAATTTGTACGCAGCTAAAAATAATGATGGTATTAATCCCAACTTAATAGAGCGTGAAATTTTTACTGGTTTTACGGACTATCCTTTGCAATTGAAGCTCACCAGGCCACAGTTTAAGGTATTCATGAAGAATCATTTTCTGTTGGCTTTTGCAACAGGTACTTTGTCTAGTAGATCTTCTTATTTGAGCTCTAGCTTTATGGAGAAATGGTTAAAAGTATTTCCTGGTGATTTGACACCATTCTTGTATAAAGTGCTTCTCCATCTCCAAATTGGAAGGCAAGAGTTATCATTGAGCTCCTCTGCTAAACAGATATCTCGCAAACTCTTCAAGTTTATAAACTCATGCCCTGGGCTGTTTTCAGAATTGCATTTGGCTGCTGCATTACTTTTGGCTTCTTTAAATTTCAAGGAGGAACATTTCAGCCAGTCTATTACAATGTTCGAAAAGATTATTTCCAAGCAAGCAGAAGAATCGAAGTTTACTACTGTTTTAGTTGGTGTGCTTGTCACAATGTATGAGCGTACTGGTATGACTGCGAAGATCGAGCCTCTTTTTATTGGTCTCGCTGACAAGCTCTTAAGAGAAGACAGGAGTTTCCTAAATGATAAAAAGCACTTTGATTTCTTCAAGGAAATAGGGTTTCGCTTGTTTCTTCTCAAAAACGAAGAAGTCTCTAAGAAGATTTTTGAGACTCTATATCAAGTTAACCCTGATGACGTGTTACTACAGGTTGCTTTAGGTGTTTCTTCCGAGGAAAAGTTGACATCATGTGCTAAACTCTACGAAAACACTCCTTCTGTAGAACAGTTACTTTCTATTGATATAGGGGATTTGAAGACTAAAAGACAGGAAAGGGCCACAAGTCATAGGCATATTAAGAAGGCTGCAAAAGTTTCGAAAAAATCTTCTAGACCAAAGTTTTCCGCGAATAAAAATTTTATTTCAGAATCAGAATTTAATCCCGACTCTTTGGACCCTGAGAGATGGTATCCTATGAAACTAAGGTCATATTACAAGCCCTCTAAAAAGGATCTTAAAAAATCGGGCGGTCATCAAGGTGCTTTAAATTCTACGCCTCCCATAGCTTCTGTTAGCAATTCTCAAACGAATAGATCAAAGAAGAAGAAGAAGAATAAGAAATAGGTAAATAATACGTCGATTTAACTTATAAGTCAAGTGCGGCCATCAGCGAGAAAAATAGTCTAGATGGTCCGTAATGCCGTGTAACCTTCTAGCATCGTTTTAAGTGCGCGACTTCCTCGGTGTTTCTATAAAGCTGAAAATTCCAAAAATGGAAGTTCAGTCCAGGAAGCCAAATCCTACATTTCAAAGCGATTTTAGTTCATAGTTTCATGCGGAAAGAGATAACATATATAGAAGAGATATATTATAATTTTTTTGGCTCAATGAAATTTGAATCTAAGTGTGGTGAGAGCTATGCTTAAATTTTATGGAGTATAACTTATTTAACATTCGAGATGCAAGCAAATCATAATATAAACAACAACACTGTGGAGAACAAACACCAAGGTATTCGTGTGCTCAAGTTAGAGGATACTGATAAAGCAGCAAGAACCTTATTAGAAGCATTTTCTGAGGATGATTTGGCGAATTTACTTTTCTCCCACGTAAAAGATCCTGTTCAGAAAAAATATTTAGAATTTGAGTTGTACAAGGCCTATGTGAAGCAGCACATTATCCTGGGAATTAGTCTTGGAATTGGAGAAGGCGAGAATGATTTTGAAACAGTCGCTCTCTGGTCTGTGCCTTTTATTGATGGCATTGAATCTCTCACGACGTTATTAGAAGCCGGATACGGTGACATTTGGAAAATGAACGATAAAGTAGGTCGCGATAAGATTTTTTATGGGATGCTTCCACTACTTCATGATAGCTGCGAAAGAATTATCAGTAATGATTCAAGATTCGCTAATAAAGGGATATTCACCTTGGTTTACCTCGGAACTGTGAAAAGAGGAAGAGGGAAAGGAAACGTTAGACGAATGTTTGATTTTATGTTCGAGAACTTCATTGACCGAAGTCCCGATTCAATTGCATACTTAGAGAGTTCAAGTCCTACGAATATTCCAATCTACAACAAATTCGGCTTCCATTTTTATGAAGATATCACTTTAGGAAATCCTGAGAAAAAAGATGCTGTCGCAGGTGAAGATTATGCACATATGAATATAATGATTAGAGCATATAAAGCACATGACTGGACAAAGGATGAAAATAATATCGAAGGAAAACTATAATAATATCATGGTAAGGTATATACAGGTGTGCAGATATAGGAGTATAGAATTAATAGTTTATTCATCTAAAGACAAGACACTTTTTTGAGAAGGTAACGTTTGATGCTCAAATTCCTCTTTTGCTTTTGAGCGAAGTCTCTCCTCCTGTTCTTTAGTAAGCCTTTTCACAACTTGCTCTGGTGGTACAAACCTGAATTTTCCAAAACCAAATTCACGATCCGATACTTTATTCAACACATAAAGTTGAGATCTGACGTAGCCTACTAACGCTTCTATATGCCTCAAGTCAACACTGAGATCTCCGTTAAATACATTACGCCAAAGTGCACTGGCAAGAGTGATATCATCTGTAACGAGGCCCTCATCATATGAAAAGACCGCACCTAGTAACTGAGTGTGGAAGTCTTTTAAATATCCTTCAATTATTCTGTTTGACTTTATGTTCAATTCTTCGGCCATTCTTAGTTCCATGTCTCTGAATATCCTGTCGACTAACTTCTGCTGATAATTACGACCATACTTGAATGGCATGGCCCTCATTCGGACCGAGAGTATCCAGTAGTGCAAAATGGTTATTTGGAACTGTTGGGAAAATGTCATCGGTAATTTCAAGGTCTCATAGTAAAATCTGGCTGTGTCAGATAAAGGCTCTCCAGGATAAAATAGGGCTTGCTTCTTACATTCTCCAAAATAATATGACCCGGCAACAGGGCCAGCTCGAGACTTATCCATATCCACTCCGAATATTTTGATTACCCATTGTCCAACATCTTGTTTGAATTTTGACATCCTGAAGTTTGGATCGTTCTCAATTTTATTATCCGACTTAAATGGGGACTTGGATTTAGCTTGACGTATCTTGGCATTAGTTGGCTGCTCTCTGTGAGGCAAGTTGGAATCCTTCGCTATTTCGACTGGTGAACTGATTTCATAATCTTTCTTTTGAGCTAAGTAGCTGTTAACATTATGAAAGCCTAGGAGACATCCCGTGGAGAAGCTGCGCCCAACATTGCCTGATGAGTAGAGCTTGATGTTCCTAACAATTAACGACATTAATAATCCCCTTACCTTCACTTCGAGCTCTCACGTAGAGAAGAAAATTAGAATTTTCAGAAACATCAATAAAAAAAAAAAAAAAAATTACATAATCAGATATGTATTTGCTCTATCAAATGATTTCTATTTCTAATCTATAAAAGTTTCTCAGTACTATTACGCAAATACCTTATCAAATTCTGTAAAGACGAATCTATACCTAACGTCTCCTTTATTACATCTGTCCAAAGCAGTGGCGCAGTTTTCTGAAGAAATAGGAACTTCCTCGACCCAAGGCTTAACACCTTGCTCCGATGCCAACTTCAACATTGTTTCGGCTTCCTTCTTCGATCCAAGTAAAGATGAACCAAGAAGACATGCACTTGCAGTGAAACTGAAAGGACTAACTTGGAAAGTATCACGCGCTGGTGGTAATCCTACGGAAACAAACTTCGCATCCACTTTCAACACTGATAAGTAATCATTCAAGTTCATCCCTTCAATACCCGAGGCACAGTTCAAAATGAAATCAAAGGAATCCGCGTATGAAGTTTTCCAGTCCAGCTCTTCCCCAGTAGCAATCAAAGAAGAAGCTCCCATGCTCATGGCTTGTTTCTTCTTGGATGATGACCTAGAAAAGGCGATAACATTGGCTCCCAAAGCCTTCGCAAACTGAAGTGCTAAGTGTCCCAAACCACCAATTCCAATGATACCAACTGTCTTCCCCTTCGCATCGTAACCAATGTTCCTCACCAATGGTGAGAAGACCGTTAATCCTGCGCACATAAGGGGAGCTGCATGAACTGTTTCAAGAGAATCTGGAATCTTGAACACAAACTGCTCGTGGGCAATGGAATGCGAAGAGTAACCACCTTGCGTGTAGTAGTCGAAGTCTGCGTCATAGGAGTTGTATGTGCTTACTCTGGAGAAACAGTACTGTTCATTGTCGCTATGACATCTTCCACATTTCATGCACGATGAGCACGCTGCACCAATACCGCACCTATCTCCTATCTTGAACTCACTTACCTCACTTCCGACCGCCATCACGTGGCCAATGATTTCATGGCCCACTACCTGGTCATCTCTCAACAAGGGCGACCAGTTCTCCTGGAGGGTGTGGATATCTGTTCCACATAATCCACAGGCTATGTTCTTCAACAAGATATCGTGTGGCCCTAATTCCTTTCTCTTGTACTCAATAAGATGTAACTTGTTCCAGTTTTCTTTGTTTTCGATACCGAATCCTTTGAAGTTTTCAGGAATTGTCATTTTGCAATATAATGGCTGAAATCTATATTTGATCTACCTTCAAGTTGTATAGTCACCTTAAATATAATCTTATATTTGATCAATTTCTTCTGGGCTATCTGCTAGTATTTATAGTTTGCGTACCGAGAGTCGTTAACGTTCTGACCTTCACATAGTATGCAATCTTAGATATTCTCGCGCTTAATGAAGCCTACTTTGTGCACAACACAACATAGTTTACACCAGCGTTCTCTTTTTTTTACTACTTATGCGCGGTAATGTTCGCCTATCATAGCGATCACACCTTCTATGCCTGACAAAAGATATCGTATCTTTGCCAAAAGTCACCGGTAAGTCACGCTTATACCGGAATTGAATCAAGTAACAGCCACAAAGATCATCGTAACACAAAACCCGAGTATCAGCTTTCTGTTTACGCCGAAATGATTCGAATACTTTTGTCAAAGAGACATGCATTATTGAGTGGACACTACTGAAAATCTATCATTACTATACCGCAAATTATCGCAAATTATTACCATAATAAAGGAAACTAGATAAGTTACACAGCTAGAAATAGGCTGCTATTGGTATAAAGTGTTTATGCTGTAATTCGGACATAAATTGGCATATTTAAGATAAATGAGATGGTTCTATACAAAAGAAAACAAGTTGTGTTTAGCAGGCCGCCTGCATTGCCAGATGACTTGAACAAAGAGGTGTTTTACATTCCAGCTACGAAGGAGTGGTTTTTCGATTATGACGAGTATTTGCAGAAGATGGATTACTACAACAGAAGAAAGTTTGTGTGTGAAATCACCGGAAATTCGTGCTTAACGTTTTTTCAGGCGCTAGAGAGCGAGAATAAGGAAATAAAGGGCGTGGAGCGCAAGTTTCCTGAAGCACTTCGAGAGCATATATTACGCTTTTTGCAATTCAATCGCATTACTCGCTTAGATCAGCTTGTTGACAAAGTTTACCTGGTTTTTAAAAATGAGTATTACCCCGGAGAAACAGTATACTTGAAAGGCTCCATTCTGAGTACAGATTCGAGCGACCATGGTGCTCGTCATCGATGTACGATCAAAGAGAAAATACAATACAGTAATCCCACTGACGGGGCCTTGACAAAGTACTTGATCGTTCGTTTAGGCGATATGAAAGAGTCCATCGTAGGAAGCGATAAAATCACAAGAGATAGAAACCATTTCACAAAATGGTTAATTAAAACTTTTATAAAACTTACGATGACTAGGTCTCATAAGGTAGGTGCTCCTTGGGTCGTTAAGAACAAATACGCTGATATTTATAACATCCCTCGAAAGTATCCAGATGATTTGAAGCATTTTGAATCTACAACGCCGAGTGGTGACATCTTGTATGGGGAAGGAATATCTCCCGCTCCACCATCGTATTTAGATGAGGAGAAAAAGACTAACAAGAGAAGTGCACATGTGTCCGGAGAAGGGAGAAAAAAGATGAAGTCATCCAAATCCAAGGGACCAGAGGAAGAAATCGAAAAGATGACTACGGAATATTACGAGAAGACATATCCCTTACACCATGAGCCTGAGGTCGCAAATCTGGGAGCTACTCCTGATGAAAAGGGAGTATCGTTACCGAGTGCGAGTGCACAGAAAAAGCAGCTTACAGATGACTTGGATCTAAAATTCAATTTGCAATATCATAAGCCACTTCCAAAACCATTGATTATACCGAATAATGCAAAAGACCTTATAACAGATAATGATGACCCAGATATGAATCCCAAGTTTTGCCAGCGAACGTTAAACTCAGTCCAGGAGGCGTTAGAATGCTGGGTCTTTATGAACGTTTATCATAAGGTGTTGCTACTTGATACCTTCACCTTTGATGACTTCATATATGCTATGGGATGGAATATTGACCAATACAAATATGTTGGACGTTGCCAATTATTAGACGAGATTTGGTGTGGGATACTCGGTGCTATTGTGTCAAATACGTTACCAAAGAATCCTAAACCTAATCAGGAGCAAGATTATGAACTTATGATTAATTTGCCGGAAATTAATGTTGAAAACGCTGTAACGAATGACGAGCTGGAAACTGATATGATGGAAACGGAGGAAGATAACGAGAATGAAGCTAAACTTGAGGACCATTTAATGGACTCTAATGTAAGTCATGCCGAAATCGATGTACAAGCCGACTCTGGTGATGGTGTGGATAAGAATGAAAGTAATTCGAATGGATTAAATGGGGTGAGCGATAAAGCTTCACAAAATGGAGAGGGCGAAACTGATGGGCTAAGCGAGAAAACTGAGGATGAAGATGCCCATTTGACGCACCAAGCATACATTGCCATGAACTATAGAAACGTACCGTGGTACGAACGTCTTCGTAAAAGAAATTTCAAGGACGGGAACTGGCAGTGTATATTGCTTGGTGTTCTTTCCTTACTAGAACATGTGAATGAATTTAAGGAAATAATTATGCATACTTTTGAAACCTTAGCCCCGCTTGGTATGTCACCATCTGCTAGTACAGTGTTGAATCAGTTTTACGAAAGCCTTGACATTGACTCCAGAATCAAAGTTTTGAATATTCTTGTGACCTTGTTGATAGATAGCAAAGTTGTCCGAAAATACATTGATGAATGTCTTGATGCTTCCACTACTTTAAGAAGAAATCGGTTGGATATTATAAGGGATTATAAGATGACATGGGACGTCGCGCAGAAATTGAACATAGAAGTTAGGGAAATGCTACAAGAAGAGAAAGAAAGTAACAAGGCCAAAAAGAAAGTGAAAACTAATTCAAAAGATAGCCAAACTAAAGAAAAAGCAGGAATGTCACCTGTCGCTAATGATGCTAACAAAAAAAGGCCCAAGCTAAATTTGAACATATCTGAAATGTCTCAAAAAGAAACCCGACTTGCAGAAAAGAATAAGGAATTCAGAGATATATGGGAGCGTCGTAAGGCGGCAATAATAAAGTTAAACGAGTTAAGGCAAAATAAAAGAGAAATAGAAAAACAATTGAATGAGCTCGACTGTCAACGTGTGAAACTTCTAGGCAAAGATCGATTTTATAATAGATACTGGTGGTTCGAAAATAACGGACTCCCTACTTTGTATTCTGGACCGAATGATGATGATGAGGAAGCTCAAGAGGAAGAAGATGATGGACAAGACAATGATGTTCTGGAAGAAACATATTTAATGGGAAGGCTTTGGGTGCAAGGTCCCTCTAGAAATGACCTATCATCTCATTTTGTAGCTTCCGACTTGCAAGTGATTGCGCAATTAACCTCAATGACTGGTTATGTTTCTCATTTGGACTATGACTCTTTAAATGACAAACAAGCACAGGCGGAGGAGGAATCATTAAAATCTCGTAAACCACATGAGATTGGATACATACAATATCCCAAAGAGTTTCAAGAGCTATGTGAGAAATATTTAAGATTAAGGTTTAAATCTGATTTTGTTTCGAGAACGTATGAAAATTCACTGCGTGAAGATGTCGTTTTGAATCAATATGGTGGTCTCACTACTTCTTCGCTTTCCGTTTCATTGACTCCTCTTCAAAGAAGGGCCTTAGAAGAAAGTCCAGATCCTTTATTTGAAGGCGTATGTTGGAGATATTACGACAATGTAGAAGATGTGAATCGCCTAATAGAATGGTTGAACCCTTGGGGTCGCCGAGAGTCATTATTAAAAAAAGAACTTCAATTTGTCCGTGATGCCATTGAAAATAGTATTGAAGCTCGAAGGAATGCCCTTGGAATCGATTTAGTTGAATTACAGTCTGAAAGGGCCCTTGAAACTTCAGATGAGACGTCTCCAAACGAGACTAAAAAGGATCAAGCCGACGAATTCAATACTCCAGAAGTTGAGATAGAGAATGGAGAAAGTAGCATTGAGAATAATTTGGATAATGAAGACAATTCTCGAAATAAAAATGCAATTAAAACATTGACTGATAAAGACGTTGAAAAACCCTTCGCTAAGGAGATGAGCTCCTTCAAAGCTGACTGGGCCAATTTGGAGAAAGAGCAGAGTGACAGAGATCTAACAAGAGTACTCGAATGGGTCAACTCTATGGCCATTAATAAACTAGAAAAATCGCTCTACGAAGGTGGGGATAAATTCAAGATCAAGAACTCTCGTAAGTAAAATTATAGACATTAAATTATATTCTCTGTCGCTTATGTCGTTCATTCCTTTCGTAAGACAGCTCTGGATGTCCTCGTTCATTTCTTGTAGCATTAACTATCTCCTCAAGTCTATCTCTTTTCTTTCGTTGTTCTTTGGCTGTAAGATCTGCTATCATTCTGTTACGAATTTTTATTTCTTCCCTAGCTTCACTATCTGCTGCCTCCAAAGCGCTCGCAAGATTCGCCAGCCTTAATAAAGACTCTTCATCATAAATATCCGTTTCTCTTCCAGCATTTGCAACTTTCACTCTTTTCTCAAGAGGAATAGTAAAGCCTTGATTATTTTTCCAATTAGAAAGAGCTGCAGGTATCCGCCACTTTTCTTTCTCTTCCTTTGTGATATTCACCGTCGGTTTTTTTCGCAAAACTGGAGGCGGTGGTGAGGGTTCTTTGTGTCTATTCTTTCTTAGTTTGAATTTAGGTGGTAACATAGGATCTTCCCGTAAATCGCTTATCTCTATTATTTTCTCATCGACCTCATTTCCATTATCTCTTTCGACACCCGAGAACGATACGTACTTTTTGCCGGATTCCTTAGTTCTTTCATCTGAATTTCCTAGTTTACTTTCAACAATATTTTGAAACACGGCCTTTGTTTCTTCAAGGCAGCTTCGTAAAGAAGCATCTGGACTAGTCTCAAGAGTATATCTTGGAAAATAATGTTTCATATTCGGGTAACGCACCTTTAGCGGTATTGTATCTTCGTAGGTCGCCTGTATCCTTGTCTTGCGAGGCTTTCTGCCCTGAATAATGCTCTTCTTGTTCTCAGTTGGTCCATCAACAATAGATCGAGTAGCGCTCAAAATCGGCTCATCCTGGAAGTCACTGCTATTTGATCCCTCAATGGATATGAGTATTCTATTGTCATTGGAATGTCGCTTGCTTTGATCGAAATCTATATCTACCTCTTCCACATGCTTGGGCTTAGGTAGTAGTGAGCTTAACATCTTACTCAACTATAGCTTATGAGGATTGCTTCATTTTTAGTTCTAAAGACTGTATATAAATTTTAAATCTAGACTTAAAACAAACCGTACTTTTGACAAGTAGAGAACACCCATACTACAAACTTATTAACTTTGATTGAACTGATTTTGTTTTCATCCACGGGAGCGTCAAACTCTAGTTCTTCATCAGTTACCCTCTTAACTCCCAGTAAGCAATTGAAGATTCTAAATAGAGCATAAATTATTCTTTGAGACCAAGAAAGCCTGACAACACTTTCATCGCCCAGTGGGTCTTTGTCGGTAGGCTCTGAGGTTAGTCTAGTAAGCTCTGAGACCAACTCCTCATCGTCAGGTTTCCATCCACCTGCTTTCATCTGATAATTCACCATATCATCTGGGTAATCTGTGATAATGCCACAATCCAGAAGACGGAACACACGTTTCAAACTTTTGAAGTAGTCAAGCTGAGAAGTACTATTGATTGTCCAAGTACACAATTTGAGTTTTTGTCTCAAGAGATTAGGCAAAAATGTCTTGAGAAAACTGTTTGACCATGTCAGCAAATACAAAATCGAAATTCCTGTAACTTTAAAATGTCTGCGGTTGCTTGGAAGGGAGTCCACAAAGTCATTGTAGTGAACATAGTGAATAGAATCTCTCCAAGAAAAAGATATGTGAAAAATGTCAAGCTGATTATTCTTCGACTCTCCATCGGCGCCAAACACATCCTGGAAATATGGGTCTTGATTCATAAATTTTATAATTTTTAGATCCCAAATTCCAAGCAGAACCCGTTGCAGCCACCATTCTATATCATTTCGTACCAGCAATAGGTCCTTGATCAAAATTTTAACGATTTTCGCTGGATTAAACTTCTTGATATCTAGCATCACCTTGTAATCCTTTGACCCGTGCAGATCAACAAACATTTCGAACCATTTTAGAAACTGCTTGAAGGTGACCAATTTCTCTCCTGAATGAATTGTCTGTAAATCTTTCAATTCATCGAAATTTGTCTGCATTATGTTGAAGTTTGTCTCGCCTTTGTTCACATCGCAAAATATTCTCCTAGTACTAATATCGTGAGATATAACTAGAATATCATCCATAGTTAGCCAAACATCAGTTTCGATCCCTTCTGCCCCACACTCATAACATTTTTCGAAAGCCTCAATGGTATTTTCAACATACTTGCCCTTAAATCCTCTATGCCCATAAACGGCTACTTGGTCCACACTCATCTTGGTTGTCCCCTATATGTAAATCTATACTAATTATAACCTTCAAAGATTTATCTCCACATGAATATAATTATATGTAAATATATTTATAGCCATGTGCTCTTCAATGAGTATATATGTACATGTGCACAAAGATTGCGAAATTGGCCTACGTCAGTTGCGTCGGATTCTATAACTTTGTGCGTCATACCATAAGCGAACATACAGATCTAGAACTTTTTGGAGAATACATAATTAAGTTTAGCTATAGCTTGTTATTGTTAATATTCAGTTTCGAAGAAGCGTATTGATCAACAACAGTTTTAAGAAGTTGGAATGATATAGATGCAGCTAATGGAAGCATAATTCCATCGGGATTTGGTAATAATTCTTCGCTTTCGGGCATCAAAGACTTAACGAATTCTGTGTCAAACCATTTCGCATCCGCGAGTTCCTTGTCGTGGTCTAAGCGAATTATCTCGTTAATTCCGTTGAACTCCACAACAGCAACGCATCCTATCATTAAATTACTTGGGTAAGGCCAGGGCTGAGAACAGATAATATTGACCGAAGAACAGACTACGCCTGTCTCTTCCCAAATCTCTCTCTTTGTCGCGACTTCTATAGTTTCTGACGGCTCAATAAAACCTGCAGTACAGGAGTACATTTTACTCTGCACGTGCCTCTTATTGAGAGATAGTAGTACTTTAGACCTCTCAGGATTCGTTACTGCCGTGATCACAACTGTATCAGTCCGGGGGAAAGATACATTCGACACGGTAGCACTACGGACAGGACAGATAAAGCAGACATGGCCATCCTCTGATTTACTTTCCTGCTCATTCGTGCACTTTAGCTTTCCACCCGCATGTATTGGCACGACGGTAGAGCCACAGCCAGGGCAGAACCTGTTCCTGTGAAGCCAGTCCAAAAACATTTTTCCATGAGAATACAAGGCGGCATCTTTCGGCGTGAAACTAAAAAAATGCTTTCTGGAATACGTGAAGATTAGCATATCCGGCGACGCATCGAGATTTTCCATTGCTAGGTCAAAAATTGCACTTCTGAGCGTTTGAATGCCCGTTAAGTCTACCGCGTAATAGGGTATACCTTGGTATCGTCCCTGGAAATCCAAGAATTTTTCACTCCCATCTTCGGTGTCTTCCGTAGCCTTCAATGCCAGAAGGTTCAAGCCCACGCTTTCGTCCTCTAAGCCCAAAAAAACAAAGCCAGCCTTATTCTGGCGTGTATCCTTGCTTTGTTCTCTGTTGTCCTTGCTCCATTCTTCTAATGTGTTTCTCCACGTTTCACTTGAAAGCAATCCCTTTCTCATATACTTCAATTGCCAACTACCATTTGTAAGAATCACGAGCTTTCCATCATCTTTCTTCAGTACCAACGGGTTAGAGTTTTCGAAAAAGATAAATCTAGTTGAAGGGTGAAGAAGTGTATTGGTAATAAAATCTGGGTCTTCCCTCAAAAACGACACTCTGTTGAGTGCTTCAGATCCAAAGTATACATCATTCGCAGATTGTTCAGCGGACATCTCAGACATTCTATATGCTTCCACTTTATCTCTATGATACTGAGAATGGAACCTTTTAATGCCTAAATGGAACCTTGGATTCTTGATTCTAAGCATATGTCAAGATAGTAGCTTTAGTTCGCGAGGAAAATAGTTTGATTCTATATACACACCTATATATGTTGAAGATAAGTCCAATGTAACTCTATTTCAGTATTGGATGACAACTACAAGACATCCTAGAATGAATGAAACAGATAATTAATCTTCCTAGGCCGTATATTCTATGCATACCAATGAATTTAGGTAAGTAGATAAAGTAAACCTAGGGGAATGTAAACGCTGACAAGAACCACTCACTAGACTAAGTGAATTTCTAGAAAAATTATGCTTTCATTTAAATACTTATTGAGTTAATGTTTCCAATTATTTACAAGAATGTATGATGATATTATGTGCTATTGAATGTCAGTAATCAAATCCAAAATGAATGAGTTCAACAATTTCAGGGTACGATCTTTTCTTCAGTTTAACTCAGAAGTCTAACGTCTAAAAATCTTTCCTATCATCATTCAGGTTGAAATAGTTCGAAAATATACATACCTTTTGTTTATTCTTCAAGCATTCGGGAATCTCGCCCGCAGTTTACCTGAACTTGAATACTCTATCGATGTTAGTCAAAAATACTTGAAAATATCAGTGGTGTTATCAGATATGTTGATTGTGTCAGCATTGGTTTTCCTAAGAAGTCAAGCGTTATATAAATCAAAAAGTCATCATTACAACCACCAGAAATATGCATAATACTTACATTAGAATGTGGTGACTAACCCAAAGGAACTCCTGACTTTACAATTTTTGGAAGACCCTTTACCCACGACTTGCCAGTTTTCTTATCTATAATAACAAAAACTCTACCAGACTGCCTCATTCGGCCAGTTCTCCCTATCCTGTGGACTAAATCTACTGATGTGTTGGGCAAGTCCATCAATATAACATTCTTAATTCCTGAAAAGTTCAATCCTCGCGCAAGTAAATCTGTAGTAATTAGAACCTTTATTTTTGATGAATCACTATCATCTTCAAGCCTAGTTGCGGGATTAATAAAGGGCTCGATGATTTTAGTCCTTTCCTCAGGGCTGTTTCGTCCAGTTACTCCCAAAATGTCCTCGTGCCTATGACCAAATCTCGTAATCAATGTATCTACCAAAGGCTGAACATCTTTCTTTTCATTAACGAAAACCAATATACGCTTAACATAACCATGCTCTGTGCCATCCTTATGAATTGCATATATGGCTTGTGCCAAACATCTGACTTTAGAGCCGTTATAAGGCGGTAATTGTGCATCAATAATTTTCAAGTTAATCTGGCGAGGAATCTTATGGAGAGAAGGTGTGACAACAGGTATAAGTGTATGTTTGTCGGGAAACATCTTCTCCATCGTCTTATTAAACTCTCTTGGAATAGTTGCTGAGCAGAATATTAAGTCCTTACATCGTGGTATTTTCCGAATTACAGAAGTTGTGTCAACTAGCCAGGATTTGTCCATTAATGTATCAGCTTCATCAATAACACAGTATTTAACGTTCCCAAAATAGTTGAAAGGTCTTTCAATATTAACCAAATTACCAAGGCTGTTAATCTTTGACGGTGTTGTCACTAACACATCGACACGGTTCCTGCAAGCATTGAAAAGCTTATCATGTGAGTCACCAGTACTCCACTTAAATACATTAAAATTAAGACAGCTTTCGTTTTCATTATTTTGCAAGAATTGTGCCAAGTTTTTATCTTTTGGTATACCAGATGCTGAAATTTCGTTCAAATCATACAAAGCTCTAGAGGCGTAGGATACACAGTCATAGACTTGATCAACTAGCTCGTGTGTAGGTAAAAGAATCAATGATCTAATTCCTTGCTCGGAAAGAAGCTTCTGGTAAGACGCTGGAGATCTAGAGTAGGCCGCGAGCTCATCTTCCTTAAGCTTGCTGAATAATGATGCTAAATAGGCCCAAGTCTTACCTGAGCCAGTTTCTGCTGCTATAGTGAAGACTTTGAGTCTATTTGCCTCATTCTCTCTTGCCAATTCTTCAAAAATCATCTTACTTGCCAGCTTGTCTTCTGTGTTGATCTTACCTACCGCAGCTCTTCGCTGATTTATCTTCCTTATCGCAGCAACTTGTACTGGAGTAGGTTTGAGTTCCAAATCATCCTTACTTATTACTCGTGAATTTTTCAAATTGTAGTGAGCTTTGATCTCTTCTTTCATAGCCAATCGCACAGTAGGAAAAATCCTTAGAGACTCGAAAGTAGTGAAGCTCCTCACCAAATTCTCTGAGATATCTCGAAGCTTCTCCTTTGGTTTCTCTAACCTAGAAAAATTTCCAAACGAAAATACAGTAGGCTTCAGGGGACTCTCGAGATGTTTTCCTCTTTTCCAAGAGCTAGTTCTCTTATTCTTCCTCGCATGCACTGAATAAGTACACGCGCTGATAATGGAGCAACACCCCACTCCACTTCTAGTTAGATTGCGTGAAATTAAAGCACAAAATCCTAATGTCTCCTTTAGAAGCATATTGCAAAGTGAAGAAATTTCATTATGGATATACTTCACAGAAAATTTTCAGCATCTTGATATTTCAAAAATCCGAGGTCGTGTGAAGCCGAGCATTTTTGAAAAATTTGTTTAGCTCTGACATACGAACCCTAATATGCAATATTGGCAAGAGAAACTATAGTGGTTCATCATGCTTAAATCGCCAGCATATTGCTTACGTGCATTCACGGCATCTAACTTGATCCATCCATGGGTGCGGTATTTCAGTGTGACGTCTACTTCTCTTGCAAAGCAAGCACCCAAATTCCAGGGTGGTAAGAAGAAAATCAAAATTGGGTTTAAAAAGAGTGACAATCAGGCCGCTAAGCCTAAGAGGGGAGGAATGACACATCTTAAGTTCAGGGACGCTGTCAGAGAGTTGAACTTTGAAAAGCTTGCCACAAGAATAGAAGACTTCAATATCCAAGAGTTGACTCATACACTAGTGGAATCAGAAGAACCATGTGTCGTAAAATACAACGAAAAAACTGAGCAAAGCTTGAAGCAACTAAACTCTTTCAAAAAATATCAGCACCATGAATTATTTAGCAAGCCTGTTTCCCTTGTTTCGACGAATACTGCTGCCCTTTATAAGAAGCATCTATCTACACTTGAGAAGCCAACCAGAGAAAATAGAGTCTGCTTGGTAGGCGAAAAAGGAGTTGGCAAGTCCGTTCTTTTGACTCAGGCTCAGGCATTGAGCCTTTCTAAACACCAGAATGTTTTCCTTTTGCACTTAGATTTTCCAGAAAAAATTGTAGAAGGATCCAGTGACTATATTTTCAATAAAAGAATTGAAAAATATCAACAGCCTATGTTTACAAAAAGATGGATCAAAAAAATCAGGGATTCCAATGAAGACGTTCTCAAGAAGATGCCGTTATCCAAAGATGTCTCCTTCGTAACTAAGAAAACTGAATACAAATTGAAAAAGAATGAAAATACCCTATTTGATTATCTTTTACAAAATCATGAATTTGGCAAGTTTGGTCCTTCTTCGGCTTTTAAATTCTTCATTGATGAATTGATTTTTCACTCAAAAAATATACCAGTTTTGGCGACCGTAGACAATTTCAACGCCCTTACTTCCAAGACACTTACCGCCTATCGTCATCCCGACTTTAGGTCTATTCATTTCACAGATTTTGAAATGGGAGATTTTATTTTACAGCTAGCAAGTGGCGATATCAGTTTCTCGAGAGGATGTGTCATTTTGGCTGAATCTAAAGACGTGGGCTACAGTCACACTCTTCCTGTTGGCTTGAAGCTCGAAGAATATGATCCTTACTACAAGAATCAAGACTGTGACTATGAAGTTGCCAATAAGCTTCTCTCCAATGGGGGTATATCCGTTTTTGATGTTAAGAATCTTAACAAGTTAGAGGCAAAAACATTGATGAATTTCTGGGATGTGTCTGGTGTTTTGCAAGTCAAGAGCTACCCAATTAAAGAGGATTATGGGGAAGCTACGCCTGTCTCTCCAGCTGATGAAGAGCCTCTTGACAATGATAGTAAAGAAACTGAGGTAGCGTTAGACACAATCTTTCAAAGGAACTTTGTGGTTACTTCTGGTAATCCTGGAAGCTTACTCAAAACTACTATCTTATCTTACTGATTACAGGTATGATTATATTTTGTAAATAGGTCACATGCAATATAATATTATTAGACTAGCTCAAGAACTTTGAATTGGAATTGGATAACAAGATAGCAGGAACTGGAAACAAGAAGAATATGACGATAATGCTATGTAAAAAGGCTTTCTTCTTCTCGTAAGTATTCCCCTATATCACCTTGTCTGAATGCGACTATTGCTGTAGGTTGAAGATTTCTTACTTCCGTAGTGGCTTTGGCACTAACCCCAAAACCTAAAGGTATATCGCTCATAGAAAATACTATTACACCAGCATGTTCTGGAATATCATCAGACATTCTTCCGACGTGAGCCTTCAAAACATGGTTTCCGTACAAAAATGGCATCTCACCGTTGGGTTTAATCCAGACCTTATATTTTGCATACTTGGCCAAAAACGACAAGGACGTTATTTGCAATCTGAATTTTCCTGACTTCGTGAATTTTCCTAAGCATGTTCCTACCGACATTAAATTAGGCCTCGCAACGGATGTTGCATATCTGGCAATCTTTTCAGAAACATAGTAAACCTTGTCTTTCTGAAGACGAAACACGCAAGCCTCATCCGGACTATCTATCAATAATGTAATATTCCTACCAATGTAGTTTGCTAGTTTTTCGAAGACTATTTTGGTTTCTTCCTCTGTTAACGGTCTCATATTTTACAATCTAATAAGCACTGGCATGCTAAATGTACGGTCTCTATATGATAAATTTTTCAGTCACGTGCAGATGAGCGATGAGATATTGAATTCTGATGATATTGCATCTTACCAATACGTCGATATCAGAAGATCATCTGAATAAAAGGGAAGCATGGCCCAAGATTCACAAATTGAGAGTAATGAACATGATGAGACAGCTTATAAGAGAAGTCAGAATGATAAGTGGACTCGTGCGCGAGCCTCTGATAAGAAAGGTTTCACAAGTAAACGATTTAAGAAAAACTCAAAAGAGAAAATGGAGCGAAAGGAAAGAGAATATAAGAATTCGTAGGTAAGTTTTTCAATCCTGTAATTCGAGAAAATTACTAACATAATAGGGAGTTCACACCAAGAGTTGATGAAAATGGTAATCCACTTCCAAAATCTGAGCGCAGACCCAAGAAAAAGGTTGCATGCATGATTGGATATTGTGGAACAGGCTACAATGGGATGCAAATCCAGAATAACCCTTCTGTTATGACTATTGAAGGCGACTTATTCAAGGCATTTGCAAAGGCTGGAGCAATATCCCCCGAGAATGCGGATGATCTAAAAAAGAATGGTTTCATGAGAGCAGCAAGGACGGATAAAGGTGTACATGCTGCTGGAAATGTGATATCCTGTAAGCTAATAATAGAAGATGAAGATATATTGGAGAAGATCAATAAGGAATTGCCTCCGCAAATTAGGGTATGGGGCATCGAAAGAACAAATAAATCTTTCGACTGCCGTAAGATGTGTTCTTCCAGAATTTATGAGTATTTACTTCCCACATATTCTTTGTTGCCTCCAAAACCTAAAAGTGTGCTAGCCTCCTTAGTCGAGAAAGGCAGATCTGAACATCCTGACATCATCAAAGAGGATGAAGAGGGCCAGATTTGGTGGAAAGAAACTTTGGAAGCAGTTAAAAAATCTGGAGTCAGCGAAGATGAGCTTATGAAGGCACAGAATATATTGGATTCTGCTAATTATATAGTAGACAATGATCTGGGCGAAAAGGAAAAAGTGAAAATTTTTGATGATCAAGGCCAAATAACAGAAATAGGAAAATTGATAAGAGCCATTAAACTGGTAGAGAATAAAAGACGAAGAGAATATCGTGTGTCAGCGTCACGTTTAAATCTTTTTCGTGATGCTATGAAACAGTATGAAGGTTCTCACAATTTTCATAATTTTACATTAGGAAAGCTGTTCAAGGATCCCTCAGCAAGGAGGTTCATCAAGGACACTCTTGTTTCAGACCCTTTTGTGATTGAGGGAACCGAGTGGGTATCAATTAAAATTCATGGCCAATCTTTTATGTTGCATCAGATTAGAAAAATGATAGCGTTAGCTGTTCTTGTAGTACGCACGAGTTGTCCGATTTCTAGAATTAGAGCTTGTTTTGGACCTTCTGAAGTCAATATACCCAAAGCACCGGCCTTGGGCTTATTACTAGAATGCCCTGTCTATGAAGGCTATAATACAATGCTCGAAAAGTTTGGTTATAACAAGATCGAATTTAGCCAGTATGAGAAAGAAATGAATGAGTTCAAGATGAAGTACATTTATGACAAAATATATGCAGAAGAAGTGAAAGAGAATGCTTTTTATGGTTTTTTTGGCTTTATCGACACATTCAAAGGCAAGTCGGATTCGAAAGAACAGCCAATATTCGATTTCTTGGGAGCTACCTTTGACTCAGGTTTAGAGGATAACTCAAATAATAGCGAATCTACAAACGTTGAGGATGTCCCAGCTGCACCTCAGGAAAATGTTGATTGAATCGTTGTTGTTTATTATGTTCATAGATAATTTTATTATTAATAATATTGTATGGTATATTTACCGATAAATATTAAATTTTAAAACTAAAACTAACAATGCAGTAAGTAGTAGACAGCCAAGCATATCACGAATAGTACGCCTACTTTCAAACAGTCTGTCTTTTAAAAGATTGATGAGCATCTCTAACGACTTGAACAAAGGGACAAAAAAAAAAAAATGCAATATTCTATACTGAGAATAACTACGAGGACTCTTAGGTATTACCCAAAATGTGTGATCCTGTAATTTACGAACTAAAGCCAAGTGGGTAAAGTACCGGATTGCTGTTGCTGCTGGGATGACTGGCTACCCTCAACAGGACGACGAAAGATCTTTGGCTTCGACTCTGCTTGGGATGAGTTGAATGCTTTGTTTCCAATTACATTAGGACTATTCTCTCCAACTCGCCTAATTTTTGGCTTTTGAGGGATTGGCTGATTAAATGGCTGTTGATTTGAAAAAGAAGTTGACACTGGTATTTGAGTCTGCTGCTGCGTTTGATTTCTCAGAGTGGACATTTGCATATTCGACAGTGACTGTTGCATTTGATTCTGTTGTTCTAAGCTTAATTGTTGATCATTTCTGGTGGAGGTGATGTTATTTGCTTCATTATCATTTTGTTCTTCATTGCATATCTGCCCCTGTTCACGCTGTTTCTCTTGTTGAAACTTATACAAGGTCCAGTCAAAAACATAGTCGTACCTATAATTCTCCCTTTTAAACAAATCTCTAAATAATTTTCTCAAGTAAGGGTAATCAGGTTTATCATCAAACCTTAATGTCTTAATGTAATTCATGTACTCCAAAAACTCCCTTGGCAACCCTTTAGTCAACACGTCGTTCGGGGTAGTCATCTTCTTTTCCATGATTCTGTCGTATTTCTGTCTTTTTGTTGCAGCCTTTAATCCTTGCCATGGCAAAGACCCGCGGCAAAAATATATCAAGACGTATCCTAAACTTTCTAAGTCGTCCCGCCTCAGCTGTTCGATACCAAGATGAGTATTCACTGATGCATACCTTGCCGTTCCTGTTAGGTTCTTGTTTTCTCTATAAGGTATATGCAAATGGGTTCTGGGATCCCTGTACTTTTTAGCTAAGCCAAAATCAATGACATTGACTTGCGAGCCCCTTCTGCCGATTCCCATCAAAAAGTTATCAGGCTTAATATCTCTGTGTATGAAGCACCTTGCATGTATATATTCAATACGGCAAATTAATTGATCTGCCAATAAAAGAACTGTTTTATACGTGAACTTCCTATTGCAGTAGTTGAAAAGATCCTCTAGAGAAGGTCCTAGCAAGTCAATGACCATAGCATTATAGTCACACTCGGTCCCGTACCATCTAACAAAAGGGATTCCGACGCCTCCACTCAAGGCCTTGTAGACTTTTGCTTCATATTCTAGTTGTGGATGTTTGGCCTTAGTGTTTTCCAATTTAATGGCGACTTCTTCTCCCGATATAATATTTGTGCCTAAGTAAATATCTCCAAATGAGCCTGAACCAATTTTACGTCCAATACGGTACTTCTTACCTACTCTTAAATCCATATTATTAATTTTCTCTGATGATTTCGTATAATGGGATTTGAAAACCGCCTCTGTGTCCCGATGCTAATAAGGAGAAAAAACTGATCAGTTTGAAAAGTTTGAAAATATATAACCTTTTTGATGACTTTTTGACTCGATATTCGAAATTGATTCGATTGATTTTCGTCTGTTTCAAACACCTATCTAACCACTTTTTATGTGTAGCCGCCGTAATTAGATGGTTGTGATGAAGAAAAAATGATTCAAAAAAGGAACACAAAATTGACCAGCTCAATTCCCTAAAAGAAATAAAAACGTGACACAAAAGACACTCATTCACAAGATGATACAGCTACAATCTGAAACTAAATTGCATTATTAAAAATTAAACACCAAATGTATGCTTCCTATACTCCTCACATTTCATATGAAACAAAGCACAGAAAAGCTCATAAAAATATATAGTAGAAGTAATTACACAATGATTATTTAGCAGATGAAGTCAGTTTGAACTTGTTCAAAAATTTCTTGAAGAAGTCGTTCTTCTTTACTTCTTTCTCCACCTTTTTGGAGGATTTCTCAACGTCAGCTCTGGCAGACTCTGCTTTTTTAGCAAGTTCCTCGTTTGTCGACTTTGCTTTATCCTTTGCATCATCTGCGACATCCTTTGCTTTATCACCAAGACCTTTGCCTTCCTCACCAGCTCCCTCTTGTGGCACCTCATCACCTGTAGCTTCATGTGTCTGGTCTTTCAATCCAGAAACATTCTCTTCGACCTTATGCTCTCCATCATCTACTTTGTTTGCAGCCTCCGTCTTGATGTTCTGACTTTCCTCAGCAGCGTTGCTATCCGTAACCTTATTCTCTCCAGTCTTACTTTCTACAACATTGCCTACCTCATCTGCACCATCTTCTGCCTTACTCTTAGCACCTTCCAAAGCTTCCTGTGGCTTACTAGTTTCATCTGTCTTTGGGGCTTCTTCGACCTTTTGTGCCTCTTCCTTCTTGGTATCTGCTTTTACATCCTCCCTTGCTGAAGGGTCGTTGATGAATAACTTAGAAGTTCTCTTCAATTTATCTTTAATTCCCATTGCTATAAGTTCAAATTCCGTTTGATTTAGGATAAACTTCTTTAAGGATGTTTTTTTTTAATTATTAACAAATGCCGCAGTACGGTATTATTTATAATGCTCCTAGCATTACATTTTTTTAGTTTCGCATCCAGCGGATTAGAACCTAGCCACCAATTGGTAGAAGATCGACATATCCGCCTGTATATGCATTTTCATGACTTTTGCTCCAAAAGAGGCGATATCAGGCTGAAACCAATACACATGATGCATATCAGCCGTATTCGAACCACGGATCATGTCAGGAAATGGCGCACTCATACAGAAAGAATAATTTTGTGTACGCGGTTTTACCTATATATAAACTCAAACTACACAATGCCTTATCTTTAGCACTGCTACAGCACTTATCTACTGTGGGAGATTTATATGCATAAGACTGAAGGCTCATAATTGTTTAGCAATTTATAACACTTGGTATTGTAGAGAACGGCTGATTGTATTATCCAGTTGCCGCAGAGAGTCACGTCAGCATTCAAACCGTTTAGGAAATGAATATACTGTGCATGAACGACCATTCTTGTTTTCGTCGCGCAGCATCCGTCGCGACGATGAGCTGGAGTTGATGGGCCTCATGCCAGCTCTGTAGTGCACATCTACATTTGTCAACAAAATAAGGTTACCTAAACATTTAGTTGAGTCAGATGCCAAGGTCTGGACCCAGTATCATGCACCCACTGTGTTGATACATGGACCTGACGCTTTTCGAGTTGAGCACGACGACTAGAGAACAAAAGAGCCCCTGCTTAGTTCGCCACAATTCTTACTGTGTTTATTCCTCTACAATCTGCACCATGAGACTATAACATTATTCCTCTTAGGTGATGCCACAAACTTGGAATCCGGTTTCGTGAATTGGCAACGAGCGACCGGGTCCTAGTATCGTTAGTCCGGGTAAAATGCGAAGCTCGCGATACCTCCATGTAAACAAAGACTCTCTACGGGTAATAGATACCTTTGGCAGAAGGATGACGAGATCGTCCAGCCAGTTAAGAAACATTGAAAATAAATTTGAAAGCTTCGATGAGTCTTCAGCAAAGAATATTGGCAAAAAACCGTTAACCAAGCGCCATATCAACACACTTGATACGGGCCGCGTTATTAAACAAGGCGGTAAACTAAAGAATGCAAAGAACGGAACAACTATAAGTCTTGCTAGAAAGCTGGCGAGCAATGCTATTCGAGGTGTGTCCTCCAGGGTTTCTTCGAATGTTTCCTCGAACGTCTCTGGTGGGGATAGTGGCAAGAAGAATGGAGGAAAAGAAGCCGAATCGAGCTCTAGAGGGTTGAGCCTCGATGACTTTGAAATTGGAAAAGTCCTTGGAAAAGGTAAATTGGGGAAGGTTTATTGTGCAAAGCACAAGAAATCAGGTTATATAGCAGCGCTAAAGGTTATGAGTAAGAAGGATTTGGTTGACTTAAAATTGGAGAGAAACTTTCGTCGTGAGATCGAGATCCAATCGAGCCTTAATCATCCCAACATATCTCGCTTGTATGGATACTTTTATGACCACAAAAACGTATATTTAATTCTAGAATACTCCTTGCAGGGTGAGTTATATCATCATTTAAAAGCACAAAGGAGATTCAACGAAGTCAGGGCTTCGGCTTATGTCTATCAAGTTGCCAGTGCTCTCATTTATTTGCATTCTAAAAGTATAATTCATCGAGATATAAAGCCCGAGAATATCTTGCTTTCCGCTGATGGTAGCATAAAGCTTAGTGACTTTGGATGGTCTGTGAAAGTCTCTCCTAGCACGGCTTCTAAGAGACACACTATATGTGGGACATTAGACTACCTTCCGCCAGAGATGATAGAGTCGAATGAACATGATTTTGCTGTCGATATTTGGTCTCTAGGCGTACTCTGCTATGAGCTATTAGTTGGCAAGCCACCATTTGAGGAAATAGATA
Source organism: Schwanniomyces etchellsii (assembly GCA_031081805.1). Lineage (NCBI taxonomy): Eukaryota > Fungi > Ascomycota > Pichiomycetes > Serinales > Debaryomycetaceae > Schwanniomyces > Schwanniomyces etchellsii. Next base: position 292,285 of record JARYSY010000002.1, on the reverse strand, counting down.
AGAATGCAACGTATAAACGCATAGCCAAAGTAGACCTCAATGTTCCTACATTTATCAGTTCCGAGGCAAGTGATCTCATACATAAATTGTTACAGAAATCCCCAGAGAAAAGGATGCGCTTGACTGATATTCTCAATCATCCTTGGATCTTGCATAACAGACCTAACTGGGTTAAGTTTACATAGGCATCGATAATATAAAATAGGAAATCTTTCATTTGCTTTTATGTGTATATTATATAACATAGAATATAACCAGTGATGTTCATTTTGTTGATGATTATCAAAAATTCACAAAATTCCATAGCTGAATTTCTTTACTTTTCAGATACTTGTGCAGCGTTTTGCTGTTGAGCTTGGCGCTGCTTCATGAGTAACATCTGTTGCTGCTGTTGGAATTTCATCAACTGTTGTTGGAATAATTGCTGCTGCATCAAATTATACTGAGCAGTTAATAATATAGCTTTTGATGGAGCACGCACTTGATATAACTCACCACATATGCTGGCTCCTGTTTGAGTTACAGAATCGCCTGAGGTACGGTTAGGAGCATCCACATTGACCAACGCACAACGACCCTGGATACCTCCGATTGAGCCAGAGATAGCTTGATTAGCCAAAGTTTGCTCATTTGCTGGACTGCTTTGTGATGAGTTACTGTTATTACCGAGTGAGATGAGAGCATTTGCATAAGCTTCCCTCATGTATAAAAGCCTATGTCGATTTCTGGTGGGCATAATAACTTTTCTTTCCAATGGAATTGGATAACTTTTAGCTACTCCTTCTAGTACCATATGTGTTTCTTCATCAGGATCAAGAATTCTGTTATAGGCGCCATTTTTATACATACCGTCACCCCCATTCTCCATGCTCTCGTTGAACTCAGCATTCTCACGTCTTTGGGCAGCCAATGCACTATTTGCTGCCAATTTGGCTTGATTTCTCTTTTGATACTGTTGAAGAAGCACATCATATGGGGCACTTCTCCCAGGTACTGCTCTTTTAGCTCCCATAGAATGCGTTTTACAAGTCAAGGATCTCGCACAGAACCCACCTGAAGGAAGTGGAACACCACATTGTTTTTCAACATCGACTGGACCCTTTGTTTTTATCTGTGGCTTCTGCTTCGTTTGTTTTTTCTTTTTTCCACCAGTACCAGCTGATGATGGGTTAGAGGCAGCAGCATTAGCAGCCTCTTTTTCCTTCTGAGTTTGGGACTTTTTATACTTCTTTCTTGGTCTTGCTACCCCATTGGAAGATGCTGGGGTACCAGATACAGGAGTAGCATTTCGGGACGAGTCAACAGACGACTGTCCTTCATTAATGACATTCGCTGCTCTGCCTCTTTTACGTTTCACGGCAGTTCCATTCAGAGCGTTGTTTGATCCACTGTCTTCTTGCCTTTTCCCTTTCATCTGACTACACCTTGGAAAATGCGTACGTAAATTTCTCTCGCTAATAGGACGCTCGCAGCTCTTGCAAATCTTGTATTTTATCACCAGCGACAATAAAGAGTTGTCAGGTGCAAACTTGCTGAAGCTATTAGGAAAAGTCGAATCAGAAGAATTTTCGTTATCCAAGCGTGATTCTAGTTTCTGATCCAAGTATATTCCGAAATCTTTCCACGCAACAGGTTTTCTTTCCTGGCTTTGATGTAGTGAACTTAAGCTTTCTTGGGTTATAACCTGTTGTGCTTTTGCTGAGGACATTCTCCTCAAGGGAAAATAGCAATATGAATACTTTCAGTTCTAATAGTCCTTCGTCTCCTGCTAGTAATTGGAGAATGAAATTCCTTATTATTGATAGCCTGTGTCAGAATAGGTGGTTCGTTTATACAGCTGATGAAATTTATTGGAGAAAGTTACACAAAGATGGCAGCATAATCTAGCGAGGTACCTTGCAATTGCTAGCCTCAACCTAAGAACTATATACGTTTTTTCTTCATACTATATATATACTCATTCAAGAATCTGTAGTTTACGACCCCTATTGTTAATGTTGAGCAGTTTGTTTGTTTGAAAGTGGGCTGAATTTGTTGTAAGCAGTTTATGCAGCTTTTTAAAATGCCGAAAATAGCTTAAAAGAGGATTAGACTTGATCTTCCAACAACCTACCTCGATCACTTCAAAGCATGCTGGACATACAATACCTTCTGCTTTTCTAGGACGATGCTGATTCTTCTTTTTGGAGAGGTCGTTACTAAGAAATGTAGTGGGTTGTATTTTTTGCGTACTTGGCTTTTCGAAAATTTGCTGTTCTTCACCGCTATCACTCTTAGCTAGGAAGTATTTTCCATAGCACAATGCTTCAGGGATTAAATAGTTGTTCGAAAAAATCCCGTGCTCCAAAGTTAGATGTGAAAGATAGCTCGAGTTCTTAAATGGTAAAAATTTGATTTTTTCGCAATATGGACAAAGACCACACTTACTTTCATTAACCATTGAACCGTTCTCATCCAATTCGAACCTGTAATACTGAGGTTCGTATGGACTATTAGGACCATAGACACAGCTTTTCTTATAAATGATAGAGGTTATAGACTCAGCTAGCAGATCTATATTTCTATCGTACTTTACTCTCTGCCACAAGCCGGAAACAGGAGATGGGGAATCATTCATCGAAAAGTCAAATAACATGATTAACTTATCTTGAAAGGTATTTGGTATCTCGGGCAATTTTGCATCGTTTATCAAATTTTTGTCAATTTTTGGTTTGTCCGATAACACGCCTTTATAGTCGTCATAATCAATAATTACTGATAAGCATTGGATATTAGATTCCAACATACTTAAGTTCAATTTTTTACCAACCAGGGTAAGCTGAAAACGAGAAGGAATGTGACGTGATGAAGTCGTAGAAGATTTTCGTCCTCTTTTCATCGCCTGTCCGACAGTACGTCTTTTTTTGTTTTCGCAGCCTTTCAATCTTAGCACTCTAAATGAATAATTTCCATCAGCAATCAAAGTACTTTCAATTAATTCTTCTGTAGGTTCACTCATGCTATATTCAGTTGTTTGACCTGAGGAAATTTCGTTTACTTCAGCGTTATCTCTGCACTGATCATTTTTGTTTGTGTCATTATGCCATGGTGAAGTTATTGTTGAGTTTTGTGGCAATGTGCCATTCTTGAAATAAGAATTCTGATATTCGTAAGACCCAGCAGCATCTAGTGGAGCTTTACCATAGTTGATAGTATCTTCACCCGTCTCATATGGGTTAGTCTTTCTAATTCTCATAAGGGAATCAAATATTGAAAAGTTTTCTGTGTTATCGGGGTTCAATATACTTTGAGAGCTCTCTTTCGATACATGAATCGATGGGAGCGAACTTGCTTCGAAATATTTATTAATTTCTCCAAGATAATCAGTTCCAGCTTCATTCGTTCCATTGCAGTCCGAATATAAATTGGTAGAAGGAGTCTCGACATACTTCTGTGTTTCTAGAGGGCGATCAAATATGCTTTCTTCAGTAATGTGTGGTCTGTACAAATTTTCTAACTCTCTAGCTTCGGCGAAGAGCTCTTCAGTATTCTGCTTTAGCAAGTCAGCCTCAAATGAAGATGTTAATGTTTGATATTCATTCACATTTTCTGTCAAGTAGTCATATTTTACATCCATTGCAAACTCTTCCCATAGATAGTCTTAAGCGATCAGAATATTTTAACTTAAGACGGAAACAATTCTACTTGAAGCATGGAAGAATAAACCTTAGCATTTATAAAGTTTAATAGAACGAACACTGTTACTAATAATATTTTCATGGTATGCCGCTTGGAACGAAGCATCGATTACTGCAATGCTCGCATGTAGCATACCTTGAGGCTACTTATAATGACTTATTTATAGACAATTACACGTCTCTCTTAGTTTAAGCATAAAATTGTGCCATTATAGATCTTTATACTGAGTTCCCAATTCGTTAAAAGAAGTGATCTAGTTTTATCTACTCTTTCCTATTGATGTTGCATATCAACTTTTGGTCACCTGCACAAACTTTCTTAATCATCGCGAACAGATTTTTTTTAGACCTCTGAAAGAATTGAAAGAGGAGAGTAAAATGAATACTTCGGACGCCATAATATTTCTCTGTTTGTCTCTTTATCTTCTTTCCGGAGGAAGGGTTACATTTACTATTGCTTTAAGTGTTCTATATGGGCTTGTAAAAAAAAATACGAATTTGAAAAAGGCGATATCTTCTCCAGAGAAGAAGGTTGGAGCTTCACCAATATATGCCGTGGACTTTACATCGACGACGTTCACGCCAGATAGTTACACCACTATCCCATCCTCGAGTAAATCTGCCACGAAGAATGCTTCTCGTAAAAGGCGGGGACCGGCTAAAGTAATAAAAGCTGTCAGACCGATAACTAAAAAGCAAAAAGCTGGGGAAGCGCTTGTCACACCTTCGGGGCCGTTATTGAATGCACAAATCTACATCATGTACACTACATTGACGGGATCATCGCAGAGAGTGGCTAATGAGTTAAAAAACGCTCTCGGCGATCTCGAAAATTTAAATAAAGAACCTAAGCTACTTAGCTTGGATGACGACATTGATGATTTGGAAGAATACTTCTTAAAGGTCCCTAAACAGGAAACCGAAAAAAGTATCTATATTTTGGTGCTACCTTCTTACGAGACAGATTCTCCCATTGATTACTTTCTCGAGCATCTTCAGGAAACCTATAATGACTTCAGGATAGATAAATACCCGCTAAGCAGGTTGTTAGGATTTGCTGTGTTAGGATTGGGTGACTCAGAATCATGGCCTAATAAGTTTTGTTATCAAGCCGAAATGTGCGACAAGTGGCTCGGTAAATTGGGAGGGAGGAGATTGCATCCTCTTGGAAAAGTCTGCGTGAAATTTGAAGGAGAAGAAAAAGCCAATACGTGGATTAAGAGTTTTGTGTCACTCATGGAGGATAATGAACCATTTGTAATAGATGAGAAGGAAGTAGATGATAGTGATAATGAAGAAGATCTGGGATATGATAGTGAAACGTTGGTCGATGTTGAAGATATGGGAAGTGTGATCGGCAAATCACAAGAGCTCTTCCCAAATAATGACATCAAAAAAATGGTTGCAAACGACTCACCGACCTATAAGTCTTTAACCAAGCAAGGATATACAATCGTAGGTTCTCACTCCGGAGTGAAGATTTGCAGATGGACTAAAAGTGCATTACGCGGCAGAGGTTCATGTTATAAATTTGCCTTTTACGGAATTCGATCTCACTTATGTATGGAAACTACACCCTCACTTGCGTGCTCGAATAAGTGTGTATTTTGCTGGAGACACGGTACTAACCCCGTTGCGAAGCTGAACTGGCGTTGGGAGGTTGACCCTCCTACTAAAATTATGGAAGGAGCATTACAAGGACACTACAAGAAGATAAAACAAATGCGAGGAGTACCTGGAGTTCAAATGGATAGATTTGAGGAAGCTTTTAAGGTCAGACATTGCGCCCTCTCCCTTGTAGGAGAGCCTATTTTTTATCCTCATATCAATGAGTTCGTTGACATGCTACACAAGCAGCATATCTCATCATTTTTAGTCTGCAACGCCCAACATCCAGATCAATTGGCGAAATTAAACAGAGTTACTCAATTGTATGTTAGTATCGATGCACCTACGAAATCTGATTTGAAAAAAGTTGACCGTCCGTTGAACAGTGATTTTTGGGATAGATTGATGAAGTGCCTTGACATATTAAGGACAACTCAATCTCATCAAAGAACAGTTTTCAGGTTAACTTTGGTCAAGGGTTTCAACATGGACGAAGTTGAAGGATATGCAGATATGGTTATACAGGCTCAACCGTCTCAAATTGAGGTTAAAGGTGCTACCTTTTGCGGCTCTTCTAATGCAAATGGAAATCCTCTTACTATGCAAAACATACCTTTCTATGAAGAGTGCAAGCGTTTTGTTGTGAATCTTACGGAAACTCTCAGATCAAGAGGTCATATGTACCAAGTTGCAGCTGAGCATGCACATTCTTGTTGTATATTGATTGCTCACGAGAAATTTTACTTTGAAAACAAGTGGCATACCCACATTGATTACCCTAAATTTTTCAGTCTACTTGAAAGCGGAAAGGAATTCAAAGATATTGATTACGTCACTGAAACCCCAACTTGGGCTTACTGGGGTTCAGACGAAGCAGGTTTCAACCCTCAAGATGAAAGATATGATCGCAAAGCAGAAAAATTAAAGAAAAAAGAGCAAAGAGAGAAAATGATAGAAAATGTAACCCAATCTTCAGCTCAAATCCTGACGTCCTCAGCATAATAGGAATTTGAACACAAAATTATTTTTTTTTTTTTTTTATGTTGTATATAGTATATCATTCCCTTAACATAAAACTTTGAATGAACAAGACTTTATAGATGAATGAGGTTAAGAGCTTCAAAAGAAAGAAAATTGCATTTATTCACCCTGATTTGGGTATAGGTGGAGCAGAAAGACTTGTCGTCGATGCTGCGTTAGGCTTGCAAAATCTCGATAACGAGGTTATAATCTTTACCTCCCATTGCGATCGGTCACATTGCTTCGAAGAGATCGCAAATGAACAAATACATGTTAATGTGATGGGCGACTTCCTACCAATAAATATATTTGGTAAGTTCCATATTTTTTTTGCCATCCTAAGACAGTTTTATCTAATTTTGAAGTTGATATGGAGCAAGAAAGTATTTGAGTATGACTATTTTATCGTTGATCAGTTGTCCTTCTGCATTCCTTTATTGAATTTATTTAGTAGGAATGATAGCAGGATTTTGTTCTATTGTCATTTTCCAGATCAATTACTAGTGCAAAGAGGTGGTATGCTTAAACAGTGCTATAGAGCGGTTTTCGATTATATAGAAGAATGGACGACTGGTTGCAGTGATAAGATTGTGGTAAATTCACACTTCACAAAGTCCATATTCTTTGAAACTTTTCATCACCTAAGACACGTTTCGCCCGAAGTGATATATCCTTGTGTTGACGTGGATGTGGACGTTCAATCTGTGCAAACCTTAGCTTATAATGAAAACGAAAATACTTTGGGAAATAGAACCGTGATTATTTCTATAAACCGATTTGAAAAGAAGAAGAATGTAGAATTGGCTTTAGAATCATTTGCAGAATTCATGAAGATGTGGCAAAAAGGAGATACCAAGAAAGTTCCTTTACTCATAATTGCGGGTGGTTATGATCATAGGGTCGCAGAAAATGTAGCTTATATGAAAGAGCTACAGGAGCTTGGGGATCAGATGAAAATGAAATCACTCATAATCGACGCCTACAATAGGCACAGCTTCGAAAGTGATCCGGGTTGCTTCGAGATTCTTCCGGAAATTCAAGTTGTTTATATGCCATCAGTGAAATCATCAGTAAAAGAAATTTTGTTAAAAAACTCAGAACTTTTACTATACACACCGACATTTGAGCATTTCGGAATTGTTCCCGTAGAAAGTATGTTATATGAGACACCTCCCTTGGTAGTGAATTATGGTGGGCCAACTGAATCTGTGGTAGATATAACTCTGAGGGGAATCAATGAAGGGACCGGTTACATCAGACCTCCAGATAAGAGTGAATGGGCCAAAGTCATTTACAATTATGTCCAGAACTTGGATGATGCTTCGAAAATGAAAATTAAATCTAATGGCAACAAGCGAGTACACAATCTATTTCTGAGGACTCTGATGGCCAATGCATTTCAGAACGAGTTGGTGAAGAGTAGCATACCTCTGAAACACTCGAATTGTATCCTTAAATTAGCATCACTATGGAGAATGAATCTTTCAATAATATTGCTAATGACCTGTATTGCGATATCCTATAAATGACTCACACTACTGTGAGCTGAACATTTCCTTGAATGACTTCCAAAATTCTATCTTCTCTGGCTGTTTCTGTCTCACTCTATATAGTCCTGTTGATTCTGTGTTCACTGTATCACCGTAGTCGAACACACGTAAAAAGTTGCCAGAAGACTGCGGCGTACCAGCTGAATCACTCAAGTTCCCCTTCGTTTCGCCTTCGAGCCATTTATGAATATTCTTCCTGAGATTACATACCGATCTTTCAAACAGCTTTTCAAGCTCATTTGAAGGATACAATTTCATCTTGTGAATTGCTGAAGAAGGGCTCTGCAAGTTATAATCTCTAATAGAATTATTAAGAAGTTTGACTTTCTCAATAACGTAGCCTATCTTTGAATTGCGAAAATTCAGATCGTAGTACCTTGAGTGATGCTTTTCAACTTCCACTATCTTCTCTTCTAGTTCATCTTTAGATAAATACTTGGGCCTTATATGACTAACAAGAGTTCTAAACCAGTCTTCGTCTAATTGTTTTCTAAAGTCTTGGATTTGTCCGTCGATAGACTGTTGACTCTCGATCCACGGAGGAAGAACCTCTTGTGAATTCAATATTTGATTCATAAAGTAGTTTGAATCGCTACAGTTTCTCAAATGACCAGCATCTAATGGCTTTCCACGTACTTTCTGCATCCCTAAATCTAAAAATTGACCAGTCTTCCTATCAATAGATTCATTAACTTTCGCATCAGCAATTATACCACTCAATCCAACTTGAACCAGCGGCAGATTCGTATTCAAAAACATAGAAGGCCCTAGAAGCCTCTCCTTGTATAATTCTCTGAAGTTGTCATCCTTATTGTCTTGCGGCACTGCTGAATTCTTGCCGAGCTTGTAATCCAAACTGGCGTCTCTAGCCCTTCCAACACGCTCATGAGGGGCTAGCTTCCTCTTATTTGGGGACTTCAATGGAATTGGTGGAGGCTTCAGATCAACTATCATCCGAAGAGTTATATCGGCGACGGATTCCGAGCCATTCCACGGTTTTTGAGTTACTGTATCGGCTAATTCTCGAGCATGCTTATTCCACCGAAGAAGTGATTCACTCTTTGCATACCCCAAATGCTTCCGATACTGGTTCTTGAATGAATGCTCACCTGATGAAAACTTTTCAACCATTTCCTTCAATCTGGGATCACTTTCCAGTAATGAGGTGGCGGTCAGTGACGCAATCTTCTCATCTAAAATCTGAGCAAACCTTTCTGCAATAGCCCCACTAGACAGCTCATTTTCGGGCACGTTGGAGGAGTCCCCATAATTTCTTAATCCGAACCTTCGGAGATTGAAATTCTGATAGCTCCATCTACTTGAAATGTGTATTTTCCGGATCATACTCTAGTGAAGAGGTGCATTTTGGGACGATATATGATAGTATCGTATCACGTGATCCATATTTCATTAGCGTTGCAGCAAATGTGTCAGCTATCGGTCAAACCGTTCCACAAGCAAAATACTGATTATCTACTTCTATTCATGCTAAAAACGAAGCCACTGAAAAGGCAAATCTATACACTGATACATCTTGTAATCTATGCCTACAACGCATAGAAAGTTAAAACCGCACAACCAAACACAATCACCATCAAAAACAAAAGCTTGCATATAATCTTGATCATGAACTCCCTTTTTCCACCAGCTGCAATTATCATTTGCTTCTCTAAATCTACATCATCCATGAGCATTATCTTCTGCCTACTGACACTGCCCTTTCTCTTAGCATCATCTGACATGAGCTTCTGAAGATCTTCTATATCGCTCATGTCTGAACCGACAGAGGTTATGGAGCTCGAATGATTTCGCTTGGATTCATCTGCGTTCTCATCTTCCTTGACCTTCCTTGGGAAACTAGTAGATCTCGATCTGGTCATGATAGGATTGGTTTGTCTCTGAGGTTCTTCCAAGGATTGAAACTGAACTATCTGTTTACTTCTTGAAGTACCTGACATACTGACTTGAGCCGTACTATGCTATCCCTATCATCTGTGTGCTGAAAGCCCTTATATATAAAACTCCGCAGACTATGTCACTCCCCTCGGTATGCGCGTTTTGAGCCCTGCTCAATGCATAAAGATCTCATGGGGCTCTACCAGACGGCAAGGCAGTACCTCAGCTATTATTGAGCTCCAAACAATGTACCCTTCAGATCGAGAATAGTACACCTCTACAGCTACTTTAATAGGAAGTTTAGCAAAGAGTTGAATACTACAAATATCGGTGTAAAGTTTGATTCTAAAAGCTACTTGTCTCTCGACAATCTGACGAGAGTACTGTATTCGTTTTACATCTCTATTAATATAGTCTACTATGGCCACCTGGATATTTAACCTTGCAGATGTCGGGAGAACGTAAAAGAATGTGGTTAGCGAGGCTTTGTCACGGAGGCGGCATTGCAAGGGAAGGGATTTCTAAGTCGAGCAAGAAGGCACTTCGTCCGATTAACTAATCGTGTTGCACACGACCTCAGATTTGTGTAATGATACAGTTGACGAATTCAATAGGACGCTAAGCATAACATATTGAATTAATCAAAGCAAAGGAGATAAGATTAGCAATGTGGATTTTCGAGTGGTGTAAGTAAATAGCCGGCCATAATTAGATGGTACAAGAGATATACTGAACGGTACTAACAGGCAATAGTTCAAGATGTATTGGCCTCATTGGGGTTGTGGAACAAGCACGCAAAACTATTATTCTTAGGACTAGATAACGCAGGAAAGACAACGTTATTACACATGTTGAAGAACGATAGGTTGGCTACATTGCAGCCCACGTTGCACCCCACTTCTGAGGAGTTAGCTATTGGATCTGTAAGATTCACTACATTTGACTTGGGAGGACATCAACAGGCACGTCGTTTATGGAAAGATTATTTCCCTGAGGTAAATGGTATTGTCTTCTTGGTTGATGCTGCGGACCCTGAAAGATTTGCGGAATCGAGGACCGAGCTCGAGTCTTTGTTTAAGATCGAGGAATTAGCCAATGTACCTTTCTTAATCTTGGGTAACAAGATTGACGCTCCAACTGCTGTCAGCGAGGCTGACTTGAAAGCGGCTTTGGGATTGTACAATACAACAGGAAAAGACACCGGCAAGTTACCTGAAGGTCAAAGACCAATTGAAGTTTTCATGGTTTCAGTTGTTATGAGAATGGGCTATGGAGAGGGATTCAAATGGTTATCACAGTACATTTAGTCATAGTTACTTGGAATCCAGCGATGTAATTACATACATATTTGAACCACACATTTTAATATATATCTTTATATGGAGTCACGTGACGCGAATAGAGGCATCGCAACTTTTAGAAGAAAGTATGAATCGATAGTCCGAAAGACGAGAGAGGGGCTACAGAGAAAGTATAATAAAAGATGAGTGATTCTTATCTGAATAAGGTTTCTTTGCATCCTGAAGCGAAGAAATGGAAAGCACCCAAGGGTCCAAAGCCCATTCATCATAAGAATAAGAATATGATTGGATTAGGCCGATCTATTACAAATAGAAGGAAAATGGAGAATCGAATTGAATACTTACCTGATGGAGAAATGAGGTTCACCACAGATAAGAGGGGACCAGGATGGGAAAAGCTACGGTCAGTAACTCAGGAAAGTTCCCTCGATGAGTTTTTGAATACAGCGGAGTTGGCAGATACTGATTTTACGGCGGATAGAAATAGACAAGTTAAGATTATAAAAGTTGGAAATACATCTCTTGTAAATCAAACTGGTTTGTTATCAGAGGAAGAGATGATGGAATTACGTAGGAAGCATAAGGTGTTTGAAAATAAGTTGATTATTCCCAGACGTCCTCAATGGAGGAAGGAGCAACTGAGGCAAGAGATTGAAAGGCAAGAGAATTTGGCATTTCTCGATTGGAGGCGTAAGCTTGCTTCACTTTCAGAATCCGATGATTTAATTTTGACACCCTTTGAGAGAAATATAGAAGTCTGGAGGCAATTATGGAGAGTTGTAGAAAGATGCGATTTGATTATTCAGATTGTAGATGCGAGAAATCCATTGTTCTTTAGGTCTTTGGATTTGGAAAATTATGTTACTTCTTTAAGTCATCCAGATGAAAACAAGGAGAAGAGGAATTTATTATTGGTCAATAAAGCTGATTTATTAACGAAAGAACTTAGAGCCAAATGGGCAGATTATTTTTCATCACAGAATATCAACTACGCATTCTTCTCTGCTCATGAAGCAAATGAATTACTTGAAAGAGAGTCCTCAGAGGGTATTTCCAAACCTGAAAGAATCGTGAATGACGAGGATCCAAAAATTCGGATATTGAGTATTGGAGAATTAGAAGATTTATTTATCAATGAGTCACCTAATGTTGATGTAGAGCCCGGCCGGAAGCTTCAGATTGGACTCGTGGGATACCCAAATGTTGGTAAATCTTCTACAATTAATGCTTTAGTTGGCCTGAAAAAAGTATCGGTATCTGCAACACCAGGTAAGACCAAGCACTTTCAGACCATTATCTTATCAGAAAACATCACGTTGTGCGACTGTCCTGGGTTAGTATTTCCAAATTTTGCGTATACTAAAGGTGAACTAGTATGCAACGGTGTGTTACCTATTGATCAACTAAGGGAACACATTCCTCCTGTGGCAGTGGTTTGCCAGAGGATCCCCAAATATTATCTTGAAGCATTTTATGGTATACATATTCCCTCTAGAAGAGTGGAAGATGGAGGGGAAAAGAATTATTGCACACCAGGTGAGCTTTTGAACGCTTATGCAAGAGCTAGAGGTTACATGACTCAAGGTTTCGGTAGTGCAGATCAGCCAAGGGCGAGTAGGTATATTTTGAAAGACTATGTTAATGGTAAACTTTTGTTTGTAAATCCCCCTCCCATAAAGAAGGATGAGGAAGATTGGACACTACCAAGGCTCGAAGAAGCGAGGGAATCGAATAAGGCAAATTATACTTTACAGGCATTACCTGAAACACGGAAAGAGCAAATCCATGATTCGTTATTAGCAAAGAATTTAATCCACGATGGGTTCGATCTCGCGACTGATTTATCGAAATTAAACTTCTCCCAACACTTAACATCTGAGAATGAACAGAAGAACACAGCGCCCATTAAAAAATCAAAGGGCCATCATGGGGCCTTCTTAGACAGTGTCGCTGATGATTTAGATCGAGAATTTTTTTTAGCCGATAATGTCAAAGGCATGGTTAACAAACCATTTCATATGCAAAATGACTCTTCTAATGATAAAAAGCACAATAAGAATAAGAAGTCTAAAAAGAAAAATAGAGTGGTGGCCTACTAGTGTATACTACCTTTAAGTAATTAAAATTTAGTATATAGACTTAACGATCTATCTTAAATTAATAAACTTAGTAGATTCTGAAAGATGGACCCATAGTTGACTTGATAACCAAGGAGCCAACGTTTTGCCAGTTCTTCTTCAACAAAGAGACCAAGAAGTTACAAGCCATCATGATTTGGTTTACTAAGGTATCTTCATCCATCTCAACGTTACCAACAGCAACGGCCAAACACAAGACCTTCTTTAATTGGAACTTGATAGTGGCCTTGACGTCAGTAACCTTTTGGTACAAATCGTCATTGTGAGAAACTGGAGTTGGGAACTTACCAGCCTTAGACAATTGTGGACCCAACAATCTTGGGACTTGCTTGATCAAAACATCAGAAGCAACGAAAGCATTGTACTTCTTAGCCAATTTCTTGATTAACTTCTTGTTCTTGTTCAACTTCTTCAAGTCATCGACGGACATAGCATCGACACCACATGACTTAGCTCTATCAACATCAAAAGCATCACCGAAGATACAGACAGTCATGTTTGGTCTTGGAACTTGTGGCAACTTCAAGGTACCAGAGAAACGCTTATCCCTTTGTGGGTCGTAGTTCTTTAAACCAACTTGCAATTCAACGGTTTCCAAGAAGTTTCTCTTCTTGGTTTCATTGGAGTACTCCAATAACTTGTGAACGTTTTCACGGACGTGAGAAGAAGTAATCTTAGACATTATTGTTTTCTATTCCGTCTCCCAAAGAACTTGGTACTTAAATTGATTCGACGACTATAACGAAAAAAAACCTAACTGCAGCAGCATCCCAACTTTTGAGTGAAATTTTTTAGTTACACAAACTCATTCAATTGTTTAACAGGGCTAAAGCCCTAATCGACTAACTTTGTCGTCATATTGAAAATGTCGCAATACCACAATGTCGCATTAAGAACGCATCTTATCAGTTATCAGCAGTCAGAGCTCCAGGAAATATGTTCCTGTCCTTGCGACCACTTTGTAATTTGAGAAGGGTAAACTCTCTATCACAATTCAAATGCATCAGGTATGCAAGCAATGTTTTCAGTGATGAGATAGTACGTGAAAAACGATCGCGTCGAAAGAAATTAGCACCTTCTAGACAGGAAAGACTAGATAGAATCAATTTTAATGCCAGAAGTTCTATTCAATACTTGGACCAACGATACAATATTTTTAATGAAAATGTATACTCAGTGTTAGATTTGGGTTTTATGCCAGGCAATTGGAGTGAGTATGCTCGTCTGAGGTTAAGTTCAATACATTGCACCAGTGAGGAGAATTTCAACGCCAAATGCTATATACTCGGGTTTGATATCTTGTGTGGGACTCCTCCATCTGGTATTTCGACTATCCAGGGAAATATTTTCAGCAAAAAGGCGCATTCGTTGATAGAAGAGAAATTCAAAGAAGCTGCGCTCAAACGTATATTGGACAAAAGGAAGAAGAGTAAGGCCGACGTACTAGAGCTGGCATATTTTTTTAATGAACAAAATGAAAGTCTAATTGATACGGAGGTTGATAGTAGCTTAGACCGATTGGATAAACTAAGTCTAAAAGATTCCATTGAGGTATCTTATAAACCGGATCTCATACTTTCTGATTTAACAGCCCCATATCCCCAACAGCAAGGGTTTTTCAATAATACCAATTCAAAGCCGTACTTGCGAACGGGGTCAAACAAAATCCTTAACAAGCCTATTATAGATAAGGATGGCAAGGCCATTCTAGACCTTGCAGATGCGGGGTTAGTATTGGCTTGCGATCTTTTGAAAGCACTGGGTTCATTTTTCCTTAGATTGGATAATGTGGATCACAATGATAAAGAAATAGATTTGTTGAGAGCTAGATTAAAAAGAGTTTTTGAAGAAGTGATAGAATGGACTCCTGTTGGTCTCAATGGAGAGCCAAGGTCAAACGAAATCTTCTTTATTGCTTTAAGAAAGATGGAAGATAGTCCTAACAAAGTTAAAATTTTCTCGCCAAATTCTTAGAGTAAGGCATTTTTCTCGTCGCAAAAATCTAACATTTATTTTATTATACTCAAATTATTATATTTTAGTTAAAGATGATGTCTCAATGAAGTTGAGTAGTGCATGATATTTAAGGTCGGATTCAAAAGTTGGCTTCTTTTCTCTTTAGTCTCTTTCAAGATTTTCAGGTAATCAGGTCTCAAGCTGAATCCAGGGTAACCTGCTCATCATCGGGAGTAGTAATGTTGTCCTCCTTATCGTTTTGCTCATCGTCATCTTGAGCTTTGTCTTCATTTGTTTCCTCATCATTGTCTTCGAGCTGGATGAGCTCTTCCTCCTTAGCATCACCATTTTCAAGTTTTACTGAAGATAAATCATCTACCAACCTATCACTTATTTTAGATTTACCTAACTTTATCAACTTTTCTTTCCAAAGCTCCAAGCTTTTCGCCAATTGTTCGTCATCGGGGCGATAGTTTACGTTCATAAAAGACGCAAGAGTATATCTATCACTTTTAGCCAATAGCTCGATACATTCTTCTATGTTGCCGCTTAACCACCAGGATTGCCATGCAATATTGAACTGGCTTTTCGACTCTGATAGCTTTGCTAACTTTTCCAATTCGCTCTTATCATTCGTGGAAGATAAGAGCAAAAGTAGAGACGCTGTATCTTCCGCAAACCAGAAACAATCTTGAGCTAACTTTACATTCCATTTGGTAAGAGCTAGATCACCCAATTGCTTCCATTTCCCAGAAAAACTCAAATTACCAAGTTTACTTTCATTTTGGCTATCGAGCAATAACTGATAAGCTTGGTCTATATTTTGTGTTGAAAGGGCAATCAGAAATTTAGAGTCAAAGTCTCTTGTAAAAGCATAGGCCAAAGAGAGATAGCCCAATTTCTCGAAGAACCTTGATAATTGATTTAGTTCTGTCTTGGAAAACCCTGATAAAAGATTATTATACTCATCTGGCAACATATCAGGAGTTATCTTAGAAAGATCTAAAGACATTTCGCCTGTTTCTTCATCAATAACTTCATCGATTCCTAGCTCCTCTAATTCACCACGCATAACCAAAGTCTGAATCTCCAAGACATCAGCATTCACAAACCATGAAATTACGTTAAAAGACTTATCAAGTAAGTACAACTTACCTTCCTGTGTCCTGTATCCAACAATGTAGTATTTATGTTCAAAGTGTCCTAAATTAATGACTTCTCCTCCAACAAAGTAATTTAATCTGTTTGTGGTTGCCGTTGTGTACATGAATACATCTCCAATGAAGAGCCCAGACAAGATAGGCTCAGAAGTTGGCAATGTATACAAGACATCGAAGGCCAGTTCAGCACCTTCCTCAGGATCTAGTTCATTGTTTGAATATGCTTCTTCAAAAATATCGCTGTGAAAAGACAAGAAATATGTCTCATTGGTTGAGTTGGCACGAGTATTAGAGCTACTACTAGAAGCCGAAGTTGTGATGATTGCAAACATAGCACCATTAGAAGACCATACCACATCTTGTATGTCGTCCTCCAAATCTACACGTCTCACTAACTTTCCATATTCCCAGTCATAGAAAGAAATACAACCTTCCAGCTTAACACCCAATAAAGCACCCGGGTAAATCTTGTCTGCTTGATAAATTAAATCAAGATCAAGGTGGTGTTCGAAATTCTTGAATATTTTCACAGATACCAGCGATTCTCTGACAGCAAATGTGCAATTGTTAGAATAATCATGAGAGTTCCAACAAAAGTCCAAGGCTTTACCATAAGTTTTAGACCTCCATGCCAATGCAGTATATATAATATATTCACCATCACCACACACAGCTGCGTATCTCCCGTTAGGTGAATGCTTGAGGGATTGTGGATAAATTTCAATAGATCCTAGTTCTCTTTGTTGTAAATTTATTACATCACCATCTTTCAAGCCTTCGGTAGAGCTGGGTTTTATGATCGATTGGTATACTTCTGAATTTTTAGCGAAAATGAGTTTGTTATTCGAGTCTAAAGAAAATAAAGGTTCTTCGTTACCAAGCTTGATAATAACGTACCCTGAATCACACCCCACAGCTACAAAGTTTGATTTTTGTAACACTGCAACACACCATGCTCTTTCTAAACCGTAATTGATAGATTTTTCTAACTTGAATGTATTAGAGTTCCAAAATTTCACAGTCCCGTCTTCAGAACCCGAGACAATTAAAGGCAATTCAGGATGAAAAACAGCGAAAGAAACATTGGCAGTATGTCCTTCCAAAGTTGCCACGCACGATTTTGTTTGATAATCCCATATCTTTATAGTCTTGTCATCAGATGCTGTTATCAAATAAGGCTTATCTGTTTGAGGATAGTAATCGACGTAATTCACACCCTTAGTTTCATGTGCAATCAATGTAAAGTTGGGCAGTGAAGATCCAAGAGACCAAATTTTCACCGTCCTATCTAAACATGCAGATGCGAATGTGTTGGGATCTTTAGGGTTGAAATTGACACTCATAACGTAGTGCTGGTGACCTTCGAATGTCTGCTCTAACCTCCACTGCTGTTCCCAATTCCACAATCTAATTGTAAGATCATCTGATGAAGTCAAAACAAAGGGTTTGGTCGGATGAACCGCTATGCTTCTGATATAGTCAGGGTGTGCTTCAAACTGAGTAATTTTTTCACCGGTATTGTAGTTATACACTCTTACCTGAAAGTCGTCAGATCCCACAATAATCCAATTTTTCCGAGCAATGAATTTACCTGTTCGAACAGGAAGCTCGGTGACTTGTATCGACTTAATCAATGTTTGCGTAGCATAAGACCATATCTCTATTTTTCCATTGTATAAAGTGGTCAAAACCCACGGTTCTGAGGGATGAAAATCAATCCCTTTTACTCTATCGGATCGAGTCAAGCTTTGCTTAACAACATCTAACTTCATTT
This sequence comes from Schwanniomyces etchellsii, assembly GCA_031081805.1. Lineage (NCBI taxonomy): Eukaryota > Fungi > Ascomycota > Pichiomycetes > Serinales > Debaryomycetaceae > Schwanniomyces > Schwanniomyces etchellsii. The sequence continues at coordinate 274,205 of JARYSY010000002.1, read as the reverse complement.
TGACACTTTGGAATTACCTTTGATTTCGTAGCGAATTCTAATTTGTGATCCCAAGTTACGTTGTTTTAATGATTTGTTAGGATCACTATAGGATCTCATGAACTTGACACGCTGACGAGAGCGTGAATAAATTACCATCGCACGACCATAAAAATACTATTTCTATTACGACACTGCACTAACTATATCTTAATCATGAAGTATGGAACACTAGTAAACATTGTTGGGCGATTCCATTCTATTTTCCCTGTAATTTATCTCTATAGAATGTAAGTCTTGCGAATACAGTATCCATTTCTCAACAAATGTTTTGTTAGAGAACTTTTCTTTGATCGATTCGATACACTCTCTTCTCCTTTCAATCAATTCGGAATCGGAGGTGAGGTGGGGCTGTTCAATAAAAAGAAGTGATAATGCTTTAGAAAATTTAGGATACTTGACAATCTTGGATTCGTCTTTAGCATCTCTGAATAAAAGAAAGCCGTCCTCGGCCTCTTTTTGCAAATTTACATCGAAGTCGAAGTCTGATTCATCTTTGAAAAAAAATCCCAATCCATTATCCCAAGATGATTCACTTTCATCGTTATTATTAACTAGAATATCCAATAGAGGTCCCGCAGAAGCGTGGCACAAGCAAATAGCACCACGACATACATATTCTACGACACCTATTCCGAAATGCTCGTTCCACATAGCATTAATACCTATTTTGGATGAGGATAGCTTAGACACAAGCTCCTCGTAAGAGCAGTCGACTTCGAAATCCACATACTCCCCAATCTCTAATTCCTTGACAAGCTCCTGCAAAAATTGTAACACAGCTGTGTCATCTTTGGTGCGACAGGATCCCAATAGAATAAGACGAGGAACTTGCTTTATCGTTATCTTCTTTTGTTTGGTCTCCTCAATGAAGGATGCGTACTCTTTCAAGACAAGCTCGTGTCGCTTTTCAGGCCTAAACTGTGCAACATAAATAAGTACATTTTGCTTCACAGCAACCTGGGCCTCTTCGAGCAAGTCTTCGGTACCACATGGAGGAAATAAAATATCCATTTTATATTTCACTCCACGATTAAAAGTGAAAATCTTATTTATATGATTAAAAGTCCACGACCCGTTAGCCAAGGTAATATCCGCAAGAGATGCCAAATATTTATAGAAGTAAAGGAGCACAGTCCAATAAACCAATTTCAAAATATGTGCTATATCCTTCAAAGAAAATGTAAACTTGCGCAAATGCAGTAAACTAAAAGACAGGTATTTTAGTTTATGGAACATCTCGGGTTGAATTATTGGATAATGCACATAGCTCAAGATAGGAATCTTGAGTCCATTGCAAGCAAAGAAATAACTACCAGGAAGACCCTGAGTATCCACCCATATATCAGGTGATAATTCGTACATTGCCTCTAAAGAAAGAAGCACTGAACCCAAAATCTGCCCCAACAACGTAAAATGCTTCCAGTAGTTGCCATCGATGTATTTGGGAAACTTACGTAAGTAAATAAACACGATTCTTTTTGAGTCGATTCCAGAAATGTTAAATTTGTCCTTTGCTTTATTCAAAATTACCAATGGCTCTGCGCTAGTATCACTACAGTATATCACTGCGATATTCTCTTCGCTGGCCAAAAGTGTTGCCTTAACTGCTTGCCAAAGTACTCTTTCTCCTCCACCTCCATTATTGGCATAGGGATGAAAAAAGCCATAAATTATCTTTCTGCTCGCATCATTTGGTGCTCTTCTGTTCATCCTCTGAGTGAACTCATTGTTCTCATTCTTGGCATCTTCAGGGAATATCTTGATCTTATTATTCAAGAAATTGGTATAGTAAGAGGGATTCTTACTTGCTGTTATCAATCTTCTTCTGAATCCAGACCTTTTGATTCCAACATTCATATATATTGGAGTAGGATATTCGATGACATGTCTAATTTTCTCCCTCCAATTGTTCGTTGGAACGAAGAAGAATTTACCAAACAACCCCTTAAACAGCTGATATATAAGCTGAAGCACTATAAGAAACCCAATACAAATCTTAATCATTCTATCAACTTATAAATTCGTAACAATCATTCGAGGTTCTCAGGTCTGTTCTTATAGTATGACTATCTTTATCTCTGGGATGAGATAGTGCTCAATTATGGTTTTGTGTAAGAATACCTCGGGACTTCCCGAGAACCCTGACTTCTCATTTAGATTTCTTAATTAGGAAAAATCCAATTTTCAGAGATGGCCTCAGACGCGTAGACGGAAGACCTTGCTTTACTTAGCAAGAGAAAAAGAAAGAGATACTCCTTAACTTGAAGTGAGAGTCTTAATATGAAAACGCTTCAAGTAGACGATATGGAACACAATTCTGCTGGAGAATCTGCACTTCAGAGTATGTCCACATCGAAAGAAGTTGAAATGGAGGGAGTTTTGGCCAATAATGCTTATGTTAATGTGAAACCTAAGACACCCTTAAAGAAGGATGAGCTAGAAAGGATTGCAAGGGAATTGAAGAAAAAGCTTACAAGAGCATCTATAACAGCAAAGCAGTCTCTTTCACCAACGAACTTGAAGTCTAAAATGCCAGCTCTTGGACCGAGCCCGCAAAGGCCGCTCACGGAGCGAATTCCCAGAGGAAGGAGAAGCAGTGGTGTATTGTCGTCATCGCCTGACTTGTATTCTCCAAGTGGGAAGTCTCCCACTCAGTGGAAGGTGCCTGCTGCCATTTATCTTTCATCGTCGCCCTTGAAGAATAGATCGGACGAGCCGAAGCAGTTGATGAGTTCTCCCATGGAGACTAGATCGAACACTGAGACAGCCAGTGTAGACGAGAAAAAGGATGAGGGCTCTGAAGAAGCCAACACGCCAAAGAAGGAACCTCAAATGATCCTAGAAGCCGTGGAGTGTTCTCTACTGACACCCCTGAAGAGCGGTAACAGAAGCCTCAAACCATCGCCCCCTCTTAGTGCTAAGAAGCAAAGCACTCCAACTTTACTTAAAAATCAACTCAACTCCGGAAGCAATGTTACTCCAAGTATATTAATGCGGACCCCTACGCAGTCGAGACCCAGTTCAAGCAATTATTATAATGATGAGGAGGGCGCAGGCCTATTGATGTACTTAGCAACTTCACCCTCACCTGCTAGGCCACACTCTCAGCATACTCCAAAGTTAAGTCATGAAGCACTGAATCAAAGTCAATCAGTCACTATATCGCTGCAAACCGTAGGTCAAACAAACTCTTCTGGAAAGCCACCAAGTACATCATCATCATCGAATTCCTTTATGGCACCTCCATTGACTCCAAAGAGGCATATTAACACGATAGCCAAGACCCCACAAGGCAGACAAACCCCTTCTGCTAATTTGTTCAATAATTTTGCAGCGGCGGCAGCAGGCTTACCTTCTTCAGGTCTTTCATTGACACCCGCTGGCTTCAACATGAATGACTATGTGAACTTTTTCACGCCTTCACCAAGTGGTGGAAACTTAAATCATCATACCTCCAGTCTTTCGAAAACGTTTTTAAGAACTCCCGATTTCAACTCCATTGTCAACAGACAAACAGTCGATGGAAAGATGATTAATTTCGACAAGGTTGAGTTGTTTGGAAATACTGCAGGAAATTCCGATACTTCGAGGGACTAATAGCCATTATGATTGGCAATTATCATACATTTCGTCAGCATTTTTTTTTTTTTCTTTTTCTCCTCTCTTCTATTACAAGAAAACACTACAAACTTTAACCTTTGACCGTGATTTGATGATACATCCTAGAACTTTCACTCAACTTCAACCAAGCAACTATATTCAATTCATTACTCTGGCCAGTTGCAACATATTTGCAAGTAATGGTTCCAACTTTGTATGCACGTGATTATATATTTAATCTCAAAATTTTCATTCTACTACATCATGTAACAGCACGAATATGTCTCAGCAGTCATTAGAGAATACCGATATTAGCGATAAGATTGCTTCTTTGGAAGTTTCAGAAGCTTCCAAAATAGATTCTAGTCCTTCAAATGAGGGTGTGAGTGAGGATATCAAGAATGATGATAAGGATGCAACCAATAAGAAGAAGAAAAACAAGAATAAAAATAAAAAAAAGAAGAAGTTGACAAGCATAGATAGCCTGTACCCAGATGGCGTGTTTCCAGAAGGTGAATGGCAAGAGTATCCTCTAGAAATCAATAGTTATCGTACGACTTCAGAGGAGAAAAGACACTTAGACAGACAAAAGAATAACTACTGGCAAGACTTCCGAAAGGGAGCTGAAATACACAGAAGAGTAAGACACAAAGCGAGATCGAGTATCAAACCAGGTATGAGTATGATTGAGATCGCTGAGCTAATTGAGAATTCTGTGAGAGCATACACTGCTACCGATCATACGCTTAAAGCCGGAATAGGATTTCCTACTGGTTTATCGGTAAATAATGTTGCTGCACATTACACGCCCAATTCAGGAAGTAAAGCTGTTTTGAATTACGAGGACGTAATGAAGGTTGATTTTGGGGTCCATGTAAACGGTCATATAATTGATTCTGCCTTTACGTTGACATTTGATGATAAGTATGACAGTTTATTGAATGCAGTAAGAGACGCAACAAACACGGGTATCAGGGAAGCCGGTATTGATGTGCGACTTAACGATATAGGAGCTGCCATTCAAGAGGTAATGGAATCATACGAACTAGAATTGAATGGTAAGACTTATCCAGTGAAGTGCATTCGCAATTTGAATGGCCATAACATTGGTGATTATCAAATTCATGCAGGTAAAACTGTTCCGATTATACCAAATGGTGACATGACAAAAATGGAAGAAGGTGAAACTTTCGCTATAGAGACTTTCGGTTCTACAGGCCAAGGCTATGTTTTGCTGCAAGGAGAATGCTCCCATTATGCTTTGAATCAAGGAACTGAAAACACTCCTGTTCACACTGAAAAAGCCAAGTCTTTGTTAAACGTGATACGTGATAACTTCGGTACTTTACCATGGTGTCGTAGGTATCTTGATCGACTCGGTCAGGACAAGTATTTGCTCGCACTTAACCAATTAGTGAGGGCAGGATTAGTCCAGGATTATCCTCCTATTGCAGATATCCCTGGTTCCTATACGGCCCAATTTGAGCATACAATATTGTTGCATCCTCACAAAAAAGAAGTGGTTTCGCGTGGTGATGATTATTAGTTTGTTATATTCTTTATGGAAGAATCCAGATCAGCTTAGTGAAACAAAGCGTCTTTTCATCCCTAAGAAGTTGGATTGCTTGTTTAAAGAACGCATCTTTCAATGCCTATCATACTTTACATTCTTCTCTTCTACTTTGACGTAAAACTACAAAAAATAAACATAAAATTCAGCTCTAATATACATCGTATAATCCTTCGTTTGTTAACTTTAACCTCACTAAGACTGACTATTGGAATCAGCTACTATGGCCCTTGTTTGCTACAGCGATACCATGAAGTTCGCTGAACCCTTGGTCGTGTGACGATTAATTTCGCTTGGACTTTGCTTCGCTACATTGTAAACGGAACTTGACAGTTAGTAATACACTGTTTTCATTGTAATATTAAGTCAATCAATATTGAAGACTAAGGTCAAAGAAAGTTAACAAATATTGTAAATATGGAAGTATCACCTAACACATTGGAGTTCAAGGGTAAGTAAATTGAGAATCTGATAAGATCAGTCACGATGGAGACCAGCCTCCTTTTTGTCAATTCAAATTTGAAAAACTGTACTAACGTAAAACAGGAAACTTTTTGAAGCCAAATACAGAGGAGTTGACGCTTTTGAATAATTCAAGTACACCACTTGCATTCAAGGTCAAAACCACTGCGCCAAAGTTGTATTGTGTGAGGCCAAATGCGAGCATCGTTAAGCCTGGACAGTCATTGCAGGTTTCTATAATTTTGCAAGGATTTTCTCAGCCTTTGCCCAAAGACTACAAGTGTAAGGATAAGTTTTTATTAGTTTCATTGCCTTGTCCCGACTTAGAAGATCCTTCCAAGTTAAGCGAAAGTTGGTCTGCTTTGGAATCTGAATTTAAGCTGCAGATGGTGCAAAAGAAATTGAGAGTGAATTATGTTATCACTGATGAAGAGGGTGATGTGACTAATGCTAATGCTACATCTGCTGTTGGCGCTTCCGATTCAAGCCCTGAAGAAAGTTCCGCGAAGGGATTTGGAGCCTCTAGCCCCGCTCAAAATAGAACTATGAATGAATCGTTTAGTTCGAGTAATGGCGCACCTAACGGTACGGGCCATGAAAATGCTGCTGAAATTGCTAGCGGCATGGCAGCTGCTTCTGCAAATAAGCATCTAGGCGATACCGATGATTACCTGAAGAAGGACCTCGATGAATCTACCGCAAAAGTTGATAGTTTGTCAAGCAGGTTCGATTCGAATGAGGAGAAGAATGAGAAATATTCTGCGGCACCTTCATCTCCATCTGATTTAGCTGCGGAACCTTCAGCTGGTATTTCTTTCTCTCTTGCTTTGGTCTTGATGCTTTTTTCTTTCTTACTTGGCTGGTTGGTGCTCTAAGTAGTAGATCGTTCTGTATTTAAGTCTATATGTATGCTGAAAGTATAAAGTTACATCTTACTGATATATATGAACTCAAGGTGCTCTTAGAGATAATATGATAGCATCTACAACCCATTAGGCCAATTTTGAGTGCCTCGGTGCTCATATGGCTGTGATTGTGAAGCACTCTGTGTCTTATCATTTGCACGTGATTTTGAAGCCATATGATTTTCGTTCTCTTCCGTTACACCAACTCAACCAAACTGAAGAATAAGATTGGTCATAATGCCTACTATTGCAACCATAAGATCGGGATCAATCAATTTATTGAATACAATTGTAGGAGCTGGAATCCTTGCGATGCCATTTGGCCTCAAAAGCAATGGATTTTTATTTGGCTGCTTCTTGATTATATGGTCCTCTTTGACTTCATCCTTTGGTTTATACTTGCAAAATAAAGTTGCCAAATATACTCAACATCCTACTGCAGTATCATATTTTAGTTTAGCTCAAATGACGTATCCTCAGCTTTCGGTCGTATTTGATAGTGCCATTGCTATTAAATGTTTCGGGGTAGGCGTGAGTTACTTAGTTGTCATTGGTGATTTGATGCCTAGAATAATGGAGAGCCTACAAGTTAGTGAGCAGAGTATATTCGCTAAAAGGAATTTTTGGATCACTTGCTTCATGATATTTGTCGTCTCACCCGTTTCGTATTTGAAGAAGCTTGATTCATTGAAATATACTTCTCTCGTGGCTTTATTTTCAGTTGTTTACCTCATATGCGTTGTAGTTGCACACTATTTCCTACATGATGTTCCTGTGGTGAACAAGAAAATTGATTGGGTAGGCCCGGTGAGTTTCAAGGCTACATTATCATCATTTCCTATATTCGTGTTCGCATATACATGCCATCAGAACATGTTTGCCATAATCAATGAATTGAGGCCTAGTGAAAAAGATGGATCTCAAACCCGGCAAGCAAACCTTGTGATTCGTAATGCTATAGGTACGTCATGCCTCTCATATTTGGTAGTTGGAACTTTCGGTTACTTTACTTTTGGGAATATTGTGAATGGGAATATAATCTCTATGTACCCGAAAGATTCGATCCTGTCCCTCATATGCCGCCTTAGTATTGTAATTATGGTGAGTTTGTCTTACCCATTACAATGTCACCCTTGCAGAGGTTCCTTGAATCACGTTATTCATTACTTCACCAAGGATTCTGCATCAAAGACAAAGAATCACAACACTAGTGAATATGATGCATTGAATCACGATGAAGAGATGCCTGGTGGTTCTGCTGATAATTCTTTGATATCTACAACGCCGATGGAAGGTGCCGAAGACTCTGAGGGGCATTTTCCTATTGTTGTGAAAATGTCGTCCAGGCGTTTCTATACTCTTACAACTATTATACTATTGTCCTCTTATTTGGTTGGGATCTCGGTTACGTCTTTGGCCAATGTGTTGGCTTTTGTAGGTTCTACGGGCTCGACGTCAATTTCATTTATCCTTCCTGGTCTTTTTGGATATCTTTTGATTAAACCATTAAACGGAGCAACAAAATTAGATAAGTTGGAAAAGTTTTGCAAGTTTGGTGGCCTTGCACTAGCTATATGGGGAATTATAGTCATGATTGCCTGCTTAAGTGCAACCATTTTCTTGGGAGCTACTCATTGAAGTGGGAAGATCTTGACAACGAACATTTAATCTAATTATACACTACTCTTATATAAAGATAAATATTTACAAGCATTTACTAGCATATTAAAGAATAAGGTCCTTTCTATTCCAGCCTTTTGGCTTATGATTTTGTAGAGTATTGTCAGGCTGAGGTTTCTGCACATCACGAAGTTGAAAAGCAAATGGGTTCCTGTCAGCTTTCTGGTTCAAGTTGGCAAGTGTATGATTGACTTCACGATGTTTTGCTTCGTCTGCTCTGACACGCAATACTAAATCTTTGAATGACGAGTTTTCGTTGAGTTCTGTCCAGTAAAGCCAGCTTATTTCAGGAATCTGAATTTTATCAAATTCCTTATACCGACCTAGGGACAATTCTTCTAATAGGTGAGAGTATGTGCTCACTGCTTCTTCTTCCAAATAACCCACGAAACGATGACAGTACTTTGGATTAACCAAATAAGATAAGAAAAACAAATTGCAGAAGATCCCCTGGCCAAAGTATATTATGATTTTGGTGAACCATGAAGGCCTACCCAACTTGATAAACGTTAGCAAGTGCATCCGTTCATTATAAGCTTCGTCCAATAAAGTCTCAATCCATGCTTTATCTCTTTTCAAAAGCCTGAGAGAGTTTAAATGTCTAATAAATGCCGCTACCATCCCTGGAACGCCAGCTATACTTTCCAAGAAAATGATTCTAGTAAGCCATTTGTTTGGTGTCATTTCATACCTGGTCCCCTTGAAGCCATTCTCTAGTTCTTCCCTCGTCATAGGTTGTTTATACCCTGTAACAAAGTCAAAAGTCCTACGAACTAACTTTATACCTTTGAATGACATCTTGTCCCCAAATGACACAGGTTCTCTATGTGCGTAACCTACCTCCTTGCACTCCTTATTAGTAAATTGAGGGTGAGGGAACAAAGGATGCGTTATGAATTTTTTATCATCATATTTGTCTTGATCAGCGTCTTGGACAAGCTTTGTCGCAATACTCCAATTGCTGCTTTTGCCAGAGTTGAACCTTACGCACCTGCAGATTTGCAAGTGCTTCGACCCGACAAACTTAATTCCCAACATGTATACTCTAATTTCTTGGTATGATGAAGCGAGTACTTCGAACTCTTCTACTTAAATATATATCTAAATTTCCATACAAAGAAATTCGCATACCTTTTAAACTCTCATCTGTCGATAAATTCGCAACATGACCCTTCGGGGCCAAAACTAAAAGAAAAGAAAGAAATCTGCGCGAAGTGCATTTGGCAATCGCAGCTTCCTGACCCTTCAAACTTGAAAGAAGAAAAATCATTCTAGCATACTGAAATTAGAGAAGGTTAAGTCCAGAAACGTTTTGGAGTCATATTCTATTTTCTTGAGTGTACTAAAGATATTTCAAATGCTATAAAGTCATTTCCTTCATCTGACTGATTCTCCCCTACTAGAGATATTTTTGTGCTACTTGCTTTTTTCAATGACCAACGGTTGCTGCAAATGATTGCGCGCCTCCTAGTTTTCCCTGCCAGCATGCTTCGCTACCTGTGTATTCCGAAGAAACTGCTATACACACTTAAGCCGCTTTCCACAAGTGTGTTCAACTCGGGTTGCAATTCTCGACGGAGTACATTTGCTTTACTTCTTGTATAATTAACCTCCAGCAGAAGTCTCACCGGCACTTCATACTTAATGAACAATTGCACAGATTGACGATGTGTCGTATGGGACGCCTGGGGTGGTATTTCAAGACTACGGTGGAACTACATTAAAACTACAGTTGAGCTACTTGAGGGATGTTCACAGATTTGCTTTCGGGCTTCAGTGATGATTCGCTTGACGTAGTAGGCAAGTATCTCTTTATAATACGTTGGCTTATCAAAGCGGACACGGTTTAGTCTTTTCTGGACTGAATCGAGCTAGTGTGTGAATCGTGCACTCTACCGTATTTCTTGCTTGGTCTTCCTAGGCCTGGTCTCATCTGTTGTGATACCAATTCGGGCGGTGTGATAAAAAGGTCGTGTGATACATGATGAGGTAACACAAAAACCAAGTCGATCTCCGTTTCTAGACCTCAGTCGCGTATTCAAATAGGGAAAGTCACACAAAAGTTGTTTTGTGTAACTGAGTTCGGTTAATATACAACAGTAAACACAATATTATATTATGAACCTCAGATCGTGATTGTCGATTCTAGGATTTATACCGCTGTGTTCAAGAAAGATAAAACGTTGAATATCCCTGTCTTTAAGATAATATTTACAGGTTCAACGTCAGAGGATAAATACAAGGGAAGGGGAGGTAAAAGGGACAGGGATTTTTGATCATGTCATTTCGTCTTTCGAATATTATAGGAGACCCGTTTGCAATAGCGACGCTTTCGTTTGGTCTAATTTCCTGGGTTATAGCTATTGCAGGAGCTGGAGCTTCAAGTCAAGGGAGCTTTCCCCGATTTGCATGGTGGGGTATAGTATATCAGTTAGTGGTTATGGTGCTCATTCTGGTCCTATATTTGTTTAACACCATAGAACTATACAAGTTTACCTTGGTTGGTTTATTATGCATTGCATTTGTATACTCTACGAATTCTACGAATAACTTGATCTATCATTCAGGGAGCTCAGCAAACCTCTGTTGTGCTGCTGGATGCATTCTTTTATCCATGTTGAATTTTATCTGGATCATATACTTTGGAGGTCACCCAGAGTCTCCTTCAAATCAATTCATAGACTCTTTCTCGTTCAAGAGTCATCCTCATAACCATGGACATTTATCATCTGGAGATAATAAATACCCTGAGGATGATGAAATAGAATATAAACGTTACGCGTCATCCACGTCCGCTAATCAGTTTCAAGACAATAACTTGAGACAATCTCAGTTGACGGCTACAAATAAGACAGCCACGATGCCTTACATGTCTTCTTCGCAATTGAATGGCCTTGAAAATTTTTCTAACTCTGATATCCCTAAATCAAGGGATTTGACACTGAACGGCAATAGACTTACGGTATACAATGATGCAGAATCAACACATGAAGAAAATGCGGCACCTTTATTTCGCTACAAAGCAAAGGCTCTTTACAGTTATCTGGCTAATCCGGATGATGTGAATGAGATTTCTTTCGATAAAGATGAAATACTAGAGGTGGATGACATTGATGGAAAGTGGTGGCAAGCTAAAAGGTCAAATGGTCAGGTTGGTATCTGTCCTTCTAACTATGTTAAATTATTAGATTAAGTTGCCGTTCGCCCTTTTTTTCTTGTTTTAGTCGTCTTTTAGATGTGGTTGTTCCGGTTTCCTATTATGCCTTGTAACTTCAGTAAACTGATGATTATTTGAATTTTTGTGTATATGTACTTTATCTTCAATGGAATGAATATGATATATTTATTCATAAGTTAGTGTAAACAGAACGCAATCTAGGAATTTTTCAGATGCTGCGATCTGTTTCCGGAAAAAACTGAGAGCTTAAAGATATTCTCTTTTCTGACTTAATGCTTCGAACTTCTCCGATACTGGTAGTAAAAAGGATTGCCGGGCAATTTGAAGTTAACTCGGTGGTACAGTTGACACTTCAATCTAAATTGTCTACAGCTCATTATGATGGAACTCCTCAATCATATGCTCAAAACGATGCTTCATACTTAGGTGACGCATTAAGCACGGATATTGAAACCGTTGATTTGGTCTATGAGAAACACGGCCCCAAGCATAAGGTTACACAGAAAAGGTCACCTATTATATTTCTACATGGTTTGCTTGGCTCAAAATCTAATAATCGGACAGTGGCCAAACTTTTAGCAAACGACTTGGAGCGAAACGTTTACTGCTTAGATTTACGTAACTTCGGTAGATCACCACACATCGCCAGGTTGGATTATCCCTCTTTGTCCGCTGATGTTGAAAAATTTTTAGATAAGTTGAAGGTACATAATGAACATAAACCCATTCTCGTTGGTCACTCTATGGGAGCTAAAACGGTAATGGCTTTGGCATTGCGGAGGCCAGATTTACCCAAAATGATTGTCTCAGTGGATAATGCTCCTGTCGATCTAAGAATCTCATCGGTTTCGTCTTTTTTTCGGTACATCAGACAATTGAGGTATGCAATAGAAGTACGCAAATACAAGAATATCAAGGATGTAGATCATGAGCTAGCTAAGGTGGAGCCATCAAATGTTGTTAGACAATTTCTCGAAATGAATTTGATTAGAGGAAAAAATGATGAACCTATAACTTCTAGGGTACCGTTGGATATTATCCAGAAGGCCATTGAAGCGGGAAATATTTCTGGTTGGCCTTACGATCTGAATATATCTCGGTGGGCTCGAGGACCTCTACTTGTCGTTAGAGGCACTAAATCAATGTACGTCGCGGATGATGTAATTCCAGATATAGGTAAATACTTTCCTCGGTTCGAAGTAAGAGATATTGATTCGGGTCATTGGGTGATAAGTGAGAAACAGCAGGAATTTATGGAAGTATTGACTGAATTTATAGAAAGACATGAAGAAGAATAGATATTCTAGATATTAGATTGCTTTATGTATTTATACATCGCTCACTTTCACTCGGCCATTTCCCACGAAGTCATCGTAAACTTCAAACCTACGTTGATAGTAGACTGGAATAGACTGCCTCACTTTCTCTATTGGCTCCTTTTCGAGCTCTGCATACAATATTTCCTCTCCTTCACCAGCTTCAGCCAAAACTTTTCCATCGGGGCCAACTACCAACGAATGGCCATAAGCTTGGTATCCTCCACCCCCTACATCTCTCGCAGGACTGCACAAGACTGTGTAAATCTCGTTATCAATAGATCTAGCTCTTGCCAATGCATGCCAATGAAGCGGGCCAGTTGTAGTATTGAAAGCTCCAGGATAGAACATTGCGAAAGAGTTATAAGGAGGACGTGAAGCAATCATTGCCAATTCGGGGAACCTTATATCGTAACAGATTCCTAATCCTACATTTCCAAAATCTCCTAGTTTGAAGACCGTAGCCTTCTCTCCTGGGCTTAAGGAAATCAGTTCCTTGAATGTTATTCCATTGGGAATATCTATATCAAACAAATGTACTTTTCGATGCTTAGCAATAATCTCACCAGTGGGTGAGAATGTGACTGAAGTATTGTATATTTTTTTGTCGCTTTCATCAATTTCTGGTATCGAGCCTCCGATTATAAACACACCGTGTTTAGCGGCCAATGACTTGAGAAGACTTGTAGTTTCCCCCGATGGAATTTTTTCTGCATAAATGGGAAACAGGTCGACAGCATATGGAGAATTGAAGCATTCAGGAAGCATAACGAGATCTATCTTGCCGATCGTTGAGTTCTGTACAGCATTGGTGATATAGCTAGTAATCTTTGCAAGATTTGCACTTTTATCTTTGCCTGCTTTAATTTGAAGAAGGGCAATCTTCAATGTTTTCGACAAAGGTGATCTAAGAGGTGTGGTACTCATGATGTTCTCTCATGTAGTTAGTACAACTGGGATGGGGCCCTCTTTATCTTGATATTTCATTGCATCATGTGACTTGACGCTTCCCAGAGGCATAGTCCCCCCATCAACAAATAGAGGCCCTTCTACGAAGTGTGGCCGAGCAATTTTGCGCCTTATACTATCCTACACCGTATCCTTCTGTATTTATAAATGGTAAGTAATTATTAATATTGAAAGTACTGTGAATCAAAAGTATGTATTTAGAACTATCAGTATGTCTGAGCTAAAAGACTTGGTCGCATAGTGGCATTCATATCTCTGCTTACTTATGCCTCTAGAAACAACAAAAGAAGAAGAAAAAATGTTAAAAATGCAGCCCTTAAGGTAAGGTGTCGGTTAGGTGTCTTGGTTGATAATATACATTAGACACGATGTGTGGATAATCAGTGGTCTCAGTTAGCCACTTCAAGTGGGGTATGAAAATCTGTTGACACCATTCAGCGGTCTGATCATCCTCCTTCACATATTTAAGATACGGCCCCATGTATTCTTTTGCCTTATCAATATTTTTTCCATCAATTGAAAGGTCATTGATTTCTTCATAATAATCAACACACAAGCTTTGAGTGAAAAATTGTAAAACCCTCAAATCAAAATCGTAGCCGATGTTAGTGTAAATATCTTTATACATTCGAATCTGGTTTTTCAGATCTTTGTAAATCAAATCATGGTTGTTCGCCAACCAATCTGGGTAATACTTTGGATATGATAAATGCATAAAAATAATGTGGACCTTTTCTTCTCCATTTACAGATGCTACTGGGTCATAATGGCCGAGAGCCTTTGAAGTAAACTTGTTATCAACTTCTGATACGTATCCAACCCACTTAAATCCTTTTGGAGTCTGGAACCAAGGTTGCCCAATTGCATTCGCTGCTGCGATAAAAGTTTCTTTATCCCCTTCACCCGCCGAGCCTTGGGTAAGCAAAGGATAATAGTAGTCTGGACCAAAGACATTATAGTACAAACAGAGAAGAAGCGTTTTCAAATGGGAAGTTTTATTGATTAAAAACATCCCTGCTTCTGAAGTGGGATCCGGAATAGTACCCTCAAAATCATGGAACCTTGAATCTGCAAAGGTGTAATCCCTCAAAGGCTTGACTCCAGACAATCCTTGGTTTTCTGCTTGCTTTTTGTCATACGCAGAGTATCGTATTTTGTTTTCCTTAACTTTGACTCCGGCAATATCGTAGTACTTTGGATTCGTAGTCCTCGCCCACGCATCCGGCCACATAATTAAATTCGTTTGTTTGTATATTTCACTCTCGAACAAGTAGTCAACATTAAAGGTTGGGAAATTATCAGAATCAAGGTACAAGACATTCTCGAATTGAGACATGAGTATTGCAATTAACTTATACTGAAAACCGCTGATCCCAAATCTATCCTTGAGCAGCGTCATCAATTTTCTGTCGGCGAGAACGCATTTAGCGTCATATCGAGGTAAGACTTTTTCGCAGAAATCTTTCTCGTACTCCTCCTGTGAAGGAATGAATAATTCAATTGGAAGAGTAGAGCCCGTAGCCCTGATCTGCTTGATCACTAGATAAGAAAGCCAGTTATATTTACCACCTCCTATCATCACATACCCCTTCTTACCCTGATACCTCTCCCACCGGGAATCTGAAGGAAGAATATTCGAAAAAGACCTGATGCCATATGTGTTTATCAACATATCTATATGTTCGTTGACGAACAGTTCATGAGACTGTTTGAGCTCTTTGAAGGTTGAGTCTGGTATATCTAACACATTCTCCAAGTATTCTTTGGAGAATAAGAACTCTTGATCTGACGCGAACTTTTCGGCGGCCTTTTCCTTCTTATACTTACCTTTTAGAGATGGCGATTTGGGCTTGTATTTTTCCCAATTCTTGAAAAAGACACTATAGTCATCAATTTCGTCCTTCATGTACTTGTTTATCTCTACCTTCGTCCCAGGGTATTGTGTTTCTAAATTGAGTTTCCCAACATCAATGCCAATAGACATAGACCTGTCGCTAGTATTCAAAATGAAATGCAACATTAAGATTATAAAAAGCGCTCCGGAAAGAATCTTCCTTTTTCTATATAGCAAGCTTCTTAGTTTAGCAACCTGAAGCCTCATTATTATAGATTTGATGTAACGACCTCTTACTTTTGACCATTCACCAAGTACTAAGATATGCCTGTATTGAGGAATTGTTGTCCCAAGCTTTTTGAGATCCTGTATATAGATTTCTGCCTACTCTTTCATAGGCTTCTGAGCTTTCAATAGCTATTTACCAGAATTGAGTCGCAAATCTAGCTCCATAAAGTCCAATTTTTGAAGGTATCTCTCTTTGTCAGTAGTAGGCGGCTCGGTGTGTTCAAGCTCGAGAACGGTTCCAATGTTTTATTGGACGAACTTTTATAGGCTTATAGGATCACCATGAACCAATGGTCTAACCAGCTTCTGCCGTCTGAATGGGGTCAAACTAGGTTTCCTACTATTGGAAAAGAGTACAAAGAAAAGAGGCACAATATAAACTAAACCGAAAAGAGAACTATTGGACTCGTTCGCACATCCTCTCCTAACGTCCTTTGCACCCTGTCGGGCTCTTAGCGAAATAGTGCATCTCGATAACGAAACGTCAGAATTTATCAACGTGAATAGTTAAGTGATTGCCCTAAAACTTGAAACAAATAAGGCAAGCTCTTCATTGGAAACTTCAATATTGGCCTATCTTTCAAGCGAGAGTTGTGCCAAGATAGTTCTAGTTTTATGGCCATAACTTTCTATAATCTCTGCTGTAACTAAGTTTATCCCCGTTTCGCTGTAAGGTATGACAGTTTACTCGATCTTGTGAGTTTGTGCCCCCACACTTTGAAAGCCCAAGAATTGTCATGATAAGAACCATGGCCCTCCTCATGCAAAAAAAAGTAAGTCTCGTGACATCTTGGTTGTGCGAACTACAGTAGCTAGCTCCATAAAGAAACAAGTCTAACGCTGTATATGATCCTCTATGTATGGCCCAAGAATAACATAGAACTGCCTATGGCTTCTGCGATTTAGCCCAATCTGTATTGTTGCCATATACAGTGCGAGCCTGAGCTGCTCAACGTTCTACCGTCTTCTATTTTTTGCGTGCTTGACACATGACTCTCCAGAGCAATTTTTGTGGAGTTGCTGGGAAATACGTATGAGTCTTCTCAAACTCCGATTTCCGTATATAGCTGCAATCTTCTCTATGTACGTAAACATTTTCTGGAGGCAAATTTAACCATCACAAGAATTGTACAGCACACTGAGAACCCGATGTGCTAAAATTGATTCTTAAGCATAGTAATCTGAAGTAATTTTACAAAATTCACCACGCACTGCGAATTAATGATCAAATCTGCTCAAAATTTTAAGAGTGCGATGAGGAGTGGTGTTCCAACGAGAACTCTTCAAAACGGTAATAAACGAATTATGGCATTGCGGAGGTTTTCTGGATTCAAGAAGACATCAGGCTTCTCTGAAAAACTTGATCCTGATGGCGCAATCCCGAACGTTGAAACGGCATTAAAGAATGAGAAAGACATCATTCATACTCCGAGAATCCTTAAAAGTGGAGCGTTCTCGTGGTCATTGCCCGAGGAAAGGAGTGAATATCAATATTTAACGTCTAGCCCAACTGGATTGAGAGACTTGGGGCTTGATGAAAAGTACGTTGAAAGTGAGGAATACAGAAAGATCATAAGCGGTCAAATGTATTTGGAGGACCGTGACTTTCAGAAGAATGGTTATCCTTTCCCTTATGCTCAGGCATACGCAGGGTGGCAATTTGGACAATTTGCTGGACAACTAGGTGATGGAAGGGTACTCAATTTATTTGAAATACCCAAGGCAAGAAGTGTGGGTGAAAGTATTCCTAGGTACGAAATACAGCTTAAGGGAATAGGCAAGACGCCATACTCCAGGTTTGCGGACGGAAAAGCTGTCTTGCGCTCGTCTATCAGAGAGTATATAATTTCGGAACATCTAAATGCTATTGGGATTCCTTCAACGAGAGCGTTGTCGTTGACTTTTCTTCCCAAGACTTTCGCAAGAAGACATCGGTATGAAAAATGCGCAATTGTCACAAGGTTTGCGGAACTGTGGGTGAGGTTGGGTACTTTTGACTTGTACAGGTGGAGATCTGACAGGCAGGGTGTACGAAAATTGGCTGACTACGTTGTATCTGAACTTTTCACGGTCGGGGATCAAAAATTCGAGCACTTCAATTCATTCCTTCCTGAGATTTCTAATTTTTTTAAAGATAACAAAACAGTTGGAGACTTGACCAGATATGATAAGATGTACTTAGAAATTGTTTTGCGGAATGCCAAAACAGCAGCTATGTGGCAATGTTACGGTTTTTTGAATGGCGTATTAAACACTGATAATACGTCTGTGCTCGGTCTTTCCATTGATTTCGGTCCATTTTCGATCATGGACAAGTTTGATCCAAACTATACTCCTAACTCTGAGGATCGTGAGGGAAGATACAATTACCAGAACACTCCAACCGCGATATGGTGGAATCTAGTTCGATTTGGGGAAGATTTAGCAGAATTGATAGGGGCTGGTTCTGAGATTGTCGATGATCCTCTTTTCAAGAATGAAGGTATAAAAAAGGAATGGGAAGAAAAAATCATTACTAGAGCTACGAAGTTGATAGAGATAGGCGGTGAAATTTACATGCATGCGTTCACGAAGACCTTCGTTGAAACTATGCTTGGTAGGCTAGGTTTGTCTCCTGACTTAGTTGTAAAAGGCAATTACGAAGAGGTGCGCTTAGATTTGATACAACCTATGCAAGACATGTTGAAAAAGGCAAGATGTGATTATAACAAGTTCTTCGTAATGTTGCAAAGTTTTAATTTCGAGAGTGATGCTGAATTCAACCCTCTGGAACTAACACAAGCTATTTTGGCCTCAGTGAATAGTGAAGACGCTGAGATTGTTAAGGACAATAACGAGGTGACAGAGACTGTCGAGAAATGGCTTTCCCTTTACCGTTCTTATGTGTTGAAGTCCGAACTGCTTGATGGTACGAAAAGAGTTTCAACAAGTCGAAGGAATAACCCTTTATTTTTGCCTCGCAATTGGATTTTGGATAAGGTCATAGATTTTACCGAAGAAAACGATGGCAATGACCTCTCGTACTTGCATAAATTAGAAAAAATGAGCATGTATCCTTTTGATGAGCAAAAATGGGGTGATGAGTTGAAGGACTTGGAGAAGGAATGGCTAGTTCAAGGAGATAAAGGAAGTGACTACTCAATGTTACAATGTAGTTGTGCAAGTTAAACTTCTCTGAATTTTGTATGGCTTAACAAGATCTATGTAGGCATATATGTGTGAATGACTTGATAATTAGAATTAGGTGTTAGAATTTTCTAGCATGTTATTTCGAAACGTGTTTAATCTTCATATTAATGAAACATTTACTCGAAAAGGGTCATCCTGTGGTGTATGGTACGTATTCGTGTTCTAAGTAGCTTATCGAGCCGTCCAATCTGACCGATAAATCATTACACTTCAAAAATTAATGATTACATCCTTACTATTATCCGTTGTCCTATTCAGAGTCACGAAAGACATGCTTGGGATATCAATTGTTTCATCGGAGAGAACAACCTAAGAATAGAGAATAAAGGGCATACAATAGGATCAAACATGTAAGCATTTTGATCGTTCTCCTTCAATTGCAAGGCTCTGCCGCTTCAGCAAGCCAAACTGCTCCACGTAATTTTGCCATACACAATTTCGAGTACAACAGAGCGCCTCAACTTGAAAATAAGCCATAATGGATTAGGCTTCTCAATTAAAATCGCCTGAATTCTGTATATAATAAATAAGCGAAGATTCTGTCAAATTTCTTCTGCATCATGTCCAGTCGCTTAAGTACGCTGTAATTGTTATTTGCATCCTTTGCCATGAAAAACTAAAATGAAATAAAAAGAAAAAAATAAGAACTAGTAATCATCGCAAACACATTGCAAAGAATTTAAAGTATAAGCAAAATGCTTCTCAACAATGCAAAAGGAACTGGAATCTCCCCCAAAGAAAATTGTTACTACAAGAGATTCATATATTTAATGATCATTGCCATTCTACGACCACTTAATTATTTTTAAAAACTCTCCAACCTTTGTATATGCCACGAAAGTTGATTGAAGATAAGATAGACAAAGAAATTTTTCAAGTTTCAAACAATTGTTATATCAAAGTATTGAGACAACAGCATATTCATTTCATTCAATGAATGCTACAGTAAAATAAAGTCCTCAGAGAGACTATAAAATTATAAAATACCATTATTCAAATATTTTTAACGAAAACTACGGAGGTGCCCGCTATCTAAAATTTACCCTTGAGTTTTATATCATTAATATCCAAATTTGCTAAGTTAGACTCGAACCACTTTGTGTCTTCAGAAGATGCAGTCTTCCATGCAAACCTTTTGTTAAATCTACCATTTGCACCGTTAAGTCTCTCTACAGCGTAAAGACCAATCGTTGGTAAAAACTTAAATCCATGTTCTGAAGAACCTCCACAGATAAAAAGGCCCTCATTATCAGGCACCCAATCAATTAAGAAGTCGTCATTAATTGTCTCAGAATACCAGCACATTCTCACCTTATGGAAAGGTAAATGAGCTATATCAGGCATGTACTGTTTGATAAAACTAGAAACAGTAGCAATGGCATCAGCGGGGATCATGGCACCTGCAGGGTCTTCAGATTCAGTAATGGGAATAGATACCACTTTATTATTGACTTTCTTTGGATTTGTATATCTCGTGAGTCTTGCGCCGAACTTTAAATAATGACCTGGTTCAATAAGAGGGAAGAAGAAAACACCACCTACGTCATCTTTCTTCTCGTATGACTCCCATGCCACAACAGGGAAGTTTTGAACGCTGTATTTTTCAATTAGATCTTTGCGGTCTTCCGGAATTTTGATGATGAGGATATTACCAGAAGTAGCTTGGTTTATACTTTGCAATTCTGGAACAATCTTGGGGGACCAAGCACCGCAAGCAACAATAATAAGATCTGCAGAGTGACGCTTTCCATCTATTGTTACTAACCCTTTAACCCTCTTATCTTCTTTGATGAACTCTTTAAAAGAACCAACTTCAGATCCGAACACAGTTTTGACTCCTAGCTTCTTTGCAAGGTGCAAACAATAGTAAGTGGCACGCGAGGCATATGCGAATCCTGCCGTTGTATCGAGATGAGCTTTGATGCTATCACCTTTGATGTCCTTCTTCTTATCGAGCTTCAATGGGTCAAGTTTCTGGCTATAACCTGAAAATTTAGCTCTGTACCGATCTCTTTCGTTGGCAGAGTCGTACTGTGTGTCCAGGAGCCCAACCCTTTGGAACGATTTTGAGTTTTCGATCTCTTCGGCATTTTTAGTAAAGTCCTCGGTGTAGTAACGAGTATATCCTGACTTAATATAAATGGGATCATTATCGAGTCCTTGAGGTAAATCGTTTGACGTACTGATACTTTCATTCCATTTATCCCATTCAACAATGGCATCCATAGCCAATTCCTGGTAGTCTTTATTGTAATGAGAAAATCTAATAATTTTTGATAAATCACTAGACGCTGCATCAGCAGTGTCTTCGGCTGATTCATAAAAATTAGTATCATATGGCTGTTTGTCCATAAGCGTAATATTTTTATAGCCTGCTTTTGCTAAATGATATGCTGTTGAAACGCCAAATACACCAGCACCAAGAATGATGATCTTTTTATCTTTTTGTTCCATTCTGAAAAGTCTGTACCACAAATAATTACTTCAAGTTGTTCTAGCGAGAATTGTCACATCTTATAAGTGAAGATACTAGGTTACTAATTTGATTAATACCGTATCTAATACTCTATTTGAAAGCGACCATTTCGCCGTTTCTTGTACCTAGTGCATTGTAAACACCAAAAGGGTAATAGTTTCGAACAACCGTTATGTATCTGATTCTCAGGCGAACTACTGGCCAAGCTCAGAATTTCTTTCTACCAAGACACTACACTAAAAGCCGCTCAAATCGCATCAGTTTGTCCGAAAAATAAACTCGATTCGAGAGAGTCTCCGAATTAGGATATAGATAAGAAAATTTCTTCTCAGCTATCAGATCAAAGTCCGAAAAAAAAAAAAAGCAATACGCCAGACTAGATGAAGGAATAGAGTGAAACCCGAAAAAGGAAGTCGATTCGTAAGAACTGAGAAACAGAAAGGAAATAGATTCGAGAAAAGTTTTCTTCACCGGCGTAAAGTATCAAGTCGTCATTGATAATATGAACTTAAGATAAGATGAAACATATAAAATTTTATTGCATTTCACTTAATGTTAAAAGAATGTTAAGAAGTTGTGCTTAATTAATATGGGAGTTTTAAAGGATTCGAAAGACATAGACGTGAGCGTAATAGTATCAAACGAGATTGACAATAAAGTTGCAGATGAGGCACTCTTCTATGCTACAAAGAGTAAATCGTATGAGTTAACTGAAGAAGAAAACAGAAGACTTCTAAGAAAAATAGATTGGTGGCTTATGCCCCTCGTTTGTGCTTTAATGTCTGTTCAGTTAATGGATAAGTCCACAAGCTCATATGCATCTATAATGGGAATGATTGAGGATTTAAATATGACTGGGTTGGAGTATTCGTGGGTAGGAACCTCTTTCTATCTTGGATATTTGATTTTCGAATTGCCAGCAAATTTAATATTGCAGAGATTCCCGTTGTCAAAGGTTTTAAGTACCGTGATTATAACTTGGGGAGTAGTTTTATGTTGCCATGCAGCCTGCCGCACATCTTCGACTTTCTTAGTTTGTCGTACTCTTTTAGGTATTCTCGAGTGTTTCATGACGCCCGCTTATATCATTTTGACATCGCAATGGTATAAACAGTCCGAGCAATATATGAGATGCAGTATTTGGCAAGGCTTTCAGGGATTTGGTAGTATAGTGGGATCAGGTATAGCGTATGGTCTTTATACGCACCTGAACCTGACACTGCTTACAGCATGGCAGGACTTATATGTTATTACAGGAGTTATTACGATTGCGCTTGGTATTATATCTATTGTACATATTCCTGACATACCGTCGAAGGCATGGTTTTTGGATGAAAAAGAGAAGCTTGATGTTGTAAACAGGATTAGAGAGAATAATCAAGGATTCGGAAACAAGCACTTCAAGTTGTATCAGTTCAAAGAGGCGTTATTTGATATAAGCACTTACTCTCTTTTACTTTATATGATAGGGTATGGAATCTCAAATGGGGGTCTCGGTAATTTTGGCTCTATTGTATTACTGGATGATTTTGGTTTTGGAACAGGGCAAGCTTTATTAATGAATATGATAGGAGGAGGTATTGACATCATATTTCCTGCACTTTTTGCTTATATTCAGCGTAAGTTTTCTATAAGCAGATTGTTGGTATGCTTTTTTATTAACGCTTTAAATTTCACTGGCCTTTGTCTTCTAGCGTTTTGCAAGTACAGTAGTGCTCGTCTCGTTGGATATTACCTTAACTATTTACAAACGGCGAGTTACGCAACGATGACTTCAATAATAGCCAGTAATATAGCTGGTCATACTAAGAAAGTCACAGTGAGTGCTGTATTTTTAATTGGTTTTTGTGCTGGTAATATGATAGGACCACAAACATTTCTTGAGTCTGAAGCTTCTTCTGACTATCCTACTGCTAAGACAGTCATGGCAGCTACTGCAACATTAAGTTTGATTACTCCGATAATCATGTTGGTGGCTTTCTATTATGAAAACAGAAAGAAGTTCAATAAATTGAAAGAACTCGGTGATACGCATATTCATATAGAAAATGCTGAATTCGCCGATCAAACAGATAAAGAGAACTTAGACTTTAGGTATTGCTATTGAAATTTTTAACGTATAATTCTCGAGAATTATTCACCACCTGGACGTGACAAGTAGATGTATTTAGACTGCTTTTTTTCCGCTAATGTACGCTTTACTTTATTAATATATGGATCACTTTTAATTCTACTCCTACATTTGTTAGCACTTTCAAGTTTGTGGGTATCTTGATTTCTAGAGCTCTCAATATATAGAGTTCCTCGGATTCAGTTAGGGCATTCACGCTTGACCACTTTTCACGAAGAAGCTTACTTTTTTGCCATGAGTTAAGTTAAATAGATGGTTACTGACTGCTTATAAAACACATAAGTAAACCCAGAGATAATAAAAGCATATGTAATCTTATGGCTAACTTTTTATCCTTTTGTGTTACACCTTGACCAATTGTTAAAGGATATTTCTATCTCTCTTGCCCGATTGAATCTGATCTTCGCGAGATAAGAAATGAAAAAAGAAAGGAAATTAAGAATGAAATAAGAATAGTAAGGTTTATACATCTCTACAGAAGGAGTCAAATGAAACGGAGTAGAACTACGGCGATAAGTAGAGTAGCATGCATTGCATGCAAATCTAGAAAGTAAGTTAATTGGATCCCAATGGACATACCAAAGACTGACAGAATGTAGCAAAAAATGTGATTATGGTCCTTCCAAGTCTGCTTGTTCGTTTTGCTTAAGGAAAGGCATGGAATGCATGACCCCTGAATTCGAGTTAATTCACTACGATGGCCCAGAGAAGAAAAGAGATGGCCGAAAAAGAATTATCAGGCCGATATATACTCTGAAGAGAGTGAAAGATAGTGTGCCAGGAAACGAATATGTTGTCAGTCCCAAACAAAAAGATGATAGTATCAATCTGAAAATCGCTATTGATATAATTAAAAACTATATTTATTGTACAATGAAGGAAGGAGATGATTCAAATACTCATTATCAAACGATTCGAAGTGTGGGGTTGCTGTGCATCTATGAGAAAGAATTTTCAGTATCGGGTTCTCCCCTGGAGCAAATGCTAAACGAAAAAACTCATGAAATCCTTTTGGAAAATGATAAGACACTCCTTGAGCAAGAGACGAAGTATACATATGGTGTAAATGAGCTGGGAATAATCGACTTCTCTAATAGTCTACCGACGTATAATCAAGAGCATGAAGCGGCCCTTGATATACCTTTGGAATTGCAATTCACGAATTTTGGAAAAGCTAGAATCCATTCGCCCAGTCATGAAAGTAGAGATATTTCAACAGGACGCAGTTTGATGATCGATACCAATAACTTGAAGAATGAAATGTTTATTGAGGCACCTACTCTCTGCGGTAGAATTGTGACTGATATGTCAAATAATCCTTTGAAGTATCAAGCCAGTTTTATAAATCTCCCATCTTATATCTCAACAGAGACTACGGAACTCCTTTTCGACAATTTTTGTAATAAGTATGCTCAAGAAACGAATAAGTACTTATTCTGCACTAATCCCAAAGATGGGAGAGCTTGGATGAACTTTACAAGACTGCTTTTGAATGTATATCTATCACTTGCATTCAGTAATATAACTGTGTTTAAGGCAATTTTATTATGGTCTGCGTGTAACATTTCGTCGGCACAAAAATCATCTCACTTAGTATCCAAATCCACCGAGGCTCTTCCACTTCAGATAGAATCCTTACACGGAGATATTATAAATGATTTAGAGAGAAGGTTAAGCTATTTTTGTGCCACTTGTTGTGACCATACCATTGCAATCGTGATACTATTACTTGAAACAGGAAACTTCAGTGCTGTAATTGATCCCAAATATTGGCTGAATCTTACAACATTGATGCTTAAAATTGTTTCTTTAAGAGGGGGAGTCACAAGGTTGAGTGAATCTTCAAATGGGTTGTTCTTTGCCAAGATATTCAGTTTTCAATTTTTCTCAGGATACGGCTATAACTTATTAAAGAATAACATTGATTATTTGAATATAGAAAATATTCACTCTATTTACAACATACCTTTAAATTTAAATTCGAATCTATATTACGATTTCATGAAAAAAATCACATCGGCTGTCGGGGAGGTGCTTCATTTATGCAGCTTGTTAAAGATGGCCAAACACTCGGGAACCAACGGAAACGGTTTTTCTCATAGCTATGATTCGCTTAATAGTTTCAACATTTCTCGGGTATTAGATGAAGCACGAGAAATCGAAACAAGATTAATACTGATTGAATTACCAAAATTCGAGGTACAAGACATGTTATTAAGTTGTGCAGAAATGGATAAGATAGCAGTTTTTTTGAAAGAGTCTGCTTTTCTCTTATTATATCAATTGGTTTATAATATTCCCTCGGTGTCAACATTAACGTTGCTTCAAGTCAAGAAAATGATACCCATATTGCAGGAAGTATTCACGTTTTATCAAGCCAAAGGTGAAACAAGTATGAATATTTACATGATTTTGCCCATTTTCACTGTGGGATGTGATATCATAGGACAAGAAACCCGTTCGTGGTATATGGAAAATCTCAAACAACTCCACAAAGTAACAAAGCAAGAAAAGCTTTTAACTGTCATTTTGCTAATAAGAAAAATTTGGTCATTAAATGAAGATGGTTCCAGCTTTATATTTTGGCCTGAGGTGGCAGAAGAGAATGGTTTTATTTTGCCGTTGTGTGTTTAGGATTCATTCTTGACCTTGACTTAGTTTTAAGACATGCTGGCCAAATCCATTTTAATTGAATTTCTGCGTTGTGGGCCGAACTTGATAGAGAATGATATCAATGAACTTGTTTTCAAGGAAACTATAATCCACGGAATCAAAGCAGAAGCATTGCTTGTTTCTTCAATTATAATATTATGGATCTGTCTCTACACATGTATGCACCCTTTTCTTTTTTTAATGAAATGAGTATTGCGACATGGTCACATAGCAGAGTTTAACAAATCATGAAAAAAGTATCATACTTTGAGATTAGGACTTTTAAGTTCAATCTTGATAAATATAACCTGATTACGTTGGGAGATTTATGGATATGGAATTCAATATTTGTCATGAATATTTGGATCTAGGACAAATGCTGCATCAATGATGATCTATAATTCAAAGCATGGAACCTGTGGACTTTGACCAACAAACAAACCCTCCTCGGCTTTATTCGCATTTTCTGCATACATCAAACTAAATACCTTCGGCTTAGTTTTTTCATGACAGTTCTTTGAAACGGGAGAAAAGTTGAAAAGGTCTTTAGGCATTCAACGAGGATATTTCTCTGGATTTGACTTTGATGTACGCATGGTATTTTTCGTTGTTAGATAATCTTGTCAATCATTTCAGTCGTTGTGGCATACAATTGAGTGTATTATAGAGATCGATGACATCTTGAAGTCGTAATTAACGAGGCAAGGTTTGGACGTAAATAACATGCAAGGAAGAAGAAAGATGGAGATAGAGCGTTAGGTTGCAGCAGACTAGTAGCCATACTATCTGAGAAGAGCATTCCCCAGAAAGGACATTCAATTTTGAATTAAGCTTTTACGTAAGTAATCCTGATTATAAAACATCTTCTTCAAGAACGCTATGCTTATTCTGAAATAGCATCCCTTCAGTAAGTTCAATCCGGATGCGATTTTATCCCGTGAATAATGAACTCCACACGTATACCTCAATGTTGGAGAGTCTTTAATCTATTTTTCCTGCTTGTGAGACATACTAGCCAGGTAAATCGAAGAGTTTCGTTTAGATTTGATACAATCTGTGCGAGGTATTTTAAAATCCGCAAAAAAAATTACAATAAGTTTGTAATTTTACAAAGCTTTTGAGAATGCTACAGAATTCAATCTTCTGAGGCTATTCCAGAACATACAGCTTCAGCAAATAGCCACGATGCTGAAATTTTAGCAGATAATAATCAATGACTGTTGCAATTGAAAAAATTTAATAACCCTCTATTTTATCGCGCAGCTGAATTTTAGATAAGGTTACTAAATTAACTGAAACCAATGTAGTGAAGATCCCTATTGCATAAAAAGAAAAAATGAGCGTGCATCTTTTTGATGAGAAAAATGGAGTGATGAGCTGAAGGGCTTGGAGAAGGAACGGCTAGTTCAAGGAAATAAAAGAAGTGACTACTCAGTGTTACAATGCAGCTATGCAAATTAATGTCTCTAATTCTCATGCAGTTCAACAAGAATCTACGTATGCATATATGTGAATAATTTGATATTTAGAATTAGATGTTAGACTATTCTAGTATATTAACTCCGAGCGTGCCCAATCTTCATATTAATGAGTCGTTTACTCGAAATGCACTAATA
Source organism: Schwanniomyces etchellsii (assembly GCA_031081805.1). Classification (NCBI taxonomy): domain Eukaryota; kingdom Fungi; phylum Ascomycota; class Pichiomycetes; order Serinales; family Debaryomycetaceae; genus Schwanniomyces; species Schwanniomyces etchellsii. The sequence goes on along the minus strand of JARYSY010000002.1, from coordinate 246,297 downwards.
AGCGTAGCCCTTAAACATATCTTCACTAAACACTGGAAAAAAGAGTCATCCCACAGCGTATGTATTTATGTTTTAAGCGGCTTATCAAGCCGCTCACTCTGACCAAAAATATCATTGCCCTTCAAGAATTAATGATTACATCCATACCATTATACTTATTGTCTTATTCAGAACTGTGATATAACAACTCTAATTAATTGTCGAAAATTGCATTTCGCAACCGGTTTGGATTGTCTCAATCCGGTTGTGCATGTAATTTAAGTACCTGCGCATTTATTCTACATTAATTTACTTACTACAGTGTGCAAGGTCTTGTCTCGCGTGCCGCGAATAATATCAATACGATTCATATCTGCTTTTCTTAGCTTGCTTAATACGAAAATAAAGGGTCATCAATGCGGGTAGGTAGAGATAACTAAAATTGATCTTACTATCCATAATGCAGTTTACTTTTACTGAGTCTTGGTGTGATCTTTAATATTCTCTTATTGAATAGGAGTATCCACCAGATTCACCCAGAATTTGCGGAATGTTGGCATATATCTGCTGTTTATTATCTATGCGCTCCTTTCGACGTAAGATCATCCTTTACTGTACTTGTTTCGTGCGATTTTAGACTTTCTTCACCAGAGAAGTAAATGTATTGCATGAAAGTTAGATATAGAAGGCTGTATTTTTTTCATCCATATAAATTGCGTTGTCGTCGCCTCCAGTAAATATCCATATAAGATATGATAAAAACACTCTTTTGACTTGCTTATATAAAGAAATGATATACGCCGCGGCTAGTTGCGTTGCAGTACAGAGCCTCAGAAATTTGCAGCTTCAAGATAACTCTTATTTCCTATACAGTTTATTGAATAATTCTAATTCGATAAGCGAGCTCATTCGCTCATCGCTCGATGGTAACTGGTAATTTAAAATGAACGAAATTCGAGTTCGAAAACTCAATGGTTATCCTAATGTAGTAAAATCTGCCCAAATGACACAGCTCGAAATTCGGAACGAAGCAGTAGTTCGCAAATTTCTGATCACCTCCGTAAGTTTTGCAGGTTGTCAAGTCTAAACCAAGATTGAGATTAAGCTCATAAAAGCTCTTTGAATCTCCTTGAGCCAGCGACTTCCAATAATTGTTCTTCTTCCAATCCTTAATATTTACATATGTGGTATGGTGGTCAAGATCTTCAATTTTGATATCAGAGATATTGAATTTCATTACTTTTTCTTCAAGTTCACAAATTGCTTTCATGTCGTCTACCATTTTTTTTTCAATTAAAAGCCTCTCAGGTCCCAAGGTCTTGAGGAGATTATATATTTGAGTCAGATACCTTCTAAACTTATCTTTTACAATTATTCTGAAGAAATCTTGATCATAGTACATATCTTTCAGAAAAGCATTTTGCTTATTCTGAAAAAATATTTCTTCAGTAAGCTCAATTGGGATAGGCTTATCCTGAGACTTTATATCATGAACAATGAACTCTGCGCGTATACCATGAAGCTTGGGAAGTTTCTTATCTATCTTCTCCTTCTTGTCAGACATATTAGAGCAGTAAAATCGAAGATTCAACGGAATTTTGATATTCCAAGAATTCAATATATCATTCTGAGATTCAGGTTCTTTCAGTATATGGGATGGCGATAAATACTTCAAGATATAGTCTGTCTTAGGCGTTCTTATAGATATTTTCCCTTCAAAGTTCTGAAAATAAGTAGACTTGTTGTAAGGCAACAGGAGTTCGTATTGCGGTGTGTCATCCTTAGATAATTCAAACCCTTTACAGGTATAAGTACATCCTGATTGATAAAGTTGTCGGGCCTTGGTTTCTTCACTACTATGTGACTCCGAATTACCTAAACTCAAGCTCTCCGGCGTACGCGTAACTTCAAGATTGAGAGCTGACATATCATCGTTGTTCAACTCCTTAAGCATATTTGTACCCTCGGCTATTGCACCTTCTATTTGGTCAATGAGAGATTTATATCCTAGTCGACTCATTTGCTTATTGAAAACTTTCATTTCTTGACTCTCGGAGGATGTTGGAATGATCCTTAAAGACTTAAAGCAATCCTTCAATATTAAGAACTCATCTCCTTTTGCATCCAAAAGTAATGTATCACTACCCTTCACTTGAGCAGGATCGAACTTGTGTTTACTCTTTCTACCAATGAAGACCGCTTGAACGCCATATCCGATACACGTATTCGAGAATGAAAAATCTTTTGTCTTGTCCAGATCGGTCAAGGCGTCGCTATTCTCTCTTAGTGTGCCTAAGATGGGTGGAATTGTGAAGTGTTGAAGTAGATTGTGCTGGCTACATTCTGTGTCTAATAGCTTCAGCGGAATTTTAAACGTGAAAAACCTCTTATACAAGACCCCAGGCAAGAGCTTTCTTCCCTGAATATATATGCGAGAGTTATCGAGAGGATCTACCGTATCAGGACAAACATGCTCAGAACTACGTTCTGTGATAAGTCGATTGATGTGCACATAGTTCCATGAAGCTGACAAATCAAGCATCTCTAAAAACGTCCTCACCTGAACTGGATCTTTTCTCAAATAGCTCTTGGGATCATAAAACTTTATACTGCCTTGAAATGTTACGTAGAACATATCGAACGGGATTGGACTTGAGGACACGTTTCTAATCAATATTTGCCCATTGAGCAAATCACCTTGTTTGAACTCAGAATATTTGGGATCAAGAATAACCGGTCTCTTGTCAATCTCTCCAACCTCTTTGGTGAACTGAATCTCAATATGCACCGCATCAGATATCTTCGTGTTAGTTGCCGTCAAATTCTTTAACTTGTGGGCATGGCCTATAATTGTAGATTCCCAGTGACTAGACCCCCTATCCGCTATTATTGTTCTTGGTGCATGAGGTGCTGCTCTTCTAATATCTTGTTGTTGTCCGCTCCGTTCTATTTCCGTGAAACTGGCTGAGCTCGCGCTCGTGTTGGCCGTGAAAATCAGATTCTGTCCTGACCCTGTGGAGGAATCCTCATAGTTGGGAGGCTCATCGAAACCCTCACTAGTACTCGCATTCAATGTCTCTCTATCTATAGTCCTATGCATGTCATAAGACGGAAGAATGCTCCAGACAGGAGCCTCCGTAGTATTCTTCTTAGCTTGTTCGAATTCCTCTACAGAGTATGCCTCTTGTCTATCAAATTTGTTTTCATCGTTTCTAGCACTTGCTAAGCTTGACTTTGTTCCATTATTAGTCATGCCCTTAGATAAAGTATTGTCCTTCAGAGGCTAAAGGCTTGCCATTAAGTATGAAGGTGTTTTGTCATTCTATGTGACTCATGGTAGAAGACTCTAGATGATTAATCAGTGCGGCTTATGCTGCATATTCCTATTAGTAAGGCCCACCCGTATTATCGTTTACGTGCGAAATTATCGTCTACACTAATCTATATGTATGAGAATAAAAAGCACGGCCAGACGCATTAGTGAAACCCCTCTATGGTTTACGACGTTTACAAGTTGTCGACAAGGTCGTGAATACTAAAATTGATCACTAAAATTCGATGAAAGGTTCTTAATGATTCTAAACTTTACATTTTAACTTTTACTCTATTAACGACCAAACTTAACTAGCTCTAGATACCTCAAAAGTGGGAATGCAATTCCACTGAAGCCCATACAAAGCCACATTGCAATATCACCCCCATATTCACCTCCGCACAATCTAGCAAGTGGACCTACCCAATACGCTTGAGACATTCCTAAAGCCGCGCCCGACGCACCTATTATGAAGGAAGTCGTAGAGGCCAAGCCCATAGTCAATTTGTGGTAGTCGTTCCATATTTTGAAGTTGTAATACGATCTCTGGTCTTTTTCAGGATTGTCTGTGATTAGAAACTCGCTTCCGTCTTCGTCCAAAGAAGAAAATTCTTTCGTGTAAAGATTGATAAACTTACTAGTTCTAAAAATACAATTCTCTTCCAAAAGCATGATGAAGTACATAGAGAGCCAATACCCTATCATTGGCAAGAAATTGCCCAATATAGTAGAGAATTTATTTCTCCCGACGAGAGCGCATACGAGATAAATTCCTGTCATTATAATGGCCCATACCCAGCGGGGAATCTTTGAGAACCCGATACCGGCAAGCTGCACTCCAAAGGCTGCGGAATATGTGTTGACAATATTATTTGAGATAAGAGAAAGAAAAATTATCATCAAGACAAATTTACCTCCAGCACCCCAAGGCCTAAAAGCTTCATGAAGGAGGCCGCCCATACCATATTCTTCGTAGACATCCCCCCAAGGTTTGAAAGACAAACCAATATTTCCAATAAGGGTTCCCAAAACACCAACGAAGGTGGTCGGTATGAGTATACCAAAGAAAGTGATTAAAAATGTTCGCCACTCAGGTGTGTCCTCAGGAAAAAGAATGTAGTAGTCAGAGGCTAACGACCCCCATGTGGAGGTAGTTGAATAACTCAAGGAAAAATATGAGATCCAATTACCTTTGATCGTTTCCGACATTCCTCTAATACCTTCCCCATCCAAATTCGAAAGCATTTTATACTTACTTGCACTGACGATATAAAGCAACAAAAATGCAGTAAAGACTGGAATGCTGAGTAAAGTTTCGACTTTCAATAAGTGTTTGATCCCACCAATAGCCACCAGCAAGGAGATGACGGCCACTATTATAATTCCAACAACTAACGGAATCGTGTCATTACTGACGCTTCTAAGTATTTGCCCACCTACAACGCTATTGACCACAGACCATCCCATAACACCTATGATGGAAACGAGACTGACAAGCTTGACGAACCACCATCCGAACAAAAATCTTGCGCTGACCATTTGGCGGCAGCCTGATTTAGGACCCATTAAGGAGCAGTATGCTGCAACAGCGCATCCAACCGTTTCTCCGATAAGGCCTGCCAGAAGGGATTTTCTTAAGCCCAACTCGAACAACAACGGACCAAGTAAAAAAGTAGACATCGAACTCAATCCTCCGCATGCTGATAGCCACAATCCAATGACAGAAACCAATTGTCTAGTAACATTCTGTGACCTTTCATAAGGCTCTACTCTTTCTATGCCTCTTGTTTCGACTCCAAATGACTCCACCTTAGCAGAGAAATGGCCTAGATAAGTCCACAATACTCTGGTTTTCTTCACTTTGGAAACATCTTCATTCTTGGTATACTCATCAGATCCAAGAGCTTTGGTATCATCTTCTTTGACCTTGAGTTCTTTTGACTCCAGTTCCATTGTGAGATATGATAGATAAAGTGAGTCAAAGCTAGACAAATTTCCAGAGTGGGTGTGCGAAGACTTAGAATGAACTATCGCGAGTAATTCTAGAAAGAGTCATCGAGTAAATTATGCGTCCCTGTCAAAAGTGACTCCAGTAAAACTTATCCCTTTTCAGACACTGCTAGTAAATACAATGACAAACTATTCTTTCTCTAAAATTCTTATCATTCTGAAGTATGAGCATGCATACTTAATAGCGTCACTTGAACAAGGATGTGAAAAGGAATGGAAAAAATAAAAAAAAGAGCCCGACGCGGGGATCGAACCCGCAACCTTTTGATCGCTTCCCTTTTAAGAGTCAAACGCTCTACCGATTGAGCTAGCCAGGCGGCCCTGCGATAAAATGCCATATACAATTTCAAGTACTAAGAAGCATGCGTCAGTAGAAAATGTGCTCTGAGGAACATACGAAAGAAGTGGTAATTGTAGATACTAAAAAAACATTACATAAATCGCACATGTAGGACGCCTCGTTTGCCATAAAAAATGAAGCAATTTCCCTTTACAGCTTGCGAGATATAGAGATCACACATCCCACATTTAGTATCCCACATCTACCCTTTACAGTTTTGAACTGATCAAACCCGGAGGTAATTTTCGAGAGATTTCTTTGGTATGGATGACGATAGGATGTCAGTATTGTTCAGATATTCAATTTATCTTCTTTAACTCAGATAATGTAGATAAGGTTATTGAGTTATATCATCATAAATACTTACTGTTGTTAAAATAAGGGGATCATGCATAAAACTATTGTCCCTTTTGAATGCATCTCAGTAGGCATCGTGTGGTGAATAGAGCACCGCAGCAATTAGGGAGTACATTCACTGCTTGATAGCACCTGGCAACGTCGATTTATGTAGATGAACAAACAAAAAAATTTTCTGAATGTGTATCTAATAGGTAGGGTAACCATACATGCATATACAGGTGCGATAGGGATCTGTATATATTGGATGAGGTTAGCACCAACGAGTATCTGAAGTTAGTGGAATTTCTGGTAAGCAAGAGAGGTTGTTCTGATGCTTTTATTTCTGTGTTGGACGCTTTTCGAGTGTGCTATCAAGTTCATTAGCAATTGTTTGCTTATAGTGATATCGGCGCCACTCCTTGTGTTAGGTTTAACTGAGGCGATCACTTATCTTATTGGCATCACTTATCACTACGGACGTTTGGACGCCTTTCGCAGTGAGCTCAAGTTAGGTTTCTGCCTCGTGGACGTAAGAAGAAAGGCGCTAGAGATAATGTCTCCTTCGAATAAGGTTGCCTGATTTCGTGATTCAGTTCTCAAGGGTGCTTTGGATCGGATTATAAGAAAATGCTGATCTGTACCCTCTATTTATTGACGTCAGGTGCTCCTCGAGTCGAATACTTCGACAAGTTTGTTGAATGAAATAAGAGTTCATTTGATGAGCTTTCATGATCATACCTACATTTTCCCCTGTATAATTGGGGATGAAAACTATCCCATATAAAACAACTACTAAATTATTCAAAGAGGTCCATACTGATGTCACCTTTTCCATATATGCATATTATATACTGGGTATTATTATATTGATTCAGATCAAATTATTCAGATTTTAAATTATCTTGTGTTCAGCAACTATTGTAGTATCTGTTATTGAATCTCACAATCGCTGAATTTTTTCATTACCATTATTCTTTCTTATCTTTTCGGACTTCACTGCGTAAAAGTGGTGCCATGCATATGATCTAATTTTTGTGGCGGAACCCCGTACCAGCGCAGCATAACTTTGCCTTGCTAATTCTTACAAAACACAAGGGGTAGCATCTCATGTCCTGTATTTATTTTTTGCGCCCATAATTCCACAATCGAAACTGCATACATTGAATAATACGAAAGCCTGACTGTTACTCATTTTGTCACCGTTTTGTCTGAAGAGGAATGCGCATGAGAACCCTTTCTCGATAGCATAATCGCCAGGGCTCTAATATTTTAAGGAAGTTGCTGCGAAATTCGCGGGTTCAATTTTGATCGCAGCGCTTAAGTCGCCAACTTGTTTTCGTGGCTATTTATCGATCTGACTTCGCGCTATTATGAAATTCGAACCCTCTCTTTAGTGCATAAACCCCAAAAGCGCATATCGCGAATAATATATTAGCAAGCAGATATCGAGAAATAACGACTACATCGTTGAATGCGGAAAATTGCTTGAGACTAGGATAATGGATAGAATCATGAGTTGAAAGAAAATAGAATATCATGGTTGGGACATAATTATTGAATAACTTAAAATAGACGTTGCCAAAGAAACAAAGCAATATACGAATAGAAAACAAAGAGAGCGAAAATCCTCTTCTATAAATATGATTTGCAGTATACTGCGTCTAATCCACAACGTGGGAATCTGCATTCGAAGTAATAGTAAGTGGCGGTTCACTTCTGGAAACAACTCGTTGAGATTAGTGCATATAGATTTTACTTGAGGTTTTTTCAAATTAACTGGATTTCACTTGAGATTACTTGAAAGCATGGCGCATATCGTAATAAGCTTTGTCCCAATTGCTTCGCACGATAAAGAAAAGTTCACTCTGTTTCTTATTGTATTTCTTGTTCCCAAAATTTTTTTTTTTCGCCAGAATATTTTCTTATGCGTATACTGTCAAGATCTCACGCCAGTCACCTGCAGGCAGGAAAGGTAATTTAATGCTAGCACTCGTGGGCACCTCTAGCTTTAAGAGGAAGCTAAAACGGAGAATGACTTTGAACTAAAGAATAAACAAAAAATTTTGGTTCAAACAACAGGAACACTTTCTTTCGCTAATAAAGCTGTAGGGTAGTAGGTCAGAGGATAAAATAATCGAGGCTACTACTAGTAACATGCATAGTTCCAAGATGGGCACTCTGAAGCCCGTTAAAACATGGTTTTCTAGAGGTATTTTGGTGACGGCCAAGAAGCACTTTTTCGGATTGGCAGCGATCACTACATGGCTTGTGACGATCTATTATTGGCTTGGATTGTATGGTAAGTACAACGAGCATGCCGAATATGAGGCCATGAAGAGCCCAATTCGTGCCAACGCTAAGGTCGCTGATGATAGCTCGTTGGATAAGTTTCCAATCGTCAATCTTTATATGGTTGCAAGTGAGATCAAAGATTCTCGTGGAGTTGACTCACATTCCAATGTTTATAACCAGATGTTTGCGAATCACGATATCAATAGTCTTCTTGCAAGCTTGTCGTTTGAAGAACGTTGTGACTTGTATTTTGACACGCTCTTTTCGCAGGACATAAACTGGAATATAGACCTGGGAATTGATTTTCAAGGTGGAGATAGGTGGGCGTTTGATTTTGGAAGGTTCAAGCTGGATAAGAAAGATGCTGCGAAGAAAAAGGTTGCAGAGGAGAAAAAGATAGATGAAAGCAAAGTCGAGGAGAAAGACCTTGACGATAAATTAAAACACATGCACGATGAGTTCCTTGAGAAGATGAGGAAAGATGAGCAAAAAATGACAGATATCATATCCCACGTTAGAATATTTAACAAATGTTACATTACATCAGACAACGCGATTGTTCTGAATAGGAATCGTGAATTTGCTTCGCACCAGTCCAAATGGATGAAGCAGCTCTCTCTGGTCGGTATAATCAATACTAAAAGCAACGAACGTTCCCTTTTAAGAAACGCCAAAGCACTCGAATCCTGTTCTGCCTTAGAATCTAGAGTATATAGATGGCTTTCTTTTTCGTATCCTGTGTACGAAAGATGGACAGGGGAAACTCTTTTAACACCTCCAAAAATGTCAGACTATATAAAAGATGAGGTAGTATTCACCCCAACTAATTCAAAAGCGCAACATGGAAGAGGCGCCTCGAAGTTAAAAAAATCTAAGGTCAGAGGAGACAGTGGAGATAAATGCTTCCTCCAAAATTTCAAAAATAAACTCAATGCAAAGGGGCTTGTTCTCTCTATAGCCGATAAGCATGTTGATAGTACGATAAAGTTGATTCATTTATTGCGAGCATTAAATAATCGCTATCCCATCCAAATCGTCTACTATTCTTCGCTTTCCGAGGATTCAAAAAGAAGAATAGTCGAGGCTGCAAGATCTCGTTTTACAGACTTGCCAGGTTCATTCAGTAACGTTGCACACCTTTTTCCTAACGATTATTTTGATCCGAAAGGTAAAGGCTTACCAATGCAGGAGGTGTGGTTTGTTTCTGTATATAATACAATTCAAGATCATTATAGATCAGAGTTCAATGGGTTTGGAAATAAATACCTTGCAGCATTATTCAATTCCTTTGAAGAATACATTTTACTTGATGCTGATACCGTCATGCTCAAGCCACCAGAGTATTTCTTCAATACTGATGCATACAAAAAGAAGGGTGCATTCTTCTTCAAGGACAGAACTTCACCTCTATTTAGACCAGACAGTGATGCTACTTTCTTCAAAAAGATGTCTCCTTCAATCATTGATCAAGTTTTCTTTGACATCCCTATTCTTACTAATCATACCTTAAGCTCACCATTTTTTGATGGTATGGAGTACATGATGGAAAGTGGATTAGTATGCATTGACCGAAATTTACATTTCAATAGCATTTTAATGATGTTTCAGTTAAATTTTTTGAAAGCAGCACGTCAGAGAGTATACGGGGACAAAGAAATTTTCTGGCTTGGTTTTGCAATTGACGGAGATGAATCGTATGAATTCAATAAGTTTCCAGCGGCAGCGATAGGGATTGAAACACCACAGGAAGAAAGACTAACGTCATGGGGGAAACCCAAATACTCTAGAGAACTTTGCTCGGCACATCCTGGCCATATTAATGGAGAAGATGGAAAAACATTGCTATGGTTCAATTCTGGGTTTCAATTCTGTGGTGAGGCTGACAAGGTCAACTATGAAGAAGAATTTTCAAAGAAAGAAAGACTCAAGTATTTGAGTTCCGTTGATGAAATGAAGTCCTTATACTGGAGCAAGCTACATATAAAACAGGCAATAATTCCTCCGTTCGAAGATAAGTGGCACACTCTATGTGAGAATATTCAGGAGGAACCTAAAGAAGCTTGGAAAATGGACAGGAGTTATTGTAAGTCTTATCTCTGGTGTGCTTACTCATCTATCGGTGGGCTCGATAAAGATGGCTCTGATAATACCCAAGTTGGCTACTTTATTAACTTTGATAAAGATCAGATAAATCTCATAGAATATTATGGTGATATTTGGATTGGTAATGAATAGGCATATAAGTTATATATTTATACTACTTTAAACTAAGGCTCGTCTTGCCTATGCGCATAGTGTTCTCTGCTGCGGTTACCTAAATCGGTATATACGCATATCTCTCTCGTGTTTCCAAATTGGGATTATCAAAGCGATAGGATACAAATATATGAAGGGTATATTTGGCAGATATGCATCTAGTATTCACCCCCCAGAGCACCTAATATAATCCTTTAGTGATGTCAATTTCTTATGAACTGTTTTTGAAACACGAAAACTTTGATGGATATGAAAATCCAAAAGAGTATGAGACAGTATACGTTCCAAAACTCCAGGAGTATAGAAAGAAGCTAGATCAAGAGACTAAAGCAGAGTACAAGATCAAATTACCAGGTACAATTGAAGAGCTTGCAGCGAAAGGATTTGATCCTTTGAAGTACTTATACAATGAAAAATTACTAACAGAGAAGGAGTTTGCGATTACAGACTCATCAGCATCTAGTCTCTTATCGCAAATGTCTCTGGGAAAGCTCTCTGCTACCGAGGTGTTTGAGGCATTCGCCAAGAGGGCCGTAATTGCACAGCAATTTACTAACTTTGCAATGGAGTTTTTCATTGATGAAGGTTTCAAGAGAGCAAAGTTTTTGGATAACTACCTCAAGGAATATGGAAAGCCAATTGGCCCCTTGCACGGTTTACCTATTTCTTTGAAAGAACAAATGAATTTTCGTGGAAAAATAACGCATGGTAGTTATGTTTCCAAGATTACTAATGTGCCTGAGAAACATGGCGTTACGAATCAAGTTTTGGAGGACTTAGGTGCCATTTTTTACGTTAGAACAAGTCAACCTCAGACATTGATGCACTTAGATTCTAACAACAATTTCATTGGGCTCTCTAGAAATCCTCACAATCTAGGCTTGTCGCCAGGTGGATCTTCCTCTGGGGAAGGATCTGTAGTTGGTTTTGGTGGCTCTGCTATCGGTGTGGGAAGTGATATTGGTGGCTCTGTAAGAGCTCCTGCTGCTTATTCTGGATGCCATGGTCTTAGGCCAACAACCAGGAGATTGTCTGTATTTGGTGGTGTCTCTAGTGGTGCTGGTCAAGAAAGTGTCCCTGCTGTTTGTGGGCCCTTAACCAGATCTATTGAGGACATTGACTTGTTTATGAAAACCTATATAAATGAGGGTAAACCATGGCTACGTGATGCCTGGGCTTTACCTATGCCCTGGAGAAGTATCACCAAACCCAAACCAGAAGATATAACTATAGCAGTTATGTATGATGATGGTATAGTGAAACCTTCCCCTCCCATCCAAAGGGGTCTTAAGGATACAGTGGCTAAACTTAAAGCTGCAGGTGTTAAGGTTGTCGAATTTAAGCCAATTCGAACAGTAGAGGCTTATGATACTGTGAACAAGATGTATAACTGTGATGGGAACTATATGCAAAGAAAACTTTTATCTGAATCTGGAGAGCCTCTCAAAAAGCTTACCAAGTGGAGTCTCAATTTTGGTGAAGGTTCAAAGGCTTTCACTGTGGCAGAAAATCGTCAATTGAACATGATCAGAGATTCCTTAAGACAAGAGTATACTGAATATCTTGTCAACAACAACATCGATTTCATTTTATCTCCAGCTTACAATAATGTGGCCCCAAAGCCAGAAAGTGTATACAATTGGTCCTACACCGCGTTATTCAACATTTTAGATTTCCCTACTTTAGTTTTTCAGACAGGTTTATATCAAGACCCTAAAGTTGATGTGTGGGATGACGCTCATGGAAACTATAAGTACAGAAGCGATTTAGAACGCTTGGAGTGTGAACAGTATGATCCTGAAGTATTCTCAGGAGCACCAATTGGCTTACAGCTTTCCGGAAGACGCTATTTTGATGAAGAAGTGGTTGCTGCAGGAAAAAGTATTGTCGATATATTGGGTACCAATCTCTTAGGTGCTGTTAACAAATAGAGTATATGTTAGAGTATATGTTAGATTACATGAAAAGATAGACATCGTATTTTAAAGCTAGTTACTGCAGAGTGTAGTACTTCTTGTTGTAGATTCCTCGATCCACTAATCCCAGGTTAGATTAATTCCAGATACTTTCGAACTCGAACAAATCATATGGGTCATTCAATTCAGATATTTTAGGCAATTTGTAGATTTAGTTCTCGACCACAGGTTGTGGTTAAGATTGAGCGATGTATTTCTCTCGGTGTTGTATGCAGGCTTTAGTATATGTTGATCTTATTGCTTCTTGAAATAAAGTATCTTAACAGCAATGGTTGATTATGATGAAGATGATCTTCTAGATTATAGGGAAGGATCAGCCGAAGAAGATTTCAATGAAGACTTATTAGATGATGAAGAATATAATAAACTCTATAAGTCCCTCGACTCATTAAAAGAGAAGATTGCCACTTACAATGACGAGATAAATGACGAGGAATTGAAGCAGGCCCTTTATTTCAACTATTATGATGTTGATGAAGCGTTCGCTGAAATTAAGGAGAAATTTCCTAAAAAGAAACAGAAAGGTAAGTCTTTTTTTAATTTTTTTGATCGTATTTGAATCGACAATATATTCTATCTATTCTTGGCTTTCATTCGAACACGAGGGTCTGAGTTTGAGGTTGATTCTGGGCTTCATCAAAAGCGGCTCTCTTAGGGTTTGATTATCTAAGTGAAGTATTGATTTAGAATATTGCATCAGTGTGAACAAGATCTGACAAACCATAGATATTGAGTCTGCACAGAAACCTAAGATACAATCCAAGCTTGAAAAATTAATTCAATTGAGATCCTCCAAGTCTTCTCCATTCTCTCCGATCCATTCTGGTTCGTTGCAGAAGGACGTCTCACCCAGTCCAAGAAATACCCAGACTAAAATATTGGAGAACTTGAGAGGGTCCACTTTTCCCTCGATAGATTCAAATAGGCAAAGAACCAAACTTACGCTCAATCCGTCTTTGAAAGGTAAGAAATTAAAATCTACGAAACCTAAAGACTTTGTAAATATAGATGCAGCGAAGCAAGCTCCAGAGAGAGAATCTCAGAATGAAATTGTTGATGCAAAAAAACCAGTAACCACTAGCATGAATAATTCAAATAATGATACTTTAACTATCCTTGATTTCAAAATAATCTACGATAAGCATTTATTGCATGTGCCAAACACCAAGCTATCGACTTTTCTATTTATGGATAGAGCCCACCCTCAATTACCCGTGCCGCAACTGAACAGAGAACAAAAGAGAAGAAAGATAGAAGACACTTTCTGGACGCCCCTTACTAACCAAGAATTTGATGTAGCCACTATTCAGAAATTTAAAAGTAATTTTGACAAGCCCAGTCCGGATGACGAGGTTGAACGAGCTCAGGAGAATGCGTTTGCCAAAAAATTAGATAATCTTGATCTCACTAAGAATGCCGATAATCTGAAGGGTAAGCCAAAAAAACTCCCTAAGAATACAAAGCCTTTCAAGAATATAGATATTAAAAAGGAAATCTCAAAAAGGACATCGTTCAAACAACATAAGTCTTTCGTCATTATTGGACATGTAGACGCAGGCAAGTCAACTTTGATGGGTCGAATTTTATTTGAAACTGGAGCGGTTGATGGAAAGACTGTTAATAATCTTATAAGACAATCTGAAAAAATGGGCAAAGGCTCGTTCGCCTTGGCTTGGATAATGGATCAAACCGCTGAAGAAAGAGCTCGTGGAGTCACCATTGATATTTGTGCGACACACTTTGAGACTGAATCTACGCGATATACTGCAATTGATGCGCCAGGACATAAAGATTTTGTTCCCCAGACAATCAATGGAATTTCGCAAGCCGATATTGCACTTTTAGTCATAGATTCTATATCCGGTGAATTTGAGGCAGGATTTGATTTGAATGGTCAAACAAAAGAGCATGCCTTGTTAGCTAAGAGCTTGGGAATTGAAGACTTCTGCGTCATTATCAATAAAATGGATAAGGAAAATTGGAGTGGTGACAGATTTAGTCAAATTAAATTCCAAATGTTAGAATATTTGACAGGGCCAGAATTAAATGTACCCAAGGAAAAAATTGAATTTATTCCTCTCTCGGGATTAACTGGAAACAATGTTGTCAGAAGGGATGCTTCAGTTGAATCATTCCAGTGGTATCAAGGCCCAACTTTAATCGAATATCTTGAACTGGTCAAAATTCCAGCCCAAAACCGCCCAAAGCAAGTGGATGATTTATTAGAAGAAAACTTCAAGTTATCTATTAATGACGTTTTCGAAGTCTCTACTTCTGAATTTGCAATAGGTGGCAAAGTCTATTCAGGAGTTATTCAACCTGGTCAAACTATACGTTTTGCACCAAGCGATGAATACTTGCAAATTCAATCTATGAAAGTAGAGGGCAACATAACTGATTTTTGTGCGGCTGGGGATACTGTCGAGATGAAGTTTAAAACTCAGGATCTAGAGAACAAAAATTTTGAGAATATACTTATTGGCGATTTGGTACTGAATATGACTTCTCCAATCACTTCCACAAAACATTTTACTGCGAAGCTAAATCTATTCAATCTTCCTAAACCTTTACTTGTTGGCACTCCATTTGTCTGCTTCAGAAACACGTCTCATGTTTCTGCTCGTATTACCAATATCAGAGAACTATACAATCTGTCGAAAAAAATAAAAAAGCATCTAACAAGCAACCAATCTGCGTTGGTTGATATAGAGGTTCTTGGAGATCGACCATTGCCTATTACAAGGTATTCTGAGGATAAGTTTTTAGGAAGAGTTGTTATAAGAAAAGAAGGAATTACCATCGGTGCAGGAATTATCATAGATGAATAATCATGCGTTGTTTCCTATCAAGATATGTAGTCTAGAAATAATATGAGGATTCCCATCGAAATGCAAGTAAGAACTAAAATATTTGACCCTCTTTTATTTTTGCCAGTAGCACTTCTCAATTTTTGGTTACCCATAGTAACGTCCATTTCAATTTCACCTTGATTGTCAATAATGCCCTGTACTTTATCGGATTGGACTTCAAGCTGATATGATAGCTCAGCTTGCAAGCTCGAGATGTCCACCATGGTTCTATGCAAATTTTTGACCTTATTTAGTTGGTCTGTTTTGAGGTCAAGGAATTCCTGGTTTTCTTGATCAAGCATCTGTATCTGTTCTTGGGATAATTGTGTTGGGGCCCCTTCTTCAGCAAAGCTAGCATCAGCGATATCAGTTTTTTCTTCGTCTACATATTTACTTGTGTCCTTAAGATAATCTGTGTACTCGACATCTAAATCATCGTCAAGATTTTGAAAATTCAACAGGTGTAACTTCTTTTGTCTTTCAAGTCTTTGTCTCCTCATAATATCAAAGGATACGTTCACCTTGTTTGCTAAGTCATTCAAGTATTTTAGTATCCGTGTCCTATGTGTCACAACCGTCTCTTCAAAAAGACTCTGGGTTTCATCCTCTCCTCCAAATAGGTCGTTCATCCATCCTTTCTCCTTTTGAGAGACTTTAGATTCTCTAGATTGCTCGTAAGTTTGAATAATCTTTAATTTCTGATATAGCTGCTGGATCTGAAATTTAAGTTCTTCGTCAAATTGATTCTTATCATTCTCCGATGTCTCAACCGCCTGTAATGATTCGTCTACTTGAGCCAAGTAAGTTGGTCTTATTTCTTCAATGAGAGATTTGAGCTCCAGTAACTTGAAGAATAATTCCATACATTCTTTATTAAAAGTGTCATTAATCAAGAAATTCTTGCTCTTATCATTTTTCTGAGGGTTCTCCTCTCCTGTAGTCTTCACGGAAGATTCGAATTTGTTTTCGACTATCTGGACGCACTGTCTGAATAGAGGCGTTAAATCTGTCATAATCTTGTCTTCCAAGAAGCAGTTTGACTATCAACCTAACAGTAATTTTCAGTGCGCCCTTCACTAATAGTGCTGCCATAGATCAATATTAGACTAGCTAAAGTAGAAGCTACATAGCTCTCTATACAAAATTCACATTATGTAATTAACTATTAAGATATTCAACACATTCAGTAATTTCAATTGCATCCCTATGACCATTAGATTCAACTCCAAGTGTTTCTGTCTTATAGATGATATTCCATCTCCCGACATATTGCTTTCCGCTGATATTCTCGACGGTGTAATTATGCTCCCGTTTCTCTTCTGGAGTAGCACGGACGTAAGCGACATAATCAGGAGCACCCGGCACTAAGATATTGTCGGCCACAATTACAGTTCCAGGTGCTACCAAGTTCAACGTCTCTAAAACACGCAACTCTGGAACGTATAGATTCTTCCAGTGGTCAATGAATATAAAGTCAGCAGAAATATAAGAGCTGTGCAGTTGTTGAAGAAGCTTCTCCTTAAAACCGACTAGTTGCTCACCTGCCTTTCCGTGTATGATCTCAATTCGATCGCTGAGACCTGCAATCTCGATAAATTTCCTAGCCAAATTTATGTACTCCGTGTTCACTTCAAAACTATAGTACCTGAAATGTGGATCTGCAATCCCCTCTTTGGAGAACATGATAGCGGAGTATCCAAAGAAGCATCCCAACTCTATCATCAATTTTGGCCTGATTTCACGGAGTTTTTTCACAATTATATCTCCCTTTACCTTTCCGATGTTCATAACTTTCCCGTGGGTTTGCGTGTAGTCATCTATTGCACTAAGAAGTGCTTCGGGATTGTGTTTAATACGTTTAAACTCCTCCTCTGGTAACCCTACAATATGTTCATAAATCTCCTTTGCTGCTTCTAATCTGGGGTCGGTATTACTCATATTTCAATAAACTCAACTAACAATTATCTTTACTATCTTTGAAAGACTTAATCTTAATAAGCTGAAATGAGTACGTTAACGATTATATATACTAATATATGTATATATGTAAGTGTAGCGAGATTTGACGTTTCTGTCGGGGAATGGTCTTGTATATTGAGCTCAGTTAGATTGTCAGCTCCTCACCCGATGTACGATCCGATGGGCATCAAATAACAATACTTACGAATTGTGGCCGCTTGAGCAGCCATAATTATCTCCAAAATGATACAGGATGGATTCTTATAGGCTTGTCATTGACAGAATTCTCTACGGGTGCAGACGGTGACTAAAAAGAGAGAAGCATAATTATACAATGTATTCCTGCAGCAATGGAAAGCCTACTTGGTATTAACATTAGGTGATGGCATGTAAATTTGAATAAAAGAATGGATTATAGGATGCTGTACAATCTTCATAACAAGGAAAACTCAAAGAACATATTTTGGCTCTATGGCTTTGAAGTCATGGAGTGATAATGCACTTTCCTAATTGGGAAATCTGTATGAAAAAGCTGAAAGCGAGATTTTAAAGAAGCAATGGTTGGTACTGGCGCTGAAACTGAAGATTTGTCTGGGGTCAAAGATATTGGGGCTTACAAAGATATGCAAGATAGCCGATCAAAGGAAAGGCTAGAGCGTTTGCGTCGCCTAAAGGAGAAAAGGGTTGAACATGAACGCTTCAATAAGAAAGAGCTACTGAAGGAGCTTCGAAGGCAAGCAACAAGCTCTAGAAATTACAAGATGGCACAGGGAGATGAAAGAATAGATCCCCAGGTTGATGAGAACACTTCTAAACTATCTGAAGAAAGGGAGAAGCTGGATGTGTGGAGCTACACTGTAGAAGACTGCGAGAAATGGGAAGCCCGAAAAGAAGAAAAAGCCAACGATGCCCCTGAGTTTCAGAATTTCGACAAGCTAGCTGAGGTTACTTACAAAAAGGCTATCAGGAATCTCCCGATAGATCAAGAGGAGTATAACAGAACTGCGGCGGGAAGAAAGCGCATCCCTGAAACGGATACCTTTGAGCATAAACCTGGAAAGAAGGAGAAAGAATTTCTATCTCACAGCATAAAGAAGTCGACCTCAAAGAATATGCGGCAGAAACTCAAACGAAATGTCGAAGAGACCGACTCCTACATCAACAAAAACAATTTGCATTTTAATAGAAAATTAACCAGACAGTATGGTTCAAAGAATGAGTAACTTTGAATCCTTTCATTCGCTATAGCACACACATAATAGGATCGCATTCAAATTTTCTATTTCTTTGTTATCTACTTAATAAATGCTGGATTTCTTTCACCTTACCCGGATCAAGATTTCTGGCAGTTTTGTGTCACTTATAATCGTAGTTTAAGCTGTTCAACAATACATCAGCATATAACGATAATCAATCATTGGCCTCAATTTCTCAAGCAAGAATCCTTGTTATAAATACATCAAGGTATTCATAAAACATTTTTGGACTGTTTTATCTTTATTTCAAATATTTAATTGTAAAATAAGCCAGATATATTATTAATACCAAAATGTCTGAACTACCAAAAGAAGAACGAGAGATTCGAGATGAAGAGTCCGAGCCTTCATCAGAAGAGGAAGGTGAAGATGTTATGGATTCCTCACAAGAAGAAGACGAGGAGGATGATGAAGAAGCGATGCAAAAAGTCAGAGAGGGCTTCATAGTTGACGATGATGAAGTAGAGGAGAGGCGACGTAAGAAAAGATCTAAGAAGAGAAAAAGAGAGGAAGCAAGGAATACTGAGGACGATGCATTGGATGAAGATGATTTGGAATTATTGATGGAGAACTCTGGTGCTCGACCTGAGGGGAAAGGTGCAGGCAAACTCAAAAGACTCAAGAGAGCTCATCTTGAAGCTGGTGAAAATGGTGAACACGAAACTGGTGGTGGTTTGAGGGACATTTTTTCAGACGATGAAGGTTTTGAAGAGGCAGAAGTGCTGAGAGATAAAACTGGAGATCGGAATATTCTTGATGAGTTTGAAGATTTTATCGAGGATGACGAGTTCTCTGACGAAGGAGAAGCGCGTGAACGGAATAGACAACAGCGTGATCTTGCTAAAAGAAGTGGCCCCCGTTTAGATACTTCAAAGCTTTCGAGCGTTGACAGAGAAAGTTTGCAACAGCTATTTGAAGTTTTTGGTAATGGAACTGAATATGAGTGGGCTTTGGAAGCGCAGGAAATGGAAGATGAAGGCAATGCGGAAAATTTAGAACCCACTTCCTTGGACGAGGTATTTGAACACTCAGAGTTGAAAGAAAGAATGTTGACTGAAGAAGATAACATGATTCGTGTTATTGATGTACCTGAAAGATTTCAAAAGTATCGTATGAATTTGAATTATATTGATTTAGAAGAAGAGGAATTGAAGAGAGAACAAAGCTGGGTTGCAAATTTGTTATTTATCGAAAAACAAGGATCTTTAAGTCCCCAACTAGAAGGGCCATTCAAAGAAGCGGTGAGTAAAGTAGTGGAATTTGTTTCCAAGGATTCCTATGAAGTTCCTTTCATATGGACGCATCGTCGTGACTTCCTTCTATACTCCGAGGAAGTAAGTAATGAGGATGGGACTGTGAATAATAATGTGCATAAATTGCTTTTTGAAGATGACCTATGGAGGATTGTGAAGTTAGACAATGAATATCACTCCTTATATGCAAAGAGATTGAATGTGGAACAGATCATATATTCCTTGAAGCTTGATGACGATTTAGTAAAGGATACGAAGAGCCTTGATACAATGGTTGGGATTCAAGACCTTCATGATTATATCAACTTCACGTATTCCTCTCAGATTAAAGACCTTTCTTCACAAAAGGAGAATGACGAATCGGAGAAATCTAATAAGAAACATTCAAAGTTTGCTATTTTTGAAAGAATTAGAGAAAATGTTCTTTACGATGGAGTGAAAGCATTTGGTATCTCCGCTAAAGAATTTGGTGAAAACGTTCAGGATCAAAGTGCCAAAAAGTTTGAAGTACCTTATCGTATTCATGCTACTGACGACTACATAGAATCTCCCCAGGATTTGATTGAAAAATTATGTGAGGATGATGAGGTCTTATATAAAGACCCGGATAATGCTCTTAATGCAATCAGAAAAACATTTGCTGAAGAAATTTTCCATAATCCCAAGATTAGATCAGAAGTAAGAATGACTTACAAGAATTTTGCTGTGATCAGTGTTTCAATTACAGATAAGGGTAAAGCTACAATTGATAATTATAGTCCCTATGCTGACATTAAATATGCAATTAATCGAACTCCTTCTGACTTGGTCCGTGAACCAGACCTATTTTTAAGGATGCTCGAGGCTGAATCAGCAGGGCTTGTTGTTCTTAAAGTAAGAGTAAAGGACTATGAGAATTGGTTTCAGTGCATTTTCAATTGTTTGAAATCGGATGGTTCCTCTGAAATATCGGAAAAATGGAATCAAGAGCGGGAATTACTGTTGAGGTTAGCTTTCAAACGTCTAACCAGCATGGTATCCTTGAACACTAAGGAAGATTTAAGGCGCGAATGTGAGCGGTTAATTGCAATTGAAATCCGTAGGCACTTCTTGGCAGTAATTGATCAAGCTCCTTATACTCCCTTCGGATTTGACAAAGGAACCAAACCTAATGTTTTAGCGCTTTCCTTTGGAAAAGGTGATTTTGATAATGCTGTTGTAGGTGCTTTCTTGAGAGACAGCGGTAAAGTCGATGATTACTTTAAATCTGATAGCAACCCTATTCGTGATCGAGACAGTGAAGAAAAGTTTCTTGGACAATTGAAAGAATTCTTCGAGAAAATAATCAGGGTAAAGCCTGACGTCATTGCTATATCAGGGTTTAATCCAAACTCGAAGAAATTATTCGATATGGTAAAATCATTTATAGAGTTAAACAATATCACTTGCAATGTGGAAGATTTATCTGAGGTGGAAAATCCTCCTTTGATTCCGGTTATCTGGTGCGAATCAGAGACAGCTAACTTGTATCAAAATTCTGAGAAAGCTAGAATCGAGTTCTCTGATAAACCCCCATTGTACAAATTTTGTATTGGTTTGGGTAGGTACATTCAAAGTCCCTTGTTGGAATATGTGTCATTAAATGATAATGTCTTGTCTCTTGAGATCTATAAACATCAAAAATTAATTCCGAATGAACTTATCATGGAGGCAGTTGAATCAGCTTTTGTGGATATTGTTAATATGGTGGGTGTTGAGATTAACGTTGCAGTGAGAGATCCTTACATCGCTCAGCTTTTACCTTATGTATCTGGTTTAGGTCCTCGTAAGGCCTCTGGTCTTATCAGAAATATCAACATTAAATTGGGATCAACATTGCTCAATAGAAGTGAGCTAATTGAAAGTGAACTATGCACGGCTAATATCTTCATCAATTGTTCATCTTTCTTGAACATACCATATGATGCGAATGTTTCGTTGAAAGACAATTCAGTCGAATTATTAGACGCTACAAGAATACACCCTGAGGATTACGACTTGGCGCGTAAAATGGCGGCAGATGCTTTGGATCTAGATGAAGAAGATATGTCTCATGTCGAAGAGCATGGCGGAATAATCTATCAGCTTATGCAAGAAGGTGTTACGAAAGTTGATGACTTGAATTTAACAGCATATGGAAAAGAGCTTGAATCGAAGTTCGGTAAGAAGAAGTATGCGACTTTACAGACCATTAAAGAAGAACTTGTTAATAATTATGAGGAAATAAGGAGATCTTTCCATATATTGGATGTAAGCGAAATATTCCACATGTTAACTGCAGAAACAATTGATAGTTTCTGCAGAAATACTATAGTGCCTGTCACTATTAACAAGGTTGGACAAGATCTTAGGAATTTCGATAATGCTCGAATAAGATTCTTGAAAGTCACGACAACTTCTTTAATACTGGGAAATATTGAGGAATCGTACATTCCAAGAGGCTCTCAATTTGCACAAGGTCAAGTGGTACAGGCAGTGGTGCTTGAGGCCCATTATGAAACTTTTACTGCCACTTTTAGTCTTCTTGAGGCAGATATTAAAAAGGCTTTGACTCCCAGATTTAAGAAGGAGCCCCAAAAATGGGACTTTGATGCTGAAGAGGCCGATAGAAAATTGGAGTTGGCAAAGGAAAAAGCAAAATTAGCTAAAACGAGAAACATTCAGCATCCTCTATTCCATAATTTCAACTATAAACAGGCTGAAGAATATTTGGCTCCGCAATCCGTGGGAGATTGTGTGTTGAGGCCATCCTCGAAAGGTCCTGATTATTTAACAGTAACCTGGAAAGTCTCGAACAATTTGTTTCAGCATTTAAGTGTGCACGAGGTACAACACGGTATTTCGAAGGAATACATTGTTGAACATAAAAGATATGCCGATTTGGATCAATTGATATTCCAGCATGTGCAGGCCATTGCAAAGCATGTTGATGAGATGACGAAGCATCCTAAATTTCGTGAAGGGACTATGGCGGAAGTCAATGAGTGGTTGGAGTCATACACTAAAGCAAATCCTAAGAACAGTGCATATGTCTTTTGTTTCGATCATAAAATGCCTGGATGGTTCTTGCTTTTATTCAAAGTTAACGCTAATACTCCTAGTACGACATGGCATGTTAAAACTGAATCTGATGGATACAGACTAAAGGGCTTTTCTTACCCAAATATGTTGCGTTTGTGCAATGGTTTTAAGCAGACATTTAAAAGTTACGTCAAATCATCAAGAAGCTCAAGAACATTACCTGTTAATAATCAAGCTCAGGCTAGTGCATATGGTAGTTACGGGTACTAATATACTTATGTAGTCATTCGGGTTCTTTCTTATTGTAAATTCTAGTCTCGAGTAAATATATACATGTCTAAAACTTTTGATTCTCCAATAATTTCAGATCTGTCCTTCTTCGCGTCTTGTCCTTAGTTTTGATCTAAAACTATCACCATCGACATAGCAACCCATAAGCCATCTATCACCACCATTGGAGTCGGAAAATCCAAGACGAGAATGTAATGTCCTTCTGTTATCGAATACGACACATGTACGTTCCTTCATTTTTATTCTAATTTGGTTGCGCTCATCATTCACGAAATCCTCAAAAAGTTTAAATCCCCTTAAGAATTTCTCGAAACCAGACGTATCATGACCAGTAATTCCTACCTCAAATGGACCCTGAAAAGGCGGGGAGTAATTAACCTCTTTCAAGATCGGCTCACCGTCGTATTCGTGTCTGAATTTTTCTTCTACTATCATCGGACGCCTGTAGTAGTAGAATTCATTATTATTATTATAGTGGAAAGTGATGGGTATCAGTTTCAAAGCTTCATAAGCCTCTTTATCGACTCTACGTACATAATCAGCTGCCGCAAAAGAGTCCGCAAAGACGTTCTCTCCTCCCAAAGTGGAATTTTGGATGAAATGTAAAAATTGTAACCCAGGTGGGGATTCATAATACAAAAGATCCATGTGCATTGGTAGAAATGTTTGGGTATTTGCAATATTTTTCGCTTCTTTCTCATTCTTGACGTCGAATAAGGTACCATAGAAAGTCTTTTTTATGTACCCAAACTTCTGAGCCAAAGTCGCAACTGGCCACAAATTAGCATTCTCTTCCGTCAAAGATTGAGTGTTTGAGTTTTTGAGTGGATCAGGTACATCCTCAATAAAGCAAATACCGTATCTGCTGAGGTTATCTAGAGTCTTCACCCATGTGTTCTTATCGTTTACATAGTCGTCAAATTTGACCCACATTTTGCTCATTTCAGCCTCAATGATCAGCCTATTCCAATAAACTCTTTCATCATAGAAAAACTTTCCTTTACGGCAATTTGCTTCACTGGAATACCTTTTAAGAAATTCTTTAAGGTACAGACTCTTATGGACTTTTTCATCTTGGATCCATGAAATTTTCAATTTCTCCGGTTTACTTTTTGATACCTTGATATCTCTGACTGATAACCCATCAACTATCTGTGCAGTTGAAAACAACTTTTGCTTAGAATGAGGATCAACAGATTCTTCGGATGAACAACTATCTCTCAAAAAGTGCTTATTGTACTTGACCTTTTCCCCATTATCTAACTCGATTTCCACAATAGATGAGCCTAAATCAGCCAATTTCATGGTGGAGCTTCTCCGTAGATATACTGGGCTCGCCACAAGTTGCTTTTTTACATATTTTCTCGTTAGATAAAGCATTCTGAACGTGATGTAAGTGAGATATTCACCTGTGCTTTTTGCAGGTATCTTCGCACCTAGTGGTCTTGCGAGTCTGGGGTGATTCTTCGATCCGGAGAAAAGAGAAAAAAAAAAGTAGAATCGGCTGGTGACACCCGCGAGATTCGAACTCGCGCCTCCGGAGAGACCAGGACCTTACCCTGGCGCCTTAGACCAACTCGGCCAGAGTGCCAGGCGAACCCGATTCTGATGATTGTAAGGAAATGCTCGTATATATCATACATTGGATTTAATAGCCAATTCATAGAGGATTACTATATCAAGAAGGCATAGTTACTACAAGTTAGATAGTAGAGCTGTATCAGTGAATCTAAGAGTTTCAATCCTAATACTGTTAACTCTTTGGATCTTTAACGTATTTGCTATAAAGTTAGGACGATGAACAAGTTTTTTAGGGAAGGCTTTAAAAGAATACAAGGATGCGAAAAAATCTGAAAATTATGCGAATCCTAGTCAGGTAATAAAGACGATAAAGATTAGAGAATAGTAATATACATCTCAAGATAATACTCAGTTGTCGAATTTATAATCGAACTCTTCATCATATCGTATCCACATTGTTTATAGTCTTAATGTCTATTAATTCGTATTTATACACAGAATTACTGTTGTAATTAAGGGAATAGGTACTTGTGACCCTATAATGAAAAAATACCGGTTTTCCTCTTACCAAGAGGATATACAACCAATGCAGCAGCAAATAAACCAACACTGATTCCAATTGAGACTTCTACCATTACAACACCGAAACCCAATGTGTTAGAGGCAGTAGTGCTTGTAGAGGACGAAGTAGAGTTGGAATGGGTTAACTGGTTAGCAGAACGAACTCCTGAAATTAAGGTGCCCTGAGATGCAATACCGGAAGGAACCTGAACGAAAATAGCAGGTAGCATTGCACTGACTGCCATACCTTTCCATACTCTCGAATATAAGTTTCCAAGAACTCCGACCACAAAAGCTCCTATAGCGGCATTAAATTCGGTAACTGATTCAAAATGCTTACCGGCAAAGTACGTTGCCACGTAACCCGCACAAGAAATTACGACCATTACGGGAAGTTGTCTGAATCTTGCCTGATTGATCAACCCTAGTGCTATTGAAAATGCGGGCACGAATATTATTCTAAACCTGTCATCTATGGCATACTTGCTCATACATTTCTCTCTGGAGGTACTTCCTTTATCGATCCATCCGTATAAAGCAGTTCCTAATGTTATGCCAAACCCTAAAAACAAAGAATAAATGATAGCATAGAACATTCTAACCGAACCGGCCACCATGTTCCTAGACTGTAGTTCCAAAGATCCACAAAGAATGATATATCCAGGCAAAATCAATGCCAAAGAGCCCTGTGTGATAGCCGAGAAACAGAATATATTCCCGCCGCTTATGGATCCTATAGCCCTTCCAATGAAAGAAACAACAATTGATGCAGCAACCTCAAAGACCGAAGAGTACAAATTCGACTTTGACGCAAGGAAAAATTGCAAATAGCCAACACAAAGTCCAACACCGAACGAAATTGGAATATCTCTCCAACCACCGCTAAAAGCAAAAGGCGTTACCATAGCGGAACCAAAACCATAGAATAAAACGCAGAGCCATTTCGAGTACAAGTTTTTCTTCTTCAACAATGACTCTAATTGATTCGATGCATCATCAACTCCAATCAAATCATGGATGACAGATTTATAAATTCTATGAGTATCTGATAATTTCGACAAATTAAGTCCTTGAGCGCACCGAACCAAATGCACTTCAGAAGTTCTTGTTGCAGCATCGCCAAAAGATACGATCATGCAACCCGGAAAATAAATAAACTGTCCATCTAATTCTAAAACTCTGCTTGTCATGACCATATATTCCTCCAAACGGTGAGTCGGTGCGCCGAATAACATTAAAGCCCGACACATTCGTAATATGAACCGCTGTCGTTGCAAAATATCAGCAATGTGAACAGTAATCCTGAGCCTTTTCTGGTGATTCTTGAACTTCTTCCGCTTAACTTTGTCGGCTAAATCCTGACTCTTTTTCGGAAATTTAGGCCTGGCATTTTGAAATGAAGGTAGAAAACTTGCTCCTTCTTCAGTTCCATCATCTCCATACTTTTCTGCAAACTCCTTATCGTACTCATCGCCCGAATCCATATTCTTAGAAACAGGCCTTTTATCACGGTGGAAGTTTAATTTCTTAGTAGGAAGTTTACTCATTGCTGCCTTGCCTCCCTTCTTTATTCCATGAGTAAATCTACTCAAGTCGGAAGCAGTAGTATGGTATAGATGGTTCGCTTCCTCCATGAACTCGTCATCGTCAGCTAATGTTGTACCACCCCATGTTCTCCCCGTTTGTAAGCTACTGGCCGATTTCTCTTCTAGCGGATTCTGATATAGCTTCAACAAAGATGAGAGTACACCAGCTTGCACATTTTTAGGGGGAGCGACATGAGTTCCTGTATCCTCATCGAGCATCATGTAGTCATCATTATCTACCCCATCATCCAGATCCCCACGAAGATAAAACTCTGGGTTCTGTGCATAGAATCCGTGCTTCTCGGCATTCAGGGAATCGCCTTCCTCTATATTGGGTTCAGCATTAGCAGCTTTGGGAGAATGAGAGCGACTGTCCTCTGACAAGTCGACGGAATGCCTTGGTTCTGGACTTTGTACGCCTGTGACACCTGGAATATGTGCCGAAATCAAGTTTTGCGCTTCGTTATTAAGCTCTTCAAAATTGACTCTTTTTAATTCTGGGCTCTCATGTCCCACGTTTGCTTCTTCATCAGTAGCAATGGACTGTGAGTCATGCTGAGCGAATCTATTCGATGTATCCATAACTCTGCCTAGGAATGTATTAGAGTTTTGGTCGTCATCTGAGTCATCCTCTTTCTGCTGCTCGGGCTCATTCTGGCCCGCCAAAGATACGCGGCGTAAAATTCCCTTCAACCCTTTCCATTTACCACTTTCAGAACTCTTAAGTGAGGTACCACTTTTTGATGATGATCTGGAGTGAGATGCCTGAATTTTGTTTGCTCCCTGAGGCTTTTCGGACGGAACGTATCTCAGAATGCTATTCGAATCTTCCGTATGAAGCCTGCTTTCATCTTTATTGGCACTTGAGCTCGAGTTAGTTTCCACGGTGGCATGCTTCTCATTCACATCTTCTCGTTTACTGCTCTTACTGCTCCTACTGCTCCTACTGCTCTTACTGCTTCGCACTGGCAGCTTCTCGACGTGCTCTTCTGCGTCACTCTCGTCACTAGAGGTATGTAAACTCTCTGCGTACACGGGCAGAGTGCCAACTCCTATGTTTCGTATCCCTTGAGGATTGCCAGCTCCCTCATCGCTACTGGCACTGCTGCTACTACTGCTTTCAGATACCTGCCCTTCACGCGACCCTTGAAAACCACTAAAACTTGGCAATCCAGCCTCCTCTCCTTGATCTCCTATATCATCGTAGCTGTCTGAATCGGAATCTGAGCTGCTCCGATTGGCAGATGTGCTCATAATGTTATCCCTCGGAGCATACAGATCAGGAAACCTCACAGTCTTATTCTTGATCTTTTTGCTTGCCTTGGCTATACCGGACTTTGTAGGAACATTACTCTTCTTCTTCTTTTTATAGTTCCCCAAATCTATATTCTGCAAATGAATATTACTTCTATATCCTTGCCTACCATCATCATCAGAGCTAGAACTGCTATCATATGGTCTTCCTACCATCCTTTTTTACTTTCCAGGATAATTCCTTTAATAACTTATAATATTTTTCTTTTTTTTATCTTAAACCTTTTATGCTGGGCTTATTGCTATAATTCGTGCGTTTCGAGATATTGTAAGGTATAAATTCTAATTATTATACGTGTATTGAATCAGTCTCAATTCTCAATAAGTTCTTTGTATCTTACATTCCTTTTCTTGCTACAAGATTGTATATAGAGTAGGAGGGTCAGTGAGTGCATAGAAGAAGCAAGGTTCAAACAGTATTCAGGACCAGGGATGGTATAGGTTGATAGGTAAAATAGCCTCGTTACATACACCGCATTTCATTGCATACATTATTACGTAGTTGATTCTATACTGATCATGTATGGAAACGTATGTGAACAAGGAAAAAAAAAAACTCAGCCAATGCTACTCTTTACTGCGGAGCCATCAGATGGAATCTTCCCATTGAATACCGCACCATTCCTCCACATAAGCGACGTGGTTGTCGTCATAAGAATAAGAAGGGATGAAATCGTCTACATCCGTGCATACTATGATGGTTCCCCAGGACATGCCGTTCATTATATCCTGGAATGTGATATCAGCATTCGAAGTTTGTTCGAGGTCAACGATTGCCTTGGGCATAAGCTGTAGCTCAAACTGGCGAGCGGAAGAGGGGTTGTATGTAGGACGCGGAATCGCAGGCAGCGGCCTCAGAGAGCTAAAAATAGACGCGACTTCATCACGAGACGAGTAAAGAAGAGGCCTTCCGCCAAGTTGATATCTAAGCACTTGACCAGGATTATGGGCGATGATGGAGGTGAAATGTTCAAAGCATTTGTCTTGTAGCATGTTTGATATTTTTGTAGCTTGAGGAGGAAGAGACTTGGATTTACGGGAGGCGGAGGATTTTTTGTTGGCCTTCCTTGAGGAGCCCGTAGCAGGTTCGCCCTCGCTGTCGTCGTCTATCAAGTGCTTGTATTTTTCGAGGTCTGAGTCGACGGGGTTTTTCTTGAATTTTTCTTTCTCGACGTACACAAAGTAGCCAGGATAGCGCGGGCTTTGGTCAAGGAGGGGATCGCCGAGGTTACGATTTGGGGAATACTTTGACTGCAGTGACTCCAGAAGTTTCTTGGAGCTTTTGGCATCTGAGATTTCGCGCAGTGTTTTGTCTGCCGATGTTCCGGCCGGTGCTTGAGTGGAAGCGAAGGGATTTGACACGGAAAAGGGGTTCGAAGAGGAACTGAAAGGGTTGGAAGTGGCGCCTTCGCCAATCCCCGCATCGTCGGTCGTGTCAGAGGAACCTGCTGTGCTCTTAAATAGATTCTTCGTGAGCTCTTCCGCGATCTGTCTTTTGCTCTCAGCCTTCAACTTTTGGTCCAATTCCTTATGCTTCTCCTCGGCGAGACTATCAGCCAACTGGGCCATTTTCTGTGGGTCTTTGCATATACCTCTTATGCATCTGATGGCGCCTTGTTTTCTAGAGCAGCGTGCGGTATCGTAACATGAAAATATGTAGAGTACTCTATCATATAACTTGTCTTCCAAAGGAGCAAAAACCTGAGCCAAGAGTGCCATTCTCTTCCCACAGTTTTTGCAAGTGATTAAAGACGGATCTGGACTGGAATTTGGATGCAACCAGATGGGGCTCGCACCTATGAATGTATCTTCGATAGTTGCGGCTTCATCCTCGCTTTCGACGCTAAAAGGCCCATCTATAAACCCCAAATAAGTTTCTTGGCTTTTACCTTCATACACGATGGAGTCCTCATCTGAAGAGTAGTCTTCGTTCGATGACATGATCTAGCGTTGAGCAGAGGGTGATAGAAGAGCGATGCTCTTGTAAAAATTACAAGTCACGTGAACACGACGAGATGTGCCTATACGCTATGTACTCTGAATCTAATTAATTACTATCTACAAGTATCTTTCATGCAAAACCTCTTCGTAAGGTTGAATAATGTCATCCACTTCAAACTTTTCCCACGATCCGAAACTAATACCACATTCGGTTCCCTTTTTTGCCTCTGAGATGTCGTCCTTTACATGTTTTAAAGATGACAATTCACCTTCATAAACTACTTTGCCATTTCTTAAAACCTTGACTCTAGAGGACCTCTTGATACTACCAGAAGTCACTTTACAACCAGCAACCTTTGTCTTACTCTTATTTTTTGAGGTAATATTGAAAATACCTTGAATTTTAACTTCGCCTAACGATTTGATTTCAATTCTGGGTTTCAAAAGAGATGTTAAACTTTCCGTTACGTCTTCAATAAGGCGATATATGATATTATACTCCTTTATCTCCACTTTTTTCTTTTCGGCTTTCATTTGAATCTGTTTGGGTACTTTAGAATTGAAGCACAAGATTTTAGCATCAACAGCCAGTGCCGTTTCGATGTCTGATTCAGTGGCGGACCCTGCTTCATAGGAGAGAACTGAAGCTTGCACTTCTTCATTACCCAACCCATCTATACTCTCTTTAATAGCCTCTGCAGATCCAAATACGTCTGCTTTAACCATATACTTCACTACCACCTTGGACGGCTCCTTCTCCTCGAGTTCTTCCTCTAATTTATCTTCAGTGAAGCCCGCCATCTTTAGCTCATTTATCATCTCCTGCCTCTTGAGTTCCTTTATTTCTTCCTGTCTCTGCTTGTTTATTCTTTCAATATCCTCTGTAGTCTTCATGAGCTTTTCTCTGTTAATTCTATTTTCGCAAACCATCTTTGCAAATTTTTCATCCTTCGCTTGTAAAACTCGATCACCAGCAGCTGGTGCGTGCTTCCAACCCCATACCTGAACTGGAGTGGAAGGTCCAGCAGACTTGAGAACCTTTCCATTCTCGTCCTTCATTCCTCTCACTTTACAGTATGTGGTTCCAGCTACTATAACGTTTCCGACCTTTAGAGTACCTCTTTTAACAAGGATACTCGTTGTGCTTCCCAATCCTTTAGACAACTGCGATTCAATAATCCACCCTTCGCAAGGAATGTTGTCAGGCTCTGCTTTGAAATCATGCATTTCGCTTAAAGCAACCACGGCCTCCTCTAACTTTTCCATATTCAAGCCAGTTTTACCGGAAACTTTGACTGTCTGAACTTCTCCTCCATAATCCTCAATATCGATACCCTGAGATGAAAGATCGGCCAAAACCTTATCAATATTTATGCCAGGCTTATCACATTTATTAATTGCGACCACCATTGGGACATTGAATTTTTTAGCATGCTTAATAGCTTCAATTGTTTGGGGCATGATAGAGTCATCTGCTGCTACCACCAAAATCACTATATCAGTAATAACAGCCCCTCTTTCTCTCATCTTAAGAAAAGCAGAATGGCCAGGCGTATCTAAAAAGGTGATCTTGCTTTTAGAAATAGGAGTCGTAACGGAAAAGGCACCTATGTGTTGCGTTATACCTCCATGCTCTGAACTTACTATCGACGATTTTCGTAAGTAGTCTAGAATAGTAGTTTTACCATGATCCACATGACCCATAATAGTAACTATAGGTGGGCGAGAAGCCAACTTGGATGGGTCTTCACATTCAGGAGAAGGGAACAAATCGGCGCCAGCTTCATCATCCATCGATATGTCAATATTGTACTCATCGGCTATAAGAGATGCATTCTCCTTATCTAGAATATAATTATGAGACATATTCTCGAAACCTAACTCTTCAACTTTCTTTAGCAAATCGTTTAGGGGAATGTTCATGATGGTTGCTAGATTGGATACTGTAATGAAAGATGGAACACTGATTTTGACTTTTTCTTTTCTTACTTTCTTAGGCAGTTTCTGTGTTTTCATAGAAGCAGCCTTCAGCTTCATACGAGGTGATATGGAAGGAGCATTTGGGTTTTTACTAATAGCTCTGACTTTCTCTTTTTCTCGAAGGACCCTACGAGCATTCTCGTATGCATTCTCTTTAACTAAACCTGGAGTATCTTCCTTTCGTCTATCAGGACTCCTTGGCTTTGGTGCATCGTGCTTTCTGTTTTGTTTAGAATACTTTGCAGCAAACCTATTATGTTTCGTCGGTTTTTCAGTAGGCGAACTAGAAGATGTGCTTACTTTTGATGGTGAGTCCAAGGGCAATTTCAGGGCATTCGGCAAATCCTTAAAAAATTCAGAATATCGTCTTACAGACAGAAACTTCTGATAGCCATACAACGAGACTCTAGATACACCGAAGAAAACTTTGAAAAGCGGCATCTTCTCTATGTAGGCAAAATACGAAATATATTTCAGTAGTCGAAAAATCACTTATATCAATCTTTTTCGCGATTATATAATATAGATTTCAAACTATTTTCAATGCAAACTGGTAACTGTAAATAACATAATTAGGTTGAACTTGAGTAGCAAACATAAACACTTTATTAGGCGTAACTGTAATCGCCGTTAGAAGTGATGTAGCCCATAGATTTACACTCATGCAAGAGTGAGATTAAATCATCTATTTCGTTGAAATTACGATCATCACAAGCAAAATTACGGTGTCGTTTAGATTTAATATGATCATCAAAATGACTATACTTCACCCTACAATTCTCACAATAACCGGGTTTAAGATCCTTGTCTTTATCCTCAGCAGCACTTATCTGTTTTTGCTTCTTCATGAAAATGCGTCTTTTCAAATTGCTGATGTTCTTTGAGGGCACCTGCGATACGGTGGGGCCTAATCCGTTTCCTGGCGCGTTAGCACTTTGTAGGCCAGATTCTAAGGAGGCTTGTGCTGCATTTGATGCACCATTATATCCAGAAGCGGCGACATCATAAAATTTCGAATTGGAGTTATTTAAAGGCAAAACGCTTGAAGAATCCCTCGTTAAAGTGGCAGGTGCTGGGACCTTGAAGTCAGTTTTATTAGCATCAGGAATATATGAGTCCTTTTTGCACCTTTTTGTGGAACTTGTGGACGTCTGAGCGATGGTGGCATCATTATCTTGTTCATAGTCATCCTCTTTATCATGAGCATCCTCTTCATCATGAGCATTTCTTGCCATATTATTGGAACTATTCTCTTCATCAGAAACTGAACTCTTGGTTAAAATGCCAGATGATTCACTTTCGACCCCATCACATATGTTCTCAATTATCTTTTCGCTGACTTTCTTTAGAAGTTCTCTGTAATTCTTCGAAGCCTCGAATTTGTGTTTCCTACGTTGTTTTTTACGTTCCAGAAGTTCACTATTGTCAGCAATGAACGGACATTTCCCATCCAATGTCAAGCATAATGTTGGAACCGCATCATCTGGCCATTCTCTAATAGCAATTGGACGCACATTCTGTGAGAGATCGTATACATATAGGTAATCCTTCTCCAAGTAATGAAGGTCATCTCTCTTGGCATTAGGGTCTCTATCGTTAGCACCAAAAATCTTCTCTTCTCTCAATAAATTAACAAGGTCATTACTTCTTGAACCATTTTGCTTGGACTCGCTATAGCTCGCTTCATTAACTCCTAGATTTTCCATAAATCTAAATACTTTTTCGTAGTTCCAAACTCGTATTTTACGAATAGATGCGTCTTGGAAAATATCATTAGATGCGTATTCTTTATCAACAGCGAACTGCCTCCTACTGACAATTATAGTAACCTCCCTATCATAGAACGGACTTAGTGTGCATCCTACGTGTCTTAAGGCTCTTTGCGCTCGCTTTAGTTCGACCTGATGGCTATTATTACTCGAGTCAATTCCTTGGGTGTCAAAGTATACTATGCTCTTCTTTAAAATTGGGCGCCAACTTTTCTGCCATTCAAGAAGATCACCACCCTCTAAGCGATTCCCCAGTTTTGAAATAGGGCCGGCTTTTTGGCCGATGGTTTTTTTACCGGTCGCATTGCTATCGTCAAAGCCTAACAGAGGCTTCGCCAACAAGGCATTCTTACTTTGAATTGAGGCTACTTTATTCAGTTTAGCCTTCTTATGCACAGGAGAAGGTATATTACCACTCGTCTCGGTTAATGGAACTCTCGCGCCATGGGCGGCTAAAGAGGTCAAGCTTTTATGTCTTTTCCTCGAACTTAACTCTTCTCGTGAATTATTCTTATCGTTCATTAGGGTCTTTTAACAAGTTAACATTCTAGATTCTATAATTATACTGATAAAAAAGGATTTGGATAATTCGACCCTTGAATGGCACTATTATGAAAAACAAAGAAAATGAACACAAAAAAAACAACAAACTTCTACTTTCAAGCGTCAACCAAAGGTTCTATTATTTCCAACCAGTAAAAGGAAAACTTTTCTTATGGATTCTAATGGAGATACTGTTCTCTTTCTTAAAGTACTTCTGCCAAAGAGTATTTATTTTCTCGCCAGTAGAAACCAATTTTGATTACATTCCAACGCGTTCTGTGCACAATAACCAGACTGCATATAAATTTACGTTTATTAGAGTTATCTTAGGCAGTAGTGACAAGAGTAGAGTATTCTATGATTCAACCTAGGCATATATCGAATGTTCTATCAAAAGGACTTCGTCCGGTGTCAGTTGCAGGGAAAACGCAGAAGTGTTCACCGTTATCTGTTTCTTTGGTCTCATCTTCAGGAACTCCTCTCAGTTCGGTTTGCAATAAGGCACAAGAGAATAATGATTTCATTAGTATAGATAACTTGAAAATATACTGCCTATTAGCAGTGAACACATTCAATCAAACACAACAGGAAAATGGAAATGACTCCAATACATGGACAAAAATAATTTTAGACAAAGGCTTGAATTCAATTTTGGAATGTGTGCCACGCCAGGATGAAGGGATTGAATCTAAAGTTGGAAATGAAGTATATGTTTTGATACTCTACGATGATAGCGTACCAGATGCGGTGGCTAAGTTGAAAGCAGACAATATATGTAATGCTTTGGGAGAGGGCCTCAAGGATTTGAGAGTTGACTGAGTGGTGCAAGGACAATTTGTAGTCATCGCAGGAAATAAGCCAGTAAGCAAGTAAGCACTTTGGCAATCCTTAGAACATTTAATTTTAAAAATAGTATTATTATATGCTGTATAGACCAAGATATATATTCACCAAGTAAATTAAAGCAACCGAGCAAATTGAAAAATTGAAGTAAATGCGTTTACCAGATGCATTAGGAACGGCTTAACGCTCGAGTATTAGAGCAAAGTGACGACGATTCGACAACTAACAACGGAAAACATAAAGCGGATTTAGACGTAAACGAAGGCAAAACAAAAAAAAAGAAAAACATTACATGCAGATGAGAAAGCCGCTTTCTAGATACTCATTTGCCATCTAAATCCACTTCACCATCTTCTTCTTCCACTTCGTCATCATCATTATCCTCCATGTCATCCATTAAACTTTCTTCATCAAAGCTCTCTTCGTCACTATCATACCAGAAATCTTCATCTACAGGTTCCTGTTCTGTTTCCTTGTTACGTGAATTTCCGTTACAGTATGCATTTTCTTCCAGCTCTGGCATGATAAAGTCTACTGGTATGTCAGCTTTGGATCTCTCTACCTCTTGTAATACCTTTCTTTTGTAGGCTGCAGGGTTCTTTCTTAACTCGACAGAAGCATCGATGTTCGCAGGCGATGAAACATTTGGGTCCTCAAGCAAGGAAATAATGGATATCAAAACCGACTCGACAGTCTGCGCCGGAGACCAAGTTTCACTATCTTCCAAGTCGGCGGTAGGATCACCCCCTTGATGGAGTATAGAGATACACAATCTCCCGTCTCTGTACACGTTTGGATGGTAAATGGCAGGCGTGAAACGGAAGCTTGGTGGTACAAATGGAAATTCCGGCGGAAACCTCATTTGACCCTTGAAGTAACCGCCATGATACATGGAATCTTTGTTGAGAACCATGATACCAATATTCCACAAAAAAATGTTGTCGTCGTCCAACTCGATGTGAAATGAGGGAATACCCTTCTTGGGGTCTGTCAAGTCCTTAAATTGTCGTTGTAAGATTGCTGCGGCGCTTTTAGATGTCATGCTATCAAAACCTTCTCTCTCTTCTTCTCACTGACTCTTTCTGCGTCTCCCGACTATCTTCTACGATATACGTTGCTTATACTTAAAATTGTGTCGTTGATCTCTTTAGTAATCAGAAATCTCAAACTCACCAAATCAGAACAAAACAGGATATCTCACAAAGTCAAAACAGTCTTCTCTGACTTTATCAAAACCTTTTTCCTGTTAAAAATAAAAGCTCCTTTTTATTTTGATGGTCTTATTGTACTAGCCTCGTAGTCTAAACCAAAAAAAAAAATGATTATATAAACAGCTAGGAACTACAGCACTTTGACACACAAATGCAATCCAAGAATGTTTAACAAAACTAAATAGTGGAAAAAAAAAAAAATAGTCCTATTCCTTCCTGCACATCTTTTTACCGAGTTTTGAGTGCAAACTAACCGTTCGGACGATAACTGAGTGAGACCGAAATGCTAGTGCGTGCACCACTGACCACTGCTGGGGCAACGCCGCCATCGCTATTGTCAGGTACGAACTTGACGGCATACTTCGGGACGAATCTGAAGAGACGTCAGAAGGGAACTGGGTAATATATGAGTATGAGATGGGATTTAAGTATTCTAATCACAATGAATTCTTTATTATTTCGTAGCCATGAAACCTTTGTAGGCGTAATGCTGAGACCGGTAACCGGAATTGACATCCAGAGAATGAGAATGGTTGACTATGGGAAGCTTGCGTAACATTTTTTCTACCGTGAGAATAACCCAAATTGGGACAGAAGGGACAAGTCTCGACGGATCTCTTTCGAATCCCACCAATGCTAGTAAAAAGCAAGACAAGCAGAAACAGTTAGTATAGGAAATGACGTAGCGCAAAGCTACTGTTTTGTTCGTATGTAATAGAAATAGTAGAGGAGGATGCATGGTCATTAACTCCCAAACCTGGAGTAGATCACTCGTCGGAGCGCAGCTCCGACTAGAAAGATGACTGTGAATAGTGCTTGCGCATAGGCGCAAAGTAGGATAATGCCCAATGTAGTGCAAAAGTAGCAATGTGAGAAGGATCATTTTTCTGAGGAATCAAGATAGTGGAATAGATTACTCGCGGCTTCCCGCACTCCATGAAGTGGATTTTGACCAAGGCGGATAATATCTTATCCTCAGATCGCAAACAAGGAAGTGATCACCAATCAAAAACGACATTTTCTTGATTACAGTTATTTAGATCTTTGTTGACGTAGACTAAGATAATTGAATAGGACCTATACCGTACAGCTAGATTTATTATGGATTTTGAGGAGCAATTGGAAAAGGCAGAGAAGCTAACCTCTCCTTCTTTGGTAGGATCGTCACTTAGATCAGCGGATGACTCCAAGCACAATAATTATATTCATCCAGAAAAGTATAAGGATACCGTTGATTACAAGAAGGGCAAGGTGTATAAGGAAGGATTGAGTAACAAGTATATCGAGGCCTCTTTAGACGACTTGATGAGCGAGGGAGCATTATTGGGTTCAGAGGAGAACTTTGAAACTTTGTTGGATGATAAGGGGAATGTGAAGGACGACGCTAGATATGTGAGCGGTAAATCCTCAGAAGAAGAGACAGAAGAAGAAACAAGAGACAAACAAGAGAGTGAAGAAGTTACTTCAGGCGAGGCTCAATCTTCTGCGGATTCAAATATTGGGGTAGACTCGAATGGCGAGCAACACATTCCGACAGGTGAACGCAGTGTACTTGACAGCAGTTTTGAAGGAACAAAGATAGATGACGGAGATACGAACCGTAAGCTGATCTATCAGCAATCGGACTACTCGACACCAAACCTTTCTGATTATCAATTAACTCATGATATCAAAGATCATAATGAATTTATGAGTACTGTGCAGTCGTATGATATTCTGCGCTTACCACAGTCGGTCAGTAACTACAAAGAAGCGAATGACAAGGAAAGTGCTACATCTTCGGGTAAGTCCAACGTCGCCAAAGGTTATTCTAGGGGGCTTAAAGAAAGCGATGATGGGAGCGTTTCACTCCCTTTGGTATCAACTGACAGCTTGCACACTCCCTACTTTCAAAGAGATTCTACAAACGTGAGGTCTCAGTCTAAGTCAAGATTTGCTCAAAGAGATTTACCGTCATCGAGGATATGTTCTACGCCGCACTTAGCTCGTGGTGATTCATATAAGAACACCATATCACATGAGCCTTCAAAGTATGAATTACCACCAGATTTTGCTGCAAGCCAAAGTGAACTTGACGAAGAAGTGGACAGCCCCAGGAGGTCGAGACAATCGAAGCCTACTATGGGTGAATCAATTGCAGCCGCAGAACGACAGGAGGCGGAGATGTCTAGGGAACCTTCACTAGTAACCACAGGTGATTATACGAATTTTGATGTCGATAGACCAAGCCGTGAACCTTTGAGTGACAGTTACAACAGATCCTCGTCTTCGACAAACTATTTAAGATCCATTTCGAGATCAAGGTCTAGAGCAAGGCACTCTGATATGGATGAAAAAAATGACGCAGACCCAGGTTCTTTGGTGCAAGAGGGCGCTTTAATTAGTGATGATCCTTATTCTACAATAGGTGGATTAGATACCATGATGGAAGAGGTGTTAAATGTTGATGAAAAATCGAATGATGCTATTGCTGGTAAAGATATCCATAGCAAGAATGATGCATTTCACGAGAGTCTCACATCAGCTTCCCCAAGTGAAGAACAGAAGGTTTCTAAGCAAAACGAAGGGCCAAAGCAGGAGATTAACTCCGCAGAATTACAAAAGGGAACAGATGAAAACGTTAACCAAGATAATAGTGCAGCGGCCCTTTCAGTGGAAACACAACAAGAACCTAACGTTGAGGATAAAACAGGTAGCACACAAAAGGAGACGGAAGAGAAGCTGAGCACGGAAAATAGGCCTGCAGAACTGGAAGAGGAAGCGCGTGAACTGCTTAATTTGAAGAGCAAGGACGCACCTTTACAAAACAAAGAAGGTGAAAATGACGAGCCACCCATTTCGGAAGCAAGGCAGGACGACACTGAAGGACAAGTCCAGAAAAACGTGGATAATGTTGCCAAGCATCCAGAGGATGACTTAGATGACATTGACATATCACCGGAGGAACTTCATGCTTATTTGAAGTCGCAACCTGTTTACATTTTCACTTCTTTGGCAGGGGGCTATCAAATTGTGCATAGGGCCAACAGGCTAGCCACTATACTTCAAGCAAATGGGATCGAGTTTACCTTAAAGGACCTTGGAACCGATGAAAATGCTAAAAAACTCTGGAAGAGACAAGCAAATGGGAAAACTTTGCCCGGTGTCGTTAGAGGTGACGATTTCGTTGGTAACTGGCAGGATATTGATGCAGCGAATGAGGACTACAAGGTCCATGAGATTATATATGAGAACTTGTAAAAGGTTTTCACTACTTAAATCTTCCCTGTGTATAAATGACTATACATGTAATTCGAGTCATATCATGTAGAGAACAATAGGAAACGGTAGGAGTGAAAGTAAAGATCTCGGGATCTCAGATCAAATCACGTGAACTCAAATAAGAAATTTCACTGAGGATACCGTGTGGTTTGATTTTGGAATACTTCAAAGTATAGTTTAACAGAAAACTAGCAAACTTACTAATCTGCAAAACTACCTGCTGCTTTTATAAGCATTGACCATTGTTCCTCTGACTTAATTTAACTGACTTCAATCGCTATGTCCACTCCCGCCGAAATCATTGCCGCTCGCGTCAACGGCCTTATTCGATCAGAAGATAATGGATTGGATTCCAATGATGTTTACATCAGTATATCCGATTCTCCAGAAAGTGAAGGTTTTGATGAAACACAAACATCTTTGAATACATCAACGCCTTCAATATCGGATGAAAACGTGTTTCCTGTATTAGGAGGAGGCAAGAAATCTGGGGTGGCTTTTCAGAAGGGCGTACCTTCGTGGGGAATGAGTATGAAATCTCCTTCTCCACCCAACATGTTACACAGGGGCCCCCAATCCAGAGACATTAATTTGAAGTCGTCCGTGATCCAAGAGGCTTTCTCCTTGAGTGTTGAAGATCAGCTAAATGTCGCTCGGCCTGAGTTCATAAAAATTTTGACACAAGTAAAGGCAGCTACTCTGACTAATATCGAATGCACTACCTCTCAACACACTAAAATGAGGACATTTTTAATCACAGGAAAGCCCGAGGATGTCAAAAAAGCAAAAAGGACAATATTGAAGAGATTAACAAAACCAGTCAAGATTACGTTCTCCTTTCCTGCCAAGCTTAGATCAAAAGTGATTGGACCTCAAGGAAAAATGATTAAGAAAATAGTTCAGGAAAGTGATGTTAAGATTGACATCGATCAAGTGGAAGAAGAAAATAGTGCTGATGAGGATGACTTTTTTTTGCATACTGTTGATGTGACGGTCGAGGGCGATGTCGAAGGCTGTAAACGAGCAAAAGCTGAAATTCTCCATATAGTTGCTGAAGAGTCTAAAAACTTGACAACTCAATTATCTGTTGATGAATTCTTGAAGCCCTTTGTCGCGTATGCATTGATTCCTGTTGTCGAAAAATATTCTGATGTTGACTTTGTGATTCCCGACATTCATTCTATTTCCTCGGTAATCAGGTTTTCTGGGGAGAAAGAAAGCGTCATCTCAGCGAAGAATGATGTGAAGAATATTTTGGATGCATTGAGGAGCAGAATATTCACTGTTGAGGTTCCCATACCTCGCGTCAAACATCAGTTTCTACCAATCGAACAGATTTACGAAAAGCATAATGTTTTGATAAAGCTCCCAGAAGATGAGGGTAATATTGTGAGATTCTTGGGTGAAAGAGATGTAATACCCTTAGCACAGGAGGACGCGAGGAAGGAAACTTCTCAGTATAGAGTTGAAGGTTTAGATATGGGAAAAGCCCATAAAGGAAATCTTTCTCATGTAAGAGCCTTAGCAACATTACTCAGGAAAAAGGGAGTTTTTGATGAGATCGCAAAGGAAGCAGATGTAATAATTCAATCACCAGACGAAGAATACTTCCGAAACCTTGACAATAAATCAATACCTATCGAAATAGTAGTGAAAGGGTTAGAAAATGACAATGTGAAGCAAGTAAAGAAATCTATTGTTTCATTGGTGAATAGCATCACTCCTGAAAGCACCCGAGTTATTGATGATATCGACGAATTTCTAACGAGCAGGATTGAAAGTAGCATTTCACAACTAGCTAAAGAAAACCAAGTCGAATTTGCTTTAATTGGGAACCAGCTAACCTTATTTCCAGTTAAGCTGGAAGAGGAATCCGAGGATTTTGATTTCGATAATGACAATACAGAAAACGGGGCTTTCGAAGAAATTGACAGAGCTCTTGATAGCTTGAGAGAACTCTCCAAAAGTTTGAAAACAATTTCTTTAGATGTTCCGGCAGAGGAGCATGAGTTTGTTAGCGGACCCAATGGAACTACTCTTAAATCTATATACTCGAGCATAGAGCCACATTCTGCCCACATAGTATTTGGCGCTGGCGAAGAAGGACCCTCAGAAGATAAGATTCTTATCAAAGGATTTGAGAAATCTGCAGCTGAGTTAGAGAAAGCGGTGTTTGAAGTTATCAATGATGCTAAAACTTATGCAGGTAAAGATTACGAAGTTTCCATAGATGTACCCTTGTCTACATTATCAAGATTAATTGGCAAAAACGGATCTAATTTGAGTTCTCTAAGACAGGACTTTGGGGTAAAGGTTGATGTAGAACAAGGGCATAATGATTCTGAGGATGGTGACGAAACTGCAATAGTTATAATATCAGGTGTAAGACGGAATGTCGAAGAATGCAAGAATTTCATTTTGGAACAAGTTAAAAGATGGGTCGATGAAAAGACTGTTAAGATGAAAATTGAGAGTAAATATCATAGAAGAATGATAGGCCCTAATGGTATCTATATTAATAGGTTGCAGGACAAGTACAATGTTAGGATTAAGTTCCCACCATTGGAAGGATCAAATTCGAAAGAAGAAGTCATCATAAAGGGCTCTTCTAAAAATGTTTTAAAGGCAGAAGAAGAATTGAAGGAGTTATATAAATTTGAAAAAGAGAATGGTTTCAAAGAAATGATAGAGGTTCCAGTAGTAGCAATTTCTAGGGTCATAGGAAAGTCAGGTGAGACTATAAGAGATCTCGCCGACGAGTGTGGTGTTGAGTACCACTTTTCAAGAGATGATGATAAAGAGAAGAGTCTTGGATATACAACTCTTGAATTAACTGGTTCTAAATCTGCTATCAAGGAAGCTAGAAGTAAAATCGAAAATATTATTGAAGAAGCCGTTAATTTCGTGGTTATGACTATTCAGGTAGACCCCCAGTACCACAAAGATTTAATTGGACCCAATGGATCTGTTATGAAGCGCATTATTTCTGAATCAGGCGGAGATGATGTACCTAGGTCAAGATACTTTAAATTGCTTACTATCCCTAATGCCGGTTCTGGTTCTGATGTGGTAACTTCTCAGGGTGACAAAGAGATCGTTGAAAAGATTATAAAGCAAGTTCAAGATTTGGTTTCTAAGAAAATTGATTCTAAAGTTTTTGAGTTAGAATTACCAAAGGAGAAACACAGATTGATTGTGGGACCTTACGGAACGGTCAGACATGCTCTCCAAGATGAGTTTGATGTTATGATTGAGGTTCCAAGACCCAATGATCCTTCAACAATCATTAAACTTACGGGATTGCCCGAAAACGTGGAGCAACTCAAGACAAAGATAGCTGAAATTACTAAAGATGACTGGAACATTTCAATCGATATACCAGAAAGATACCATCCGTTAGTATCAGAAAGAGGTGCTATTTTTAAGAATCTTGCAAAGGAGTATGATGTGGAAGTGCGTCACGGAAATTTAACAAGGAGGGCTGCTAAGCTCTCAAGTAAGGCTGTTCCTTCTCCTTCTGAATCAGCATTTCCAGAAGGGAATGAAAAGTCGAAGTTTACAATTGTATCTTACGATGAGGACCATGAAGGCGATGCTGTAATCCCTTGGAGGTTAAAAGGTAGTACGGAGAATGTGGAGAAAGCTGCCAAGGTTATACAGAAGAGATTGCTTAATGCTGAAAATGCTGACTCCGTCGGGTGGTTTTACTCTCTGAATCCATCATCATTCTTCAAAGTAGTTGGATCACAAGGTGTAAAAATCAATAAGATCAGAGATGATACTGATACGTTTATTACCGTTCCAAGGTCGAATGACAAGAACCCCAACTTCATTTATTTGGTAGGAACAGAAGCCAA
This sequence comes from Schwanniomyces etchellsii, assembly GCA_031081805.1. Taxonomy (NCBI): domain Eukaryota; kingdom Fungi; phylum Ascomycota; class Pichiomycetes; order Serinales; family Debaryomycetaceae; genus Schwanniomyces; species Schwanniomyces etchellsii. The sequence continues at coordinate 202,758 of JARYSY010000002.1, read as the reverse complement.
TTTAAATGCAGCCAAGGAAGCAATTGAAGCACTTCTTTAAAAATCTAGGAATGTATATAGTCGATACCTAATCTAGGATAATAAGAACAAATAAACAAATAACAATGAAAGCTACAAAAATCTAGTACTTAGCCTGCTTAAACCTCTCTAATGCTCTCTCACGGGCAAATGAATGTTCAACGATTGGCTTAGAATATCCATTTTTGTCAGCCAATTTGCCGTAACCTCTTTCGTATGGATTATGAATTGCCTTGCCTTGGACGTCTTTCAATTCCGGTACCCACTTTTTAATATAAGATCCATTATGATCAAACTTTTCAGATTGAATCCAAGGGTTGAAAATACGAAAATAGGGTTGGGGATCGACACCTACGCTTGCGCTAAAACCCCAACCTCCATTGTTAGAAGCGAAATCGCCGTCAATCAAGGATTCCATAAAGTATTTCTCACCGTATCTCCAATCAACTAAGAGATGCTTTGACAAGAAGCTAGCTACTATCATGCGACAACGGTTGGGCATATAACCTGTTTGGTTGAGCTGCCGCATGGCAGCATCAACAATTGGATAACCTGTCTTCCCCTCGCACCACCTTTGAAAGCTCTCTTTGTCATTTTCCCACTTGATATCATCAAATTCAAGCAAAAAAGGTTTGAACATGCAAACGTAGGGCCAATTACATAGAATATGTTTGTAGAAATCCCTCCAGGCGATCTCTCTGATCCAAGATAATATTCCAGCATCACCTTGATCAACTCGGGATGCCAATTTCTTTTGCAATATATACCTAACGATAGACTTGCAGCTTAGGGTTCCATTGGATATATGAACACTTAAATGCGAAGCAACATCATCTTCGAGCAGATCTCTTTTGTTCCCATACTGCTTTATTTTGCTAGAAGAGACGTATTTCTTCATAGCTTCCCAAGCATCGTCTTCTCCGAAACAGTAGAGCAGCTCTATATTTTTGATTAACTCTTGACTAAGTTCTTTGTCGATCGGAGGTTTTGGAATCTCGCTCTCGAAAGATGTCTCGATCTTCTGCAGAGCCAACTCTGGTGTCATGTCCCTACCTAAACCATCATCGTTAATTTTTTGACACCAGGCTTTGTACCAAGGTGTGAAAACAGCGTATGGAGTTCCCTTAGATTTAGAAACAAGCTGACCGGGTCTGACGACACAAACATCGTGTTGTGGCTGGAAGTTGACTCCATTATCTGCTCCAAGTCTCACAAGATCTGAAAACGTCCTCAATTCATCTACTTCATATTGTATGTTGCTGAAAAGGTGAGAGGCTTTGTTTCTATTCATAAAATTTAGTATCTCCTTAGAAACGTCTTCTTTCTTCTCAACTTCTATTATGCATAATGGAACGTTAAATTGGCGCAACTTCCTGTGCAAGACCTCAAGCGATCGGAGTTGGTAATGCAACAGAAAAGGACTAACAACGTGCGAATATAATTCCTCCCTGCAGAAAACATAAAGCGTCACGAGCGGAACCTTAGATTTTCTTGCAAGCTCCCAGGCTTCAAATAAACCAGTGTTGTCTCGAATTCTAAAATCTCTGTTGAATAGATGAACTATGTAATCATGAGGTACGATTGCATTTCTTTTACCTTCCGTTTCCTTCAAAGTACTGTTGAGAACATTGATTGCTTTTAAGTCTTCTCTTCTGACGAATTGGTCCAAGACTTTCTTCGTTGACGGTATTTTATAGAATGGGCTAGAAAAGTAAGGCAATATGTTGCCTTTCGACTTCTTGTTGGTTGATCCCATTGCCCAGGAAAAGTAATATACTGTGGCAATGATGGCGTCTTTAACCTATGAGCTCATGATTGCTAGAAAAGGATTCCAAGAGCAAAATGTTGATCACGTGCCGATTGTTGCTGCAAAAACTGTGGCTATTATGTGCTACGAGATTCTACTTGTGCGATTGCCGCAAGAAGACTTGATGCAAAAGTGAGAGTGAGGACATCAAAAGTCATCTATTTAGATGAGAGTTGAGGCTTTTGGAGAGGAGTTAGTGCCCAGAGCGCCTTTTCTGTATGACATTGAGGCCGTATGTTCTCAAAAGATAATGTTGATATAGATTTTTCCAACGTAACAAGACCCTATTAGAGCAGAAAAAGAAAAAATAATTTTTTGATGAGAAATATTTACGGCTTGTGCGTTGACAAACTACGGCGATTTTAACAAAAACAAGATCCACAAAATGAGATGGGTCTTAAGGCTTTAAAAGTCTTGTGGTCTCTATATATTAAGGACGGAGGAAGCTGGAGCACTTGCTTCGCTATTGAAGAGTAGCAAGGGATCAAAATGCTATTTAAAGATAAGAACTTTTTCAGCAGCAAAGAGGAACATGCTTCTCTTGAGAATTATTCTGTTGAATCTTCTAGTTTACAGAAAGATGCTGTTGTCAACGTTGACCATAATAAGAAGGAGATTGGGTATATTTCGGCTACGTTCATTTGTCTCAATCGAATGCTTGGAGCAGGAGTTTTCTCCACAGGTTCTACTATCTTCCTTTTATCAGGATCGGTAGGAACTTCATTGATGATGTGGGCTGCAGGTTCTTTGATTGCATTTAGTGGTTTGTTTGTATACATGGAGTTTGGATCTGCAATTCCTAGAAATGGAGGAGAGAAGAACTATCTCGAATACGTATACAAGAAGCCAAAATTTTTAGTGACGGCTATGTATGCATCTTACGCCTTTTTCTTAGGATGGGCAGCTGGAAATTCAATAGTTGTCGGCCAGTATCTTTTGAATGCTGCAGGAAGAGAGGTCACTAGATGGAATTCTAGGGGAATTGGTGTCGGTGTTATCACGTTCGCGTTTTTGATAAACGGAATAAATGTGAAGGCGGGCTTGTTTTTGGGAAATATCTTAGGTTTTTTTAAGGTGGTAATTGTTATATTAATCTCTGTCACCGGCTGGGTCGCTTTAGGTGGTGGTATCAAAACGAATAATTTCTCTCCGACGCATAATTTCTCGAATGCATTTGAAGGTGCATCTCCATCGGGCTTTGGTGTTGTCAATGCTTTATACAATGTTATCTGGTCTTACGTTGGATATTCAAACATTAATTATGCTTTAGGTGAAGTGAAGAATCCAGTGAAAGTTTTGAAATATGCAGCGCCTTCTGCATTCATAGGTCTCGCAATACTATACATGTTTACTAATATCGCATACTTTGCAGTGATACCAAAAGAAGCTTTAGGTGATTCTGGCCAAATTTTAGCTGCTACTTTTTTCTTATACGCTTTCGGAAAGAAAGCAGAAACGGCGTCTTCTGTGTTTGTTGCATTATCGGCACTAGGAAATGTCATTTCCGTGATATTTTCCCAAGGAAGAATTATTCAACAACTTGGAAGGGAGGGATCTTTGCCATTTTCGAGGTTTTTTGCAACCCAGCGACCATTTAACTCGCCATTTGTAGGGTTAATGCAGCACTGGATCATCTGTATTATTACTATTCTAGCACCACCTCCTAATGATGCCTACAACTTTATTTTGAATTTGATTTCCTACCCCCTTAATGTTGTAAATACTGCAGTAGCCTTAGGTTTGCTATATTTACATTATAAGAAAAGAAGAGGTGACATTGAATGGAATCCTCCATTAAAGTGTCCTATCCCGGTCACAATTTTTTTCATGCTTTCATCCTTTTATCTTATAGTGGCACCTTACATTCCTCCTACGGATGGTGTCTCAGTTTACAACAATCTTCCCTATTGGATTCACCCGGTTGTTACATGGGGTGTTTTCGGTGTTGGTGCAATCTATTGGCTTCTATGGGCAAGAATATTGCCATATATTGGGGGATACAGCCTCGTTGTAAAAGAAGTCTTGGGAGATGATGGATTCTGGAGAAATAAAATCTACAGAATTTCCGAGGGGAATGTTGAAGAAGGTGAACAGGAAGAAGGAAGTAAGCAAGAAGAAGAAGGAAGTAAGCAGGAAGAAGAATATGAGATCGAGAAAATTTAGTTCGTGTTCACAGAAAACAACAAGTATATATTTCCTTTCGTGATGAAAATTTCTACGATCATTAAGAAGAGAATCTCGAGGCATTCATATTAGTTAAAACTATGTACACAGTAATAAAATGCAGTAAGGTATGGGCTTTTAAATTTTGAACCGATCGGACTTCGCTGCATGTAATGGCGACCATACTCCTCTAACAGATTCGTTGTCCGAAAGAACCTTATGGTTCCACTTGAATAAATCGTTACCACTCGTCTGTGAGTACTCATCTAATTTCTTCAATATCTCATTCTGCGACAAGTTCGCTATTTCTATCTCCTTACTTTTTGAATTATTGTAATCGAAATGAAGTTTTGGATGACCTGGCTTCTGAACAATGTTGAAAAATATTTTACTTTTGCTTCTTGCGGTGTTATTTAATTGTCCAGATGCAAGAAGCTTACGAATACCCTGCGACGATCCTCCCCAGTTGCAGTACTGAATAGTTATCTTATTACAGGGCAATATGAAAGCACCTATACCATTACGAGCAACCGTCTTTTTAGCTATGGCTCTTACAGGCATTCTATTCGAAGATCCACTTAACCTCTTGAAGATAATTTTCAACTGAAAATATTAACCATTCACGTGATTGAATACAGTTTTGTGTCACATGGCATTTGAATATTGTCCCAAAGAAAAGCCCCAAGAGTTAGTCATAAAGTTCCCCTAAATAGTAGTGCACGCCGAAATTGCACTCCCAAATTGGAAATAAAGTCGTTGTTAGCTACCCATATTGGAATTCTCTAGAGTGAAACTGGGTTGAGTTTCCGTTTACAAATGAAAAAGAACTGAATAGTCAATAACCTCATGTCATCTTTTGAAGCACTTTTACCGTGCAATGATTGAAAAAACTTCATCTAATTAGCAGAGAGGAATCAAAGGTCTTACTAGTAATGAATTACAAGAGCTATCAACAGGTTTTAGATTTTAGTGGCATAAAAGAACACAAAGTTGTTAAGATGCGCAGAAAGAGTACAAAACCAGCAATAGAACGAGCGAAAAGAAGAACGAGATCTGGATGCTTAACTTGCCGAAGAAGAAAGAAGAAATGCGACGAAAATAAGACTGGAGGAAAATGTAACGCGTGTGTAAGAAACTTCTTAGAGTGCTGCTGGCCTGGCACTAAGAATGAAGTGAATAATAGGGATCAGGAAGTCATCACTACAAGTCTTGGTTTGAACACACCGGTGGCATCCCCCAGCGCACACAATTGTGAGGGTCCTCGTTCACCTCTCAGCCATGATGAAGATGACGAACACGATATTAGTACGTATAGCACGGATGAAGATGAATACAAACTTATGAACGCAAAAGACCTGACGCAGTCCTCTGAGACGCAAGTACCGAAATCAGTAGAGTCCAGGGAGCACACTTTCATAATTACATCAGTTGCCCAAGATCGTGAACTCTGTCAAATCAGATAGAATGACCGTTACTGGATTTGGAGTCCCTTCCTAGTAATCTTCCCCTATATCTATTGGAAAAATCGGATTTGCAGCCCTGATCACAAATCTGAACGTCCGTATTCTAATCGCGGATAACAATTGACGTTCGTAATCATTTAGTCACTACTAAGGGAAGGATAGCCCTAGTCGATGATAGGATATTTGAGTTCGATACAGTAATTTATGTGCAAAGGTTTATATTCAGATATCAACTATCAGCTATCTGCGACATCGGTTTGCGAACAATAAAAAAGATAAACGGTGGCTCATTAAATTGCTAATATGAGACTTACTTCTCTAAACTATTCCAAGTATGGCTTCTTTTTGGTGGTGAGATATATTAGTTTCACTGTGGCTATTCTTCGCGACTTTTGCACCTGCGATTAGAACATAGATACTCGTTATCACATATTTATCGCGTGAGACACGAACGGTAAATGCATGTCTACTTATATAAAGAGCTTTCTTGGTAATGAATGAATAAAATCCATTGAATCATAAACCTAACTTAGATATGTCTTCTATCAACGCTAACAGCAAATTCGGTAACTACGATACACACTTCGTTGACGGTGTCGACGAAATAGATGAGAATGGAATTCTTACTGTCAACAAGAATAACAGAGAACAACTGGATTACCCAGAATTCTTGCCAACTTGGGATCCAAGTCAGAAGTATCCTCCATTAAAATTTTTCAAGCATGAAGATCCGGGTAAAAGAGCCGATCCAAAAATGGCGAGCTTGTTTCCGGCCGATGGAAGTCAAGTATTGAAGCGCATAACTCCGAAATTAGGAACTGAGGTTACCGGAGTGCAATTATCACAGCTTGACGATAAAGGAAAGGACGAATTGGCACTCTTCGTTGCGCAAAGAGGTGTAGTAGTTTTCCGTGACCAAGATTTTGCTAAGAAGGGCCCAGATTTTGCTGTTAAATTTGGTGAGCATTTTGGAAGACTTCATATTCATCCTACCTCGGGATCTCCAAAAGGTAATCCGGAATTGCATATAACTTATCGCCGTGCAGACCCAGGTGAATTCAGTAGAATTTTCTCGCAAAGATCTACATCAATCGGATGGCATTCGGATGTCTCCTATGAGTTGCAGCCTCCAGGAACAACTTTCTTTGCTGTATTGCAAGGACCTGATGCAGGTGGAGATACAATTTTTGCTGACACTGTAGAGGCTTACAAGAGATTGTCACCTGAATTTCAAAAGAGAATCAGCGGTTTACATGTCCTCCATACTTCAGAAGACCAAGCGCAGAACTCTCGTACGCAAGGAGGTATTGAGAGAAGAAAGCCAGTCTCTAGTATTCATCCATTGATTAGAACAATCCCTTCCACTGGTGATAAGGCTATTTATTTGAATCGTCCTTTCTCTAGAAGAATTGTGGAGCTTAAAGAGGAAGAATCAGACTATTTGTTGAACTTCTTATTTAACCATATCGAGTCTGCACATGATTTGCAATTAAGAGCAAAATGGGAGCCTAACACAGTTGTTGTCTGGGACAACAGAAGAGTGTCTCATTCTGCTGTGGTTGACTGGGATGCACCAGTATTGAGACATGCTTTTAGAATTACTCCTCAGGCTGAGAGACCAGTAGAAGATTTGAAAGACTTGAATAATGAAGAATACGATGTGGGTGATGTCGCAGATGCTCTCAACCAATTATTGGCTAAATAGAATGTGCTTAGTTGCCTCTTACAACAAAAACTTATGCTGACTTTTCAAATAAATGTATTATCTCATATTAGAATTATATTACATAAACACAGTAGACTATAAACATGAACATGGTTCTACCAATTTTGGTACTAAGCATTGTCCAATAGATAATTCGTAGCAGCTTCTATATCCCAATTGGTTTTGTTTAAGGCATCATTGACCACCCCCTCTTCAAAACCCATGCCCACCAATTCTTGAATGGCAGCCTGGTGACTTGTTGATGCTGGTGAGTTCACTTCAGGAGAACTCGACTTAGGTGCTTCAACACTCTGAGTTCCATTACCAAATCCTGCAAACAATTGTTCCCATTCATCATTCGCGGGATTCTGTATTTGTGAGCTCGAAGATGGAATATCTGAAAACAAATTCTCATTAGTGTCTGCATCTGTTTGAAAAAGTGGTTCGCTGCTAAAATTATTCGAGAGTCCGATGTCAGGATTATTACTAAATTCATTATCCAAATTCTCATCATCTTTTGCTTCCACAAGGTTATCAAATTCGTCATCGAATAAACTACCATTGTCTTCCTTAGCTGGCTCCAAATCGTCGAAGGCATTTCCAAAAGAGTCGTCGGGCTTGCTCATAGACTGTAAATTGTCAACTGCATCATCAAACTCCTCAGTTTGAGATTCGCTATCGGAGGAGCTATCATCTTCATCGTAATCAAGTTCTTTGATGGGCGGAAATTCTTCATCAATGTTGTTCAGCTGAGAAATCTGTGACTCAGGCTTCTCCTCAGGCTTCTTTTGATCAGCGACGTCAACTCCCTTAGCATCTTCAGCGTTCACCATTTCAAAAGACTCTACTCCCGAAGATATTTTATCTCCATCACTACTGTCCTCTTGATTAGTCGCAACAACCTTGGTTGCCTTACCAGGTGCACCAAGGGAATTGGAGCTAGCCTGCTGGCTAGGTTTATTGTCAGTGCTCTCAAGCCCTTCCTCTATAGAAGCGCCATCTCTATAGGCACCTGGGAATTCGCTATCAATTTCATTAGAATTCGAATGCAACTCTGAAACACTCTTCGGCTGTATCAGATTGGATTCATTATCATCAGTAGATGGAGTACTAGAACCAGCATTCAACTCCAGCTTGTCCACCTCGTTCAAATCATCAATACCCGTCATATCAGCGCTTGGATTTTGTTTGACTTCATCAACTAGATTCAGAATCTGACTCAGCTTTTGGGCTTCGGAAGGTGCCGCATTCGTAGTTTCATCGCGAACTTGCTTATCTATATCTTGAGCACTATTCCCGGATGCGCCCACAGCAGATGATAAAACTTGCTTAGCAGCATTTTTATTTCCACTGGACAAAGACAATGATGAAAGCTTATCTTGGAGAGTTCCAGTTTCTGTCGCCTTATCATTGCCATCTTTCTCCACTTCTGCGATGTCAGCTGAAAATGTCTTGATCTTTGATTCCATTTCTGCAATCTTACTTTTTAAGTCTTCGTTATTCACTATGATGACTTGCAATTGAGATCTTTTAACCGCAAGTTTCTTTGATAATGCCTCACTTTCAGATGACTTATTCTGCAATATCTTCTCTTTATCAGATATCTCAGAGTTCATAACGGCGACTTTTTCCTTTAGCGACGTATTCTCCTTCTGTAACTGTAATAGGCTTTCCTCGCTCTCTCTCAATTTTGAGGTCAAATGATTGAGTTTAGCTTCAGAAATTGATGCCTCAGAACGCAATGCCTCAGATTCCTCCTTCGCATTAGCCAACTTTGTGCCGACCAGTTCGAACTGTTGAACCTCATGGTCGTAAGATAATCTCAAAGATTTAAGTTTCTGTTCGATTTCTCCCTTCGTATTAAGGATTTTATTCAATTCTTGTTCAGCTCTTGTCTTTCTTTCATGTAGGGTAGAAGTTTGAGTGGTGAGGGACTTAACCTGATTTGAAATGTTGGCAATATCAGATGTGGCCTGCGAGAGTTTTCCTGATATTTCTGGATTCGAATCTGCAAGTAAGTCCTCGTTTTGAGATGGTGACTTTGCATTCTCTGAAACCACATTGGCTGGCTGAGTAGCCTTACTGGGAGCCTGATACAATGGAGGCAGGGGGTTTGAGCCAATGGGGGAACCAGAGATGCTTGCTTTAGGTGGTGGTGGCGGAACGCTCCTTAAAGCATCATAATTCACACTTTTTTGATTTTCTCGAGGAGAATCTTGATACAACGATGGACTCGCAATCGTTTCGTTCTTTGGTGCCTTGACAACATTATTTTCTACCTTCGGAGAGGCCACTATATCATCGGTCGCTTTCTCTTCAATCATAGGACTCCGGTGCTTCATTAATTCTTGCCCGAAGGTCGATGTGGGTTTAAATGATCCGGTAAGTGAGTGATGAACCTTTGGCACATCCTTAACCCCAGAAGCTGAATTGTCACCAACCTGTGAAGAATTGAAAGAGGAGGTTCTTCCATTTTCTGAGCTCTTGGGGTGCGGCAAAGAAACGCTCGAGGTAGAGTTGAAAACATCAGCCAAGTCATCTAAGGCAGTATTTTGTTTGGCGATGGGCTTTATATCTTTTGAGCTTGGCTGCTCTATGTTTCTCTTTTCATTTCCAGTTTCACTCAACCTCCTTATTGAGTCTAATAGACTTGGGGGAACGATGTTTGGTAAGGATTCTCCACTTAATCTTTTGTTTACTAAGTATAGTGCAATACTGAATTCAAACTTTGAAAATATTCCAGTATTCTCAACGTCAGCAAGATCCCAAATCGTTGCCAAGTCGTTCTGACTCAAATTCGAGGTCATTAAAAATGAAGCAACTTGATCAGGGTTCAATTTCCCATTTTTAGTCTTATCCAAGCTCTCAAAAATCGAATCAAATTCCTTCTTTTGAGAGGGACTAATCATCCATTCATTGTTCAGTGCGCTAGGTTCAGACTTTTGAGGTACCGCAGAAACTGGATGCTTCACAGTAGTCTGTTGTGAGCTAACAGAGGCATTTGAAAACTGGCGCGAAGGAGCGGACTGCGCGGAGGAAAGTTGAGAGTTAACAGAATACCATATATTATCTGGTATTGTAGATGGTAACTCTTTAATTTCACCGCTGAGTAAGCCTTGAATCAAATGCATCGCTACTATAAATCCTGTAATATTGAGATTTCCCAGATTTCCTTTGTCCACTAAATTCCAGATTTGTCCAAGAACAGGTGTTGGCAATTTTGCTTTCATAAAAATATCCTTTGCTTTCATGCCGTTAAGCTCGCCATTAGCTGAGCCAACTGTCCTCACGAAAAGTTGCCCAAACTTGTTCACATCATCCGAGGATACTGGTTTAACTGAATTGATTCCCAGAGTGGCAGGGGGAACTACATTAGAAGGAACAAAAGAGCTAGGTTGGGTCTTGAGCAACGAACTGTCCGTAGACTGAGGCTGTAACGTTCCTATGGAATTTAAATTCGAAAACTTAGGCAAAGGTCCGGGATATTGACCTAGTTCGGCTGTTGGATGCTGTCCTGCCTGCGTATATCCTATCAATCTCATGGCGTAACAGAAACTGAATTGCGTTAGGAATCCTAAGTTGTTGGGATCGGCTATCTGCCAGATTTCACCGAGAACATTAGGTGGTAGGCCAGACTTCTCAAATGTCGATCTGGCCTTTTCACCTGTTACGATGCCCGTTCCATCACTAGATAATGCTTTGAAGATCTGTGAGTAAAGTTTTTTCTCTTCCGGGGTGAGGCCCACCTTGAAAGACGTAGGCGCTGATAATGTTAGTCACTTCTATCATTTTTTTATTTGTTTACTTGATTCAGGTACTTATGACAATTGATAATACTTACATTGACTACCACTCATTATTGATGAAAGTTCAAAACTATTTCACTAGAGCGTTTATTGTTATCTATGTTCGATACAATAATAGTTCCGCCAGTTAATCGCTCGCAATTTTATCAGTAAATAGGTAAGCGCACTAAGATTCAAATGCAATGAAAGAGTACTATTCCTGCGGCTTTAGGAGGAAGGAACGTAAGAATCTTAAACTATAAATCTATACCTAAGAAAAATTAACTACGACATCTTCTACTCCATAAATTGATGCTAAAGACTGCGCCCAAATTTACTCTAAACTTCATTAGTTATGAAGGACTCAATTGACGTGATCGGCGAGGAGACATTCACCCAATGTCGTTAATGTCGTACGATGAGTGCTTCTGAAAAATTTCATTCAGTATAATGCAGAAAACGACAACCTGCTATTGAAAGTAATTAACGAGATGAATAGAGGTAGAGCAGGTTTCAGAGGAGGCCGTGGTGGCAGAACAGGCCCCTCCAGCTTTCAACAAGGGCCACCTGATACTGTTGTTGAGATGGGAACTTTTTTCAAACCATGTGAGGGAGAAATAGTTTGTCGTTCAGTGAATGTAAAGATACCATATTTCAACGCCCCCATGTATTTGGAGAATAAGAAGCAAATCGGTAAAGTGGATGAAATCTTGGGGCCAATCAACGAAGTGTATTTTACGATTAAGCCATCTGAAGGAGTGAAGGCTGAATCCTTCAAGGAAGGAGATAAGTTCTACATTGGTCCGGATAAATTATTACCTTTAGAGAGATTCTTACCCAAGCCGAAGGCGGTAGGTCCAAAGCCTAAGAGAGCTGGTCAAAGAGGAGGAGCATCTCGTGGCAGAGGAGGTTCTAGAGGAGCTTTCGGACGTGGAGGTTTCGGTGGATCGAGAGGTGGTGCAAGAGGTGGATTTAGAGGTGGAAGAGGTGGATTTAGAGGCGCCAGGGGTGGAAGAGGTGGACGTGGAGGTAGAGGCAGATTCTAAGAAATTGACATTTTTTAATCTATGAAATCAGATAAAGAAATGTAGTATTACACAACTTTAGTATAGCTCTTTAATAATCCAGCAGTTAAAATCTTCGATCAATCGTCTATAAACCTAAATGCATGCAGAGAAATTTTATTGTTCCTTAAAAGAAAACCATAATCATAAGATACTAAAAGTGACTTAGAGAACATGCTTGTAAGATTTCACGTCTTATATCATCAAAGCCATATTGCTTTTTGACGTAAAAATTGGTAATAGCATTACTAAATAAAAGGCGTGGCAATGTAGGAATGCTCAGCAACTCATACTCGTCAACCATTTTTTGATAATATTGTATTACTTTCGCATTCCCCTCCTCGATCTGTCTCTTTATGCTTTCATCCGAGAATTCATCTTTCGAATAATTTAAAAAATTCTTCAGTTTTAGAAACTTAGGCATGTTTTTGTTGATTATTTCATCAACTTTGGTGAAAACTATTTCGAATGAGATACCTTGCGCCATTAAGAAATGTATGATCTGAACATCCTCTTCTAAGATACCCCTAACGCTATCAATGACTAGAAATACTCTTCGTAAAAGAGACCTGTTTGTTATGTATTCAATGACTGCTTTACCTTGTGATTCGATCCCATATTCACCATAGCCAGGAGTATCAACTAATCGTATTCTGTTACCAATTTTATAGCAGTTCAAAGTTTTTGTAAAACCAGGATTCTTAGAAACCCTTGCAAGATTTTCTTTCGTCTCATTGCTCAAAATTCTTCGAGAGAGTAAGCTATTGATCAAAGATGACTTTCCTGCATTAGTATGTCCCAAAAAGAGAACTTCAGGGAGAGGTCTCAAAAGATCAGGGCGAATCCCAAACGAAGTTTTACTCCTATTATGAGACAGTTTTGATTCAGCATATTCCAGATTACGTCGTGCAGCTATAGTTTTACTATTCTCTTTCAAAATGCTGTATTTTACATCAGGTATGTCGTTATAGCTAGCAGCCACCCATTGCAAGGAAACCTCAGATTTTTTGAATAAATGGTGCACATCTGACAACGTAGATTTCTTAGTTTTCTCAAAGCCGCTGTCTAAGAAGTATTGGATCAAATGATCTGGCGTAATCACTTTTTTAGTGAAGTCAACATGCCTCTTCTTTGCATTTGACTTTGTCTTTACATCCTGCTTTCCGAGCTCCTGCCTTCTAAGTTCACCCAAAGAGTTCAATATATAGTCAAGCGAATAAGCCCGGTTAAAACAAGTAGCTATATTTACAAGTTTTGTTTTCAGTCGACAATTCTTTTTAGCAAGTAGCATTGAAAAGTCAAAACTTCCGGTAAGAGCGATAATAGCATCATGCGCGCTCAACTCTGATAGCTAACTCATTGCGCATAGGGATATTCTTAATACACATAAAGGGCATTGAAAGTAATGGTTTCCATCAGAAAGCCAATCGCAATACGTAGGTATGCTGAAATATATGGCACTTAGCATATGTATTAACTCGATAGTATTTTTGGTTTCTACAATACTTGCTGGTTACTTGGGATTCTCGCTGATTAAAGTAAAACATGACAAGTTTCTCCATTTTGTAACATTCTTCATATTGACAATTGAGTTTTATTTTCTTTTTGATACGAATAACAAGTCATTCAAAACTCTTCGTTTCATAACGCTAGTTTGCACACTTGTTGTGGGTGTTAGTCTGGAGATGATTCAATCTATGATTAATGCCGAAAGAGCTTTCGATATTAATGATATTTTCTGTAACATAGGAGGAAGTCTCTTTGCACTCCTCTCAGTTTCGTTGTACCATCACTACCGCGTAAAAGAATTGAAGAAACAGAGAGGCCTTGCAAAAGCCAATTATATAGACTCAGCTGACGTTGTAGAACCATCCCTCGCAGGTGAAGATTACAACGAAGATTTGGAAATGCATGCCGTCTCGAATAGTGAGCGAGCTTAGTGAAGATGACATATTGTCCATGAAATGAAGCTGTTCTACATAATGCGGTTGGCCATATTACTGTATAAATAAATAGTCTCGGAATGATGTCCAGTTTTTTTATTGTCAATAACTTCTTTTTCGAAGTCAGATACTGATCGCTCAAATATTGCAAAGATAGATGTATGGAAGGGAATATTTCAAAAATTTAGAGAAACAGATACACTGTGCAATCGAAATACTCGAGTAATTGTTCGTAGAGTGTGAAGATTGCCGACTTGGCTTCTCTGGAGAAGGACTGCATATTGTGCGTCAATGGATTGCAAAGTTATCTGTATTCAAACGTAGCAGTTAAACACATAGAGTTAGAAAACCTAGCTACAATCAAATAAGGAGCCTTAAGGGCCATAGAGTCAGATGATGGTAGAAGAGCCTCATTACAATACAAATAAAAACTTAAATATATCGAAGTATAATAATGAAAGAATTTCTCTTCCCAGCTTTGGAATTGACAACAACTTAGATACACATAACAAAGATAGTAGCTCATCTATCAATAAGGAGAATCAGAGGCCGCAGAACATGTCCCTAGAGAATTTAGGATCAGAACATGGCACGGGAGGCCTGTATTCTGAGAAAAAGGAAAGGCACAGAGGCTCACGAGATGGTCACAGTGTTTTAAGAAGGTATTTTAGCGGAGATGAAAATAATGGTATTATAGGTAATCCTCTTCAATTTAGCATGCATGGAGATAGTAAAGAGCAGCGCTATAGCTCAGATGAAGAGGCTCATGAAGACGAAATGCCATTCGCTGGTGAAAGATCAAGCGAAGTTCCACCCAGAAACAATCGCTCTCAGTCCTTTCCAAGTGGACACTTGCATGAACCAGATACTAGAAAAGGCCACATGAAGCCTCAAGAGGCCGACAATAAACTATTTAAGGCTAAGAAGAGATTACAACAATTTGGACGTAAGATTAAGCCTAAAGAAAAGGACGCCAAGAAGCAAGAAAGACCACTTCCTTTAGAGCATGCAGTGATGCATGAGGACCAGGTGACAGCTGAAAGGGCAGAAAAAATGCTAAGCACTTTGTTATTGGGCTACCCTTCGATGTGTTTATTCGCTTCATGCTTACTTGCTGACGAAAGTGGCGTTACAAGATCCCCCTTGTTGCTTAACTTACTTGGATTCAATATCGTGGACATTTCTAGAACCTACTATACTAGGAATAGGAAGTTTAGGTTTGATTTGGAGTATGGAGTTTGGCCCCAAAGAATGAGATGGTCAGTGGAAAGATCAGCTAAAGATTTACTATATTTGCATTCTAGATTTAAGCTTGATAACTGGAGAAATGAGATGGTTAGAACTAAAAGTTCCGAGTTGCCAAAATTCCCAATTCCGCATTTTAGAAAAGGTACATCAGAACTTCAAAGGGGTAAAACAAAGGCCAAGCTCGATCTTAATAAAATAGCATCGAGCGGTTCAAATTCTTTTATTGAAAACGGAGATACAGACGTAAATGCACACAATGATGACTCTCATTCGTTACGCTCTTCTGGATCTTTAATGAGTGGTCATAGCTTACGTGACCAGCTAAGTCATATTAGACAACACTTGAGTGCGATATCCTCAATAACTTCGGAGGGTCCAACACCTGAGCAAATAAGAATTCGCCTACAGCGTAATCAAGAATATTTAGAAGAGGTTCGTCAGTACTTGAATAATCTTATCGACTTATTGTCACTCAAGCCTCAATCCAACAAACTATTCCAGTTCTTTGAGATATCGCCTATTTCATCTTTATTAAGTTATGAAACAGGATATATCGGAAAGCAAGGTATAGTTCACATAGGAGGCACCGCAAAGTCACAAGGTTGGAGAGTGGGCCACTTTAGGGCTAACGATGTGAAGGGAATGATAGATCGAAGATCAGAAAAGTGGTTATTGGTGAGAGGCCTGTACATTATTTACGTTTCTGATATAAACTCAACATCCCCATTGGAGGTATTTTTGGTGGATTCGAAGTTTAAAATCAGTAATAAGGAAGATGAGCAATATCATATTGATAATATTAAGGAAGATGATGAATCAGAATATGATGTCTCTTCTACTGCTCAAAAAGCTTTGGTTGCAAAAGATGCGGCTGTTAAGAAAGCAGGAAGTAGCGTCTTCAAACACTTGAAAATCACTCTTGAAAACTCGGAGAGGAAACTTATTTTAATACTCAAATCACGCAAGGAACAAAGGCTTTGGCTCAAATCTTTGAATGAAATGAAGAACTCAACTGTTTGGTCAGAACCTCATAGGTTTCAATCATTCGCCCCTATTAGAGAAAACTGCTTCGCTCAATGGTTTGTAGATGGTCGGGATTATTTCTGGGCTATTTCTTCAGCATTAGAAATGGCGAAAGATGTAATTTTTATACATGATTGGTGGTTATCGCCAGAATTGTACTTGCGTAGACCAGCTAATGGCAATCAACAATGGCGAATAGATCGTATACTACAGCGAAAAGCCCACCAGGGAGTAAAGATTTTCGTAATTGTATATCGAAATGTTGGTACTACAGTTGCAACAGACTCGTTGTACACAAAACATTCGTTGCTATCATTAAATGAAGACAACATACATGTCATTAGATCTCCTAATCAGTTACTTCAAAATACCTACTTCTGGGCGCACCATGAAAAACTTTGTGTTATTGATCAATCAATTGCATTTATGGGTGGTATCGATTTGTGCTATGGGAGATACGATACTCCAGAACATGTTTTAGTAGATGACTCAAAAGTTGATTTCGAGCACATAAGCCCAGAATTTAAGCCGGAAGACGTGACAAACTTTCAAACCTTTCCAGGAAAAGACTATTCGAATCCAAGAGTGAAAGATTTTTCCTCTTTGGATAAGCCTTATGAATCAATGTATGATCGGAATACTACCCCAAGAATGCCTTGGCACGACGTACACATGGTCATGTCAGGGAAAGCTGTTAGAGATTTGGCTCGCCATTTTGTTCAAAGGTGGAATTATTTGATCAGGCAAAAAAGACCCAGTAGATTGACCCCTTTACTTACACCGCCACCAGACTTCACGGATGAAGAAATTCGGACGTCTGGGCTCAATGGCAGTTGTCAAATCCAGCTTTTGCGCTCTGCTGGCTCTTGGTCACTTGGTTTAAAAGAGCATGAACAAAGTATTCAAAATGCGTACTTGAAGTTGATTGAAACTTCAGAGCATTTTATTTACATGGAGAACCAGTTTTTCATTACTTCTTGTATCGTCGACAATAATGAGATTCAGAATAGGGTTGGGGATGCTATTGTGGATAGAATCATTCGAGCGCACAAAGAGAGACGCCCTTGGAAGGCAATCGTAGTCATACCACTCATGCCGGGGTTTCAAGCGCAAGTAGATGAGCCAGATGGATCTTCTGTGCGAGTCATAATGCAATGCCAATACATGTCTATTTCCAGGCACTCCACTTCGATTTTTGCCAAATTGAGGAAGTATGGAATAGAGCCCGAGGATTATATCCAGTTTTTCTCTTTAAGGAAATGGGGTATTATAGGACCTGATAGAAACTTAATTACAGAGCAGCTATATGTTCATGCTAAGACTATGATCGTGGACGACAGAGTGGCAATAATTGGTAGCGCAAATATTAATGAGCGATCGCTTCGAGGTTCCAGGGACTCAGAAGTGGCAACTATTATTGTTGACAAGGAAACCGTAAAAAGTAAGATGAACGGGGAAGATTATTTTGCGGCAAACTTTGCTTTCACTTTGAGAAAGAGGCTTATGAGAGAGCATCTAGGGGTTGGAATTGACATACTTGATTTGGTTGAACGTCGTTTTAAGCGTTTTGAAGATTTCGCAAAGACGGAGATGGGGCTTAATGCGGCTACAAATATCTTTAGCTCTAAAGAAGGGACTTGGCTTTCGGCGATGGTTGAGATTGCATCTCGTGATATATTAGATAACCCAGAAGGTACTGAGAGGTGGATGAATTTTCGAGAGGCCAATAACCTAAGTACTGCCATAGACATTTCTGAGTCAGAAATTTTAGATTATGAGACTGATGATGATAAAAGCATACCTTCTCCTCTATCCCTACCAGTATCTTTTAACAATAGGACTGGTCAACATGAAGCTAATAGAGGTATTCGAGATAAAAAGAAACACTCGTACGATCCCCGGGTTCAGCAAAACGAGGAGCACAAGAAAGATGTTTTGGGGGTCGGAAAAGATAAGTATAAGACAAAATTGTCCAAATGGGCCAGACTTAATAGCAATGCATTCCTCAAAGATATGGCAAAAAAGTCAATGTCCGAAGATCATAAAACTGCGTTTCTCCCGGATATGGAGAATATTGTGAAATTCTTAAATGCGAACGATCATGACATTTTTGAAAAGATGGATGAGGAATCAGAGGCGATTATCACCGAAAGAAACAGAGAAAGATGGGTATTATTGAAGAAGGTATCATATTTGCAACGAATCGCAGCTAGGGCGAGAAAAGATGCCGAGGAAGAGTCAAAGAAGAGGGTATCGGCATGCATGAAGCCCTCTGTCTTTCTGCAAACATCACAAAAGACATTCTCTGCTTCATCAAAGAAAGAAAAGGTCGACGATAATGGATCTCCGAGGCTTTCATCGGATGAAACAGCTATTCCAATTAGCAACGGCATTGATTCAAATGTTAGTTCACTGCAAGGTTCTGGTGCCGAGAAAAAAGAAACTCATATTTCAGACATGGAGCATGTAGGAAACATTCCAGTAGTTTCTCTTACAGAAAATGATGCCAAAGGTATCATGGATTCAGTTTGTTCGGGCGGAATGTCTGATCGCTGCAAGTTTATTGACCCTTATGCCTTTGATGATCCTTTGGCCGTTGAGTTTTATGATGATATGTTTTACGAAACTGCACGAAGAAACTCAGAGCTTTACCGACTAGTGTTTCATTGTCAACCGGATAACACAGTGCTGACATGGAAGGATTATAAACACTTTTCACGTTTGAATGACGCATTTCAAATTTCTCAACAGCGAGAAGCAAAGAAGAGGAGACAAAGAGCTCTTTACAAGAGTGGTGAAGTCTCCCAAGACTATAATTTGGAGGACTCAGAAACAGATGACGCGGATGATTCCCTGGAGGATTCTGCATCAATATATGAGTCAGTTGCTGGGAATAGAGATGGTCTTCTTGGTAGAGCACCTCCTTCATCAGATAATTCCGAACCTATTTCTAATGGTATAAAAAGGGTTAATCCTAACGACGGAGATCATGAACACTCGAAATTTCAAAATGCTAATGTATCAACTAATCTTAACGAATCTGAGAATACTCCAGAGCTGCAATACCAAAATGAACCTAACGAAGAAAATGGCTTTGAAGACCAGGCCCACCTAGATGTAGAGGAGAAAAGACCTAAAGTATTAGATTCACCTCAACACCCAGATACCAATACGTTTCCGACATCTCGAGGAAAAACCTTCTCTACTAGGAGGAAGATAGCAATGGGTGAGAGGGTATTCGAAAGGGAATCCGCAGAGAGACTCTTGCAAGGAATACAAGGCAATTTAGTAATATTTCCCTCGGAATGGTTAAGTCAGGAACTTGAGGCTAGAAACTGGTTTTATAATACTGATAGAATTCCTCCTATTGATATATATGATTAATTTAAACTTTTAGCACGTGATACAAGCATATATTTACCTAAACTTGAATGAAGCGTTGTTTGACAACAATATCATTATGATTCTTCAACTTTTATCGTATGTGGGAATCGTTGTGGGTTTCCTATTTCTTATTCTAGCAATTGCTTCGGGGTTGTATTATATTTCAGAATTGGTGGAAGAACATTCAGAGCCAACGAAACGGCTTCTTAAAAAGTTGATTTACGCAGTGATGATAATCATGGTACTTTTATTATTGTTTGATCATTTTCCAGTCAAATTGAGTATATTTTCTATTTTTTCTTATTGGGTATACTTGCAGAATTTGCACAAGTTTCCTTATGTCCATTTGACGTCGCCAGTCTTCTTAGCCTCATGCGTATTAGTCATTTTGAATCATATATTGTGGTTTGACCATTTCCACAACCCTTACATCCCTCCTTTGGAAGTTCGATTGAGAGCCGATTATGTTCCACCATCAATCCCTTCATTTATGGAAATTTGTTCATTCTTCGGTCTCTGTGTCTGGTTAGTTCCTTTCGCATTGTTTGTGAGTTTAAGTGCTCATGAAAATCTATTACCTCACCATATAGAAGCGAATGAAACGAAAAAGAATAATGGGTTGGCCAAAGTACTAGTGACAAACTTGAGAGAATATATCTACGCATTGTCCCGAAGGCTAGGCTATGAACTCGATCCTCATCATGGAAGGATTGCATAAATTGAGCCACGCTGGTCATTTTATTTTTAAAATTACTATGTACATACCTAGTTAGAAAAAAGTTATAATTTTCTTCCTTCTTTGTTCTCTGAAGAAAAGAAAATAAGTACCAGATAGAAATAATGAAACTCTAGAAACTATGAGTCCAAGAATTCTTTGACTGGAGGTCCAATGTGATCCAACCTTAATAAGAATGTGTCATGTCCGTAATTGCTTACATCTACACCTAGTTCAAAATACCTTATATCACCTGAACCATTAACGCTTTTTAAAACATCCGCTATTTCGCGCTGCTGCCACACAGGGAACAATATATCTGACTCAACGCCTACGACAAGGACATCTTTGTTCGCAATTTTGCGCATCCCTTCACGCAAGTCCTCTAAGGATTCTTCGGGCAGAATTGTCGCTGAGTTTGTCTTTTCTTTGTAGGGTTCTTCAGGAACTGAAGGAACACTTTCCAGTGCAGTGATATCTGCTTTTCCGTAGAACACATCATGCGCCCCCTTTCTTCTTTCAAGCGCTCTTTTTCTATTACTGTCTCCCAAGTCAAAAAGATCCATCGCTTTCAGAACATAAAGTAAGGAATTAGGGTCATATTCTAAGCAAAACTTTTCCCCTTGATGATCTAAATATGTTTCAACCAAAAAATCGGGACAAAATGCAGCTGGCTTGGACTCGTCAGCTCTATTTCTTCCGAACCTATATTCCCATTCTGGACCGGAGCGATACGTCACGGTGGCAATCTCCCTGGCTAATTTCATTCCAACGTGAGGTGGAATGCCGTTATAATAAAACCCTCTATTCCAGTTTGAATCACTCATAAGTACCTGCCTCTGACAATGACGCAATGCTATGGAATATGGGTGAGACCTGGCACAACCGCTTATACTAATGACCTTTTCAACTTCGTCCGGAAATTCCCAAGCATAAGCTAAGGATTGCATACCTCCCATTGACGCTCCAACAGAACATTTAAGTTTCTCTATGCCAAAGTGCTTTTTTATTAACTCTCGTTGTGATCTTACCATGTCATTAACGGTTATGATCGGAAAACGTGTGCCATAATAATCTCCATTCCCAGGATCTCTTGACGATGGCCCGGTGGATCCATAGCATCCTCCCAATACGTTAGTACATATCACGAAGAACTTGTTAGTGTCTAAATACTTCCCTGGACCAATGAAGTTCTCCCACCATCCAGGTTTTGTATTTTTGGGCTGCGATTTAGCATGCGAAGAGGCGGATAAACCAGTGTGTATGAGGATAGCATTTGTCTTCTTAGAATTAAGCTCTCCCCAGGTTTCATATGCAATTTGATAGCCTGGTAATATACCCCCATTATCCAAAAATATGGGTTCCTTTGATTGAAACAACTCAAAGCCTGTCATCACCTTCGCATACGATGGTTCCGGCCCTCCCTCGAGAGAACTTATAGAAGTGTTACTGAGACAACTTTTACTTGCATTTGAGAGTTGAGCTGTTTTCTCCTCCAATTTATCCAAGCATGGAAAAGCTAATTGTGGGTTCGTACTTTTCACTGCTTCGGCTTGAGTTTGCGAGTAAGGCGTCGAAGACTTATTGGTCAGCGCAGAATATGCTCGAAATAAACAATTTGCTTTACTACTTCTTCCAAACCTCTTAGCTACCCCTATGGTCTTCGCAATCGTCATCTGCACTCAAAAGTTAAGTTTGATTTGCTACCAGTTTCTTCAGAACGGTGAAAAATTTAGATGTTCTTATCATTTCACGTGCCTTTGATTGCATATTCTTCACGAGATCCAGAAAACAAAGGTTGTAAATGATCGAAGGATGGTTTGGAGTTCTGTGTGCTTACATAGCAACATGTACAGCCTGTACTACATTTTACTTTCTTTTTCACAAGTATAGCGATCAAGTGTCACGCTTGTTCTTCATTCAGACTATAAATTATTTTTTCATCGAACAGTATGGGTACTTGTGGTTCACTGTCTTATATGGCCTAAACACTTGGCGACTTGCAATTTGTGGTTCCGATGCTTACAAGAAGATTTCAAGAAGCTTATTCATTTACATTTGCAATGCTCTAGTCTATATTTTAACACTCTATTGGTGTTTCGGACCGTCTTTGTACGAAAGAATCGACTCTATGATAGATGGATACTGCATAGATGGTGCAGGTCAGATAATAAATCTACCTAAAGCAACGTGTACTAAACGAAATGGATTGAGATGGACTAGTGACTTTGACACCTCTGGTCATGTTTACTTGCTCTACGTCTCCAGTATGTGCCTCTGGAAGCAGTTATTGGCTACCTTCAACCCAAAGAATCTAGTAGTAATGCCTTGCTATATACAGGATGAAAATTCAGAGATAAGCCCCGAAGTGGTTATCGCTTCAAATAGAAATGTGTTAGACCTCCAGCAGTCACTAGCAGGAGAAGGTGTTGGCGAGGAAGGTTGTGAAGAGGCTGTCCACACATTACCATATGGAAGCTGGGATGTCTGCCATTCGTTGTGTTTATCTTTTAAAATAGCATGTGCCCTCACTGTCTTTCTCACACTATTTTTCTTAATTACTTGGTACCTTCTGCTCATCATTACCTGGGTATTTTATCATACCTTGATAGAAAAGATAATACTGCTTTCATGGTCCGTCACGAGCAGTAGCTTAATCCTTTACTTATTTCGTAGCGGAGTATAGGGAAGTCTGATCTGACAAACAGCCGCATTACTAATTAGGTAATACTTCTGAAAACGTTAAGACTTGACAGCGAAATGCCCTCAAGGCTATTAATATTGAAAGTGACGCTTATAATGAGGAAAGGGATAAATATTAGGCGTGCTAAACTTTCTTAGTTTAAAGAACATGGGGTCTTTGGAGGTCTTAGAGTTGAAGTTAGCGAACATACATTGTGAGGACTGCGAAACCTCAATTTATCGTAGCCTTAGCCGGTTTTTCAAGATCAAAATTTTGGATAAGAGTCCAACATTAGAGCATAACTTACAAGAATATCCAGAAGATACTGTAGCTCTTATAATAAAGGATGGTGAGATAAAAATTTGTCACGAATCCGAGGTTGCAGGAGACAAAACAGTTATTTCAAGAGTCTTGAAGAAAATAATTCAGAGCCTAAGGGAAAGCGGTTTCCAAGTTCTCTCTTGGGAACTCAGTTTTGGTGGCAAAATTGAACTATCATCAAATATGCAGAATTCTAATGTTGGTACGAGTATTTCTTATAAAGGTTTCGGCCCATGGAAATGGTGGAAGATGTACCGCGATTATTCGAACAGGAAGTACCACATGAAGCATTGTAAGAAGTGTCAAGAGGAACGGCAACACAGTCGTCGTATGGATGCTAAATCAACTTCAACTGAAACTTCTGTAGAATCGTCTGATACTTTGGCTGAAAACCCCGATAATGGATTTAGCGTAATCTTGTCGATCTCAGGTATGACTTGTAATTCATCCGTCCGATCTATATCACAAGCCATAGAGCTGATAATTTATTCTGGCGATGACTACAAACAAAGCGAAGATAGATTTGGCTGCTCTATTGACCTAAGGAAACATAGCGCTACCGTGATTGTTCCAAATAAGCAACTCATTAATAAAATTATACGAGAAATCAATGACATGGGATTCGAGTGTCGATTATTGGATGTTCTCCCCATTAAAAGATCCATTAATGTGGAATTAACAGCTATGATTGGGGGAATAACATGTGCAGCTTGCGCTGCTTCTATTCAATCGGCAATTGACGATTTACCTTTCGTTCTTGAATGCAATATCAATCCTTTGACCAGAATGGGAAAATTCATATTAGAAAGACCATCAGATAGTGATAAATTGCTTAAAGATATAAGTAAATTAAAGGAAACAATAGAAAATTGTGGATTTGATTTTGAGGTCACAAGTAAGCTGGAAATAAAATATTCCATTGGAGTAAAGAGTCCTAGATCCGTAAATATAGCTGTTGAAGGAATGTACTGTTCACATTGTCCCGATGCAATTTTGAGGTACTTGAATAGTTACGGAAATGCGTTAGTTGTAGAGGATAAACTCTCATTGAAAAGTCCCTTTTTGAAGTTCAACTATGTATCTGATATCAAGCGTGGAATCAGCATAAGGAAATTTCTCAATGATCTCAATCATTTACATCCTATTACCGATAGCGGTGGTAGTAACTATGAAATCAACTATGACCAGAAAGGTCCTTTTAAATGCAAGCTAATTGAGCCAGTATCTATGGACGAACATTTGAAGAGAATGATGAAAAATGACTTGAGAGGCATAATATACAGATTAATAATAGCGACTACATTTGCAATACCAACCTTCGTATTCGGTGTCGTAGGCCCCTCTCTCTTGAGGAAAGGGAACCCTTTCCGTAAATGGCTTGAAGAACCACTTTGGGTTGGAAGTGTGTTACGGATGACATGGATAATGTTTATTTTGAGTACCCCAGTATATTTTTTTGCAGCTGATATTTTTCACAGAAGGGCTATAAATGAAATCAAGTCTATATGGTTCAATAATAACTCATTCAAAAGAAGATTTCTCAAGTTTGGATCAATGAACCTTCTAATGACATTAGGAACTTCAATTTCTTATTTTGCAAGCCTTGCACAATTGATTTTGTATGCGAGACAGCCACATGAGGTAACTTCAAATACCACCTATTTTGATTCGGTTGTATTTTTGAGCTTCTTTCTTTTAATAGGTAGATTATTGGAAAGCCTCTCAAAAGATAAAGCAGCTGATGCAATGGCAGATTTGAAGAAACTCAAAGCGACTGAAGTCACCTTGGTTGAGATTTCAGATGATTCGCATGGTGCAAACTATTCAAATGAGAACGTGGTTAGCGTCAAGTGTTTAGAAGTTGGTGATTGCATACGTATATCCCCCGGAGAATCTCCTCCAGTAGATTGCGTTGTAATGACAGGTGACACAGCATTTGATGAATCTGTACTCTCTGGCGAAGCTAGGCCTGTGGAGCGTTCAGTGGGACAGCAAGTTTTTTCTGGTACTGTTAACGTTGGTAGCAGGTCGATTATTGCGAAAGTGATATCCCTCGAAGGCGATTCGCTTTTAGATCAAATTGTAAATACTGTTAGGGAAGGGCAATTGCGGAAGGCACCCATAGAAAGAACTGCAGATATGATAACAGGATATTTTGTTCCAGCAATAGTTTATTTAGCCGTTATCACCTGGGTAATTTGGCTCTCTCTTGGTTATTCAGGATCATTGCCCAAAAGTTATTTAGATATAAGCCTTGGAGGTTGGGTTATTTGGTCTCTTGAGTTTGCTATAGCAGTATTTGTGATCGCATGTCCTTGTGGGATTGGTTTGGCCGCTCCAACTGCTTTATTGGTGGGGTCTGGTATAGCTGCAAAATATGGCATACTAGCAAAAGGTGGGGGTGTCGCTTTTCAGGAAGGGTCTGGTATCGGAGTTATATGTTTTGATAAGACTGGTACATTAACTAACGGAAGTTTTGCATTGACTGATTATGCTTTCACGACAAACGAGTTCAATCTGAAGGAGGATGAAAATGGTTTAAAACTGATAAGCATTCAATGCATCCGAGACCTTGAGTTAGCACTGAAGCATCCTATCGCCAAATCTGTGCTCGAATTTATCAGTAGTCTAAGTACTGAGGAATACCCTCTCTTGACAGGGAAAAGCATACCGCACGTGGAAGCTATTTCTGGGCGAGGATTAAAGGGTGCAATTATGCCTGAGTTTAATATTGACGAAAACTCTCCCTGGACTAGAATGAGACCCGCAGACGCCATTCTAGGGAATCAGAAGTTGATGGAAGACTTCAACGTAAAACTTGATGTTAGATATGAGACATTGTTAGAAAAATGGAAGTCTGACGCAAAATCTGTTGTGTTGTTAGCTTTAAAATGTCCAAACATGTACAGAGATGATGAGTTTCATATGACTATGATCTTGGCCTGTAGAGACGAACCCAGAAAAGAAGCTGCTGCTGTTGTAGAATATCTTGAAAAAAATCTTCATATAGAATGCTATATGATTTCAGGCGATAATAAAGTTACAGCTGAAGCAATTGGTAGGGAGCTCAATTTGTCTAACGTTAAAATAATCAGTGATGTTCTACCTGAGGAGAAGCAAAATAAAGTAAAAAGCTTGCTGCTAGCCAAAGGTAAAACCGTAGCAATGGTAGGTGATGGAGTGAATGATGCTCCAGCTTTAGCAGCTGCAGATGTTGGTATTGCCTTATCAACGGGTGCTGATCTTGCAATGACTTCTAGTGATTTCATATTATTGAACAGGTCACAACCTCTAGTAGCTTTATTGACATTGATTGAACTTTCGAAAACTGTCTTTAGAAGAGTCAAGATTAATTTTGTCTGGGCTCTTTTGTACAATACTATAGGCATACCGGTGGCAGCGGGCGTCATATATCCTTATCATAACTCGAGATTGAGTCCTATATGGGCCAGTGCAGCTATGGCGGCATCATCAGTCAGTGTCGTCCTTAGTAGTTTAGCTTTGAAATTTTTCAAGCCTCAAATAAACATGAAGGATATAGGGCGAGAGAGGAGACATTCTTTGACACTGGAAGCGAAGGAGTATGTAATTATTTAAAAGAATGGTGTTTAATATTTATGTGAATGAATAGTAAGTAACAAGTACCAATAGTATAATATAGCAACATGTGTTCATTTTAGTTCTTCTCTGGCGTTAAAAATGTCTCTATTAAATTTGACGATCATCACGGTTACATTATCAGTTGTAGAGTTATCCATAGCTAATTGACAAAGCTTTTTAGCAGCATACTGTGGATCATCCAGTGTCTTGAAAATACCAGCCACAAACTTACAAGCTTCAGCATCTGAAACAACATCCCAAAGGCCGTCACATGCTAAAATAACGAATTCATCATCGGATGTCAATTCAGTAGAAGTTGTAAAAGGGTTCCCAATAATCAAATCTTTCATATATGAATCTCCTAAAGCTCGTGTGATAGCAAGAACTCCATTTACTCTATTCTTCATTACTAAGCCTCCTGAATCTTTAATACGAGCTATTTCGTTCGGATCTGTCGCCTTGTGGTCATATGTGAGACGATACACTTTTCCCTGGCGATATAAAATGATTCGCAGATCTCCCACATTAGAAGTGTAAAGCATCCTTTTATGATTGTGTGATGGGACGAAGTCAAATGCTTCATTGTGCAATGGTCTGGCATTCCGTTCGGTTTCTGTATCTTTTTCCGTATTATTAGAATCATCAGTCTTATCATCATATTCCCAAATCAAAACCATAACAGCAGCTGTACAGCCCGAAGAGCCAGGAGTCTCTTTGCTAATATGCTTATCGGCTTTGATAAAAACCTCATTCAAGTTCAGCTTCATATTACAATTTTGGCTCCGTGGAACAGTACTTCCATGCTGTTCAACATAGCTGGCACCATTATCATGTTCCTCTCGTAATATCTCATCTTCTAGTAATGCATGTAGGTTATTTCCACACCATCTGGCTGCTTGCTTTCCTGCGTGTCCATCAAATATCCCAAAGTATCCCCAATCTAATTTTTCTGCAAAATTAGCGACGTAGGTATGCACATCTTCCATTTTTGCTCGGTAAGTGATATTTTTGTTCTCAGCTACTCCGACTGTAAATGATAAGCCTTGAAATGGATCACTATACAGCGATCCATCATCATTGTTGTTCTTCCCCTCCTTATTGTCACCTGTCACTTTTTCTTCTGAACCATGTTCTTTTGAAGATTCAAGCTTTTCATTCAGCTCTGCTTCCATGATTTTTCTTCCCTTGACCTGTTCTACTTATAAAATCCTAGGCAATTATTTGTGTGAATAATCGTAATCTTCGTTGAAACATTCTTGTGTACACTACTTGTGCGATTTGAATTAAACATGAATCAGGACGAGAGTAACGATAAGCTGCGATACAGTTTAAAGAGAGATATCGTCTGATGATCTGATTATGAAACACTCCAAGATAGGAACTAATATTCAACAACTTCTTGTTAATCTTTAAAGCGAGATATTTGGCAGACGTTGTCTGAGTAAGCATGAGGAATATCAAATCTTTTTAGAGCCGTGAGCGTTGGCAATGAGCAACGGTGGACTGACGATGGTTGACTACTTGTCATACGGTAGGTTAAGTTAGGTTCTTGGATGGCTTGATTTTGCTCTGGAATCTTGTGCTTTGATAAGAGAACAAAACTAGTCTCCAACACTTTTGCTAGAGAAAGTGAGCAACATGGAGATGTCTTTACACATGCATAAAACTAAGTAATATAAGCACTATGAACTAATATAGACCATGGAATGTATTTTGGCTTCATGACGATATTTTGGGATTTTGTGAGTGGGTATATTGGAGATGGCATCAAGCAATTGGCGTTCTTGTAAGTGGTCGCTCTTTATGCCCCTTGAAAATGTATGTTTGTGTGGCTTCCACAAAGTGCTTCAGTGTTCGAGGCTAAAGCACTATCTGGAATTATGCATTCAGGTGGGCAATGGCGCTTTACTAGAAGACATTTGCAACGATTAGGAACCGTGCCTCTTTCCAGGGTGTGCGCCCCAAACGTTACATCGATGTGCAAATGGTAGTTTGATCCACTATTTATGTTGTTTGCAATAGTGCCGGTCTGGCGAGGATTCTAATGGTCAATAGTACTCTTCTATTGGTAATGAAAAATCTACTTTAAAATGGTCGCTTTTGTATGTCAAAAATATTCCAATTAGTAAATTTCAATAAAGCCAACGTGAGAGGATATGGATAGATGAACTAAGATGTTGAAAACTACTATTTTAGAGTCTAAAGGGATTCCGTCTGATGTCCGTGAGAAACCGAGTAAAGTAATGCACGCGCTTAGGTCATGGTTTAAGGAGTCTCTCGATATTGCAATCAAATTTTGATAGGGTAGTTATGTTAATATAAATGAGACGAGTCAGAAATCATGCCTATCGCTCTATTAGCTATATTAGGCTTATTAGTTGAACTGTTAAGCTACTGGTATCTTCTCACTGTAGAATTCGATTTTCAGCTTAGAACCGAAGAGGAACTTCCCCATTTTTGTTACTTCAAAAATTAGATGTGATTCATGGTAAGGGAGACTGTCAGCTACTTTCCATATATAATTCAACTAATAGCAGCTATTTATGTACGACTGTATTACTGAATATTACTATAGTTTTATATGGCTGCCTCTGCCAGGTCTTGAATCCTTGCTCAGATTAATCAAGACTTAAAAGTATGATAATTTTTGCCTTGCAACCATTAATTGTTAAGTAGAACTATTTAGAAACCAGTGGTTTATGTTTGCAACAAGTTGTAAGGTAGCTTCTATCCAAGCGGAGAGTATCTAGATTAGCTTTAAATACATACACCAAAGGAAGACAAAAACTGTCTTAATTCTCTATATCGCTTATTGTTTCGGTGTCTCTTAAAATAGATAGCTCTATTGTTAAATGAACCTATTGTCGATTGAGTCTATTGTTGAATAGAGGCGAGTGTCAGGCATAAGTGGGGAGCGCCGTGATCTTTTTCGTACCGCTAACAAAAAGTACTGAGATTCTCCCAATCGCCTGAGGACCTTGTCTGATTTATATCACTACAGAAGAGTATTTGAGCCAACTTGAGTGAGCATGGGTGTGGTAGTTCCTTATGCAACTTCCAGAAAGCCAACTGAGGAGTTTATTGAATTTGATGGAGCCAATTTCAAAACCAGTTTTTGGGACATCCCTGAAGGGACAGAATACAAGGGCAGAATAGTCTACGTACACGGTTTTGCTGAACATGCGGAATTGTATATAGTGTTCTTCGATAAGCTTTCTCAAGAAGGTTACCGTGTCTTCTTCTTTGAACAAAGAGGCTCAGGTGAGACTTCACCAGGTAAAGAAGTCGGTGTTACGAATGAATACCATGTATTTCATGACTTGGACTTTATGATTGAGCTCAATTTTGAAAAGCTTGAGCTGGACGACGAAAAGTTGATTTTGATGGGCCATCTGATGGGTGGGGGGATTATACTTAACTATGGAATCAAAGGAGAGCACCGTGATAAGATTAAATGCTGTGTTACAAGCGGCCCTCTTGTCCTTTTGCACCCCAAAACAATTCCTAATATTGTCACCAGAACGTTAGGTCCATACTTAGCTATGATCTTGCCAAATTTGAAAGTTGACACCAAATTACAATATGACTATTTGACACATGATGAAAAGTGGATTGGATATATAAAAAGCCACGATAAGAAATTGATAGGCGGCCTCCGTCAACTCTCTGATATGATTTTAAGAGGTGAAAAATTGACTAAAAAATCCTACGTAGCCAACTTTGATCCTGATATTAAGGTGCTCATCTTGCATGGAACTGATGATTTTATCAATTCTATTGAGGGCTCTGCTAAATTTATAAGTCTATTGCCCAAGGGTGTGGTGAAAGAATTTGATCGCATTGATGGGGGAAAGCATAGCTTATTTATTGAAAGTGAAGATATACTTGAAGATGTCTTCGCGAAAGTGGTGTCTTTTTTGGAGAAAGCCTGAAAATGAATTATGATTATTAGCCATTGTTCTGAAATAATATAAAGAATATAAATAGCTTGGGTTTCTTTTGAAATGTTTAAAACGTTTCCTTCCTGATGTGTGTAGAGATAGTCGAATTGATTTTATTGTCTTGTGGTCCTTTGATTGCTTCATATTTTGCGTTTTATTCTCGCTTATTTTTTTTTTTTTTTTTTTTTTTTTTTTTTTTTTAATTTTTTTTTTTTCATTTTATGAGTAAGGGTAGCTTAGTTTAAGTAATCTAGGCTTCTCTATCGCAGTAAAGTTAAATTCTTAGAAAGATCTATTGAAGGGATAAATTTTCAGACATCTTGATTAGTTTCGGTATTACCAGTTATTCGCAATACATTTTAGTAACTATATTCCATTAGTATGTCTTTAGATTTCATTAAAACACAATAGAAAATGGGATATACAATTAAGCAAAAAATTGCGATCTGCTTGAAGGCAGAATCTGATCCCAACATGACGCAAGCAGATTTAGCAAATTGGGCAAAGGAAGAGTTTGGCTCCTCAAAAGCGCCTTCACAAACAACTATATCAAGAATCCTCGGAGACAAAAATGATTATATCGCATCTAAAGATACTGATTTTCAGGTTGTGAGAAGGAGAAAGCAATTGAATCCGATGCTCCGCAGAATTTTAACCGAATGGATAACCCAGACTGTATGGGAGAATATACCCATTACTACGCCTATCATACAACTGACCGCGTTGGCAATTTGGAAAATGCTTCCAATGTCTGAGAAAGATGGAAATGGAATGTTCAATCAAAAATGGTGCAATCACTTTGTAAAAAAACTTAATATAAATATCAGAGGTGATGATGCTGACATTAGGGATAATCCTACTCATTATCCTTTGAACAAAGCATGGAAGCTAGATGAAAAATATGATCTTAAGATTTACCTTAGAGACTTGATACGAAAGGAGAATTATAGAGCTAAAGATATTTTTATAATTGACGAGTTTCAGCTCTTTTATTCTCTTCCGTTGGATCAAATTTTTGATGTTTCCTCTATCGATAAGGGATTGAAGCAATCTAGTTGTTCAACAGAAAATTCTCTTTCGATAATGTTAGGAACGAATATAGACGGTAGTGAAAAACTTACTCCTTTGATTGTTGGAAAGTATGACAAATTTGATGTCCGGGAAAGTTCCCATCCTGCTTTGTCAAATTTAACTTTCGAGAATACGAGCACGCACACTTTAATGAACAAAATCACTGAAACATATAACATCTTTTATAAGTCGAACATTAATAAGTGGATAACATCAAGCATGTTTCAAAATTATTTATTAACCTTGGATCACAAGCTTTCGAACTCCACTGGCAATAGAAAAATATTAGTCATTTTGGATGATTCATCATCTCACAGGATTATCAATGTCAAGTTTAAGAATATACGAATTTGTTACCTCAAGAACAATACTGATCATGACATCCCAACTAATTCACTAAGAAATGGAGTAAATTTTGATTATTTACCTACAAACTTTGGCATAGTCGAAGAGTTTAAGATTCTTTACCGATTACAACAATATCTCGCTATGATTATCAAAGAAAGGGGAAACAACCTTCCAGAGAAATGGAGGGAATCTATACTAAAAAAGAATCCTTTTGATATCGACATATTCAATCTAGAAGCTTTAGCTCCAGATCAGAATATTGATATATTATCGGAATCTGATTATGACATACCCCTCATCAAAGCAATTGAGTGGATTAAGAATGCTTGGGATTCAGTATCAAAAGAAAGGATATTTGATTCGTGGAAGAAATCTTATTTATTTAATTTTAACAAGGCTTGGCCTTCTTCCGACGTTCAGGTTTGTAATCAAGAGTCGAATGATTTAAGAAAAATGCTACAAAGCTTATCGGATTTTGATACTCTGAAAAGCTACTCTAAACTTTCTAAAATCATGGAATATTTAAATACAGTTATTCCTTGGAATATTGATGAGTTACTCACACTTGTTAATGAACGTGGTAAGGTAACTTTAAGCTACATTTCTATAGAAGAAATGATTAGTAGTTGTTTTCTGGAGGCCTATAATCCAGAAAATAGAAAAGGAAGTCTCAGTTTCGGCAGTCTTATTAACACAAACTCGGATTGGTTAGCTCAAGCAAATTTCAATATATTGCATAATAAATCCTTGGAGAGGCCATATGATCATACGTTGAATTCGAAACTCAAAAGTTTGAGGTCTGGTAGTAGCGAAACAGTGAATTTTTTTGTAAATAATGACATCGATTTCTCGCAACCCTCGAACCATTCGTCAATTTCGTCAAGATATTTAGATCAGAATGCCGACAATAATGATCAATTTCAAGGTGTACTATCTGATTGCTCCAGGATGCAGAAAGAGTACAATTTGGGTTTACAAGATGAGGAGAATTTGCATGTTGGCATGAAACAGAACTCAACTGCTGGCCAATACATGGAAGGGGTAGAAAATTTCAATACTACGGAGAACACTCAAGATTTTGTGCAAACCAGGGTGGATGAAGCTTTAGAACAATTTCCTGTACCTAACAAAAGAAGACAGTTGTATTCAACTTCTTTGATTAGAGGTGAAAACGTTCCCATACCGCTTGATGAAAATCCTTCTTTGAATTTGAATTTAGAGAATGATCCGACTAGCATTGTACATCTTAATGAGCTTGATGAAGCCAATGGAAACTTCTTTGCTACAAATAATTTTGATGCTAATGCACCTAATAATCTTGAAGTTGAATTTGTCACAAATTTGAGCCGAGTTCTTGAAATGTCCGCTACAAATGAGATCCTCTCTTTGAGCGATGATACCACTAAAGAATTGAAGGAGCGTTTATTTCAGATGAAGAAGAAGCTAGGGCTTAATAAGTTCTAGTATACTTTCCTCATGAGTGCATAACCCATAATATTCATTTACCATATAATTCACTAAATACATTTTATAGAAATTTATTTGCATAATTAGTCGCTTGTACTTGTACTCTCTTCTATCCCCAACTCTTTTGCCTTTTCTTCCAATCTTTTTCTCTTCTCTGTTCTCTCTCTTCTGATTCTCGCTAATTCAGCCTGTATTTCATGAGGTTCCTTTGGAATCTGATTTAAAGTAGCCGGATCAGGCCAGAAGCCGGGCAAATTTAATTTTCTATCAGAGTCGATACCAACATAGTACATTATAGCTATTGGAGCTAAAAGATAAAATCCAAACTGAAAAAAACATCGTTAGTAAACTTATTCACGTAGAAGCTTAAAAAGCTATATTAGTCACAATACTTACTTTAGCAGTTTCGAGTTGAGTTCTAGTGATTCCTCCAAGAAATTTTCGATAGGATACCATAATTACTCGTCTGGAAAATGAGATAGGCTATTGCTCTTCAATATAATCTATGTTTTAAAATTCGCGATTATAGCTGATGATTTAGATACTTCATGAGAATAATTTAGCAAAATAAAAGACTTTATTTATGACGTCTACATACACACCGATCGAAAGAGATGTCCAAGCATCTGCTAACAATTCAGGAGGCAATATTCCGGACTCTGCGAGGCACTCACAAATCAATGATAGAAGTGGATGGATTGATAGACTAAAAGAGTCATCTCATCCAGTAGCATTACTTTTCTTTATTTTGTTCAGATTATCACCAGTATTTGTCTACATTTTTGGAACTATTTTCATTAGTATGATCACAAAACAAAACAGATTTATTCTTCATTTCATATTTATAATTCTCTTGATCAGTGTTGATTTCTGGAATATTAAGAATATAGCTGGTAGATTACTTGTTGGGCTTAGATGGTGGAATGAAATCAATGTCACAAATGCTTCGACTGGTGAATTTGAAAACGTTTGGGTTTTTGAAACGGCAAACCCAGACCGATACATTAATCCTATTGATTCCAAGGTATTCTGGTTATTGATATACTTTCAACCCGTGGCATGGGGAATCTTGGCAATCTTGGCCATATTAAAGTTTGAATTTCTTTATTTCCTTTTAACAATTATCGCATTCGCTTTATCGTTCACCAATGCTTTAGCTTTTACAAAGTGTGATAAGTTTGGTAAAGCAAATTCTATTGCTTCAGACTTTATCGGAAGATCAACGGCAAATCTATTCTCTAGATTTAACCCTTTTTCTAGACAATAATTCTTTAAGGTAGCATTTCCTACCTTAAAAAGATTAACTATGCATTGATATATAAAAGCAATAATCAGTTATATATACGTTTGTTTTTTCTAGTTTACTGTCAAGAGTGGTGTTCCATGGCCATTCGTTCTTTAATCTTTTTTAAATGCTTCATTTTCTTGTCAAAAGAGCTAAAGCTGAATGATAGCTGCAACAGAGTTGGCTCCCTAAAATTATCGTGCTCTCCTATAATTTCTGCCTCAGAAAGCGATGAATTAGAGATTAGTATCATAGTATCGTATGCTTTTATTAATCTTCGAATCGATTCAAACCTTATATCTACCTCATGACCTTTTAAGAGCTCTTTCTGAAGAATGCACGCAGATTCTTGAGATCTTTGTTCAACGATTCTAAGAATAAATTGATTTAATAACAAAGTCAACTCGTAATTATCCGAGATTTTACTAACAGTATCTTTTAGCCCTTCAATCCTAATGTTTTTGGGCATTCTTTGTATAATTGAGATTGGATTATAAAATTCTTGAGATTTCTCATCAGCTGTTTCGATCAATGCCTTAATATATGATGCGTCCTTCATTGCATATGATAGCAATGTTTCCCATGCCTCCCTGTCGTTTTGATGTTTCGCAAATTTAATTGCCTTATATGGGTCATTAATTTCTTTAACAATTAGCTCAACTGCCTTTTTATTTTCTCCTGTCTTTCCTAGCAAATACACCAACTCCTCAATAAATTGGTTATTTTCACAAAGTTTAATAGCCGTTTCGATATCATAATTATCATTTCTTGTAAGAAACGATAGCAACTGAGATCTATCATACTTTGAATAAAGCTCAATGCGTTCATTGGCATATGGTTGGACCAATAGTGGATCGATCGCAGATAACTTCTCTAAATATGAGAAAGTGACAAAGTCAAGTTTATTATCTGTCATCACTTGGACCACAAAACTTACCGAGAGCTCATCACGATGCTCCACTAGCAACTCTACGATATCATCGATTCTGTGGATTACTGCATCAATAGGTAAGCTTTGAAGTTCCAGGTTCTTGAAGCGCAAAGAGATGTACTCAGGCAAGTCTTGTTTGAAATATTCCAATAGGTGATTTTGAGCTAAAAATGGTACAATGTTGGGATCCTTTAATGCTACCAAATGCTCGACGGCTTTTTTGGGTTCGAGAGACTTGATATACATGTCTGCTAAAAATCTTCTTAATTTTTCGTCAGAATGCTCTTTTAAATACTTTTCAACCTCATCTTCAATGAATGTGATGTTATAGAGGTTCATATCCCAGCTATCCATGAGGCTGTAGAGAAGTTCATGCATGCCACTTGTTATAATACAATGACGCAAAATAAGATTATAGATTTTCTCGCTAATTTGAAGACTCTTTTCTTTAGGAATAATAGGTGCAAGGTATTTTATATGGCCTGACTTGATGAATATATTCGCCCAATTGTCCCATTGATATGATATTTCTGCTAATACTGCATCAGAGCTATTATTCTTCAGCAAGAGGGAGTCACTCTTACTTATCATACTCTGGTCATCCTCTCCAGATGACAGTATGTATCTTGTTGATAGTAATTCAGGAAGAAATTTGGAAGCTGCCTCCCAATTGTCGATTTTTATCAAAGAGTCTAGATATGAAATACCATAATTCAACCTTTCTAGATAAGGCAAAAAGTGCTCGCTGGTTTTCCATGCTTCATAAAACAAATCATTCGAGGCGTACCATTCAATTCTATCATGTAACAGGAGCTCTTCAGCACTCACGCCATCTTTGGCGCTGATAACGTAATAGGTTAAATGTCCCCGCAGAGACGAAGTACCAAGAAGATAATCATTTAAGCCTAGATGTTCCACATCTTTCAACCCTATTTCTTCCTCAAAAGATATAGTACCTGTGCTCATGTTCAATAGCTTTATATCGGGATTGTGAAATATGAGTTTCTGGGTGTCTTCATCTCTCGTAGGTGGGTGATATACTAGTATCATTAGCTGGTCATTCTTAAAGCATGATATCCCTGCAATCAAATCATCTAATACGTAGAGCTTTTGCAATTCGACCTTTTTGGAGCGTTGTTGCATAAATATACTGCCACTGGATGACAAAATCTTGCTACTTTTAGACGATGCGTTGGTATCCTCAGAACTGTCCGTCAAACTATTGTTTGATATCTGAAGTGACCATATGTAGTTAGCCCAGGCCACAAATATCCTATTCAGCTCGGGACTGTATATTCTTGGCCAGTACAAATCACTCCGAGGCGCATCTTTCGGCCTTTCATATGAAGCAATAACGTCTCTTGTAGTAAGAGAGAAAGCTGTGATGCCTATGTCATTCATCCATAAAACTAAATCATCCAAGACATAAATCGCTACAATCGGTCCATTATTTTCTTCCACGATTAAATCTACTTTGTTCCCAATCCAATTCTTGGAAGAAATGATCACTTTCCCACTCATTCCTCCACTAATGAACGTTCGGCTTTTACTATAATTTTTGTCTAATGCAATAGCATGAATTGGCCGCTTAAAGTCGTACTTTATGATGTCTCGTATGTCAGCGACTGAACCGATAACAACAGTACCATCAATTGAGCCACTAGCAAAATAAACACCGTCTGTGTAAACTGATAAGACAGAAGCATTATGTGCCTTAAACGTTCGCTTCGTATTCAAATTCGTGTCTGTCAAATGTAATATTCCCGAATGAGTAGCAAAAATAAATAGCTTCTCGTGAAACACACATGTGGATATTGGATCGCTTGCAAAAAAGTTTCGAGGCAAACCACTGATTCGTTTATATTTGAGAAGAGGTGGCAATTCCTCATCTTCTGTAGTATTACTTTCATGAGTACCTGACAGAAGCTCCTGTTTAGTTTCATCACTGTTTGTAACTTCCTTCTCCTTCAGCGATGACGTTGTATGACTCTCGTCATTTATCGTGTGATCAACAACTACAGGAACGTTATCAGTCATTTCTGAAGTAAGTCTTCTTACTTTTCATATAAGAATCTTGATTGGACCCTTTTCAGAGTTCATATATCCTCCAAGCTGGTCAAATATTTATTCGTATTCCAGTTACCTGTTTGCTTGGTCCTTGAGCTCAGTGTCTTAGGATGCATGTTACACAAAGCAAGCGGCTCTCACTGTAAATGAAAAAAAAAAAAAGTATGGCCTATGACTGTGGGAAATGAATAAGGAGTAATAATGCCATCAGCAATCAAAGGGATGTTAGTTAGGTGTGATCCTTCAATAAAGGCATTAATATTGAAGATCGATTCGTCTAGGCATGATATAATAATTGAGGAGCTCGATGATACACATTTATTGGTTGACCTGACTAAAGTTCAAGCAGTTAAGGATGAGCTTAACAGACTTCTATCTAAAAATATTTATGATCCTTTTGATGAACAATAGTTTACGTGTTTCAATGGTTCAGTTTTGAGTGCGCATCTTTTCCATGTCGGCAACGGTTGATCTTTCATCTTCCGTTTGGCGAAGCTTTGAAGCCGCATCTGCCATTAGATTAGCCAAAGCATCAGCGTCTAAAAGTGCTAAGTCCTGTGTGGATTCTCTTGACTCTTTATGAAATTCCAGTTCAATGCCCTTGAAAAATTCTTCGTAAGTGATTATGATTAAATTGTTCAAATTATCAACGAGATACTCGATAATTTGCTTGTCCGAAATATAATAATAAACTTTTTTATAAATGTTCGACAAGTTATCTTGTAAAGAATCTCTAAATTCCTTCGCTTTTTCAATAAAGGATTTAGACGTATCTGACCGATTTAATGTGGAACAAATCAGATCTGAGGTGCTACTTAAAAACTCTAAGACCGCCCTATTAAGCTCGGTATCTAACTCTTCATCATCCTTTGACGAATCCACGAACCTTGGAAGTGTTTGTTTAACCAATTCCATAAAACCACCATTGTTATTATAGATCTGCATAAATTTACCATCTCGAAGAGTCTGAATGATTGCAGAAAGACCACTCGTCATGCCAATACGTATTTGCAGATTCAGTTTATTGCCAGTGGAATCAAAGTTCAAAATTATTTTCTTCATAGATATTAAATTTTTCAAATAATACAATTCAGCATCCAATGATCCTTTCTGGCTTCTACAAAAGCTATTTGCTCTTTTCAAGCTTTTTATGCAGTTTGCGACAGTCTCTTTGACCAATTCCTCGAATATGTCCATACTCACTATCTCGTACAAAATAGATAACATTGATAAGGCTCCGTTCACGGGAGAATATAAATCACTAAAAAGCATCGAATCCAACATAGGCGGCTTGAAATCTTGTTTGGAAATATTCTCCGATGTACCGCTCTTCCTTCTGTAGCCAATGGTTAAATCGGTGGCCTTCGGAGCATAATGAGGGATACTATCAATGTACATATGAAACAATAAGGTGACTCGTGATTGAGCATTACCAACCACTATTTGAAAGAGGTTTTCATAATTTATCTCGTCCTCTATTTTTTGGGACTCCATTTCACTTTCATCATACGCATAATACTTCTGTAAAATATTTATGAGCTGACATAAGTTATTCATGCTCTTTTCCCGTGCTATTCTAAAACGCATCGCATTATAAAAGGGGTCCAAAATCCTCTTAAACCATTCATAGACTCTCTGTAAGATATATTTGGGCAATTGTATTTCGTCCGATTTGATGAAGTAAATCTTGAATACAGTGTATTCCCTTTCCACTAGTTTATGCGCAAAAGAAATTGCTTCTTGCGACATCTGTAAAAATTCTATCTCACCATTAGTGAGCTTTTGAACTTGGCTCATAACATAACTTTGGATCAATTTCGTCCGTACGTTGAAGTACTTATCAAGCACATCGAATAATAGTCCTTTATATTCGTCATGTGTTATCATGCTATTTTCTATTTCTGCCACTAAGGAAGGAAAGCTTGAGAAATCAGCTTCATTTTCATTCACCTCATAGGTAAACTCAGTGTATAAAAGTGCTGTAGTAATACTCTTGGAGTAAGTTTTATCTGAGTTTTGTTTTAACTTTTCGGAAATAAGTATTTCCTTCTGGGCAAGTTCGTCTATCAAATAATTTCTTATAAGCGTGAGAGCTCTTGTCATACACTGGCGGAACCTCAACTCATAAAGATCAATGTTTTTGAAATTCGGATGTTCTTCGATAAAATTAAGAGAACTGTTTAGCTTTCTTAAAGCTTCACGAAATGACTGCTGTTTAACTATCACTTTTCCTGGGGAAGTCAATATTTTAGCAATACTATCAAAAGAATCATAGATTTTCAAATAATCATCTATCTCGCCGGAAACTAGTTCAAGCCTTTTCAGTTTTTCAAGTAAACTTATAGACTTCTCAGCGAATTCACTTGTTTCCTGTGAAATAGCATTATACTGAAGTACAAGGCCACTGAGCGACTGGATTAATGCATCAGCATCTTGCACCATGTTATCTATCTTATTTACATTAGCCTTGCAACATTTTTGAAATTTATAGATGTCGTCATTCGCTGTACTGAATTCTTTCAAGTAATCAATCTCCGGATAAGAACTTAAACTATATTCATACTCGATTCCTTGTGAAATTAAAGCAACTTCTCTATCCAAAAAAGGGTAAAGGATGTACTTTTCTTTCGCTTCTTTTCGATGCTGTTGTAAAGAAAAGGATTCTGATCGCACGATCTTGGTTCGTTCACCTAATAAGTTTGTCTCATGAGACTCAACCTCTAATTCATCTTTGTTTATGGTGGTACTCAAAGAGTGCGGCGGTGCTCCCAGGGCTATACGTGCAACGAGAGATTTACTCCTCGACCGTGTCATATTTCACTCTGGAGGACTAATTCCATGCCTCAAGTAGTTACTCTCAAGTATCTCATTTTTGTATGCACACCCTAAAGCCTAGTTCAATCTTCGAGTTGAAGTTAGCTTAAAACTATATGATAGATCCCAGAGAAGACGAAATCGAATCAGAGGAGGTTTTGTCCGAAAGCTCTACTGATGAGCTAGCTGATTTGGAAAAGGCATATGAGGTCAAACGAAAACAAATACTTGAAAGAAAGAGGAATTGCAAAAATGCCGTAGAGATCGAGAGGGCTGGATCAAAAAGAATTGACGCATCGAGCACTAGAATTCCCTCTAATACTACTCCTTCTAAACAAAAATACGCCAAAATAGGTGGGACTATAGATGCTGTCGGTGTCATGGAAAAGAATAGCCCAAAAAACGCGTCGAAATTCACCCATATGCTTGAGGCATCAAATTTAAAGACGGCTAAGAAAGGTTTAGATTTAACGAAAAGGGAATTTGAATTTAAAAATCACACTGGAAAAAATGTTCAAGCTTCTGTAGAGGAGAAAGAACCATATTCAGGAATTGATATATGCAAGAGATATCTTCCGAGTGAAATAGTGATGTCTTCCTTTTATGATAAAAAGGTGCTTCGAGTGAATAAGCTATTCGCAAAAATTTGTCCTCCTCTTTATCAAGACCCACCATATGTTAATTGGTGTCTTATCGGAATCGTATTGAATAAATCGGAACCTAAGATTACGAGGGCCTCTCATAAAAACAAAAAATCGAAATACTTCAAAATTAAGATCGGGGACTTTAAACTTTCTTTGGACCTCTATTTCTTTGGAGAAGCTTTTGATCGTAACTGGAAACTCAAGGTCGGTGATGTTATAGCAGTCTTGAATCCGGATGTTGTTCGATGGAAGCCGCCCTACCAAGGATTTCATCTATCAATAAATTCAGCTGGGAATACTATTCTTGAGATTGGTACTGCAAAAAACTTCGGTTACTGTAGCCATGAAAAAAGCGACCATACTAAATGTATGACTGTAATAAATTTGAGCGTGTCGGACCTTTGTGGCTTCCATCGAGAACTAAAATATAAACAAACTCAAAGCAAACGAATGGAGTTGAACGGAAGTGTCTCCCTTGATGCTCCAATAAACAAGATGGGTCAAAAGCAATCAATGTATCTTCGAACAAATTCGAAAGGGAATATAAATGGCGGTTACGTGGACTACGAAAGTATTAATCAGGACACTTCAAATTATTACTATGAAGGCGGGAAATTGGGAAAAGACTATCACAATCCCAAAATACTAGGCAATCTACAGGCTAAACGAAGAAGAGCTCGCGACGCCAAAAATAATCTTCACCTTGAAAAGAGGCTTTTGAAGCAACTGAATGTTTCGGAATATCTCAAATTGGGTCTCATTAAAAACCTTCCACCCCCTCAAATGGATTCTTCTAAAGGTAGTTCATTCAGCTCGACCACATTATCAAAAATAGGTTTCGACCCAAGGCGAAAAGACGCACTACCTTGTGAATCAATAGCTACTTCTGCTGAAGATCGTAAAAGACTTCTGCTGGTGTCACAGGAGCTCTCAAAAATTAGCTCCGCAAAACAGAGCCTGCGCAAACTAAGCTCTTCTGAATCTGATATTAAATTAAAGAGACGTAAGTGGGTGGAGAATCTTAAGTCTCTCCAACTGTATAGAGATAAGGCTAACTCCGATTCTCAAGGCCCTTCCTCTGCGAAAATTATTTTAGAGTCGAACAATTTATCTCCGGTTGGTGCAGGACAAGAAGAATCATCGCACGAACTCGATAGCGACGTAGAGATCGATTTCTCCAATAAAGCGACAGAAGAACACTACCAGAAGTTGCTACATGGTTTCGTTAAGTGAATAATCGTTTGGTTTGTTTCTTTTTCCCCTCCTTTATGTTTTAAAATTAGAGATTGCGTTCGGTCCTATGCATTATGGAGACATAATCGACCCCACATTTTGTGTCACGACGGCTTCGGAGTTGGGACTAATTTGTCTCTGTCACAGGCGATTTCGCAGTATACTCTTGATACAAAATTTCGGAGGGATGCGTTCTATTGTAAAGCATTTTTTTCACATGCACCATTCACATAGTATTTAATTGAAGTAAACTAGCAAAGAGAAATTTAGTTTTCAGCAAATAATAATGGTTGAATTAGAATGGAGACAGAAGCTTGAGAATTTTCGAGGAGATAGAAAGGCAGTGCTCATTGCGTTAGCGGTCTCTTTGTTCCTCTTTTTTTTTATTGAGTCCAGAGTAAGGACTTTCAGATTCAAGAGAAAGCATGGATGCAAGCAACCTGCGTCTCATCCAAACAGCAGACTACTTGGAATTCCTATGCTTTTTGAGCAGTTGAAAGATAAAAGAGAAGGTAGGATGTTGGAGGCAGCAATGGATCA
This sequence comes from Schwanniomyces etchellsii, assembly GCA_031081805.1. Classification (NCBI taxonomy): domain Eukaryota; kingdom Fungi; phylum Ascomycota; class Pichiomycetes; order Serinales; family Debaryomycetaceae; genus Schwanniomyces; species Schwanniomyces etchellsii. The sequence continues at coordinate 159,495 of JARYSY010000002.1, read as the reverse complement.
TTTTCACAAGGCTAATGCAAATACTTTCCAAATTCGTCTTCTCGGATTTCCAATTATAATGACGCAGGAACCTGAAAATATCAAAGCTCTCCTTGCAACGCAATTCAATGATTATTCCCTCGGAATCAGGCATGCACAGTTTAAGCCTTTACTAGGAGATGGTATATTTACACTTGATGGAGAGGGATGGAAGCATTCGAGAGCAATGTTGCGGCCCCAATTCTCTCGAGAGCAAATAGCACATGTTAAATCTTTGGAACCTCATTTTCAGACGCTAGTTGAGCACATTGACAATAAGAATGGTGCTACTTTCGATATCCAGGAATTATTCTTCCGACTCACAATGGACACTGCTACTGAATTTTTATTCGGTGAATCTGTTTATACTTTAAGGGATGGGACCGTGTCGCAAAATCCTCCAGTGGAAATTGAAGGAAGAGATACATTTGCTGAAATGTTTAATCTAGCACAATCATACCTTTCTTCAAGATCTTACACGTCCTTTTTGTACTTTTTCATTAATACTGCTGAGTTTAGAAATGCTAATAGGCAAGTTCACGGCTTCACGAAGTATTATGTTCAAAAGGCGTTATCTTTTACTCAAGAAGAGTTAGATGAGAAATCAAGAGAAGGGTACATTTTTCTCTATGAATTGGCCAAGCAAACAAAGAATCCTAAGATTTTGCAAGATCAGTTGTTGAATATCCTATTAGCTGGAAGAGATACAACTGCGGGATTGTTATCATATACCTTTTATGAATTGGCTCGCAATCCAGATGTTTATGAAAAATTAAAGGATGAAATATACTCAGCTTTTGGGAGAGCAGATGATGCTAGAGTGGAGGATATCACCTTCGAATCTTTGAAGAAGTGCGAATACTTGAAGTATGTAATTAATGAAGTTTTGAGGTTATATCCTTCAGTTCCCGTAAACTTCAGAGTATCTGTGAGAGATACAACATTACCCTTGGGTGGAGGGTCAGATGGTCGATCTCCTGTATATGTTCCAAAGGGCACTACCTGCGCTTACACTGTTCACTGTACCCATCGATTGGAGGACTATTACGGCAAAGATGCATTAGAGTTTAGACCTGAAAGATGGGCTAATCTTTCAAAAGTAGGCTGGGCCTATGTACCATTCAATGGGGGCCCTAGGATTTGCCTTGGGCAACAGTTCGCATTGACCGAGGCTTCATATATCGTAACAAGACTTATCCAGACGTTTCCTCACATTGAATCTAAGGATTCAGGAACGTATCCTCCCTTGAAGAATGTTCAGCTTACCCTGTGCTTGCAAAATGGCGCATATATATCATTATACAGATAGCTCTCCTATTCTTCCATGAATTCTACATATGAAAGTTAGTAAAGCTCAACTCACAATTCCTCAGTTTTTTTTTTTTTTTTTTTGTTTTTTTTTTCTGGTTTCTCATTTTTCCCTCATCTTACAGAAGCAAAGTTACATGCCTCGAACAGTTTCCTGAATCCTATCAACCTATATAGACAAAAGTCTTGAATACAATTTTTTTTACCATCTAAAAGCTATATTTCTAGCTGATAATGGAAACACCTACGAAGAAAGCAAGAATTGACTCCAAAATGCTCAGAATATGTACACATTCAGGTACTTTTCATGCCGATGAATCATTGGCAGTTTTTATGGTGAAGCTATTACCCAAGTTCAGAAATGCCGAGATTATTAGGTCAAGGGATTCTTCAGTCTGGGATTCAAGTGACATAGTCATAGATGTGAGCGGAAAATATGATGGAAAGAAATATTTCGATCATCACCAGAGAGAATTTGCTGAAACTTTTAGCGATAGTTTCAAGACGAAACTTTCTTCAGCTGGTTTAATCTACAAGCACTTTGGAAAAGACATATTGAAAGAAGTACTCACTGTAGATGAAAAGTATATTGACATCCTTTATCTCAAGGTCTACAAGGAGTTCATAGAAGCATTAGATGCTAATGACAACGGGATCAGTAATTTTTCTAGCGAAGTTGAATCAAGCAAAAAATTCAATGATAAAAATATCACACTCCCCTCCATAATAGCAAAATTAAATCCATCTTGGAATTGTAATCCAAAGGACGAGGATTTTGACGTTGCGTTTCATTCTAGTAGCGAACTCATGGGTCAGGTTTTCCTCAATCTTGTGAGGGGCTATGGCGAATCTTGGTTACCTGCTAAAGCAATAGTTGAAAGTGCCTTTAATTCCCGCTTCGACGTTGATAAGTCTGGGTCTATTATCATATTGCAGAGCTTTTGTCCCTGGAAGGAGCATTTATACGCCATAGAGAAGGATGCTTCAAAGCAAGGACAAATTAAGTTTGTTTTATTTCAGGACTCCAGTAGTAAATGGAGGATCTCAACGGTTCCAGTCACATCTAGCTCTTTTGAATTTAGAAAAGGTCTTCCTGAAAAATGGCGCGGTTTAAGGGATGAAGCATTAAGTAACATAACTGGTGTTCCTGGTTGCATATTTGTTCATGCAGCGGGATTCATTGGAGGTGCTAACACTAAAGAAGCAGTTCTACAATTAGCAAAAATGTCATTATAAACCAAAAGCCTGCTACTATATAATTAAGATTCATACTGCCTCATATTTTAAAAAGTTTCTGATAATTAACTATTATTATGCAAGCATCTAGTACCATTTCACCATAAGCTTCTATACTTCAGCATGCTCCGGCTGCGACGTTTTTTCGTTGCTAGCTGTGGATACTGATTCGTTAATTAATTTATTCTCGTGGTGCTCAGTTTTCAACTTATCATGGATCTCTGCATCGGAAAGTAAAGGTACCAGTGGCTTCCAAGAGTTTGTCTTCCATGCTGGAATATGATCATCCCAAATTTGAGCGATTTCTTCTAACCTCTTTCCTCTGGTTTCAGGGAAGAAGAAGAAGACATGAATGTACATGCAAGCACAGAATACTGCAAAAATAATATAAGTCTTCCATGTTATATTTTTGAAAGCTGAAGGCGTAAACATCGCAATTGCGAAATTGAAGATCCAGTTGGCTGCAGTAGATACAGCCGCTCCTCTTTGTCTCGAGGCATTGTCTCCCCAAAGCTCTGAACAGTAAACCCAAATAACAACTCCCCAACTGCATGCAAATGATACAACAAACAAATAACAGCAAGCGATGACACCGCGAGCTGCGTTCTTCGCAGTTTGTGGTATCTGTAATCTAACCGTATCATCGCCTTCAAAGTTGGAAACAGGTTCAGCATAGTTTGCTAAAATTCCCCCAATTGCGAACTGCCATGACATCATAAGAGCAGCGCCTGTTAATAAAAGCTTCCTTCTTCCAATTTTGTCCATCAAGTATAATGCCGGTATTGTCATGACGGTATTCAAAACATATTGAATAGAAGACGATACTAAATTTGTGTTTCCTTCGTAACCTGCCATTTCGAAAATATAAACAATATAATACATCAATGTGTTCATACCCGTTAATTGCTGCCAAATCTGAGCGAAAATTGCGGTAACAGTTCTTAAGAGGTACTTCTTCTTGAACAAATCCCCGTAGGTGAAAGCCTTGATGTGCTCATCGATCATAATTTGTTCTTTGATTTCTGTGATTTCAATCAACACATCAGGATTTTCTCTATCACCTTTGGCTTGAACTTTAGCAACGATATCTTCGGCGTCATCCCAGTATCCTTGTTTGGCGAGCCATCTAGGTGATTCTGGAATAAAAAAGCACCCAACAAATAGAAAAAGGCCAGGAACAATTTGAAGCGCCCAAGCAATTCTGAAAGAGCCGACCCCATTAATGAAGTGTAAACCATAAGAAATGTAGAACATTATCAAAATACCCAATGTGACTGAGAATTGGAAAAGACCCCCTATGAAACCTCTTATCTTTCTTGGTGCCATTTCTGAGCCATAAACTGGTGCGACAGAAGAGCCGAACCCAACTCCAACACCAGAAATGAATCTTCCTATGATCAACTGTGCTCTATTTTGAGAGGAAGACTGGATCGCTGCTCCAACCATCCAAAAGAAAGAACATGCCAACAAAGATGCTCTTCTACCAAATGGTTCTGAGACAAAAGAAGTCACCAAGGATCCAAAGAATGAACCTAGTGACATGATTGAGGTGATTAAACCTTGCATATCAGATCCAGGATTATGAAAGTAATTTTTGTAACTGTCATCCCCTATGAACGCCGACATAGATGAAATATCGAAACCAAACATCATACCTGAAATACAAGAGATGCTAGCAATCAAATACACATTATGCAAGTTAGGCGTCTTGTCTAATATTCTTCTAAGCTTGAGTGCAGGCTCAACTAATTTATCTTCATATGCCATGCTGTGAGTATTTGCAGTTTAATTCAAGAGCACGAAAGATTCATTATGGCCTTTTATATTCTCAACGTTGAAGGAAAAATAGAGCTCGTTCTCCGCATCATTTTTTTTGTTTGTTAAAAGAATGATACATTTTCTTTTTTGATGCGTTAAAATTCCTGGGTAACTCGTACGTTATTCGTTGAACTTACCGTGCTTTCTGCGAAGGCATGTGTGTAGTGTATTGTGTAGTCTTTTCTTGAACAAACAGTACAATAGAATGTGGAGTAATTATCCATTTCGGAAAAAATTGAGACGTGCATGTATGCATAGAGACTTCAACGGAGAAATGGATTGTGTCTGCATAAAATACTCAATTTGGGAACTGGTGTGATTAAGCTAATCGCGCGACTTTTAGCTTGCTGTTTTTATTTCGTAACGGTCGAAGGGCGTAATTAACTTATTACGGGGAACACACTTGAAGGGAGAATATCGTTCATTGTTAAGAAGTTAATGTATCTTTAAATGAATGTTTCGTACTGCTGATAGATTTGGAATGTCAATATTCTTTCTCTTGGCTTATTACTAGCTAGTTTAGCGCGCTCTCGGTTGGGAGGATGAAATCAAACTATTTGTATATTATACACGCAGATGATATAATGCTATACGTGCCTAGGGCAACTATACTCTTGATATCCTTTTGTACACTTTCCCATTGTTAATTTTGAAGAATAAGTAACGTATTCATGGTGATCTACTATTTGATCTTCGCCTTCGTCACTAACATCACTTTCGTTTGGCGTTGGTAGTTGTCTCTGGTTATCAAAGAAGAAATCACACTGCTTTATCTCGGCTGCCAAATTGCTCAAACTAATTCTTTCGTGAGGGCTTAATTGGAAAATTCTATCCAAAATGCAATTGAATTCAAGAGAAATTGGAAGAATATTCCTAAGAACCCTTCTGTTCTTGAATATATAGTGACGGAAAACGTCATTCTCTCCATTTGAATGACTGATTGCTGCTGAGGGCCATGGATTTCGCGAGCAAGTGATATTTAAGCAAAGGACTCCAACCGACCAGATATCACCAGCCAAAGTTGGAAAGTATACTTCTTTCTCTCCAATTTTAGAACTAGCACGGTATTCGTCAAGCTTAATTAAACTTCTGGCGATTTCGTTAGTGTTGTAGTTAGTTATTCTTTCTGGCGCCATATAAAAACTCGATCCACGACACACGTTGCAACAAATAAGATCCGTACTCATAGATAAGCCGAAGTCTATTAAGACTAACTGAATTTCATTATGATCCACTATCTCCGAGCCAGATTTTCTTCTATACAGACGATTGTACTTTACCATGACATTTTCTGGCTTTAAATCGCAATGATATATGCCTTTTTTACTGCAATAATCAACCGCTTCGATCAACTGAAGTATTGCATTCTTCATTAATTTTTGCTTATCTTGGTAGAATGGAGGTCTAGACAACACTTTTTTTTCTATAATATTATAAAACAAGTCACCCTGTTCGAAGAAATCCATTAGGGTAAGCACGCCTATGGATCCAAGATTTAACACTCCGTGTATTGTAACTATATTAGGGTGATCGTGAACCCTAAGATGTAATGCAATTTCCCGTAGAAAAGGGCACGCCGCTCCTCTTTCTTTGATCTCCTCTAAGCTCACTTGGAAAATGTCATTGTGTTTGTGAGTGAAATATTCGTAGAATTGGTGTTCAATGAACTTCTTATTACCTTCTAAATGTGAGCCTGTTCCGAGTCTCGGCATAGGTTCCTTCAACACCATTTTCGCAGCGTAGCTTTTGTTTGAAACGACATCCATTATATGATAAATTAATCCATAGGTACCTGCCCCGATTTTTTGTTCGAATCTCAAGCTTTCTGTCAAGAAAAGTCCAGTTAAATCTTGATTCACCGGTGGTACAACTTCAGAGGGTAGTGAACCAACCGAATGTTGCAAGTGGCTATTACGGGATGCACTCTCTAATAATGGCAATATCTCTAATGTCATTTACAATACTTTTTTAATCTACATATAACAACTTACAAGTATTGAAAGTTGACTAGGTCTAAATATATATAGTGGAATAAGCCACCCAATAAGTATGCAAAAAAAAAAAGCTGTAAAAAAATCGCCCCAGAATAAGTGAGGTGACTTTCACTAGTGCGCATAGTTAGCCGATTTTTTTATCTTATCCCGGCTTTTCACGAACCCCGATTCCGAATTCTCCCTACAACTTATAAGCTTCCTAGCATTAAACTTCGATCAAACAAGATCCTGATGCGGGATATGATACCACGATAGCGGAGCGCATTTCCTCTTCTGTGATATGGGGGAATTCGTGGCGGTAGTACTCTAATTTCAACGCTTGAATTAGGCCCTTAACTTTATCAGCCGTGGTCAAATGCACTACGGATCCACCAAAAGCCGCGCCCGTGACTCTTGCACCATATGAACCATTTGCAAGAGAGATTTGGCAAATTCTATTAAGGGTACGAGTGGAAGAATCATTATAGATTGCTGAGTATGCATGAGAGGCATTCATATAGTTTCCAAACTGCAAAAGGAATTTTTCCAGGTTGTCTGGATGGTAGTTTTGAAATAGCTCGATGGTTTGGAGCACTCTAAGGGCGTCGGAAAAAACATTCTTAGTGCGCTGGTAAATTTTAAGTTTCTCAAAACTTACTGGTATCAAGGTGAGATATATTTGCTCGAATTGTTCCTTAGATAAATCTAATTCCTTTGCAATTTGAGAAACTGAGAATCCGGATTTTTGCTCCTGGGTGAACCATTCTTCAATGGAGGATAGTAATATTTCAAGCCGTGAAATACCTATTTCTGTATCGCTACCATCCCATTTCTCTTGTTTCAAGAATCGTTCAAAATAAGCATCCATAAAACCACGCAAGGTTCCCGTTTTTAAATTCGAATCCTTTGTAAGAGAAAGTTTGAATTTATGAGCCAAAAGCTCTGCAGCTATGGCTGTTTCCACGACTCTCAAGTTGTAGTTTGTGGATGCTGTTTCCTTTTTGTTTGCTTTCAGCAAACTGTTAGAGATCAAGAAGACCATGTCATTGGGCTTAATTACAGGCATGGCAAAAGGTAGCCCAATTAATTTGGGTTTGAACTGAACCAATAATGCTTTATTTTTCTCCCCATAAATGGAGGCACATTGATCCATACCACCAGTGTTGACACCAATGTAGTGTTCAGAAACAACAGTGATCTTGCATAGATCGTCCTTTGAGATATTTGTTACACCGTTTGTTCGCAATACGGCTAATGCCGAAGCGACGCAAAATGCTGCGGAGGATGATAAACCTGCCCCAGTAGGTACCGTGCCACTAAATGCGATATTCATACCTTTTAAACGCTTTGATCCTGATTGAACTATTTCTGGGTATTTATCTATAAGAAATTTTTGTGCAACTATTAAGCTGCATTTAAAATAATTTCCCCAGGTATGGTGATCTTTATCAATCTCAATAAATTTCCCTCCTTCAGGTAGATTAATCTCCTCGCTTGAGAAGGAAGTGTCAATATTGGCGATTCTAATTACATTGCTCTTGGTACCAGAAACCGCTGCCACAACATCAACATCAATTGCAATCGGAAGACAAGAAAAGAGGTTGTAGTCTATATGGTCGCCCATTATATTAACTCTTCCCGGCGATCTGCTGAGAAACTCTGGTCTTTGACCATAGGTTTCCTCAAAGTATTTCAAAAGGTCATCGTATCTTTCTCTATGCTTCTCTGGCTTTTCATAAAACGAAAGATCATGAAATTCTGGAATATGGGACATGATTCTATCCTTTCGTTGTCGATACTTAGTTTCATTGGAAAACTGGGTCTATAAAATAAAAAATTGCAGTCGATTAGACTTCTTCAATAATTGTAACGTTACATTTAAGTTTCTCCAGTTTTTTACGTAAATTGCATATTAAGGAATTTAATGTCTGATTTTCTCATAACCATAAATTTCAGCCGCGAAATCTTCGTTAAATCCCCACATCTAAAAGCAACAAGTTGCATAAATGCTCAGGTTGATTATATAAACCCGCGCGGCTTTTTTTTGTTGCAGTCAGGAAGATACTTTTTCAACTTCGGAATAACCTATAGGAACGACTACGGCTAAAGAATTGCATGAGCATTACTGATTCACATGATGCCGTGCATCTAGGTTTTTACGTATAGCTTAAAGAGAAGATATAGCCCTATTGTAGATTTTAATGCGTTCGTTAAATGTAACGTTACAGTCTGGGACGAAGATATCCTAGAAACGACCAAGATATATATACACATGCATGTAAAACTGAAATGCTGTCTCCATGAGAAACTTCCATGAATGATAAAGAATATATACTTGTAACAGGTGGTGCTGGCTACATAGGATCCCATACCGTTATTGAACTTCTTCGGAACGGCTATAATGTCATTATCATTGATAATCTTTGCAATTCAAGTTACGATGCCATTGCAAGAATCGAATTCATCTCTAGGCAACGGGTCAAATTCATAGAGCTTGACCTTCGCGATACTGTTGAGTTGAATAAAGTATTTGGAAAGTATAAGGTGAAGGGAGTAATCCATTTTGCTGCTTTGAAGGCCGTCGGTGAATCTACAAAGATTCCCTTGGAATACTATGCAAATAATGTTGGTGGTACAATATCTCTACTTGAAGTAATGAAAGAGTATGATGTGAAGACATTCGTGTTTAGTTCGTCTGCAACTGTGTACGGAGATGCTACTAGGTTCGAGAATATGATTCCGATTCCCGAAAACTGTCCAAATGACCCCACTAACCCCTATGGAAAGACTAAATATCAAATTGAAACTATTTTAAGAGATATTTATTCAGCTGATCTGACTTGGAGAACTGCTATCTTGAGATATTTCAATCCTATTGGGGCACACCCCTCTGGGTTGATCGGTGAGGATCCTCTTGGAATACCTAACAATCTCTTGCCCTTTATTGCACAAGTCGCAATTGGAAGAAGGGATAAGCTCTATGTATTCGGAAATGATTATGATAGTCATGATGGAACGCCAATTAGAGATTATATTCATGTTGTAGATTTAGCAAAGGGTCATATTGCTGCTCTCGATCACCTTAACAGTCTCCCCGAGCATGAAGGGTTACTCAGGGAGTGGAATTTGGGAACAGGAAAAGGATCCACGGTTTTTGATGTGTATAATGCTTTTTGTGATGCAATTGGCCGCAAGCTTCCCTTTGAGATTGTTGACAGGAGAGCTGGAGATGTGCTTAATTTGACTGCAAATCCAAAAAGAGCGAACGAGGAGTTGAAATGGAAAGCACATTTGAGTATCAATGACGCATGCGCTGATTTATGGCGCTGGACCTCAAAAAATCCTTCTGGATTTCTGATAAATAACTATTCTTGGAGACTTTTCAATTCAACTTCCATTGATTTCCAAAGTCGTCTACACACTATATCTTTGGATAGTTTTAAGATTTCCTTTGCGAATTATGGTGCCACTATCCAAGACATTTCATACCATGGTAAGCGTTTGATAAATGGGTTCGACTGTATTGTTCCTTATCTTGCTAAGGAAAATCCATACTTCGGAGCTACTATCGGAAGGTACGCTAACAGGATATCTGATGGAAGCTTTGAGATTAATGGAAAAACCTACGATCTAGATAAAAATGAAGAAAATACTACACTACATGGAGGATCAGAGGGCTTGGACAAGCAATTTTTCTATGGTCCTAATGTTCAAGTGAATGATGGCACTTATGTTTTAGAGTTTGTTTTCGTTGATAAACATGGTCACAATGGCTTTCCTGCAGATGTTGAAATACTTGTTCGTTACAAAGTAGCCCAAGGTTCCTTAGAAATAGAGTACGAATCTAAAATTCTTGATACTTCTTTTGAAGATGCGACAGCGATTAGTTTAACGAATCACACTTATTGGAATCTCACCAACAGGGCCACAATTGATGGAACTATAATTCAATCAATCGCTAATACAGTTTTGGAGACTAGTTCTAATAAATTACCTACAGGCAACCTTGTTTCACCACCACATAATCTTAAGGATACTTTCGAGTTAACTGAAAACATCAAGTTTGATGAGTGCTTCGTAGTGAGAACCTCTGGTTCCGGGACTGATACTAGGGCAGAAAATCTCAAGAAAATTATAAGCATGAGAAGTGATGATTCCAACATAAAAGTAGAAGTTTACTCAACAGAGCCTGCCTTTCAACTATATACTGGTGATTTCACGAATGTGGGTGAATTTAAAGCAAGATCTGGCCTTTGTGTAGAGGCCGGCAGGTTCACTGATGCTATCAACAATAATGACTGGAGATCCCAAGTCCTTTTGAGAAAGGGTGAAAAATATGGGGCGAGAATTATGTTTAAATTCACAAAAATATAAGTATTGTATAAATAGATTCAATATACTAAGATTTCGTTTATCAAATCTAGCTTTCATCGGCATTCGCGAACGGTATACGCAAGTCATTTCATTCGTTTTTCTCGGACCTCACTGAGAAGAAATTAAACATATAGCATGAAAGTATACTCGATTTATGCCCTTAATAAGGCAGGTGGATTGATCTATCAACGAGACTTGAACTCGGGTCTAAACCGATTAAATGCAAACGATTACTTGGTGTTAGCTGGAACGTTACATGGAGCTCATGCCATAGCATCAAAGCTTACGCCTGCTGAATACACAAATAAAATAGATACTGTTCAGACAAGTTCTTCGTCAAGAAATTACCAGTTATTATCTTCTGGCAAGAGCCAAAACTCAAATTGCAATACCTCAGGCTTGCAAAGTCTTGAGACAGATTTTTTCAATTTATATTTATTTCAAACACTTACTGGCATCAAATTCATAATAATAACATCCCCTAATCCGATCGTTCATAACTTCCAGCCAGTAGCCCATACAGTTCAGCCAGCTATTTACAAGGGAGAGTTATGCAAGCAGTATGAAGCAGTGAGTAGCCTATTTAAAAAGCTCTATGTGCTTTACTCTGATTACGTTATGAAAGACCCGTTTTATTCATTGGATATGCCTATAAAGAATACTGTGTTTGATGAAAGAGTAGGTGAGCTTTCCTCATTTTAAATGATATTATGGATGTCTATTAGGATACTTCTGAAGCATTCTATCCAATATTGTTAGAATGCCTTGCTTGAAGTCTTGATTGGGACGCCAATTCAAATTTTTTATCCTCAGGTAATCAATCGCGTATCTGGCATCATTGTAATTTCTATCGTTGACAAATTGGATGAAATTGCCGTAATTTTCGATTATCGGAAGAGACAACCTTTCCATAAAAAGATCGCAAATAAATTTCACTAGGGATAAGTTATCCATCTCATTTTCACTTCCTATATTGAACACTTGACCAATGATTGGGAAATCTTTCTTCATGGACGACTTTTGCTGTTTTATAAATAGTATCCATATTACTTCCAAACCTTTGATGAAGTCATAGACATGCAAGTAAGTTCTTTTATTTAAGCCATCACCATGTACTCTAATTTTGTCGTCAAGTGCAAAAAAATCCTTTCTGTTGAAATATCCAATAACAAGTTTAGACAATGTCATTGGTATTATCTTCTCATGAAACTGACGTAACCCATAAATGTTATTGGGTCTAATAATAGCATATGGTATATTATATGAGCGGCCGTATGCTTGTACAATATGGTCACAGGCGGCCTTTGACGCAGCATAAGGGTTGGTTGGGTTCAATTGTCCATCTTCTTTTATTCGGTAGCCATCTTTTTGCTCACCATAGACTTCATCGGTTGAGACGTGAATGAAGCGAAAGCTCTCCCTCAAGTGTGGGTCATTACTTAATAGTATGCGACAAGCTTCTAGCAAGTTTTGGGTTGATCGAATGTTATTTTCAAAGAAATGCGTTGGATCCGTAAATGATCTATCAACTGATGATTCTGCTGCAAGGTTTATTATGTTATTCACTTTGAGTTCATTATGTCTTGTAACTAGTATGTCATAAATAAAACTATAAGTCTTTGCCAAATCTCCTTTTATAAATTGGAAGTTCGGATATTCTATTATCTTCAGAATGAACTTCGTAGTTCCCCCACTAACGTAATTGAGTTTATCAATACAGATGAAATAAAAATTGGGATAATTAATTACAAAATACTCCAATACATGTGAACCAATAAAACCTGCTCCACCCGTTACGAGCACGTATTCGTCGAAAGACAACTTTTCTGGCATTTGCCCATTCCATCATCTTCTTTGAATGAAGTATTTATGATTCACAGAATTTGGCCAAGAGAATGCAACGTTACATCTCTCAAACCTTTTACGATGCGAGTTCTCCGGAACTTTTATTTTTTTAGGTAAAAACGTCAGACACAAATAATCCGCAGAAAAAAGGGATCGAATTTCGATGTAACGTTACATTTAGATTTGAAGTTTCTGTTCATATAAATACATCACATATATCAGTAGAAGAATGCTTGTGAATAGCCTACTTAATGGAATGACGTCGACTTTTGATTTCAAGGAGCATTCTCATCGCAGGTTAAACCCTCTTACTAATTCATATGTAATTTGCTCTCCACACAGAGCAAAGAGGCCGTGGCAGGGTGCGAAGGAAGATATCAAAAAGACTAAGCCGATAGTCCATGATCCACAATGCTACTTATGTCCAGGCAACATCAGAGCTAAGGGTGATATTAATCCCAGTTACACGTCAACTTACGTTTTCCTTAATGACTACCCTGCTATTAAAGAAGAGCAGCCGGATTATCATGAAAGTGATTCAAAATGCGGCGATCTTGAAAAGAGATTATTGAAAACTGAAGGCGTAAGAGGTAAATGCTATGTGATTTGCTTCTCGCCGAACCATAGTTTGACTATTCCTCTCATGCCAGTTTCTGACGTAAAAAACATAGTTGACACATGGCAACGCCTTTATAATGATTTGAAGTCTCAAAAGGATTGTAAGGTGCGTCTCAAGTACTTGCAAATATTTGAGAATAAAGGGTATGCTATGGGATGTTCTAATCCACATCCTCATGGACAAGCTTGGTGCCTCGATACAATTCCCACCGAAGTATCATGTGAATTGCACAATATGACGAAATATAAGAAACAATTCGGGTCTCATCTTTTAGGTGACTATGTCAAGCTTGAGATTGAAAAAAAAGATAGAGTGATCTTGCAAAATGATTCCTTCATTGTGGTTGTTCCATACTGGGCTTTGTGGCCCTTTGAGACTTTGGTCATCGCTAAGACACATCTAAAATCTTTAAGTGACTTCTCAGAAAAACAGAAAGAAGATTTGGCGATTATTTTGAAAAAATTAACTACAAAGTACGACAATCTCTTCTTAACAAGCTTCCCTTATTCAATGGGCTTACATCAAGCACCATTGAGTGGAACAAAGGAAGAAATTGAAAATTCCTGGTTTCACATCCATTATTATCCTCCGCTCTTACGGTCTGCTACTGTTAAAAAGTTCTGCGTTGGGTTCGAGATGCTTGGAGAGGCTCAAAGGGATATAACCAGTGAGCAAGCTGCTTCAATGCTTCAGCATCTAGACGAAAACTCGCATTACACTGAAAAATAAGCATTTTCAAGCTTTTATAGAATACATAGATAAATATTTGATTCGTGTTTCATTCATGCGACATCAGTATTATTTTTTTTTTTTTTTTTTTTTTTTTTTTTGGTTAGCTTCTGCGCCTATTCTCATCGCCATTTCTGATGCCATATATTTTGCATATACAACAACCTTCGAGATCACGATGGTAGACACTGGTTCACTTTCCGATCTTACGGATAAAAGATTCACAGCTAGCGGTGACTCTAGAATTGGAAGAGATGAGCCCTTCGTTTTCGGGCAACGGTTTTTAAGGAATGAAGAGGACGTCTTCAGCCATAATGCATGGGACCATGTTGAGTGGGGTGAGAAACAAATCGAAGAGGCTAAGAAAGCAATAGAAGCACAGTATGAGTATCCAGTGAAGGAATTTGATAAGAATTTATACAATTCAAACCCTGCAAAATATTGGGATATCTTCTATAAGAATAATAAAGATAACTTTTTCAAAGACAGAAAATGGCTTCAAATAGAATTTCCATCTTTGTATGAAGTCACAAACGAAAGATACACGGAACCAGCGACTATATTAGAGATTGGGTGCGGTGCTGGTAACACGTTCTTCCCTATTTTGACTCAGAATAGGAACAGTAAGTTGAAGCTTGTTGGTTGTGACTATCTGAAAGTAGCCGTAGACTTAATCCGCTCGAACGAACATTACGTATCGGAAAACAAGAAAGGAATTGCATATGCATCAGTGTGGGACTTAGCTAACGAAGAAGGAGCACTTCCTGACAACGTCGAACCTCATTCCGTTGATATAGTAATAATGGTATTCATTTTCCTGGCACTTCACCCAGATCAGTGGAAACGCAGCGTCGAAAACTTATCTAAATTGCTCAAGCCGGGGGGGAAGATCTTGATAAGGGATTATGGTAGATATGACTTAGCTCAAGTACGCTTCAAAAAGAATCGACTACTTGATGACAATTTCTACATAAGAGGTGATGGAACCAGAGTCTACTTCTTTACAGAAGATGAGTTGCGAGATATTTTTTGCAAAGGTCCCTTTACTGAAGAAAAAATAGCTACGGATAGGAGGTTGTTGGTGAATAGAAAAAAGCAATTGAAAATGTATAGAAATTGGCTTCAAGCAGTGTTCAGAT
Source organism: Schwanniomyces etchellsii (assembly GCA_031081805.1). NCBI lineage: Eukaryota > Fungi > Ascomycota > Pichiomycetes > Serinales > Debaryomycetaceae > Schwanniomyces > Schwanniomyces etchellsii. Next base: position 144,436 of record JARYSY010000002.1, on the reverse strand, counting down.
ATACTCCTGACGCTTAATACTAGATTTTATATAGAATTATAATATAGAGAAAATTATCTAAATGCTTGAATAAACTCCAAATTTGAACGATATTCAAGCTTAGAAGATTCTCAACATGTATTCCGTGGATGAAGGCGCTCGCTATTAGTTTTCCCTCTTCATCAAATATAGGTGGTACGCTTTTTCTCAATACCTCTAAAAGATTTAAAGGCCCCCCGCTATCATCGAAAGGATAAATAGGATTCTGGATGTAAGTAGATTTTTCCATCAATAGTACTCTAATTGGTACTCTGAGTAATTTTCTTTTTGACGGAATTATTTTATCATTAATGTAGGTGAACTGATCCAAATTATTATTTTTAATGGACATCCAAAGACTTTTATAGTCATCCTCACTCAATTTCATCACTGGTTTAGAGTTTCCGTTGTAAACAAAGCAAGATTGCTTCAACTGACTAACAATGATTTGCCTCGTTGTCTTTTCGTAATCAATTTCCCCGTCTTCAAGTCGATAATTGAAAGGAATAACAAGCTCGTCAGGAAAGCTGCCTCTCAGCCTTAAACACAAATGCCAAGTGGAATCGCTTGTGCCTTCCTTATCCTTCAAGCAGTGAAAATCATATAGTACGCCAACTGGATGGTTCCATTTGAGGACGTTTCGTTCATACTCAAGCCAAATTGGTCTCTTCCTAATTCCCCCATCATACCGAGCGAAGAAGTTCAAAAGATCCTCGAAATGTAGCGGGAAATAGGCGTTTCTTGGTAAGCTTATTAGATACCTTCTTCCTTCTATTCTACTGTCTTTATCAGCACCCTCGATTACGACATTAACAGATCCGTTCCAGATCTTGTCTCGAATATCGGTACTCAATAGGTCATTTTGCATTGTTCATATTATTGTCAAGATCATATAATTTCCAGCATAATAAACACGTATACCTTTATTCAATTGATTTTGCTTTTACTCAGTCGATTACTAGCTTTCTCACTTTGTGACAACGATTTCGCAAAAGATAAGGTATAGTAGAATGATCCTGAAAACAATAAAGATTACCACTTTAGGTGCGAAAGCCAGCATCATGATCCAAGATCACATTTAACACAAGGGATAAAATATTTTTCGTTTATATAAACTTATGTGACCTGTCGGTTACCTATTGTATGTACTATATCCAGTAGCGTATTGAGAGATTATGAAGAAGAAAACCTTCCATCAGAGCTTGACAGTGCATGATGTGCCCAATCTTGCACCTTCATTGGAGAAGGCGATGGACCTATCTTATGCTGTCAACACCTTTCAACCTGGAAAATGTTCCGAGGATAGCATTCCTTACGCAATCCCTGGCTATAACCGTCGAACAGGGAGCCTTCGAAGATTTTTGACAAGAAGTCGGAGAGTAGTGAGTATGCCTGTTGTATCATTAAGGAACAACAATTTGTTGCGCAGCGTACGTGAGGATGAGAAATCAGAGCCATTTTTACATGAATCCCAAGATTTAAAAACCGCTGGAATGAAAGAATCCAGCAAAAGGCCAGTATCAATGACGCAATCCTTACCAGAGTCCAGTTCCCGGGACTGTCATGATACTCCACGTAAGAGCGACAGGCGCCAGGCATATGTCCCTTGTATGTCCCATGCTACGGCTGGGCTTAGTGGTGTAAACCTTCCTTCTAAAGTTCAACATGAGGCCAACGTTGTTACAAGATGTGAGCTCCCTTCTGCTCACACATCTAACAGCTCATGCAATTTGCTTTGTGAAACCGTTGAGCTATATAGATACAATACTTCATCTAGTATCTATTCCGGGGAGAGTGCTTCCATAGATACTATTGACTTCCAATTGAGGAGTCACGATCTTGCGAACGAAACTAATCAGAAAAGCACAGCTTCTACTGAATCCTTATCTTCCACCATTGATTCTTCTGTAGAAGCCTCAGGTATTGCCAATACAGCAATGGGGACTCTCCAGAAAGGTAAACCGCTCTTGGTGACACTTTCACAAGCGCCTACTCCCTATGATAAACTTTCAACAGTGTTTGAGGCTCTGCCTTTCCGTTCCTGTTCTCCCTCAGATAAAAGTGCCATATCGAATCCTAAAACAAGAGGTGCAACGCTGTTCCCTCGGACCCTGAAGTTTCAGTATCGTTTTCATAGCATCTTATAGACTCTAGTATGAGTTGTAGCATTGATCAAGCACAGTATATATGAATACTGTTCAGAATTTATAGTACGGACTTTTCATTTTTTGCTTCGCATTTATTCTACAAAATTTGCAGCAATTCGCAAAATAAAACATACCCATAGAAACAAAACTCAATTAGAACCATACAAAGTATACGCAATATGACTTCAAAAAAATAAACTAAAGCTTTACGATTAAATCACTACCCTGATATTTATCAACGATATCCTCAATACCGTATTTTTTGGCAATTTTTGGATTGATAAATCTACTACCAAGATAATGGATTCCGCCCTCGTCCACGAAATGCGATGCACAAGGTTTTGGAGCCGTTAGACTGACCAAGACAGTTGCACGGATATCAGTCGACACCGGACCCTCATCAACATCCCATCCTGAAGGGATGTCCACAGAAACAATAGGTGCAATTCTTCCATGATTCTGGGACAAATAATTCACCACCTCATCGAAAGGAGCTCTGATAGGCGGCTTGAAAGAAAACCCAAAAAGCGCATCCACAATAACCAGCACGGGATTAGGACCCAGCACCAAATCTTTGATTTCGTCAAACGATTCAACCTCTGCTATGTCCAAGTCATGCAATTGCGTCAAAAGACGCTTGTACAATTCGTTCTTGGTCGACTTCTTGGGGTAGTACAATACCGGATCATACCCCCACAATTTGAGATGCCTTGAAGCTACTAACCCATCTCCTCCGTTGTTACCCGGTCCAACAAGCATCAACACCCTATCTCTCCCTTCTTTTCTGGGATACTGCTTGCTAACCACCTGTGCAACCGAAAGCCCCGCCAATTCCATGAGCTGGTCAATAGAAAATGCTCCAGTTGACATCAACTCTTGATCCAATTGCCCTGCCATCTTAGCTGATAGGGTCTTGAATGCTCCTCCAATTTTACTCATTTTACCTATTTTCGATATAAAAACGTTACTACTTTAAACTGTCTCACAATATTATAAGCAACAAACCACTGTACCTATCAATACTTCAAAAATAATCCGGCAATACTTACATTTCATTTATACCTTGCTGCTGTATATTGCTTCCATCAGATGTCACCTGGACTGATGATTACATAAGGGGCCCAGTCGAGGACAAACACGTAACAAATCATTCCAGTGACACAAAACTGAGGACAGCTTGTCTAAGCGATACAAGTAACATTGAACAGGTCATATAAATCAGCACAGAATGAACCGCCAACATTCGTATGATTCACATTCGTCTTTTTCGAATTCACCAGTGATAAATTATAGGAAGGATGCCAAGAAAGGTATAAAGTTCACGTTCATGGTGGTAGGAGAGCTGGGGACGGGCAAGACGACGTTCATCAACAGCTTACTAGACAAGAAGGTGCTAGCGCATAAGTACTCGACAGATAGCGAGGTAGTTGGAGACACCAAGACATTAGCATTCACAACGGCCAAATCGGTGGCGCTTCCCAATATATCAGTTTTGACGCGTAGTGAGTTCAATGCTACGACTGCCAACGAGGAGCCAGGTATTGCATTAACGTTGACGAGCGTGGAGATGCTAGACGATGACAACACGAAGCTTTTGTTGAATATAATCGACACTCCGGGGTTTGGGCAGAATTTAAATAACGAGGTCTGCTTCAGCGAGATCGAAAACTATTTGAAACTGCAGTTTGACACGGTGCTTGCAGAGGAGACGAGGATAAAGAGAAATTCTCGCTTTGCTGATACTAGGGTCCACGCTATGTTATACTTTATTACTCCCACGGGTCACGGTTTGAGAGAAATTGACATCGCTTGTATGAAGAGACTTGCAAGATATGTCAACGTCATTCCTGTAATTGGGCGTGCCGATTCTTTCACGCCAGATGAACTAGAGCGTTTTAAAGAGCACATAAGAGTCGATATAGAAAAGTTCAATGTCCCTGTTTTTCAGTTCGATAGTTCACTCGGTGACTACGACAGCGACGAAGATTATGACCTAATACAAGAGATTAAACATCTCACTTCCATTCAGCCATTTGCTGTCATATCATCAGAGGATGAATATGAAATATCCGATCCTAATACTGGAGAGCGTAGGACTATTAAGGCGAGGCAATATCCATGGGGATTAGTGGATATCCATGACCCATCCTACAGTGATTTTTCCTTACTAAAATCGGTCCTATTAGGCTCTCATCTCCAAGATTTGAAAGACTTGACGCACGACTTCTTGTATGAAACCTACAGGACCGAAAGACTTACTAAGGTAACGGGAGGATTTCTTAATGAAGATGACAAAACGGCGGAAGAAGACGAACAGGGCCAGCAGGATATATTGACCACAGCGAGGGAAGCTCCTGTACCATCTTTTTCGAATTTGGCTCAACTTACTTCTTTGAATCCTTTAAACGAACAAGAAGAATCTTCATCCATTACATCGCGAAACTCCGGGAAAGTTCATCGTTCTATGCTTTTGGACGATGACGAACAGATGCCGTCTCCTAAACTCAAGGATACTGCTTCATTCACATCTTCTACTTCGACGATCTCTTTTGATGGCTACTCACTTGGAAAAAGTCTTAATGGGAACCACAATAGTTCCAATGGAAATGCCTTCAAGAGATACTCAATAGGACCTCAGCGAAACCAGTTAAGACAAATCTCTGAAACCGTTCCTTACGTTATAAGACAAGAAAGACTTTTGGAAAGACAGAAAAAGTTAGAAGAAATGGAGATCGCAAGTGCTAAAGAATTGGCACAAAGAGCAGCATTGTTGGAAAAGAAGGCAGCGGAACTAAAAGCGAGAGAAAGGGCAATATCAAGAAGGTTTAAGGAGGAACAAGAGCACGACCAAGAGCAAGAGCAAGATCCTGATCACGAAGACAGATTTTCCTCGGCCGTGTCCTTACCTATTTCTGATACGCAAAGGAATGATGAAGGCGATACCACGAGGGTGACAAACAGTGAAAGTCGAGATAATGTGAGCAGTGTCACTATACGAAAGGAAGAAACGTTCAACGACTTGCATTCTATAGTGAGCCAAAGATGATATCGCTTCAATAGAAGATTCTCCATTTACTTTGATTTCGGTCCGTGCCTGCTCGAGCCGAATACTTTATAGGAGTTTTCTACAAAGACTTTAAATAAGACAATTATATTGCAATCTTTTAACTTGTAAGATGAAATTCGAAGGCTTCGTCTTAAAATGAAAAGCAATCCGTCTGTTGAAAAACGATGTATTGTTTTAAATGTTTATCCACGCAATAGGCAAACTTCAACTCTCTCTTTGTAGCATACAAATGAATGTAGTAGCATCTCTCATGAATGCATGCGTATACTGGAAGATTTGAGCATAGACGGAAAATTCACTTTTGGTCTGTACACGCAAAAAATCGGCAGGATTCGAAGTCAATAAGGACAGAAAACAAGAAGAGGTAAGTAACAACGTCCCTTAGTAAGAAAGATTAGATTGGCATCGGTCTAATTATAGAATAACGGAGTCAGAGAGAATACAACTAGCTGACCGCTAATACCTTAAAGTTCTTCAGGACCTTCTAGAGCTCAATAATTGGAAAGGTAGTCTTAATCGTCAGTAAAATAGAGGCGTTGATTCCAGAAAGTAACAAGGGCTTGAAAAGATACTAAAGTAATTTAATATAATATGGACATTCTTCAGACTTTGGAGAATGCTTTGTTGAACCCTGATGCTTCGAAGAGACAGTTGGCGGAGAAGCAGCTAGATGAAGCAGCAAAGAATCATTTTGTTGAGTATATAGGATTACTCACGGATGCTCTTGCTAATGAGGATGCAAAGACGGAAGTGCGGATGTTGGCCGGGATCGGTCTCAAGAATCAATTGACTTCTAAGGATAATAAAACTAGATCAGAACAGCAACAGAGGTGGATTACACTTCAGCCTTCGGCTAAAGATAAGATTAAGGAGACTGCTCTCAGGGCCTTATTAACGTCGAATGATAGAGTTGCGGGCTCTGCAGCGCAATTGGTAGCTGCAATTGCTGATATCGAGCTTCCCAGAAATGAATGGCCAGAATTAATACCAATTATTATTGACAATACTAAAACTGAGAAACCCGCGCATGTAAAGAGGGCATCGCTTTTGGCAATTGGTTATATATGTGACACTGCCGATCCAAATAATCCAGCTATAATTGCTCAAGCAAATGGAATATTAATAGCAATAGTTCAGGGTGTGCAGTCGAACGAGCCTTCCAAGGCAGTGAGGTTGACTGCGCTTAATGCTTTGGTTAATTCCCTAGAATTTATTAGATTCAATTTTGAAAGAGAGGGAGAGAGGAATTACATAATGCAAGTAGTCTGTGAAGCTACTCAAGCTGATGACAGTGAATTACAAGCAAGTGCTTTTGGTTGTCTTGCTAGAATAATGTCCTTGTATTATCGCTACATGGCTCTTTATATGGAAAAAGCTTTATACGGATTGACAGTCACCGGAATGCAAAGCGCAGATGAACGAGTCGCATGCATGGCTGTAGAATTCTGGTCCACTGTTTGTGAAGAAGAATTAGAGATAAGCTTGCAAAGAGAAGAGTATGGTCCAGAAGCGCAAGCAGAACTTGTGAGTTTCAATTTTGCTCTTGTTGCGATCCAAGACGTCTTACCAACCTTGTTAGCTTTATTGACGAGGCAGAATGAAGATCCAGAAGATGATGACTGGTCTGTGGCGATGGCTGCTGGCTCTTGCCTCCAATTATTCGCTCAAAATTGCGGTAATTATGTTGTGGAGACGACATTGCAATTTGTGGCATCGAATATCAGTAACGTGGAGGACTGGAGAGCGAGAGAAGCGGCAGTAATGGCGTTCGGTTCTATTCTTGATGGTCCGGACAGAGATCAGTTGAAGATCTTGATTCTGCAAGCTTTGCCACCGATTTTACAACTTATAAAGGACAACTATCTTCAAGTCAAGGAAACTGTGGCCTGGTGTTTGGGCAGAATTGTCGACTTGGTCATAGATGCTATTGACGTGAACCTGCAACTCCCAGGGCTTTTGGAGGCTTTGGTGTCTGGATTACAAGATCATCCAAAAGTGTCAACAAACTGCTGTTGGACTTTAATGCTTATATTAGAACAATTGTGTGCTAATGGTCCTAATCAAGAATCCACTATCATGTCTCCGTTCTATGAGACGATCGTGCCTCTTTTGGTACAGTTATCTAACAAATCGGATAATGAATATAGCTCAAGAGCATCGGCATATGAATGTCTATCTAGTTTTGTGAGCTACAGCGGCAGTGACATGCTTGGATTAGTTAATAATATAGCAAGTGAGGTCTTAAGTAGGTTGGAGGCTACAATTTCTATGCAAAATCAAATTTTGACAGTCGAGGACAAAGCAAATCTTGAAGAATTGCAAATTAATATATTATCTTTGTTGACAAATGTCATAAGAAGGTTGAGTAACGAAGTTGGACAAGCGTCTGATAGCTTAATGACTATGTTCTTGAAGTTGCTTGAAGCTCAAGAACCGAATGCATTAATCGAGGAGGACATATTCATTGCGATATCTGCAGTTGCTGGTGCAATAGGTAAGGATTTTGTGAAGTATATGGATGCTTTCTTACCATTTTTAACCAAAGCATTGCAGAATACCGACTCACCTACTTGCAATACTGCTGTGGGATTGGTTGCTGACCTTGCGCAATCAATGGGTGATTCAATACTTCCATATCTTGAGGTATTAACTGGAATTTTGGGAACAAACTTGAATAATGCTGAAGTCAAGAGAGACTTGAGGCCTGCAATATTGTCCTGTTTCGGTGACATTGCGACTGCCATTGGTCATAATTTCCAGCCATACATCGATTTTGTAATGCAGATTTGTATCGCTGCTTCTAGTATTGAACCGGAAGATAGCTCTATGGAAACAGTGGACTACGTACTCAATGTCAAGGAGTCAGTCTTGGATTGTTACGTGGGTATAGTTGGAGGCTTGCATGACCGCCCTCAGGTTATTTACCCTTACATTGCACCAATCTTCCAATTCTTGCAACTTATATCTATGGATATTAACATGTCTACGACCGATTCAGTTGCAAGATCTGCTGCGGGTTTATTGGGTGACATCGCTGCCATTTTCCCTGGAGGTGAGTTCAAGCAAGCTTACATGCAACCTTGGGTGACAGAGTTTATTAAAAAAACTAGGTCGAACCCCCTTTTCCTGGATTCAACTAAGGATACTGCCAGATGGGCCAGGGAACAGCAGAAAAGACAAGTCAACTTGTGAATATCGACCTTCTCTAAATATTTTCTCTTGTTTTACTATCTCTCATTTTTTGCATACCATCTCTACTGCCTTTATCTTTGATAATAGCAACATTTCTCTTCATCTTATAATTTTATATAGCTCTATCAATAAATATCTCTGCATATATCACGCTTTAACCCATTTATTTCGATAAAGTAAAGCATATAGAGTTTTCTTCTGAAGTGCTATTCCTTTATTCGCTGACTTATTTTTTGTTTCTCGATTATCGCAAAAAATAAATTTCACAGCAGGTATTGACTCAAAGGCTATCTTCAAATAACAGAATATTATACTTAGCATCCTTCGCAAAGTATATTGCATCATCTCGAGCTGCTTTATAAGTATTGATTTCATCTTTCAGAACTTAAAAATAGTGAAGTGAGTCAAGTCTCGATGCAAGAAAGAATTTTAGTACCGTTCGAACAGACGTACGTTCTCTACAACCCTAACGATGTTGTATCCATGGTGAGCGTCCAGTTCACCCTTCTACCTATTTATATTATGGTGTTCTATACATCCTGGTTTCTAATTACGCGAGAAATTGAGCCTGTACTTGTGGTTGGAGGCCATCTAGTCAATGAATGCATAAACCAAGTTGTTAAACATTACATGAAACAGCCTCGACCTGATTTTCATGTGAGCTTTGGGTTGAACTCAATGGCCCTGTTGTATGGCATGCCTTCCGCTCACTCACAGTTCACAGGCTTCTTTGTTGCTTATTTTGGAGCCATTATCCTTGTGTACATGACGCATCTTAAACGCTGGCAGAAGACATCGGGCTGTTTTATGCTTATATTTATAGCTCTTACTGTTCCTTTTTCTCGTGTATACTTGGGGTATCATACAGTGGAGCAGGCTACTGTGGGAGTCTTGATTGGTTTCACCTTGGGGTTGATTTATTTTACGATAGTATCTCTTTGCAGGGACGTCGGGTTGATTGACATGGTGTTGGATCTCAAGATTGCAAAGATTTTTTATATCAAAGATTCCTACTTCCACAACTACACTACCTTTAAACAAGAATTTGAAGATTACGTTGCTAAAAAGAGCTCAGCGGGTCCCTGTAAAAGCATAGATTTTAAAAAGAAAAACTAGCATCCATTAGTTCTATCGGTTTCTCATACACACATCCTGGCATTGAAAAATATATTAAAGTTTCACATCTATTTGTTCACAAATTACAGAACCTTATATAGGCAATGCTATATAGAAAGCTTGTATCTAACTAAAATTCGTCCCAGTTATCATCATTCTTCCAATTGTCTTCTTTTGCTTTTCCCTTCAGCTCTTGCTTTAGTATTGGATTTTGGGCTTCTCTCTCATCATCAGCCAATATCTTTTGTTGCTCATGGATTCCTAAATTATCGAAAAAATTATAGAACTTACTATCCAATCCATGTTCGTTGGTAAAATTCGTGAAAGTCTCATGGCCTAGTTTCCCAGTTTCTTGCATTCTTTGACCAAACTGAGCCATTGCCCTCTTTGCCTCCGCACTCAATTCACTCTCATTTAACTGAGAGATTCCAGGCTTGATTACAGACTCATGGACCTCATTTACCGATTTTGCGACTGTTGACGAAAATAAGGACCAGCCCTTAGAAAGAGTACCAAAGGGGTCAGTCAGAAAGTTGTCAACGGTAAAATCTGTAAATGAACCTCCTTTCGTACTCGTTGGGGCGGGTGTTGGCGTGTTCCCAAATCCCTGATATTTACCACCTTGCGATGGTGGTAAATTTTCAGGACGACTACTGTTTATGGCGCTGAGCTTGTCAAAATATGCCTCTTTTTTCAGTTTTTCATCAACCTTTGGACGTCTGGACTGAATACTATCTTGTGAACCATTCGAAACGACTTTTTCAGCCCTGGCTTCACTACCAGCAGCAGTAGGTAATGCTTCATTACTTCTATCCTTAGCCACATACTCCCTACCCTCAACTTCGCATGAAAGAATCTCCTTGTAATCTTCTGCGACATAATTGTCGTACTTAAGTTTGGGCTCTAAGGTCAAATCGACACCATTTTCAGTGAAATATTCTCTTAATCTTTGATTTCCTCCTTTCTCCATTCTCAACGTTTCCTCCGCCTTGAACTGGTCCATGGTTATAGATCTCACAAAGGAGATGTGAACTCCGAGGCCTCGATGTACCCCTGCACATTCAAGACATATGAAGATTCCAAACTTGGGCGATGCCCATTGAGGATTAGGCGCTTTACAATCAAAACACGTCTTGTTTTCACCAACTTTCTGTAAAGTGAGCAACTTTCTTCGCGTTTCTGGGTCTATCGACATATCACTTTAATGACTTCTTATTCTTGTTCTAGTACGATCCCAACTGTCAGAATGATCTCTCAAGTAATGTATATTCCAAGCCATTCCTACTAGTAGTTGATTTGTACCAACATTTTGAACATACACACGACCTATTATGGTGCAATACACCTCAGAATAAACACCCTAACTAAAGTTTATTTAATTCCTCAGTATTTCTGCCTATGAGAGCCACTGGATAAGATGATGCCGCTGCAGAGGAACCTAGATGCCAGCCACCTCCATCTACGATTTGTATGGTACCGGTGACATACGATGCAGCCGGAGAAAATATGTAGACAGTGGCTTCAGCGATGTCACGAGTCGTTCCCAATCTCTGTAGTGGGATCTTTGAGATATATGCATCGATATCAGGAACTAGTCTTTTAAAGCCTTCCGTTGAATCTATTCCTCCTGGGGCGATGCAATTACTCCTAATTCCAAGTGGACCAAGCTCCACTGCCAAAGCATTCGATAAAGCGTCAACGCCAGCCTTTGCGGCCCCCACATGAAGCTGGAAAGGTACACCGTAGTAGTGTAGCGTGGCGCTGACAAATAGTATAGCACCCTTTGTCTTCTTGAGCTCATTGAAGCACGCTTTGACCGTATTAAATGAACCTAACAAATCAATTGACACCACTGAATTGAAAGCATTGGACGAAAGATGGTTGAAATCGCACAAAAAGTTTCCTGCCGCCCCTGCAATTACAAAGTCAATTCTTCCCAACTGCTCCACTGTCTTCTGGACAGCTTTACTAATCGAATGCACGTCTCTTACATCAGTTTTAGGACAAGCGATCACCTTTGCACCCTTCCTGAGCTTGCTGAGCTCTTCAGCTGCCTCAATTGTCCTTTCTTCATTTCTTCCGATGATCGCAGCATCAGCACCAAGTAAGACCATCGCAGCTGTCTGTACTTTACAAATAGTACCAGCACCTCCTGTAACAAATACCACCTTACCCCTGAACAAATCAGGCTTCCAACAACCATTCTTAACGAATGACTCGTCAAGCATTCTGAATTATTTTATCTCGTTACAATTTCTAAGCTTCCCTGATTAGCTTATTATATATTCACACCCCACATGAAGGATCCGAGGTTCTATTCACGTGACGCGAGAAACACATCCTAACAATATACAACTAAATAGCAAGGCATTAACTATCCATCAAAAAGTTATGCTTGTTAGAGTCAGAATCACCCATTTTGAAGCCAGATGCAAGCCTTTTAGATGCATTAGATAGCTTCTTTTTCATATGCTTCGTAGATAATCGTATTTTTCTCTTCTTCAGTTCGTCATCAGACTTCGCGGCTTGGACAACAGAAAAGTCACAGGACGATTCTTCAGAGGACATAATATGCGCGTCCTTTGACGCATAGGTGTTGACAACCAATGCATTCTCTATATCTTGGAACAAATTGGCAGGCTTTGTTTCTTTGTAGCTTTGGGGGTCGGGCTCACTTGATGTGGTCTCTTGATGGACTTGTATGGGTGTCGAAGCTCTTGGGGGACTGGTTGGTTCGTCTTCTGAGTCGAAAAGCCCTTTTCTAGTAGGTTCATTAACATTATTCTCATTAGCTGCGTCATAAAAATCGTTTTCCAAAAGTTTCAGTAGATTGTTTCTCGTTGTAAGAGGCAACAATTCGTTGAGCAAAAAAGGTTTATAATTCTTGTATATATGACGAGCGAGAAGCTTGAAATTATGTCTCTTTCCAAAGTTGAGCTTTGCGTTTGCACAGTGAATGATAATCTCGAGGAGATCGAGACATGCCGAACTCATGAGATTGTTTTCAGCTACCACGGACCGAAAAAAGCTGAAAATATACTCGAATAAACCATTGTTTATTATGTACCGACAATAGAAGGAATCATTCAAAAGTAAAATACTCTTAATGCACCTTAGAGCACTCAACTTGAGGGTTGGACTTACTTGGATACTGAGAAGCTTTGCAACTCCAAGCAAAAGATGGTTATCTAGAATAAACGGTCTTGCAATCTGAGTCTCATGATCTCGAGCACAGAAAGATACAAGGCCACATAAGAGTTGCTGCAAGAGTTGGTCACTTTGGATGCTTTCCAACAAATCGATGCCAATCTCATCGGATTGCGCCAAGCTAATTAGACTGGCAAAGCAATCTGGTGCCACTTCAGAATAAAACGCTTTGAAATAATACTGTGTGTTTACTTCATTAGATTGTTCTTGAAACTCATCACCATTCCTGAACCTCATAATGATCTGCTTGGAGGAGTTCAATTCTCTAAATGTATCATACTGTAAGCTTGTTGAACCGCTATTGGAACTGACAGAGATATTCGAATCAAGTAGAATTTTCAATGCCTCAAAAACTTGGATCTTTAGCCCCAGATTTTTATCTTTTATGAGTAGATTGGTGAGGATGCGTATTAAGGTCATATCATTCGAAAGTCTTAGCTTTATAATAGTAGAATGATTATGCTCATGAGGATTCGATGAATCATTGTTTGAACCTGGGAAAGTGTCAGATTCACTCACTGGTGCTTCGCTGTCAACAGAGTTGATGAGTGAGACATCTTGTTCTATAATTATTACTATCACCTCAGTTCCTAATACTCTTGTAGTATTATCTGTATCTTCTAATGCAAATTTGATCATGCTGAATAAGCCCTTACTGATGAGAGCAGAAAAAAAATCTGACTGAAAAGTTTGTAACGACTTCGCTATCAAGGCATATTGATGAATCATTTTCACGCCCTCTCTTTTAGCTTCAATTTTGTCGTCACTATCATACAACGTGAATAATTTATCAAGAAAGTTGTCATTAATGGAGGAATCTTTGAGGAAATTTATAATTTCAACTTGGTTTAAATAGATTAAGGAAGAAAAAATATTGAGAGCCTGATCATCTAGAAACCTTGCCAAAACGACATCTTTTAGATAATTAAGATGAAAGTCTCTTTTGAATATTCTGATGTAGCTTGACGACGGTATATCAACTACGGTCTTGAATTTAGACCCATCCTTGATGAAATCTCTATAGGTTGTCTTCATTTTAGGATGCTCTCTTGAATACTCAAGTATTCCAGCTAGACCAAAAATTCTTTCTTCGCTGGACACGAAGTCATCAATTAAATTCGTATCATTATATAAAATGAGGCACTTTATGATGTCACTCAAGGCATAAAGATCTTCTAATAGCCTTGATTGCTCAGCCTGTTCAAACAAACTAATAAGTTTTGATAGATAGTCTTCCTTGACCAAAAAATTCAGCATATTGCTCCTTGTAAATTGAGAATGGGATGCCTGAGAGACAATATCAAGTACTGAATTTAGATTATTGCAAGTTGGGGTATCCGGATAGGTAACGGGGCCTGTGATTAACTCTGTGATGTCATTTCCAGCATTTGAGGTATCATCACCTTCAATAGCACCCAGAATAACGTAATACAAAGAAATCTGTGGACTGTAGTTTTCTTGCTGCACTCTTATAATGAATTCACATAGATCAGCACACCCTTCAGTTTCTTGAAAGGAAAGAGCCAAATCCTTGCCTTGTGGGTCAGTCCACACTATTAGAGTCTCCTGCTGCCTCTGATACTGTGTAGATCCCTCAAGAAAAGACTTGAGAAGAACTTCTTCAGAGTTAGCTTCATTTCTCACGATAAAGAATGGCCGATTTGTCTCATTCTCTATGTCCCCTATGCAATATCCCGTTCCCTCATCCAACCAGTCATCCCCATCTAATAAATAAACTTTGACCCGTCTTGGTGTTCTACCTGCTGTCAAAATAAGCCTTGAGGTCTCCTTGGAATCCGTTCCCTTGCCACCACGGTCAGTGTCTTTGTTTACATCTGCCATTCCTAACACGCGTCGACACTGTTACGCTCTTTTTGGACACTTAAGACGATCCCTTAGGTCTTATGTCGTCAATGGCTCTCTTTTAAAACAAAGGTTAAGGTTACAGCAGTTGATACTTAGAAATATTTCCCTTATCTCTCAATATATCTATTTACAGTTCTTGGTATTTATCAAAACTCAGTTCGCGCCAACAAATTCGATTGTTATCGCAAACTAGTATGAGAGCAAAGCAGCACTAGATAAATTTCTGAGCCAATCCTCCTTATCTACGTCATGAGTATCCTCTACTTCACCCCACTCAGCCGTTTGGTAAATGGTTTCCAAATTACCTAACTCTACAATCTCGTCAATTGATTTAAAGAAATGCTCAGAAAGAGAATTCTTGTTCACTTGAAATAGCTCCAGCATCCTCGCAGAATCAGAGCAGTTCGATCGAAGAAGAGTGGCACCACAGAGGAATGATTTAGAAGAAAAAACAGCCTTCTCTAATGCAACAAGCTCGTACACGTTTAATGAGTTCATCCAGTCTAGTACGATATTTTGCGTTGTAATGGACTGTTTGTTACCTCTGAGACCATCGGTCTCGCAGTCAAGAAACAGAAGTTTAACTCTGTAATCATCTGAGGGCAATAAATTGCCTTTCGATTTAGCGTATGATGTAAAGTAGTCCTCGAATTCCTCAATCAAAGGAAGATACAATTCGTTTTGCTTCTCTCTCAATTTACCTTCATATTCGTCGATAGTGGTAAAGATGAGGCAAGTGTCAGTGTCCAAGTATCGCAATAAGTTAAACTTTATGTCATCCAACCTTCCTACCTTTGCTATTAACTCAGCATCCATAAGTTTCTCATTCGCTTGTGACAAGTCAATCGAACGTGCTGCGATCGAAGTGAGCGGTAAAGAGTGAATCTTAATTCTAGAGTCTGGAAGATTGGCCCATTCATGCTTGACAAGATACGCTAGGCTCTTTTTTTCAGCCGGAAGCATTAAAGGAAAACCAAGTGGCGTTTTCACTGTTTTTCCATCTAACTGTACTTCGTACGAATCTTTATCTTCATTGTGAAAAATATCAGCTTCTTTCCAAAACCTCTGCCTCGTTTTAGAAAGTTTATTAGTCTCCGACCTGATATTGTTCTCTACTGTATTATCTTGGCCTAATGGTTTTGACGATGGTGAGGCGAACGATTGAAGTTTCACCTCGCTTGCCCCAAGAAACGGCGAAGAAAATAACAGTCTAGTGCTACGTCTATAAGCACCATATAAACAAGCCCTAGATGATCTATAAGACAGATTAATATATCTTTGATGCATTTGACCTGAATCTATCTTCCAAAAAATGTATGCGCAAAAAAAAAAAACGTTGATGAACCTACAAAACTTACTACTTATAATTCATTATTACAACGAAAATGTCTTTGAGTCAGGAAGCTTTGCAGAAATTGCTTATTGAAATGGATAATCAGCTCAGCAAGTCAAGGGCTGAGCTATCATTATGTAACCTACTGATTGAACGGGTAAACACAAACCTTGCTGTTATCAATACGACAGACAAGACGCTCAGAAAACATTGCGATGTCAGTAATCATGAGAATGTCTGGAAGGGTGTCGGAAAGGCTTTTATCAAGACAGACGTCAAGGACTATCTAGATGGTATAGAGATGGATAAAACTCAATTTCAGGACACAAAGGAAAGCTTACTCAAGAAGCAGCATTATTTCGAAACGACTCTTGAAAAGACTGTTGACAATATGACGAGAATTGTCGGAGGAAGTGAAAAGAATTAAAAGAATACGACCTACTCATTAAAAAATCGCTAAATTCTTGGAAAGTTTAGTATTGAGTCTCGAGTAACTACTCCTATAATTAATCGAAGAATGCTTTTATGAGAGATGAGATATTAAATAGATGTGCCATAGAGACAATCCTGTTGAAAATATAAATTATTTCAATCGCATGCTATATCTGAATAAGATGGGCCAGTGCCAACCCCACCCAAGGGCTCTACTCCGAATCGCTGCTTTCCTCCACACCTTCATCAAGAAGCTGCCTTTCCAAATGCTCTGCTTCCGCGGAGTTCTTTTCTTCTTTCATTCTTTCAGTCAAAAAAATGTTGAGCTTGTCTTGTAGTGTTGTAAGTTTTGCTCTTAAATGGCCAAGAGGAGTGTCCTTCGCTTCAGTTGGCTTATCTCTATCCTCTCCACCAGCGCTGATTACTACGTCCGATATTTGTGTGGTCTTACCTGAAGTCGTATGAGGGCCTTCCCCAGGTTCAAACCTTATTGGCTCTGGATCATCAGGGGACGAATATATAGCCAGAGGAGTTAAATCCGGCTCCATTGTTTACAATCTACTTGTTGGTACGACCAACGTCAAACGTAAATTAAAATTAATAGTCACGTGAATATTTATTTGCTAAAGTCTTGTATGGGAATCTTCCTCTGAGTGTTAGAATAGGCATTAAATCTGATTTCAATTATCTCGTCAGTGGAGAAATTAAGATAAGGTATGTCATAACATGAACAAGCCATTAGATAACCGTAAAATACTTTAAGTATTGTTTCATCAGCGATAATCAAGAGGTCACCTGACATTCTTTCCATCTCCAATATAAGGGGTTCTATCTTTATGGCAAGATCATGATACAGCTCAGCTCTTGAGAATCTGTAATGGTATGGATCTTTAATGTACAGAGAATATTCTTCTGGATATTTCTTTTTAATCTCCTCTTCACTCAAATTAGCTACAATACCTGGATTTTTCTGAGACAACTGAATTCTCGGTCTGACTTTGACGCCTTTCTCATTAAAAAACTGAGCAGCTTCGATCGTTCTTTTCTTGACAGACGTCCAAACTACAAATGACCGCTCTTCAGCTCCATCCTGAATAGTTGCCTTTCTCGGAGCGTTCTCGTCAGCATTCGAGGCCTCCTTATCTCCCAATAGAGCGCTTTTCCTACCAACTCCTTCCAAATAGTTTACCAAAGTCTTAGCTATATTATTGGCATATCTCTTGCCATCTTCATCAAGATCTGGATCTTGCTTCACGTCAAGAGTGTTCTTATAGCATCGAGCAAAAAAGACTGAGCCCAGTTTGATCCTAGAGTTCATCAAAAAGAAAACAACCTTATTTATCAAGTACCCATAATTTGAATTGAATAGCTCTATTCGTTCGCCAAAGTTGACAAATTTGATATAGGAAAGTACATTCTCGCCCTTCTGCGACCCTAGTTGTTGATACAAAGGAGTGAGGGTCCTGATCCTCTCACTATAATCACGATATGCCTGCTCATAAGGCCAATTGGCGTAGTCCGGCGATGACAGTGCAGCCTCTTCCATGTTCTTCAAAATGATCTTATCATTAGTGACCGATACCTCGATAAAAATTACTTGAATTTTGTTATCAGTGAATATCTTGTTGAGCTCCAATCTGTCCTCTGCAAGTGCATTTACAGCATCGTATATGGCAATTTGGCCCTTATCGTTCTTGAAAAAATTCACTATATCCTTGATACAATCGTCGACAATCTTGCGTCTGAACTCATGGGCTTTAGCACTTCCAGGAGCAGGCTTGAATAAATCATGATGTAAATCATCCTCTGCGCCAGCTCTTCTATAATCTCCTAAATGAAACAGGTGAGTTTTCACTCCGAGCCATCTTAAATATCTTGTCAAGGATACAGAGAGATGAGTCTTTCCTCTCCCTGTAAGTCCACATAGCACTATACAAATTTTACCTGCGTGAAACAATCTTCCTGACTCTGTAGAATATAACTGAGCAGGGGAAACGTGATAAGGATCAATTTCTTGGTGAATAGCATCAACACCGTGAAAATCACTTAATCGCCTCTCTCTGGCACCCCCACCTTCCGCAGAAAGATCAATATTATTTGCTCTCGAGTGATTAAATGACCATCTCTTTTTCCTCCTACGAGCCGAGTCTGATGGTGTCCTCTGAATACCTAAAAGATACTCCGATGACTTTGATGGTGATGGCGATGACATTATATTACTGTTAAGAATATTTATATTACCGGTATTTTTGTCGCACTCACTCTGAAGCTCAGACAAGAAGTTCCTGACATGCACTGATTACATGAACCAAATCAGAATTAGAGCTAATATGACAAGTGAATTTTTATGCATACAGAGAGAATAGTTTAATGAACCATTAAAGTACATTCATATTAAGCTAGAGAATAAGATAAGATATACATTTTTCTAAGATAGTTTAATATGAAATAGTTTACTCAGCATTTCCACCCTTTCTTTGGATCAAAGCCTTTCTGTCCTTGTCCAAGTGCAACTTAGTTATAACGACCTTGGATGGGTGAATGTTGATTGGAACTGATGCACCATTGGATTTCTCCTTTTGCAATTTTTCAATTTGAATAGCAAACTTCAATCTGTAGACGGAGCTGATCTTACCTTCGGAACCCTTCTTGGATCCTCTGACAACCAAGACTTCATCGTCTTTTCTGATTGGCAAAGACTTGATCTTGTATTGTTCTCTTAATTCCTTGGACAAAGGAGCAGACATCAATACTCTTCTTTCAGCAGAAGAAGAAGTGAAATATGCCTTTCTAGCTTTAGAGCGAGAAGATGAAACGTCTATGTGATGTTAGTATATTTATCCTCAATGTTGCTTTCCCTGGAAATACCCAACTTGCTGGAAGTGCTCGACTTGAACTCTTGGACTACTCCCGTAATTTCTCACAGAAAAGGGTCCTATCAATGTCAAGATGAATCCTACATCATACTTTTTTATCTGAGTCTTTGCCAGCCGTAAACGTAATTGACTTCTTGAACAAACTGAAAAAGTAATGTCAGACCTTCCAACCTTATTCTATCCCAGGAATGGTATTTGCGAACTCTACCACGGTAAGAGCCATCTCTCAATCGAAAAATTATATTTACCTTTACTTATCTTGGCCATTTTATGTGTTTCTACTTAACTCAAATTAAGATGGTAAAAAATTTTGTCTAGTAGAGAGTCTGAGTGAGACCGAGAGAATTGGTGAAAAATTGAAAACTGTAGCGATGGCACACTATTACACAAAACCAAAAGTTAAGTTTTGAGGGCAAAAGCCCTAAAATTCATCAAAAGCAAGAATGACCTCGAAGCAACAAGAAAGTTGAATCAAAGTGCTGAACTTATAAATGACACTTGTCTATGGACTGTATTATCCTACTACGCTCTTAAAGAATTTTGATATTGGGCTGAGCGCTGTAATTACTTGATCAATAGAATTGAAGAGCAGAAAATCCGCAAAAAAAATTTTTGACTAGCCCGAGGCGGGACTCGAACCCGCAATCATTATCTCGCTTCAAAACCGGAGGATAACACCTTAACCAATTAGGCCACAAGGGCCAATCTAAAGAGTTTTTTCATTAAGCCTATATTTAATGATGCGCAGTATTATGTCTATGGACTCATTAGCTTTGGAGAAGTTCTTGTAAACCCCATAGTCATCATCTACCATTCACAATTAGAAACAAGCAGAAGCCAGGGTGTATTTGTTCTTGACAATTCCCCGCATCCCATATGATAGTTTGTATATTAGGTATACTGGACACTTTGAGGCCTAATTTTCGGCTCCTGTAAAGTGGATGATAGTCTTATGAACCTTTATTACTTGTAGATTACTAGAAGAATATTGTTTACTGTTTACGACGCTGTCGTGTCATACAATCATGATCTCTGGTCTAATAGAATTTATAAAAACGGTGTGTGCACTTAATTGTGGTCAGCGATTAGACAAAATCATAATTCTCGAGTAATTCTCAAGGAAGACATACAACGATAAGATGCTATTCCATCATTTTGGGAGTTTCTATCTTAAAAGCCCGGTTGGCTTGTTGTATAGCAAGCCAATCTCTCTCATGTTGTCTCGAAATGCATCGAAGCAAGCTATAAGAGCCATTTATGAGAGTCATCATAAGTTTAATGCATACGGTATGGGTGTACCCACACAAAGGGTTTCAACTATAGCAGGTCAATTTGGCATAATGAATGGAAGGTATTTTAGCACTGCACCTCCACCGCCACCACCGCCACCTTCGCTGAAAGATACTAAAGGCTTGAGAATATTTAACCGTATTTCTCGAGCAGTCACATTCTCCTTATCGACCGTGGTAGTGATAGGAGCGACGGGGCTCTCTTTATTGGTGATTTATTTGATATTTTCGGAATTATTCTTACCCTCGGGTGACACTCGAACTTTCAACAAGGCCGTTAAGATGGTTGAAGAGAACGAGGCTGCGCAGGCAGCATTGGGATTCAAGAAGGGTGAAAGGCTCAAGGCCCATGGTGAAGTGTATGGTGATAAGTGGGTGAGAAACAGACCTGCTCAGAGCGTTCGGACAAAAGGACAAGATGGGAAGGACCATTTGTTAATGCGGTTTCAAGTAGAGTCCTCCAGCGGAAAATATGGCAGAGTGATATTGGAACAGATTGACGAGTCTATATGGAGCGCAGATTTTGCGTACGTGGCATTGGATATTCCCCATCATAATAGGATCTACATAAAGGAACCGCATTTTCAGCCTAAGGATTATATACCTAGCCCTGGTTTCATGGGTTCAAATAAAAACGGTTTTTTGGGCCTTAAATGGGGACCTAAAAAAGATGATTAAATCCTAATTGACAGTCATATAAGTATGTTGATTATCTGAACGAAACATCAAATCGTGTTATATTCAACTGCTCTAACAGAAATTGATTCCGCAGAGTAGTGAAATTCAAAGATATTCACTTTCAAAAATACATTATATTTGGAGATGTATATAACAGAAGAGTGAAGTGAGTATCACATCTGTTTTCATTTAGTTTATGTCAATCGTGTCTAATAAGAACTAATTACGACATTTATATGGATTTGTAGAATTCTCTACAATTATACATTTTTTATTGATATTCCTATGAAAGTTTGTTACACAAATGTAATTTGCTTCGATATATATATAAAACTATCATCTCGAAATACCATAAAAATCAATTATGTTTGTGTATAATTATTATTTCTATATCATCTATTATATCTTATCTTCATTCGAAAAGGTACAACTTAATTTTACTTAAATGAGAATGATCCTATTATTAAGTAGTAATTCAGGATCTTTTATGCAACTACAATTGCAAAAGATTATAAAACGAATTAAATTCTTTCCTTCCTCTAAACTCAATCATGTGTATACTTTCATTGCCAGACATCACTAGAAGACCTGCTTTACCAATGCGTTCAAAATACTCTGATTTTTGATCGACAGGAACCAACCAACTTCCACATGTCGACCCTTCACTTTTATTTTCAAGAAGAAGTGAGTAATAATCCTTATTGGTAATATGACTTGTTACCAAGACTAACTTGAGATTACACATGGATACGATTTTCCACGACGAAGGACAAGTTACTTTTTGATACGACTCTAGTTGAAGATGCAACCTTACTTGAATTTCGGATGCCATGACTTCCTTTCTGTTCGAAGGATCATCCAAAATAGGATGAGTCTTGATAGTTTTACCAGATCCTGTTGCAAGCAATTCGTTCGTCTCGTCTTCACATATTGATTCCAAGCTTGTGAAAGTTGAAGAGTGACTAGGGCGATCAGTGTCTATAAATAACGAGTCAACACTTGTTTCTGACAGTTCTTTCATGGAACTTTTTAAAGGTCTACTAGTTCTTCGTTTTGAGTTTAGCTTCATCAAGCTCCATAATTGACGTTCTATAATGTTTGCTTCGTTACCGCTTGCACATCTGATCATAAAAGTAGAGGTCTCATTGCTTATTGGATTCCATGCATTGATCTGAAGGTCTAGAGCGGATGATTTTCTGATGGATGCGGTAGTATGATTAATTTCCAGAAGCAAAATGGGCTGATCAAATTTCTCACTTTGTCCTTTATAACTTTCTTCCTTGAAAACAATGAGCCAGCCCCTACCTCTAACTTCATTGATCATAATCTTGATAAATACGTTTTCATTGAGAGTGAGCATCTCCCATTTTGCAGTCAAATTTTTCCACCGCGAGACTTTGAATGCTTTAGGCGAGCTAGAGGAAACATAAAGATCCATCGAATCATCCTCATTTATTACCGCCTTCAATTCCTCCGGAACAGTTATTACTTCTTCATCGTCCTTAATGCTGATTGGAGATTGTATAACAGAATGGTGGCCCTGAGGATCTCTTAGACTCGTTAAGGAATTAGAATACGAGACCGGGATTGCAAAAGGAGAGGGCAATCGCGATGTTGTAGGCGTTGCCATTTTATCTGAATCTGCTGTGGAGATGTCAATTATATCTTCCGTGGATAAATCAGTGTCTATCGTTAAACCCCTGATATTAAGCCTTCCCGGTTCGCAGTTCTTAGTAGAGTCCAAGGAAGATAGCAATGCATCTGTCTCGGAAGCGTTCCTCGTTATCATATCCGACATCATTGCATGTGGCGTTTGGTGAAGAGCTTTTGCAGACTTCTTTTTGAAAAGACTCTTGATAAATTTCCTGCTTCGTTTTTCAGTCTGCTTTGAGTGTAGAGAGTTTTCAATACATGACAATGGAGAAATAGGCTTCGTAGGTAAACTGTCAAATGAAGGATTGTGGTCTTTTCCGAAAGTCGATAAGTTTATTTCGGAGCCATTTGACGTCTTGAAGATTTTGTCCTTTCCAGCCAAAAGATTAGGCTCAGATTGCAGTTGGTGCTTTGTGAATTGAGAAGATTTTAAGACTACTGTCTCTTCCTTGGAAGAAAGTGTACCAGTTGACCCCATAAGGGAAGAGCTCACATCAAAAGGGGGAAGCTGAGCGATATGCTCAACCTCTGCGCGAGAAGATACGGGTCTTTCACCTTCATGACTATTATATGAAGCTAGCGAGACAATTGTATTTCTTCTAATGTCTTTTATCACACTGCTAGTCTCTTTGCTCAGCGCATCGAAGATTAAGCCTTGTGAATAGCGGGATAATTTCTCATTTATAATATCCAAACTGCGATCGTATTGAGTCTTTGAGCTTTGATCATCTTTGTGACCCTTTAAAGTAATAGGATGAGACAGATGCGCTCTACCTTTCATAATAGGGCGGGAAGATACGTGTGCGTTATCTGGTAGGGCAGAATTAACAATCGGGAGAGATCCTGGAGATTGTTCAACCTTGGGAATATTTATTCCTAATCCGACCATACTTGGTATTTTATGGTCCTTCGACCCTTCATGGCTTGAGCTTGAACTGTCAAAAAGTTCCTGAGATGGCATGAAAATGCTTTTTAACTCCTCATACCAAATTTTTAATTGTTCAGGAGAGGAGTACTCAAGCGTCATTGTACTCTCTTTAATTTTATGAGTAGAAAGGACAACATATGTCAATAGTATATGTCTCTCCTCTTCGTTATACAGGATCAAGAATTCATTTTTACGAAAGGGAGGATAGAGCAAATACCTGACGTCGGAGCACTTTGAAGGTACAGACAAAATCGCCAAGGAGTCATTCTCCCCATGATTAGTCAAAAGAACTAACTCAATTTTTTGTCTCTTATTTCCTTCGCGAATCAAGAATATATCTTCATCTTTACTTCTTATACCAATGTCATCAATCTTGAAAAAGCTCGAGACTCTTTCACATCCTGATTTGTCTATCAATCCGTTAAATAAAGTTATTTTCTCAAAGCTGATATTGTTCAACCGACGTTCTTCTAAGACAACATCATGCTTTCTCTTTACTTCTTCGATGTCTTTCTTCAAATTCTTAAGTTTTCCAATTACGAAGGGATTCCTTAGCACAGTAACTGTCTCATCAATAAACTGCACATATTTGCAAAGATGCGGAACCATTTGGCGAGGACCCTGATAATCCAGAGACGCGACAGGCATCGTTGACTCTACTTCAACGAAGGTCGGGCAATCCACATACTTCTTGAAGAGCACAATTGCGTCTTCTTCAAGCCATCTAATGAAGTCGTTGACGAAATCCTTAAAGACCTCCTTTTCTCTTTCTGGATATTTAGCTGTCTCTTGAGTCGCAAAGTTAACTTTCGTGAGAAGACTTCGGTTCTTGGTTATTAACCCACGAAGGATTGAGCTCATAGGCGAATGTAAATCATTCTTCCTGTCGATACAACCTAGAATACCGACGAGACAGCTGCGTATCTCCTCTACGCTTATCAAGAGATTTTGAAGTACTGAAGCTATTGCGCTCTCATTTTCACTATTCTCCATTCTCTTGACTTCCTCTCTAATTCTTATTGTTCAACACTATACTTTCTTCGATGATGACCACTCAATCCAATTATTAAAGTGGATAATTCTTGCTTCATTAACAATTGTTTTGCATTTGGTAAAAATGTGCCAGTAATCTAACCTTTATGTTAGCCAGTGAATTATGCCATTTTGAGAAAATTAAAAGACCGCGACTGATGAGTTTAATATCGCGTTTTAATTTCTAAACGGGATATTCTCTCGTTATTATCCATTCAAGAGCATCTTGCAAGCCATCTCCCGTGATTCCGCTTACTGTCATCACGGCCCATTTGCCCTTGTAATGTTTATGGTTTTCAAGGCCTAATTTTTGGATAGTTTCATTTTTCACCGTTGCCGACTGGTCGGCCAGAACTAGCTCTGTCTTATTTATGAGCACTAGAAGGTGCACGCCAGCTAGCCTATCCTGCTCCATGACTTTCTGATGTAACTCTCTGTATGAATGTTGCAATCTTTCTGAACTAGCTATATCAATGACCCATACAACAACATCGGTCTTGTCAAAGTAGTTTCCCCAAAAATCTCGGATGCTAGATTGCCCTCCAATGTCCCAGATGTTTAAATTATGGTCTTTGTAAGCCAAGGTGTGAATTTCGAATCCGATAGTAGGTGAAACTTCAGACGTATCGCAATTAAGTATATTCCTTGTAATTGTAGTCTTGCCGGCATTGTCCAATCCTAGCATAAGTATCCTTACCTCCTTTTCTTTTTCTTTTTGCTTTCTTATGATTGTAAGAAGTCCCATATTCACTTGTTTTTGTTGAAGATCATCTGCTCATCCCAGAAAATTCGAGCATCATATCTAAAATCAAACCTGAGATATCGTACTGCCGCTAAGAAAAGAACACTCATGAAGCAATAAATTTCTAATTTATAACATAATAACTTGGAAATGATCGGAAGCAATGAAGTCAAAGCTGCAAAAGAAGGCTCTGTTGCAAGAAACGCAGCGTTCCATATTAGAGTTTACAAGAAAACTGAATGTGAATGAGATGGTTGAGGAAATAGAAAACAGAAATAAGGTGATAGATCTCACTATAGAACATAACGAGAGCCAAGTAGAGGTACTTTTGAAGGAAGAAGAGATTCAGGAAATCGATGCTCAGCTAGATGGTGTCGAATGTCCCATTTGTGGGGTGTGCTTGGATACGCTCGCTATGGATGTTAGAGCTTTGCATGTCGAGACATGTCTCAAAATAGGAGAAAATGAAGCCAAAAAGGAAGAAGATCTAGGGAAAGAACATGTAGATAAGACTG
This sequence comes from Schwanniomyces etchellsii, assembly GCA_031081805.1. NCBI lineage: Eukaryota > Fungi > Ascomycota > Pichiomycetes > Serinales > Debaryomycetaceae > Schwanniomyces > Schwanniomyces etchellsii. The sequence continues at coordinate 118,345 of JARYSY010000002.1, read as the reverse complement.
CGGGCCGTATTCGTGGTTCTGAAAGGCTCAGTATATCTCACAAGACTACCCCTGCTCTAGGAAATAAAGCTCGAACACGAAAAGCTATTCCCCATAAGGAGAAATATATCAATAAAGCTTCCATTATCGAAATCAAGGAAAAATCTAAAATCACACGTCCTCCGAAGACACTAAGCGTAATAAGGCAGCGTCCACCGATACCCGACGTTAAGATTCTTAGCTTTAGAAAAGACTTTCATCACACATTGATGGTGGCTGTGGATGCTTTCTCTTATGCCAAACAGGAGACAATAAATATGTACTTTCTCAGCCATTTTCACTCTGATCATTATGGAGGAATTTCGAAGAAGTGGTGCTATGAAAGGCTGTTCGAGGCAGAGGATGACTTAGAGGATGAGAGCAAAATGCAAAAATTAATATTTTGTACTCCAATAACAGCAAGATTACTTAACTTACGTTTTCTGATTGACTTCAGGTTTATGAATATCCTAGAGTATGATCATAGATACTTGGTGAAAGATTATGCGAGTAATGAGAACGTTTGTGTGCTGCAGCCCGATCGTAACATTCCTGGGCTCTATGTGACCGCAATAGCTGCTAATCACTGTCCCGGGTCCGCTATCTTTTTGTTTGAGTCAAGCAGCGTAGATGAAAAATATGAGTATGTATTGCACTGTGGTGATTTTCGAGTGAGTAAAGATATGTTCACGCACCCTTCATTGAGTAAATTCTTGTCTCCTGGTGGATCAACGCTTGATAAGGTTTATTTAGACACAACTTACTTCACTCCTTCCTATAATTTCCCAAAGCAAGAGACTGTTTGTGAAAGTACAGCCATGTTCTTACGAAAAATGCTGGAAGAAAAGGGGGAAAAAGCAGATGAATCTTTGTACAGCAAGTATTTTGGAATAATGAAACAATCTAGAATTACTGATTACTTAAAAGCAAGCCCATCAAAAACTAAGAAGAAGGTTTTTTTGATTTTGGTTGGCACTTATCTTATAGGAAAGGAAAAATTAGCCATTTCAATTCTGAAATGTCTTAAGAAATGCCCTATTTTCGTGCTGCAAATAAACAGTCGCAAGGATAAAAGAGAAATCATTGATGCCTTTGAAGATGAGTATCTAGAGTCAGTATTGTCAGAAGATGACATCGGATCTTCTGAGTCAAATTTTATAATTCATTTGGTTCCAATGTCTATTGTTAATGCACAAGAAGAGATGTTAAATTATTATAATCACAACAGATATTATGATTATTTCGAAAATTGTATTGGCATTAGACCAACAGGTTGGTCATTTGATAATAAGGATGGCAACATTCCTTCCTTTTTGACTAACTCTGACCAAGAGAGTATTGATTTTAACTTCCCTCAATTTTGCGAGTGGACAATTGATCTATTAGAGAAACTGCCTCCTTTTGTACTTCATGAAGAGATATTAGGCTCCTTCACTGCATCAAGAAAACCCACGAAGAGACAAAAATTTGCGGACAATTCTTGCAGAATATTATCAGTACCTTATAGTGAACACTCATCTTTTCGGGAGTTGGCTTACTTTATTGTGCTATTGAATATAAGAGAGGTGATACCTACGGTAAATATCGGAAACGAATATAGCAGAAACCGAATGTCTTCCTTGATAAAAAAATTCGAGCGAATAAGAAGTCTTAGACTTAATGGACAAGATAATATTGACTGTGATATTGATAGCTCACTTATGCAAAGACTAATGTCTTTAAATGGAGATAGTATTTGAAAGTAAAGTATACTTATGTTATATGGATACAAGTAGGGAAGGTCTATAATATTGATTCATTAGTTCTTTGTCTCCTTTTCTTTTTTAAGAATATTGTAGTAATGATTTAGGGTACTTTCACATTTCTCTTTCAGTTCACATTCAGGCCAAAGGACAACAAGATCTCCCTTGTCGTAATGTATATGATCACCACTCTTTCCATTTTTATCTTTCGGTAAATCGACATCAGAATGCTTTGCCGCTATGGTCCTTGGGGGTATAATCAGTGTTTTGCTTAAATAAAATGGATGCCACTGTAAAATATGCGTTAAGGCGGAATCAGGCCCATATGGAAACCCATTATAGGTTAGATAAAGCTCGCTTCCCCATATATCCATCATTGCTCTTCCAATATGATCGTTTTTCACTAGAAATGAAGTGGTCTCCAATTTATTCTCTGACTGAGTTAAAATCAATGTGGCTGATTCCGCCTTCGAGTTCTTGAATGTTTTAATTTCACCATCAGGTGGTATGATAGGCTGATCTCTCAAAATGATAGGATCAAGGGCTTCGGAAGAGAGTAAATAATCTTTCAAGTCAATAGACTCTCTCATAATAAGAGAGTCTTGGTCTAAATACCAAAACCATTTGGCACGAGGAAACGCAAACATGGCAGCTCTCAAGCAAAATATCCTGATCCACTTAGCCCTTTCCTTATTATTCAAGGCAGTCATAGAATTTAAAACTGGTAAGAATTCTTGGGCCCAGCGAACATACACCCCATAATTATTGTGGTGGCCATAATCGATCCTATTTTGAACTATCTTGACCAAGGATTCCAAAGAATATGCCTCAAAATCTACTGCGGTCACGACTATCACTTCAGGATAATTTTTGTTATTTTTCGGTTTATAAACTTTTTTATCCATATTTTTAAATGCATTCTTAGCCTTGGCTAAATCGGCGGGGAGTCCTTTTCCACCTTTTTCCTCCTCTTCTTCTTTTGCACGCTGCTTGCTAGGATTAGGATCATCTTTCGAGTTAAGTGAGAACACTACTGTTTTCTCCATTTCCAAGAATCTCGAGTCTCTTACCTTAGATTCAATTAAGAGATTTTTGAGGCCCAATTTTTTCAATAGTGGAGCATGCTCTATTTGAGGAACAATATATTTACCACTCGTTTGTAGAATAAATTTACTGAATCTAGGGTGAGGCTGTGGGAGAGACTTCAGCGATGTCTTCAATGGCTGTTTAATCCCCTGGAAGGTGGTTCTCACAATTTGAAATGCCAAAACTAGTAACACTATTATCAACAAAATTCGATAATTTATTGTTGAATTCTTTGAATGCGTTGCTGGTACAGGTAGAAACCCATTTCTCCTAGCATACCGCAGTTTTTTGGCTTTGAAGAAGGTCCCTAGCATAGTACTTGCTCTAAAATTTCCTTCGATTCAAAAATCTATTCTTGTTTACACTAGCTCATATGTAATTTTGTGTAACATTTCATGATGGAAAAAAATACTTTCTATACACCATTACTGTTTTCTTTATTTATACGGTCCTCAATCACTTGTAATGCTACTTGTCTTCTTCTTTCGGCGACGGAATTAGCCACAATTCTATGTGCTTGGCTAATATGTTCCAGCCTCTTTTGAGCTCTTATGTTACTTTGTTGAATGGAATCATCATTAAAGGGTGTAATCAAACCGAAAAAAATGCCAATGTCGTAGATCACATCGAATAAAACCGAAAGATAAGGTTTAAACACGTTTGGGAAGAACTCGGACAATTTAAATGCATCGGATGCATCCCCTCGTAAGAATGTTGCCGCATCCAGTTCATTACCGGTCATTGATACTGGCAATAAGGGATCACTCATATAACGTTGAAAGAATCTCAAGTAGATATATGAAATGAAAAAGCTTCCTAGAGAGGGTACCGCAGGGTAGAGAGACCGACTGAGAAGCACGGACCAACATGTAACTGCGCACAACAAAATAAAAGGCAAATGTTTAACTCTAAAGTTAATTAAACCTTTGAAAAGAATTATATTGTGCTCAGGAATAAGCTGCTTTAAAACAACCAAAAATCCAAAGTAATACGAAATACCACCACCTAGTGGTTTGTTCATTCCTAATATGTCACTTCTCATTAGATTAGACACAATCGTAAAAAGAACAGTGAATAGATTCGTGCAAGTCCCCACTATCAATACGAATTTTATAACCTCCTTGTATCCCCAGAAACGCTCGACATATTTGGTAGCCAAAGCTAGGACGAATGCCGAAACCAAAAAGGAAAAAAGACTGATCTCAGCAAAAATTGACGTGATAAGCACCCAGGGACGATATATTGTGAATCTTGGGATCAATTGCAAGTATGGTACCTGAATGTCATGAAAGTTGACCTGTTCATCTCCTGATGTACCTGTACCGCTTTCCTTGTAAAAGCTTAACTTGATAAAAAATATCAATGAAGAAACCGCAAACAACAATGAAAGTAAGATCTTACTCGACCTTGGCAATGCCTGCATTTTCATCAACAACATGATGCATCAAAAGAAGAATCAGAAAAAAAAAGAAAAGGAAGTTATGTTCGAAAAACTCACTGAATACCTAACATTAAGAACATTAAGAATCACCGATATAAATTTACAAACTGACACAAAAATAGCAAACTGTATAAATATATAAGATCACCGTACGATTCAAACTATAAAAATAATTCTAAAAAAACAAAATATACATATTTAGAACCATAGATGTATAAACCTTTAGTCCCAAAGAAAAACTGCCTTAACTAAGCCTTAGTTGAGAATTTATGTTTCTTTGGTGTATAACTCAAGTAGACCCAAGTGTATGACTTAGGCCTATAAGAGCCAGTATCGTTATTGTCCATGTGACGAGGTTGGAATAATCCTTCAAAAGCACCAGATAATTCACTACCAAGCGAATTAGGAACTTTTGATCCTGCGACAGCTGGTGCGGCTATGATGACAACAAACAAGACCAAAACCAGGAAGTAAAGAGTACAGTACTTTCTTACCATTCTCTTTCTCAACTTAACTTGTTTTAATGAGTAAATTGGAGGCCTTATCAATTTAGAAGGCTTTAACCAAAATAACATAGTAGAATGCCATCTGTCGATCAAAGGAATACATAAGATTGGCAATTGACAGAATAAAATCGTATGGGCTAACATGAAGTCACCAGCAAACTCGGACAACTCTATTACCTTAGCACAGAACTCACGGGCAGGCTGTGTCCATGCCATGTATCCCAAGCCCGAGCCATACCATTTACCCGTCCAGAAAGCAGTGTTAGCCTTATCATTCTTAAATTCCCTGGTTAAGAAACAAATTGTCAAAAATTTAAATAACGATCTTTGAATGTAGACCATGGTAACAAGTCCAAGTAATGCCTTTGCAAAAACGAAACCTTCCATGACCCACATAACTATGAAAAAGACAATGTGGACAATAACGGCAACTCCATGTGCAACACCTGCAATGACAGCTCCTGTTTTCTTACAGCACATACCCAAAAGTGGTCCCATACAGCAAGCAATACCCACGCAAACGGCTAAGGTACCTAAGTCAATGACAACGGGTCCTAAAGAGCAAATGATAAGTCTGACAACAGAATTTACCGGAGTTGCATCTGAAGTATGAACACCTGTTTGTGCGTTGATAAATGTGTAAGCGACGAATAAACCTGCAGTGTAGATCAAAGTTGGTATTAAATCAGCAAAAATAATATTAGATCTATGGGCTCTTGTAGCATCACCAGCACTCTTTTCAGAGTTATCTCCTATCAACTTTCTCTTGAAACCTGTGATACGAGATCTCGAAAGACGAATGTATCCAATCCATGAGTTTCTATGCCATTTAGTATTACCACGAGACAACCATCTTATAAAGTCACGATAGTCAATGAAGAAATCTTCCCAAGCAAATTGATGAGGATTGAAAATAAATGGAGAGAAAATCAAAGAGGATAACGATGCCCAGAACCACAACAATGGAGCTTGCCAGTGCGACACAGAACCAAAAAGTATAATCAACATACATCTTGCACCCAAATAGATCGAAGAGTCTGCAAACCTGGAATACAAAATCGAGAATGGAATTCTGGAAGTCGCAAAACCTCTTCCAGTGGAAATATATCTTGCACCTCCAACAGTCAAATCTGTGCACAATGATGAGGAGTATATTTGAGAGACAAACACTTCGAACATTGGGGATAAGGAAATGATATGGCGGACGAATCTTTGGAATGCCTTCCAAACACCCCTTTCGATCAATTCTTGGACAACTAATGGAACGAACGAAATGAAGAACACAATAAAAATGGACAATGTGTAACGTCTGACCCAATCAACTACTGGTGACAAGTTATAACAACCATATGGATACAATGGATCTGTGATTGGAGAGTTTCTATTGTATGCACAGAAAATAGCCTCGTGTGCCAAAGAATTCATGTTAGCCAAAACTAACATAAAGACTTGCAACGATAATTGAATGAACATATTGTTTATGTGGAAACCAGGATGACCATAGTAGAAAGATAAGAAACGATCCAAAGGCAATTGAGTTGATAAGTAGTAGTATTCACGAGACAACATTTGTTCTCCCATACCAGCACCAATCTTAGTCGTGAAATTCAAAATGGATCCGAAACCCATATCTCTACCCTTACCACACTGGAAGTACTCACAATGCTTGATTCTTCCTCCTCTCAACATGGCATTCATACCTGCGTAGATATCTTCGTTCAAGTGCAAACCTTTTTGAGCTTTAGAGACACCACCTCTAGTGAGCATGAATGTCGCGTTCAAGAAATCAGGATGTCCATAATGTAATTTACCACCAATTTGAGCCAAAGTTCTGGCGAACAATGTTCCGAAAGTTTGCTCCTTACCAGCCGCAACATCACCCAAGACACCTGCATTTTCAGAGAAAATGTACTCACGAGCACCCAATATGGCCACTGGCGAAATCTTCTCTTTTCTGCTCTCCTTCAAGTTAGGCGCATAAGGGTTTACATGTTCAATGTTCAATTCTTCAAACTCAGCTAATACAGATCTGATCTTCAAACATTCTTCCAAGTAGTTATCTTGATTAGCATCAATCAACTGAATGTACTCACCACGATGGAAAATAATAGCATGATTCTGATTATCAGATTTACCATCACCCAAAATTGGGTTACCAGACAACTGAACTCTGAATTTAGGACGACGTCTGCCGTTATCTAACATCTCGCAGTGACCATCAATCAAAGCAGAGAATATCTTAGGCTCTTCTTCTTCATTCAAAGCAGGTTCTTCGTCTAAGTAAGCGATTTGTAAGTCGGGGTAAGCACGCAATAAGAACTCAGCATTCTCCATTTCATCATCCTTGAACTTGGCCAATCTTTGCATAGAGACAACAAACTTGAACTTTCTTCTGGCCATTCTTTCTAATGCCAATTCTAAGCCTTCTGGGTCTCCACCAAAATATTGAACCAATTCGGGGTTTTCAACACGATACAATAATTTAATAGCCCTAGCATAATTCATGAAACCAGAGATCGTACGATACAAGGTTTGCGATCTCAAAGATGCCCAGATACGGGTTCTCAAAGTATATTCAGGAGCGGCAGATTTAAAACCAATACAATAGAATGGTAAATCATCAATTTTAGATTTCAAGTCATCATCATTCATTTTCTCAGGATCATCACCATTTTCGTATGCAGCAGTTTCTTCGGCTAATATCTTCGTGTCCTTAACAAAGCAATCCCATTCCACTGGATGTAATTGTTTCAAGTATTCCAAAAGGGTGACTCTAGAGAATTGATCATCCTCCCTAATAATCTCTCTCAAAGATAACAAAATCTTCTCAGAGTAATGAGGAGTGAACACAGTGAAGGTTGGCATGTTATCGACAGGCAATGGCTCCAAGATTGGGGTGGCTAAAGACTGAGCGAAGAAAGATATACGCCTTTCTGCTTCAGAGTTTCTTGGGAAAAACTCAGTTTCAAAATTATTATCATCTTGCGAAACAAAGAAAGTAGGTGCTCTCAAAGTACGCTTACCTTCGATTTCAGAAGGAACCTGATGATACAATAACTTTTGCACATGGTCAATAGCTAACAAATGTTCTCTGTACATGGAAATCACAATAGCGTTCCATATTTGAGAAATAAGAACCTTTGGCTTATACTTGATTTCCATTTCCGTAGTAGCAAGAATCTTAGAGTAGATTCTTTTGGGCAACCTACTGAAAATATTCCTCCAAGGAGTCAAGATGGAGATACCCAAGTAAAATGATCTTCCAACCGAGAAGATACAGTTGCAGATAATCCACCACATGTATGTATCTAAGAAGAACAAAATCAAATCACAGGCGTACATCAAACCTAAAACAATCTTACCTTGTTGTCTGCACAATCTATCTCCTTGGAACCAGTATTCACCAACACATCTCATGTTAGTTATAGACAAGATTCTGATTGGATCTCTTAAGGACAAAATCAAGAAGAAATAAGATTCAGAAAGCTTGGCTCCAAAAACTGCTACCCAAATTAAATACGACATCCACATATCCAAACCCTTCAAGGAAGTAAAATTAGCAGTAAATGTCTGAGAGGCCAAATATCTTCTAGATCTTTTGTTCATATAAGACGTAAACAATCCACCCAAAGGCATGACAGCAAAGAAGATCAACGTGGCAATAGCGATGAAGAAACCGACAATCGAAACCGCATGAGCAGCCTTAGATATCGTAGTGAGACCGGCATAGTAAAACGTAAATACAACAGGAATTAAATTCACAATGAATATAATTATGATGAAGACTAACCTACGAGTCAAGTGCTGTGCACCTGCCCACTCTCTTGGAACGAACATCCACTCGAAAACAGTAGCCAAAATTTGAATAAAAGAAGCCACGATACCTCCAATAGCCGCAGCTGCCCATCTAGAAGATGCAGTTGGTTGGTTATTCAACGTCTGATAATAATGTTTAGTGTATAATGTTGGAGAATTGTAAGCGGCAAACATCCAGTAGATTGTTCCATGAATAATCCAGATTCTGTTGAAGTTCGTAACGAAGTGCAACCAGGTTCTGATTTCCTTATAAGTTTTAAAGAATACCTTACTCCATTCAACTTCACCTAACCTCAAATAGCGTTCTTCTTGAGGTATATCGACTAATCGCGTACCATCTTCGAAGCTAATACGAGAAATTCCCTCTGCATACCAGAATAGCTGATTTACATCATCGTATCCGATAACCTTATTATGATCTTTTTCACGCTTGACAAAACGCCCTTCATAGACTTCAAAGACTTGCGATCTTAAAAATCTATACAAAGGTGTTATAATACGGTTCAAGTAATCACCTTCTGGTACTGGTTCTTGTCTCTGTTGGCATTGAGGGGATTGCAAATAGTCAAAAGCCGTCTTATAGATATAACACAAACATTCGGGGGTAAATCTTACTTGATTTGCCTCACCCCATATAAGAAGATAAAGCGCTATATCTCTGATACGCTCTTCTGGTGTTAAGGTGTTCATCTTTGCCTTCCATCTTATCTCAGCAGCTTCTAATGAATAGTCACCTTCTAGTTCGTCAGCCATAGCTTCCAAATCCTGTCCATGGTCCTCGGCCGCCTTCCTTGCTTTCTTAGACTTCTTGGCTATTTTTCTAGCCTTCTTACCTAACTTTTCCATTTTCATATTGGCGAACCCTATAGAATTATCCAAATCCTGTTGAGAAGCAAAAAACCATTTCTTATAGTTGGCATTGTCCCCGCCAATGTAATCAGCATGTAAGCTTAACAAAGCCTGGGCAGGCGACATTCTAGATGATCTGGAATCCAATAATGTCATGAAATAATCGAACATGTTTCTCATAGATTCACGTTGAAACCCAAATCTATTTGTTAAATCGATGAAAATATCTTCGATGTGCTCAATTTTCACTGGCGCTTGTGGGTCTGCAGACCACGCTGGGTAAGGTAACGTTGAAGATAGCTGAAATTGTGCTGGGTCGTAGTTTCCTCCATAAATAGGCGTCGAGGTTCCAGAGGAACCTGGTCCACCATAACTCATTTGGGAAGGTGTATACTGAGTACCGTACTGGTCATAACCAGGAGTGCCTGGAGTCTGTCCACCATAGCTGAAGTCCGAAAACGCTTCAGGATCAGCATTGTAGCCCATAGGATGACCACCGGGCATAGCCCCACCAGCATATGCGTCGGGGTATGCGTCCATATCATAAGGCTGCTGGTATTGGGTGTTTGGATCATAGTATTCTCCCTGTGGTTGGTTCACACCGTACGACTGCAGCTGATAGTAACCTTCATTGCCACTATGCCCCTGATTGGGATCATAGTAGTTTTGATTATCGTTATACGACATCTAGGTGTTGTTAGTAATGCTATCCTAAATCCTGGATCATGGGTTCTTGTTAATTAGTAGGCATTTCTATATATATCATCTTCACCGGCATAATTTCCTCTAGAAAACGTGATTTGATTTTTCTGCGGGCTCATTCCGAAAAAATGTTTCGAGACGGGAGAAATTATAACGTCCTTATTATTACTTGCCCACTATTAAGCAGATCATATTCTCTTTTGCTATCGTCCAACACAAGCGCGCTATTTTCTCTTCTTATCCTACCCTAAAGTTTCTCCCCGTCTGACCATCGCCGACACTGCCGGGTTGATCTCGTCTATTGGATCACTGGATCATCCCCTTAGAATCAAACATCAACAGTCCAACTAAACACTCGAAGCTAGCCACACTAACATCGTCTATGCCTCTCACTCCTCTTACCATCAAAATTTTTGACATCCCTTTTATTATGACGCCTCCCAATTTTCGTCCCAGATCATTCACAATCTGATACGTAACCTCGATTTACCTCCCAAATCATGACCCTACCATTCAAATCAAAATGCGTACTTACAGTAAATTATGTATTGAACACAACACTTAATCAACAATAACGATAGACAAAATACTAAGTGAAAGTAAAATACAAGATAAAAAAAAAATGTTGTATACGAGTATTCACTAGTGTACTAGGGAACGCATCAGGGATATATTGTACAAAGTTTATTGCCCCAATTTCACATCCTTACACCGTCACGCCTATAAAATTTTTTTACAAATCGCGTTCCCTAGATGCTTCAGCAATAGCAGGGACAATCACAGGGAGACTTGCAGTCTGTGCCGTGATCTGAATCAGGTAATAGAGTGCCCCAAGACGATATCCGAACGCCGAATACTGTGTGTAGAGCGCAAGTCTGTACACAGTGCGTAATGGAATTAGCGAGTCGCAAGATCTTATGTAATACGCAGTTACAATAATAGAAGTGACCTGCTAAATAAGCATACTGAAGGGGCAAAGTCCGTTTTGGCGTGTGCAGTATTAGGGCTGTCAGGAGATTTTTCTTGAGAGCAGAAGATAATTCTTGGAGCAAATGAAAGAAGCTTAATTGGGGTAGCAAGAAGATAGAGGAAGAAAATAAAAGAAGAGTAAAAATAGAAAGGTAAGAAATGTTAGAAAGGTTGGAAATTAAAGTAAATATAATTTAGAAGAAATTTTGAAAAGAATATAGTGAAATAATAGATACGTGAATAGGCTATGACATGGCACAAGATAAGGTATAGGATAGAAGATGGCGTAGAATTAGAGGCAGACATCGATTCTAGATCTCAAAGTAGACTAGAGGAGAGGTTGAAATTCGCGTTTCTTTCTTTTTTCGCGTGGGTGTCGAAATACAGACAATTTGGTTTCCTAAAGCGGGAATTTTATTTATAGACGGAAGTAAGTATCTATTCGCTAATTCTAAGTGGATTTGGGAGTGCACATAGAACTATTCACTCCAACCTAATTGGAGCAACTCTGTTCTGATATCGTCTTCCTTGTTTATTTTGGATACTTGGGTATCTTCGAGATGTTCTCCGTTGGCCTGTTTCATTTTGAGAGTTTCAATGGCCCTTAGTTTCTTCAACAAAGATCTTATTTTTTTCTCTTCCAAAGAAGCGATGCCACCGACAACTGCACCACCAGCGGCAGGTTGAGATGCTGGAGCTGGAGGAGTCGATTCCTTGGATGTAGCATCCTTTTGAGAAGACGAGGTGTTCGCCTCGTCTGGCTGTTGGGCCTTCTTCGCCTCTCTTTTCTTCCTATTCTTCGCGGCAGCTTTGCTTTCTTTTGGAGCGACGGGCGCAGCGCCTGGCACAGTTCTGGTTCTGGGGGATGCAGAACCTGACGGCGTGGAGTTAGCTAAGGAATTCTGGAACTCTTTTTGATACAAGGATGTTCTAGTATTGTTTCCTGAGTTTCTTGCGTGAGGCGGACGGTAGGCACCACTGGGCTTTTTAGCGGCATTCAGTTCTTGAGCTTGTTTCTTTATGAGATACTCCTTCGTAGAAGAGTGAGCTTCTGGGGCTGCTTCCAAATTCTTAAGCGGAGGGAATTCACTGACATCTTGGGGCCTCCATGCCACAGAGTACAATTCTTGGTATTCTTTCATATATATCAACTTACCACTTGCATGCCAGATCTTACAGCCGTTATCGACCCTCAATCTTGGCGACGTGGTAGCAGTCAAAATGAATCTGCCACAAGGAGACCATTCACAGACTGAGGTATTCGAAGCCTCAAAAGTCGTAATTTTCGTGAACTTGTTTTGGCGATCGTAAACGTCAACTGTTCCCTGTAAATTTCCGAATCCCGCTACCAAAACAAACCTTGAATGTGGAGAATACAATATGGTATTTCTAGGTGCTGTGGGTAAAGAATAGATCGAATTTCCCCTCGCATCGAAAAACGTTGTCTCAGCAGGCATATATCCATAGATAACAGTAAATTCTCTAGCTGTAGGTGACCATGTAATGTCATGAATTGGCCCAGTTCTCTTCAAGTCAATTCTAGAGTCATACGAACCCGCAATTCCTAAAAGATACAAATTAGTTTCGCCATAGTATGACTTATTTGTTGTATCATGATCCGTCGATGCTAATGCTAATAAGGCGGTACCTAAAGAATTCCATTTCAACTGACACCTCTCTGCCTTGAAGAAGTTCTTCTGACATATTGGCTGGTTAAAGTTGGGTACATTGTATATTACAACGCTCGCCGGCTTTCCACTCTTCTCGGGTATGAAGATAGCTATTGAAGGATTGAGGCCCGGACTAACTTGAAAGTTCTGGAAAGTCGCTTTTGGTTCTGCAAGTTTAAACTTATAGCTTGGCTGGTTTACGTTTATAGGCTCTGGTTTACCTGAGACATCGAAAAAATCGATCTCTTTATTATGAACGTTCTTTGCAAAAATTTTTTCATTGTTCGTAAATTGTGGTTTCCAGCCTGCTTGATGCTTATCTGACCACTCTGTAATCAAAGAACCACTTCTCAGGTGAAAAATTTTAACATTCTTATTCCAAACTCCACTTTCTCTGTCTTGCAAGATAGGTCTAGTCCAAGCACATAAGTAAGTGCCTTTGGGCGAGAAATGCAAATCATATGTGTCTGCAATCTCGATTGTAGCCACGATTGAAGCGTCAAGTGTTGTTTCGCTTATTATCACTTTTTTAGGTTGCGTGTAAGCAAATAGTTGACCATTTCCTGAGTACAATGCTGATCTGCATTCAGCCGTAGGCTTCGAGAAAGCAGAAACTTCTTCGAAGTCCTGTATTAAGTCTATCGATTTTGGTTGACGACCTTGAGTCTTGTTAGCATATGTTATTGAAAATGAAATGAAGGGACTTCCCATAGCTTTAGCATGTGGCGATTTGGAGAATCACATAGATCAATGCACCGCTCAGAGAAACCCTTCAAACTCGTTCCATCGGAACTTATCTCTAGTTTAAAGATACATACAGAAAAACTGTGTGTTTTTAGACATTTTAGCTACTTCTAGTTAGCTTTCGGAAATTTTCTTCAAGAAGTCTATCTCGTCTGTTGATTTTCGAAGGTAGCTGGTGCAAATTAATTGCCAGTAATTGAAGTTTACTCGACACATGTGGTCACGTGATTAAAAATACACATCTTCTATTTAGCTTAACAGCCTATTTAACTTCTCCAAACCGAAAATGACCTGTCTCGTTTGCATGTTTGGAAGCACCTGTCTCTCCAACCAATATCTTGTAGCACTCAAGACATCTTACTCGGAATGTTGTCGTGTTTGTAGAGTAATTATGGCTTTGTAGTAGCTTCCCTAGCTTCAAGGCAGCATCAACTAGCAAATGTTCCTCTTTTGTATCAAGAGGAAAATTAGTCTCATCTCTATTTTTGACATCTTGATCAATAGAAAGTGTCCTATTCAACGTGAGGATGTCATAGTGGATTCCCAGGTAAACCAAAATAATAAACTTCTTTATTCTACCGATATAATTCTCAAAGTTGATGATTTGCCCCAGCTCAATGTCGAGACAGCATATTTTAATCTGCAAATGCTCTGCTAGGATCCCTAGTTCTATGGCACCACCCCAAGAGTCCTTTTTACTGATCCACTCAGAGTATGCACTTGGCAGTTTGCCTAAAACAGCTTCATTGTATGTTTGCGGATCACTACTTATGACCTTGCTAACAATCGCCCTTAATGAGCTTGGAGGGCTCACGCCTCCCTGCAAATATGAGCTTGCACCAAACATTCCATATGAGATAGCATTGAATAAGCAAGAATTATCATCAGGGATGTTTCTTAGAATTAAGTAGGATTTTAGGTCTGGAATGTACACGCTGGGAATCTCGTTGTTCCCGCTACTAACAATAGCCAGCAGTGCTGTTGTCCCCTCCTCATTACTGCCACCGGAAGTACCAGTACCCACCTCAATAATTAGTTGATCACTGTCCTTGATACCAAGGCTCTTAAGAGTTCTTTCTTTGTCATGTAAACTGACTTCCTTTGGCGGAAATCCGGTCTTGAGAGAGACTACCTTATTCAGTTTCTCCCCTAGAAGTTGATCAATTGATTCAATTTGCTGTAAAAACTGGGATAAGGAGCACTCACTGTCGACGTCTACTATGTGCACCCCGAACTTTGACTTGAGTTTTAGTTTCATTTGCTTTCCTTATCTCTTCTATTCATTCTTGGGGTTTAAATGCATTACACAAAACACTCCATCGCGGCCATCGCACCACAATCCTACTTTATATGGCTTATCAGCTTTTACGTTTTGTCTGCCTATGCCGTAGTAAACTGTACTTGTATTGCTACAAATAAACAAGAAATAAAAAATTATGTATGCACGTATATCAAAAACTCTAAGCGGAGGTGAAGAGCAGTTATCTTGCTGGAATTATGACAAGCCAGTAATAAGCACCAATTGAATAGTACTACAATGCAGTGAAGTTGTCTCTAATCTGTCATTTCTATCTCCCCATCAGGAATTCTTTCTTCCTCTTTAGAAGGAATGCCAGTGTAAATTGCCTCAACTGTGTCCTTGCGTTGGTTTTTAATTGCCTCATATTCGTCTTTATTCAACGTCTTCATTTCTTCAATTTTCTTGTATTTATCAACAGACGCTAAAAACTTATCAAGATTAAGACCAGTAGCAGCCTCCGATTCCAATGTAGTATACGGTCTCTCCTTTAATTGCTTCGCTCTTCTTTTGTGTACCTTGCCTCTGGAATGACGATCAAGCGATTCTTGATTTTCAAAATATTTAGCACATTCAATGCAATAGTATTGGCCAAGCCCCGGCTTTGTCTCATCTATAGCCTGGTTCTTCAACCTGATTATCGACTCTTTGTTCGAGAGATCTTGATATATTAGATCTAAGTCTCTCGTTCTTCTTTTGGTTTTATACCTCTTGACACTATATCTTCCCATAATTTCGACCTATACCTCCTATACTCAGGGTTTCTTTCTAATCGACTTGCAAGAGATGAGCTCTTTTCTGGCACGTGATTGCACACGTTACGTAGAAGCGTATTAGGGCAGCTGCCCTAGGATGTTTCAAATTTCTGTTTGTGTAACTTCCTCGAGGTACTATGCTCACGCAAATATTGGCAAGAAATTTTTCCAAGTTACGATATTGTATTTTCTACAACAGATTAAACGGTATGTTATAACACTTGGAGGGCTTGAATAGATGTATGTATTGAGGTTAAATAACGAACGGGAAACAGTCCAGTAGAAATTATGGTTTGAGAAATAGTAAGAGAGCCACGATAGGATTCAAATGATGATTACAAATCAAATGTAACATTCAGGTCATAAAATTTTCATGAGGGCAACTTTTATATAAAGCATTAAGGACGCCGTTAGAATTCTAACCTCGATACTTGGAACTTTTTAAGAGTCTTTACTAACAGAAATAGACAAAATGGCTAGAAGACCAGCTAGATGTTACAGATACTGTAAGAACAAGCCTTTCCCAAAGTCTAGATACAATAGAGCTGTTCCTGATGCAAAGATCAGAATCTACGATTTAGGTCGTAAGAAGGCTACTGTTGACGATTTCCCCTTGTGTGTACACTTGGTCTCTAATGAAATCGAACAGTTGTCATCTGAAGCTTTGGAAGCCGCTCGTATCTGTGCTAACAAGTACATCACCAAGATTTCTGGTAGGGATTCATTCCACTTGAGAATCAGAGTTCATCCATTCCACGTCTTGCGTATCAATAAGATGTTGTCATGTGCCGGTGCTGATAGATTGCAACAAGGTATGAGAAATGCATGGGGTAAGCCTCATGGTTTAGCTGCCAGAGTTAGCATTGGTCAAGTTATCATGTCTGCTAGAACTAAGGATTCCAACAAGGATGTCGTCGTTGAAGGTTTGAGAAGAGCCAGATATAAGTTCCCTGGACAACAAAAGATCATC
The DNA here is from genome assembly GCA_031081805.1 of Schwanniomyces etchellsii. Taxonomy (NCBI): domain Eukaryota; kingdom Fungi; phylum Ascomycota; class Pichiomycetes; order Serinales; family Debaryomycetaceae; genus Schwanniomyces; species Schwanniomyces etchellsii. The sequence continues at coordinate 101,780 of JARYSY010000002.1, read as the reverse complement.
ATCTCTAAGAAATGGGGTTTCACTCCTCTTAACAGAGATGAGTACATTGCTAAGAAGACCAATGGTGAAGTTAAGGATGACGGTGCCTACGTTAAGTTCTTGAGTAAGAAGGGTAGCTTGGAAGAGAACTTGAGACAATTCCCAGACTACAATTTCCAAGCTTAATTGTTTGATTAGGTAGCTAGAATGTGTATTGTTTTTGTATATCTTAATCATACGTAGTACATTACTTTATTCGTAAGATACTGTGTGGATTTACTATGCCAGGGACAATAAAAAAAAAAAAAAAAAGAAAAAGAGGACAAAAGCGAAATCAAAATACGTGGCCATTACTGGTCTGCCGTGTATTCTAGTCAACATTTAAAGACCCTTCATTCACACTTATCTAGTGAAATACTAATTTCGTTTACTTACTCAAATATGTCTTTTAGCGATAGAGAAAACTCCAAGGTTTTGTGCTTATTTGATGTCGATGGTACATTGACACCTGCCAGATTAACAATTTCTGACGAAATGAGGAACACGTTAGACAAGTTAAGAAAGAAGGTTGTCATTGGTTTTGTTGGTGGGTCAGATTTGGCGAAACAAGTTGAACAATTAGGTCCAGATGTATTACAGGAATTTGATTACTGCTTCTCAGAAAATGGTTTGACCGCGTACAAGCTTGGTAAGGAACTTGCTTCCAACTCGTTTATTTCATGGATAGGGGAAGAGAAGTATAACGAATTGGTCAAATTCATTTTAAGGTACTTGTCTGAAATCGATCTTCCCGTCAGAAGAGGTACTTTTATTGAATTCAGAAATGGTATGATCAACGTGTCTCCGGTGGGTAGAAATGCGTCTGTCAAAGAAAGAAATGAATTTGAAGCATACGATAAAGAACATAAGATCAGAGAAACCATGGTCAAGGCGATCAAGGAGAGATTTCCTGATATTGGGTTAACCTATTCAATTGGAGGTCAAATCTCTTTTGATGTTTTCCCTACTGGCTGGGACAAGACATACTGTTTGCAACACGTTGCTGATGAAGGGTTCGATGAAATTCACTTTTTTGGTGACAAGTCTTATGAAGGAGGAAATGACTTTGAAATCTACAGTGATTCAAGAACTATTGGTCATGCAGTAAACTCTCCTGCCGATACAATGAGAATTCTTAATGATATATTCAAGTTGGAGTAATTTACTATTTACATAGGTATTTATAGATTAAGCAGATAATTTTTACAGTTAATACTAGTGGCCGATAGTGTAAGGCTTATAATAAATAGCTGAACTATTATCACCTGCGGCAATAGTTTGTCTTGCTTCTCTATTTGACTTTAATTTGATAGAGTCTGCCAATTGGAGTCTGTCATTACTGAAATTATTTACCCTTTTGGCCAACTTTGTTAACTCTTCATCAGAATGCTCTATCAATTCATCTGGTTCGATGAGTTTCGGTATATAAATAGGTTTACTGCTTCTAGCGGACTTGCCATTCCCCAATTGACCGAACTCATTATCTCCAAAAACCAAGAGATCATTTGTGTTGCCATAATTGTCAAGACGAATGAAACCATGGTTACCTCCCATTTGAACATCGCGTATTCCAATCTCCCGAGTAGCCTTCTCTCTTTCATTATATTCAACCAAATCCATTATGGCTTTTATCATTTGAGGCTCAGAGCACACTTGACTATATCTACTGGAGCCCAACTGACCCTTTAATCCCTCTCCAAAACTCAAAAATAAGTGCTTACCATAATCGCCCAATGAAGTCTCATCCTGGCAGAATAGTTTTATATATGTACTCATATTCCCAGCGTAAACGTCCTCAACCATCCATTGATGATGGCCCTTTGGAACGACATGACCGCATAACTTCTCGAAGTCATCCTTCGTCAAAACTTTTTTGGGGAAAGCCTGAACATCAGTCTTATAGTTTACTTCCAACCCACATTGACCCGAGGTATTTAATCCCCAACTCCACACAGATGAATCATTATCCAAAGCGATGCTATGAAACTTTCCAGCAGCAATACTAATAAACTTTCTTCTTGAGAGAGTCTGAGAGCCCTTTTCATCCTGATTGACCGCATAGTTCAATAAATGTACATCGAAAGCTACATTTCTCGGAGGAAAATTGTTCTTAAATATGGGTGCGAAATCAGGAAGACCTATCTGGCCTTTATTAACGAAATGGCTCTCATTCATGGCTGCGTTTGCAGTAAACACTCTTCCTTTGCTCGAAAGCATCAATAAGTGACAATCTCCTGTAGAAAGCTTCTTTATCTTTTCTCCCCTTTCAAGTTGAGAATTTGCCGATTCCAAGAAACTGACTTCTCCATATAGATCGCTCTTTGAAAGCATCCAGTTTCTATGTGTTTTTAGGTCAGAAGTATCGATATCACTCAAAACTCTTGGTACAAACACAACTTTTCCTCCATTTGTCAAGAAATAAATATAATCTCTGGACATCTCACACGTAGACACATTAAACGGTAAATTGATAAGTGTTGGCTTATCTTGTCCCTTCAACAACTTAAAAATCTTACCCTGCTCATTGATGGCAATCAAGCAGTCGTTTGAAATCTTGACATCCTTCATTACCATGTCATCGAAAAACGGAATTCTAAAGGGGAATTTCTTGTCGTTGAATGCTCCAAAGACATACAACCCCGGTGTTTGTTCCAGAGGTTTCAAATTACTGAGTGCTTCATCATTCAACTCCGACTTGAGTTTGCTTTTCAAATTTTGAATGTTTCTGGTATTCATCGAAGGATCTTTCATACTCTTAGCTTTAGATTCCTCCATATCGTATATAAACAGATGAGAAAGCTTTGCTTTTAAGAAGTCCCAGTGCATATAAAGCTGATGTAAAACAACGGCAACAATTATAGCTCCAAAGCCTATGACCAATGCTTTGGCCCTCTCTAAGAGTTCCATAATAACTCTATTCTCGCCACCTTGGGATCTTGCATTTTCATACGAGAACTCTTCTTTCCTCTTCTTGATAGGGAAGTCATCGGGGGAATTCGACTTATTTTCCTGCTCCAGGAAATGAGCATTTCTACTCATACGCTGGTGTATCTCATTAGAGTCTGAATGCACTTCGTTATATGGCTCATTTTTGATGTTTTCCAGGATCTGTTCCCCAAATTGATATTCCTTGCGCTGTTTCTTAAACTCTTCAACTGATTTATACTTATCCGAAAATTGTCGCTTTAACGAAAAGTATCCAGCTCCAATAAGCTGCTTTTTATATAATATGTATCGACTACTATGTTTGGGTATGACAATCAATCTGTGCATTATAGTTTAATAACAATTATCTCTTTCGTTGCTTCTAGGTGCTATCTATTGGTGAAGTGCGATTTTACGATACTTGCACAAAATCTTATTCTAGTGAAACCAGTCTCATGGAATAGTAATAGTTCCTATAATGAAATTCGCTGTCGGTTTAAACTGCTGCTGGAGGAATCACTTAACGAATAGCAATAGAGCCTTGAGCACGATCACTAAATTTGATACCAAAAAGTTTGTGACATCATTGCAGAAGGAAGGAGGGTATACACAACAACAAGCGGAGACAATAGTCAATATAGTAAATAAAGCTATAAATGACGGTATAAATTCCATAGCTAAAAACTTGGTCACCAAGGAGAAACTTTCATCAACTGCATATCAACAGAAAGTTGATTTTGCCAAACTTAAGGGAGAGTTGCAGACTATGGATAAATCGGAGTTCAATAATCTAAAGAAAGAGCAAGAAAGCTTGAGGACTGATCTAACAAATTTGAAGAATAAGCTTAAGGAAGAAATCACTAAGAATCAAGCTGGCGTTCGTTTAGACCTTAATTTGGAGAAGGGAAGGATACGAGAGGAAAGTTCCATTCACGAACTGAAAATAGAAGACACCTACACGAGAATAGACGAGGAGATTGCAAACATGCAAATGCAAATAAAGTCTGTAAAGACTCAAGTCATGCAATGGTTAATTGGTGTCTCGTCTGGTACATTTGCTCTTATGTTGGCTTTTGTCAGGTTTTTCGGTTAAGTATATACGTTTACGATTGGTTTAATATTTACTTCTTTTGAGATCTCCCATAATAACAATGTATCGAGTCTCCTTTCAGTAAGGTCGTATCTTAGATGTTCGTCGTAGGTTACATTTGGACGTGGTCTTAGTATATTGTAGGATTATTCTAAACCTTTAGAGTATTGTCTTTTTGTGTAATGTACGTAAACTATTCAAACTCCACGTACTATACCAATGGAAATCACGTAAAAAAGGCATGAACTCCCTTTATAATCATGGTCTAAAGCAGTCATTGCTTATTTCGAAAGATCTTTCTGAGTTCGAAAAGAATGTTTCGACCTCACCGCTATCCTTGCAAGGCTCAATTACCACTTCATTGAATGCATTCAAGAAAACTATTAGTGACTACGGGAATTTGGTCAAACAAAATCCAGAATCTGACAATACAAAGCATGATTCGAGACTAGTAAAATTCAAGGAAGAACTTGATGGTTATTCCAATAAATTTGAAAGCTTAAAACGACAAAGGGAAAACCTACTTCAAGAGGCAAATAAGCAAGAGTTAATTGGTAGAAGGCCAAATCAGCCTTCTACATCTGAGAACCCGTACGATACACCGTTGCCTCAAAGCCAGTATTTAGAACGTCTGGAAGTTCTTTACAAAGAAAAATCGGCGTTAGCTAGGGGGTCACAACAGTTGGATCAGATACTAGAGATGGGGCAACAAGCATTTGATGATATAGTCGAACAAAATGTTACATTGAATAGGTTACGAAATAAGTTTGAGGAGAGTTTGTCTACCTTAGGAGTGAGCCAAGGGACTATCAGAGCTATAGAGAAGAGAGCTAGGCAAGATAAATGGCTTTTTTGGGGTGCCTTCTTTTTTACAATATTCTGCTTCTGGTATATACTAAGAAGGTTCCACTGAAGCCTTTGAGCTTTATACTATCATATTACAATCTAAAGACTAATACGATCCTTTCTCTCGTATATTACAATAAAGCGACATAAGTGCTGAAAGGGACGCTCACGCTTCTGCATGCAAAAGCTAAGTAGGTTAGCATCAGCCTCCAAAACTTGTAAGACTTAGGGCTATCAAGCGCTTCTTTCCTATAATACTGTATGATGCCCCTCTCCCAAGTCCTTCAAGGGTCGTAAAGGGTATTGTATCGGCTTTTGGTGATTGTTCAAGTCACCGCGACGTTGCTCACAATCCTTTTATTTTATTTCCCACTCCGCTTCAGGGTATCTTTATAGTCCCTGGGCTTAGTATATTTCCTTCTTGGGTCAATCTACATTGTAGGAGGGGCCATTGATATCTTATTGAAGAGATTCGAAGGCTTTTGCTTCCCATCGACTTTTCCTAATGCAGTATAGTCATTAATCATGTGATTGCCGTTTATGGTAGCCTATCTCAATCATCTCCTATTTAGGCAAAGACATTCAATAGACGATCGATCCATGTCATAAAGCTGAAATAAAGGCATTTGATCTCAGCAATAGGCAGATGAACGTATATAACCCCTCGATTTTGTCCTAGGAAACTCGTTTTCCAAGGCAAAGCGAAATTAGAATTATAGGAACTTGAATTTTGGATTTCGCAGTCATTCAATAGAGAACGTCGCAATAGATAAAGGTTGAAGCCTCTGTTGCTCATTGTATGTGATACTTCTAGGACTACTCTAGATCTTACATAATTTGGATTTCCAGTCAGAAGCATGATATTTCAGGATTTCTTCTTAGCATTTTTGGTGGGTTGCGCATGTTTGTCGCAAGCGGCATTCATTTCTAGGATAACAGGTCAGAATAATAATATCCAGTACGTGACGAGAATAAAAACAGTACAAGTGCCTCCCCCACTGTCGTCTCAAACATTTCAAGCAAACATAGTAGTTCCTTCTACCTCGGTGGTGGCTGAAGTGCCGATAACCTCATCGCCAACAGTAGCAACAACAGCACAAATAACAAGCCAAAGTAGTAGCACTCAAAGAAGAGGAATTTTGCAGTTATTGTGGGATAGTATATTTGGAAGTGACGAAAATGTGCAGTCATCACAACAGACCTCAGTTGTCGCTACTACTCCTACTCAAACTAGTTCTCAACTGCCTGTAATAATTTTAAGTGATTTGTTTGAAGGGTATGAGGTAACTACCTCGGAAATAAGCAAAACTTCTTCTTCAGCTGCACCCTTGGTATTGAGTAATCTCTTGGGTGGCTTTCAAGAAAGTAAAACAGCATCAACTAATCCTTTGCAATCGACCACAGTGACAGCCCTATACAGTGTTGCCTATTTTACTTCAACTCAAGCAAGCTCTTATGGTGATGATTCTAGTAGTACATCAACTGAGCTCAGTGAGGGTTCAGATTCAGCATCTAATCCACAGGTTGCTGAAGCTATTTCTGCAGCACAGGGTGCCAAAGGAATCACGTACTCACCGTATAAGGAAGATGGATCTTGCAAGACTTCGCAGGAAGTTCTGTACGACATAAAAAAATTGCGTTCTTTCGGACTTATCAGATTATATAGCACTGACTGCAGTGGTGTCGAGAATGTATTAGCCTCAATGAGCTCATCCCAAGAGCTCTTTTTAGGAATCTACGAAATTGACTCCAACACTATCACTACAGGCTTGCAAACTATCAAGAGTGCGGTAGAAGCATCTTCTCGTGGTTGGTCTGCTGTCCACACTATATCAGTTGGTAACGAAAGAGTAAATGACGGAAAATCTTCTGTCAGCGACTTGAAGACAGCTCTCGATACAACAAGGACGTGGCTCAAGGCCAATGCGCCTAGCTATGGAGGTTATGTCGTTACAGTTGACACTCTCACTGCAACGGTACTGAACACCGGTTTATGTGACATTTCCGATTACCTAGCCGTGAACTGTCACCCATTTTGGGATGGCGGCGTTGAACCATCTAATTCTGGTACATGGTTAGTACAGCAAATTGCCAACCTAAAAAGCGCCTGCGGATCAAGCAAACCAATCTTAATCACAGAATCTGGTTGGCCAACCAAAGGTGACACCTACGGTAGTTGTGTGCCCTCACTTTCAAATCAAGTAGCTGCATTGAAAAGCATTATGCTGAAACTTTCAAGTCAAGTTTTTATGTTCACAATGTATAACGACTATTGGAAGGACCCCGGTCCAAGTAATGTGGAACAGCACTGGGGTATTTATGGGGACCCAGCAGCCTGATTAAATGAATCCCCTACATTCAGTATTACAAAGAATCTAAATACTTAATATACCTGAAATTATATATACATTTCTTTTATTTTCTCTTTTGAATACACTTTCTCCAGTTCGATCTCGTACTGCCAGTAAAAGAGGTTTTCATGTTGTGGACTATATGCAGGTCTGAATAAGAAAGTTGTTTTGAACGGACTATCATCATACTTATAAAAGTCAATCAAATACATCCTAACACAATAACACTTGAGGGAGATAAAATGTCGACGGAAAGAGAACGTAAGAAGTTGTCTCACAAGTTGCAGCCTCTCTTCGATGGTATTTATCTGTTAAAGGATTCCCAGGGGAATCAGATATCGGAAACATTTCAGCGACTTCCTCTTCGGACAGGAACAGATTACTACAAGATTATCAAGAATCCAGTTTCCTTACATGGAATAGGAAGATACTTGAAAAAGTATATTTACCGAATTCCGCAGGAGTTTATCAATCAGCTTGTACAGGTTACATGGAATGCGAGATTATACAATGTGCGTAGCTCTATCATATATGAGCATGCCTTAATTTTGAATCAGTACATCTTGGACAAAGTTATACCTAAGATTCTCAATGATAAGTCGATTCCTGACCATAATATGGTTTTCTACCCCGATTTGGGGCCTTTGCCTGAAGACGATGATTCCTCTGCAGCGGCAGCTTCATTGAAGCACTCCGTCAGGTATGAAGATGCAGGAGGAGAGAATTATGATGAAGCTGAAGTAGATGACGTCGATGAAGAAGAGGAGGATGAGGATGAGAACTACACTGATTATGGTCGCTCTGGTCTGAGTAATTTAAAGAGTTCCGTATATGCGAGACCTAACGATCACCATTATCAGGCCTTAGTGGCCAACAATGCGCTTACTAGTAAGCTTCAAGCTAGGGAATCTTCTGCATCACCTTACACGGCGCCCCACGGTCGCCAGCTTGAGTCTGGTATTAGGAGAGGTCGTCCTCCAATCATTGACAAGCCCTATGAAACTCGTATTAAGCTAATCCTTAAGCATTTCAAAAAGCTCCGCCACCCCAACGATCCAACGAGACCCTTAACCCTTCCATTTGATAGATTGCCAGATCCTAAGACGAATGCAGCTTATTATCAAATTATAAGGAACCCCATAAGTTTGAACGAAATAAGAACTAAAGTAAGGACTAGAAAGTATAGAACGGTAGATGAGTTCATCAGTGATTTACATTTGATGTTTCAAAACATAAAATATTACTATTCAAATGACCAGCTTGATCCCACCTACCAAGATTGTTTGCTTTTCGAAGGTGAATCCAATAACATTATAAGTTATGTATTACTGAGACCCGAGAAAGATTTGCTAGTGTCAAATACCCCAGGGGGTGATGGGATAATTAGGGTTCCTTTAGATTCCATTGAAATTAAAGGCTACACTTATAAAATAGGTGATTGGGTGCTTATTGAGAATCCTAATGATGCTAATAAACCAACTGTTGGGCAGATTTTTCGTTTATGGGCTACAGAAGATGGTACAAGATATACCAATGTTTGCTGGTATTATCGACCTGAACAAACTTGCCATAGATATGATCGATTATTCTTCCTCAACGAAGTGTGTAAGACCGGGCAGTACAGGGATCATTTGGCTTCTGAAATAGTTGGGCCTTGCTATGTTATATTTTTAACACGTTATCAGAAAGGAGATTTACCGGAGGGAGTAATTCCTGAAGGATGTCCCTGGTTTATTTGCGAGTTTAGGTATAATGAAAATTCACATGTTTTCAACAGAATTAGAACTTGGAAGGCTTGTTTACCGGATGAAATAAGAGACAAACCTGAACAGCCTCTTATACCGTTAAGTGAACCTAGAAAGCTTATCAAGTACGAATCCCCCATCAAGGACTTATTGCCGAGTAATGTCGATACTTCAATGCCTATCCCAGATGCTACTCCTGGACCCAGTCCTAATGCCCCTCCGATCGTAGGTCTGGTCTATTTGAGAGAACCCGTCGAGGATGATGAATTAGGGCAATATTCCACGAGCCCAAATGTTGTTCCTAGTCCAGAAAATGACTTGGCGATGCCCCCACGGAAGGCATATGTATTCACACCTGTTCTGCAACTTAAAATGGCAAATTCCTATCCATCTACCTATCATTCTAATGTTGCTTCGACTCCGACTTCTTACCATACTCCGGGTCCATCTGTGCCTCCAAACTTGGAAAACGAAGGCGATAAATCATATACATCAAGTGTAAATCGTTACAGGCAGTTACTTCAGCAACAACAACAACAGTTTCAGCAGAATCAGCATGAAAAAGGCATATATCGGTCTGAGCAGAAACCCACATTTTCGAGCTCAAATTCTGCTGGTATTAATCAGTTTCACACCACGACTTCCATATATTCTAATCTCATGGCTGGAGGCGTATTAGCATATAGCCTACCTGATCCTGGTAACCGAGTGTCTGATATTAGTGATTCTTTAAATATCAAACGAATAAAGGTCGAACCTTTAGAAGAGGAATCCTCGAATGAGGTCATATGGTTCAGAGCTCCTCCTTTATCTACCACGAGTAAAATTTTGAGTACTGGTTCCGTTGAAATAGGACATTCCGCTCGTTACTTGGCCTGGAAGCTTCAACAAAATTCTTAGTTTTAAGTAGTCTATCATGTCATCATTAATGTACTGTATATCGAAGTAACTATTTCTGAACTTTAATCTGAGTAGCACTAGACACCGAAAAGAATATGCCTTCCTCGTTGACCGAATTTCAAGATTGTTTGAAGGAATCAAAAAAGATAGTAGCGTTGGTAGGGGCAGGATTATCTGTCTCTTCTGGGCTACCAACGTTCAGGGGTTCTCAAGGGCTTTGGAAGAACTTTAATATGATAGACCTCGCTACCCCGGATGCTTTTTATATTGATCCTGGACTAGTATGGCAATTTTATTCTTGGAGAAGGGTCAATGCATTAAAGGCGAAACCAAATAAAGGGCATTATGCTTTGGCAGCATTGGCTAAGGTCAAAGGCGACGATTTTATTACAATAACTCAGAATGTTGATGGTCTACTGATAAGAGCAGGTCATCCTAAACGTACTCTTTTTGAAATACATGGATCTCTTTTTGACTTGAAATGCACTAATTTTATGTGTAACTACGTAGAGCATGATAATTTCAAGCATCCTTTAACAAAAGCGTTGTCAGATACAGAGAACGAATTCGAAACTGGAGGAAGGAAACGAAAAATCACTGATGATGCAGAAAATGCAAAAGTATCTCCTACATTCACTCCAGTGAAACAACTTTCAGAGAAGGATTTACCACAATGTCCGGTTTGCAAGGATGGTTCCTTACTCAGGCCAGGTGTTGTCTGGTTTGGAGAACCCTTATCTATGACTTTAATGGATAAGATTGATAATTTCATTGAAGAAGGTGAAGTGGATCTAATTTTGGTCATAGGTACTAGTGGTACAGTGTACCCTGCTAATAGTTTTGTGGATAGGGTAAGACTCAAGGGGGGTAAGGTGGCGATTTTTAACACGGATATTGAATCAGACATATTGAAAGGGGAGCAGAAAGACACATGGGGTTTTAAAGGGGACGCTTCTGAAACCTTACCTTTAGCATTGAAACCATTGATTGGTACAATATGATTCGATCAGAGAAAAGGAAAGGTCTAACACATATATGCAGCATTGTTCATACTTATAGCTGAATATCATTACGTTTATTAGCTCATTCTTATTACAAAATAAGTTATATCATATGTTCACATAATAGGGGGTGTATTCGTTTCAAGATCATTACTCTTCATTTCATTTGAAATGTTTCATCTTCGGAGAAAAGAAAAATCACATCCCTTGAGATACAAAATCCTCAAAATTTTGAAAATCGTATCTTTCGCAACTTGTCTCTGCCAAAAAACTAAACTCATTTGGGCCCTCGCCTAAAAGCTCTAACTTTTTAAAGGACATACCAATCATGCCATCAGAAGCTCTTCGTTTCTTTTCAGTGATATCTGAAAGAGGAATTTGAAAATCAAGGCCATACAAGTTTCTGTATTCCTGATCCATAGGTGAAGACAAGAATTCAAGAATCAGATCATTCATCATTCGTTCTCGACTTTCTTCTTGATCATGGGATAAGAAGACACTTCTTCTTTCACCCGTTCCAATGCTGTTGTGTTTGATATTCTTAGCCCATTTCATTTTTTGCAATTCATTAATGGTGTTGATTGAAGCTATCGTGACAGATGGCTTCAAGGGAGGACGGCCCACAAAGCTGCAGGATATCTTAGGATCTTTCGCATCCATTGCAGTATTTACGGGCTCCCATACCAGATCTGAGTCCGAGCTGAAGTTCATGGTTTTGTTATTTGCGAGTTCTATCTCCACATCAATCGTGGCACAGAGCGGATCGTTGAAATCATAGTTACTAATGAATGGGGAAGAAAGCTGTTGCGCAGAGCTGACGAGCTTATCTGCGCCTAAAGAGCTTTCTGGCGCAGTATTCAGATACATTTTTCTTAGTGCAAGATTATATAACTCCAAATGCCGTGTACTGAACTCTTCAAGAGAGTCTTCAACTCTGTAAAAACTCATGCTATGGATTGAAGTATTTTCTGTGGATATCTGTTCACTCCCAAATCAAATACAAGTGATTCTGACGAGGTATCTTGTCCCCTACCTAAGTAACTTCAAAAAGGACGTTCTTATATATACCGCTTAGCCAAACTAGATGGCACCTATTCAACTATTATATATACAAATCTTATGCACACTCCACGTAGGAATTTTTACATTCTACTAATAAGAAAGGCTTTCCTTCTTGATCACGTAAAACATTGCATACAAAAATAGTACTCATTTACTCACTCCCTTTCAGACTTACGATTTCGGTAAAAAGATCTTCACCATGAAAATATGCACTATTATCTCTTCCTTTTCTGCTCGGAGATGAAGGGCTTCGTACTACTTCAGGCAAATTGAGACAAAAGAATGAATAATAATATGTGACCATTTGTTCTTGGTGGGTTAAAATGAGGCGCCTTTCGTATGTCGCATATGTGTTAATGTTGCCCCAATGAATTTTTTCGGTAGTCTATTTATTTTGATAATTTTCACATTCGAGAGCCCACGGAAACGCTTTTCTACAGGAATTGAGCTTCTACAGCCGATTGTAAATACTTTTAATGATAACTTGGATCGGAAATCTAACACGTCCATTTTCACACATCGTGCCCCTTTATCTTTTACTTGAAAATTATTTTGCATTCGCTAGAAGACGTACACCAAGACTCACATTTGATCATAGGGCAACGTAAATACGTTGGTCGTAAGTCTGGTGGTATCTAAATGCCAGAATCAGCTACACGTAGTTAGTCGTTTTGTCTCTAGAATGTCCGAATCTCTAGAAAGCTTAGGCGTTTTTCTTTTCTTTTTTTTTTTTTTTTTACCACTTGTATTACTAACCGCGCTTTCTATAACCCATAAAAGAACCCTGTGGTTATTGGACCTCTTCGGGAGGAAAATACTTTCCCGAGGGTACAATTGATATCTCTGCGTTTGTTACAGATTTATCTTTACAATAGTCACGATTCTATGATAAGTCTAATCACCGAGAGAGAGACCTCTTACAAATGAACGAACAATAGCATGCAATATCTATCATCCTATTCGAGGGCCGCGTTCTTTGTGCAAAGCCTTTGTGTGTGGGACATCTCGCGCTATCTACATATAATCCATTTTTGGTATTATGAGCTGTACAGTCTAGACTGAAGGCTCGCTCCTTCCACTTTAGACGTACGCATACCGTCTTTACAGGAACTCGTGGAAACCTCTAATTAAAGGCGGGACCAACAGAAGCGAAATGATGTAAGTGAACTAATGTGCTACTTCGATTACCCTCAAGTGACTTGTGATCCTCTCTTGGCAGAGATGCATTATAATAATGCCACAGGCTCATCATTGATAAACCACAGAACCTTATATTGCATAGCATGATCAAAATCTGGTAGATAGAAGTGTGCTATGCCCACCTCTAAACCTTTAGTTGTATTCATGGCTGCAATAAGCTCTCGAGGTGATCCGCGACTTTTGTCCTTCCCGGAGAAATTATGAGTCGTGCGCTCGGCACATTTCGGGCAATCATCTACCATTCAGAAAGATATTATATAGTTCGGAAAGAACGAATTTCATAGGTAACTTCACATTAGGAAGTAATAGTAGAGAAATGTTAAGAACATCCACCAAGTTTAGAGGACTCAACAACAGGGCTTTTCAGATTGCACAATTTGTAAGACGTGCGTCTACTCAAGAATTTGACGTTGTTGTGATCGGGGGAGGCCCAGGTGGTTATGTGTCCGCTATCAAGAATGCACAGTTAGGTCAAAAGACGGCATGTATTGAGAAAAGAGGATCTTTGGGAGGAACATGTCTTAATGTCGGATGTATTCCATCTAAGTCATTATTGAATAATACTCATTTGTATCACCAAGTTCAGCATGAAGCAAAGACTAGAGGTATTGATATTTCAGGAGAAGTTACTGTGAATGTTAAGAACTTACAGGCTGCTAAAGAGAAAGCAGTTAAAGGATTGACTGGAGGTGTTGAGATGTTGTTCAAGAAAAATGGCGTCACCTATTTCAAAGGTGAAGGATCATTTATTGATGAAAACACCGTTAACGTCAAGCCTATTGATGGATCGGAAGAAACTCAGGTTAAAGCTAAGAACATCATCGTGGCCACTGGATCTGAGGCAACTCCCTTCCCAGGAATTGAGATTGATGAGGAGAGAATTGTCTCTTCAACCGGTGTATTGGACTTGAAGGAAGTACCAAAGAGATTGTCCATCATCGGTGGTGGTATCATCGGTTTAGAGATGGCCTCTGTGTGGTCTAGATTAGGATCTGAAGTTACCATCATTGAGTTCCAAAATGCCATCGGTGCCGGAATGGACGGAGAAGTTGCCAAGCAAACCCAAAAGTTGTTAGGAAAGCAGGGTTTGAAGTTCAAGCTCGGTACTAAAGTGACCAAGGGAGAGAGAGATGGTGACATCGTCAAGATTGAGGTAGAGGATGTCAAATCTGGTAAGAAGGAATCTTTAGAAGCTGACATCTTATTGGTCGCTATCGGTAGAAGACCTTACACAGAAGGCTTGAACTTGGAGAGTGTTGGTTTGGAGAAGGACAAGAAGGGAAGATTAGTTATTGACAACGAATTCAGAACCAAGCATCCCCACATAAGAGTCATTGGAGACGTTACCTTTGGTCCTATGTTGGCTCACAAGGCCGAAGAAGAAGGTATTGCGGCTGCGGAGTATATCAAGAAGGGTCATGGCCATGTTAACTACGCTAATATCCCTGCTGTCATGTACACCCATCCAGAAGTTGCTTGGGTAGGTGCTAATGAGGAGCAGTTGAAGGAAAAGGGTATCAAATACAAGGTTGGTAAATTTCCTTTCGTTGCAAATTCCAGAGCTAAGACAAATTTGGACACGGACGGTTTTGTCAAATTTATTGCTGATGCAGAAACCCAGCGTGTCTTGGGTATTCACATCATCGGTCCTAACGCTGGTGAAATGATTGCTGAAGGCGGTTTGGCCTTGGAATATGGTGCGTCTACTGAGGACATTGCAAGGACTTGTCATGCTCACCCTACCTTGTCTGAAGCCTTCAAGGAAGCTGCCTTGGCAACTTTCGACAAGCCAATCAATTTCTGATTTATCGTACTCTATTTAGGCGATATATGGTATATATTTTGTTAAGCATAGATCGAATGTACCTTTACTGTAACATAAGGGGAATGGAAAGGGATTAGAACAACAACCAGGTACTGGCCCAAAAAAAAAAAAACAATAAAAAAACAACAAACAAAAAATCTGAGAAATGGAAAAGCAACCACTTTCGCAACTTTCATAACTTAGCTCTACAAATGAATGGGTGAACTTTTTGTAACCATAAATCACTTTTTCGTCATATTGATCATTACCTATCTATGTAGCAATATCTATCAATACCTTAGAATGATGTACAATGCATGAATTATTCCCGGTATGTAACCAAAACATGTCAACAAAACATTAAGAAGTAAGGGCATTCCACATCCTAACTCTAAGAATACACCGAGTGGTGGGAATATAATTGCAAATATAATTTTAATCAAATCTGAACACGTAACTGCCATCCTGAACTAATACTCTTGGTAATTAACTGTAATATGTCAATGAATTTCTTACCAATGTGAATACTTTATGCCAAATGAAGGTGAATATGTCTGCGTTAAATACTGTCAATCCTACGATCTATTTTAGTGAAAGAGTGATCAAAAGCTCAGCCGTAGCAACTTCCGCTTAGAAAGGACTACCGCAAAGACACTTGTGCATGTATTATGATGATTATGTCGTCATGTGCATTCTCACGTGTAACTGCCAATTGCTATTTGTGACGCACAGATTTACTCTGCAAGGTCTGAATCGCCAACGATGTCATGGGTCGTGGATTGCCAAAATGATGGCCGCTTAGAGTATTTTTTCCTTACACAAAGTCAGGGTGATTCATTGAAAGTTCAAAGCGGTAAGAGAATACAATCAATAGACGCTATACTATTATCAGAGAGATCACGAAATGTCAGATTTGCAGTTAGAAATCTTAAAGGCTGTTGACAAGCATGGTGAGATAAAGAATACTTTGGATTTGCCGGAGTTTGCTAGGGTTGATCCCAATACACTCAGTTCCAATTTGGCTTCATTGTGGGCTAAGGAAATGATTACATTCAAGAAGATAGAAACTGACAAATGGGAGTTAACTAAAGAAGCAGAGGATATCTTAGCTAATGGATCACACGAGATGAGATTATTAGAAGAGGTTATGAAATCTTTGGATGGATTGAAGTTGTCAGAAGTAGGGGCCAAGTTGGGTAACGCCGGAAAGTTGGGCCAAGGCAAAGCATTTAAAAACGGATGGATACAAAAGGATGGCGATAAGTTGGTATCGAAGGTTGATAAGTTGCCTGAGGATACGGTGGTTGACGAGTTGAAGATAATCAAGAGAACAGGTACTCTCGCAGACAAGAAAGAGATTGCAGAGTTGAAAAAGAGAAAGCTTTTGACTCTAACCAAGATAGTGGGGTTCGAGGTAAAGAAGGCCGACAAATTTGCTCTTACTATTACCACCTATGAAACCGATATAACCTCCGAAATGGTAACCAGCGGAAGTTGGAAAAACAAGCAATTCAAGCCATACAATTTCAATTCTGAAGGTGTATTTCCAAATTCAGGAGCATTACATCCCTTGAATAAAGTAAGAGAAGAATTCAGACAAATATTCTTTTCTATGGGATTCACAGAGATGCCTGCTAATCAATACGTTGAGTCAGGTTTCTGGAATTTCGACACCCTTTTCGTCCCACAACAACATCCTGCTCGTGATTTGCAAGATACGTTCTACTTGAAAGATCCTAAGGTCGCAGGAAAGCCAGAAGACGAGAAATACTGGAATGACGTGAGGCAAGTGCATGAGTCCGGTAAATTTGGATCAATTGGTTACCGATACCCCTGGAAAGAAGAAGAATCATTAAGAATGGTTTTGAGAACTCATTCCACTGCTATTTCCTCTGCAATGTTACATAAATTGGCAAAGGACCCTAAGCCATGTAGATTGTTTTCGATTGATAGGGTTTTCCGTAATGAAGCCGTTGATGCAACACATTTGGCAGAATTCCACCAAGTGGAGGGAGTTTTGGCCGGATATGATATTACTTTAGGAGACCTTATTGGTTTCATGGATGATTTTTTCGGTAAGATGGGCGTTGACAATTTGAGATTTAAAGCAGCATACAACCCTTACACGGAGCCATCATTAGAGATTTTTTCATACCACAAAGGCTTAAAGAAATGGGTAGAGATTGGTAATTCTGGAATGTTCCGGCCAGAGATGTTAGAACCCATGGGATTGCCTAAGAACTTGAGAGTTTTAGGTTGGGGATTATCTTTGGAGAGACCAACAATGATCAAGTATGGTGTTTCAAATATCAGAGAACTTTTAGGTCATAAGGTATCGTTAGATTTTATTGAAACTAATCCAGCTGCTCGTTTAGATGAGATTTTAGTTTAGAATTGTTTAATAGCATTTTTGATTTAATATAGACTCTGATACACCTTCTATTGAGCGCAAATTGCGTTGGGGATTTATGATTTCGCGGTCCTAGGGTTCCCCGTAGATGTAATTTTCACTCGCGGTTGAAGAAGGATACTATTAGAAGAACTTAGAAAGGATACTTATGTCAGATATATCAACTATTATCAATTCGGACATAGGTGATAAAGAGGTGATAGAAAGTATACAAAAAGACGCCGAGGATGTGGGTTCCCATGCGTCAGCTCATGGAAGGACACAACTGAAAAATGATCAAGGGAATGAGCATCAAGGAAAAGCCAGCAATGGAAAACAAAATGAATTCATTTGTAAGTGGGTAGATTGTAATGACAGGTCTCATAATTCTTTGACAGACTTAGTAGCACATTTAAATAAATCTCATTTGGCTCAGATTGCACACATGAATCCGAACACTTCAGTTCGATATACTTGCCTTTGGGAGGGTTGTCTGAGGTATGGAGTGGAACAGCCATCACGCTTTGCATTGATATCTCATTGCAGGACACATACAGGTGAGAAGCCATATTTTTGTCCAATTCCAGAATGTGAAAAACACTTCACTAGATCTGATGCTCTAGCTAAACATGTAAAGGGAGTTCATGACTTGCATCTGACCCGTGACACGTTAGACATAGTAAGACAAAGAGTCAAGAAAGGTACAATGAAGCCGTTTACGAAGAACTTGTACAACCTAAGTGAGGAAGATTATGTTGCTATGATTCAGCATGATGCGGATTTACGTAGTCCATGGTGGTTCAGTAAAAGGTTCGTCGAAGTTTTAAAACATAAAACTGTAACGCTCAAAGATTTATACCAAGAGCCTTTCGATACGAAGCTGTATGAAATAGCAGTTGAACGCTATAATTCATACTTAAAAAGTCATGCGAGTACTCAGGATACTTCTCCTGAGGCAGACGTAAGGTCGATTTTATTTCAGAGCATCCCTGATTCAGCTTCTGATGATTATCTGGATGCAGAAAATCTGTTGGACACTCAAGAAACTTATGAAAAACTACAGAGGAAACTTGCGACAGCTACGAAAATAAATAAGATAGTTACCAAACAGTTGTCATCAGCAGTAGCTAAAAAAAGAAAGCTATGGTTTATAAACCAGATTTTATTAGATGCTAATTGCACGCTTGGCTTACCAGATAAAAATAATCACAAGCTTACTGAGAACATAATGGACCTGATTCAGTACGACGACCAAATATTATCAGAAGACATGATTTAGATATGATTTTTAGGTTATAGAAAGTACTATTTGAATGTTCCTGCATTTATTTCACAATCCTCATCATTCAATTTTTTTTTTTTTTTTTTTTTTTTTTTTTTTTTTTCCTTATGCATCTCGCAAGTATAGTATCAGCATTAGACTATTTCATTTTACATTATGAGTAGACCTACGAATCAAAGCAATCATGGTGGAGATACATCAGAGACGGAAATAATTTCAGGCACTGAGTCTTTCCTGTCGGATCACGGATGCAATCTCAAGTCAGTTGATATTTCCCTTCCTCTAGATGCTTTATTCGCAGAGCTCAAGGAAGAGAGTCAAAGGCTCCAACAGGGATCACATAATGACAAAGAAGAGACGTCTGCCTCCAATATAAGATCTTATCTTGCAAGTTTGCCCAAACTAGAATCCAATCTTGAAAGATCATCTATGAAAACGAAGAACAAAGATTTTTGTGTGAAGATCGACGATAGCGTAGTTCATAAAGCCAAGGTTCAAGGCAATGAGAAGAATGACGCTGGGGATGCATGGTTCAATCTAAAATCTCCTCATATAACTCCAGAGATTAGAAAGGATCTTATGATTATTAAGCAAAGATCTGCTTTGGATCCTAAAAGACATTACAAAAAGGATAGCTGGCAAATACCTAAGCACTTTCAATTAGGAACAATAATTGAAGGAAATACGGAGTTTTACTCTGCAAGAATGACCAAATCTGAAAGAGGAAGAACCTTGGTTGATGAAATTTTAAATGATGAAGAAAGGAAGAAGTTTTTTAGAAGGAAATACAAAGAAATACAAGCGCAGAAAACAAGCGGAGGGAAAGCACATTATAAAAAATTACAGAGTAAGAGAAAGAAGTTTTAAGTTCAACTACTATACAGCATTATTTCAAAAGATTCGCATTGCCATCGTTATATTAAAATGAATATACAATAATTAATTACTAATGTACATGTTAAATTACTCCTCAAGACCTGCTCTTTTAAAAACGTCTGAGCGCACCAGATCCCAAAGTCTCTTCTTTTCCTCTTTAGACAACTTTTTCTTCTTTCCGTCGCTCAGTTTCAAAGCACTTCGTATCTCGTCATGTTTTATTTTGTACTCATAAGCTGTAGTGGCTGCTGCTGCTAAGTTGATCAAGTAGTTTCGAATTGCGATTTCTTTAAACTTGAACTTTAAAGATGCTTGATTTTCAGAGTGTGTTATTGGTGATACAGCCCCTTTTGGATTACGAGAATTAAGTTGTAGAAGCCGCGACTGCTTCACCGATATCTCAGCCACCGATTTCTTGAAATTCATATCCAAATTGTGCTCCTGATATAAGTTTGAAGCAAATAAAGTATATATCAACTCTTTATCTGTAATGTGTGGCTGTACGATCATTATATGACATAGTTTTGCAAGGTCTCCTACTAATTGCGGGAATGAATTGGTCGAATAAACGGAGTCCGGCACCGAGGAAACTGATGGCATCTGGGTGACTATAAGTTTGCACCGTGTAACATTTAAATTCCAATCTATCAAAGATTCCGGAACATTCTGATATTGTAAATCTGAACCCAAGGAAATCTTGTACACAGTACTCTCGTCGAAATCCTCGTCTAACACTCTTCCTTCATTTACAACTTCTTCCTGAAACCTCTCGTAAAGCGTAAGCTCGTGAAGCGCTATATCATTAACTAACTGCTCCACAGTTACAGAAAGTGGCTCCGAATCCTCTGGAATAGTCGCTGTTGAATTAGAATATATTGATGGAGCTGATCTCACCGATCTTTTCCCACTGGAGAAGACACTAGAGATCAGTGACCTCTGCAGAAAATGGCCCTGGTCTTTCTGTCTTTGAACCTGGGATGGAGCGGACCTTATAGAAGAGGCGCCGGTAGACGTCACTATCAGCGGTAATAACTGCAGATACACCGCATTTCTAGCTGAGTCTTTGAACCTAAGGGGTGCAGTGGAGCCCGTATCATTGTTACTCCTGCCATATGGCGTACCAAACATTATATAGGTATCCAGTAAGCTTTTAAAGATTCCTAGCCTCAAATTTTTTTCTTTTTTTCATCATTAATTTCCACAATATATACTGATGTTAATTCAGAATTCTCTGTCACGTGACACGACCGGAACAACTTAGTTACTTTTTCGTAAGATGATATTTTTGCGGAGAGATTATTTACGAAAATCACACGCCTGACACTTGCGGAAAGGTATTATTTCGTTAGCGTAAACACATACACATACTTGTATATTCTCCGTTCCACGGTAGATGCTACCGCGACGCAAGTCCAAGAGTTGTCACACTGGCACTGAAACAGAATTAAAAGGCTTTTACCCGGACTAGTGAATTAGGCAGATAGAATTCGCATTATGAAGACTATGAAAAGATCGAACTTGACCATACTTTATTTCCCTATAACTCCTATTATTTAGTGCTTTTATCTGTAATATTTACTGTAACAACTGGCAATAGATCTAGTTCAGTTTGGCTTTGTCCAATGTACATTAGAATAGATTTAACGCACACAAATCTAAAGGTAAACGACTATTTCAGCGAAAGTCTGCAAACGGCTGATCCAAGGATATCTTGAACCTCGTGATTAGAGAATGTATCATGCACCTTTAACTTCAATCGAAACGGTACAGATTGTATGCTCTCTTTATAACAGAAATCGCTAAGAATATATCAATTTAGCGCTAGGAAGCGCCCTTCGCGATAGGGTTCGTGAAGCTCTATTTGCGGCCTTGTAGATTTGATAAAGCAAGGAAAGGCAAGAAGTCAAGAACGATTAAAATCATAGATGTTATATGCTATGCTACGTCTGACCCTAATCGTCAATAACGACTGAAAAACCCTCTTGAGAAATACTTCAGGTCAACGAAGGCCAAGGGCCTTAGATACGCCAGCCAACACGAAGTAGAAAGTACACACTAAAGAAACGGTATCAGAACCTTCTGAGAACTATCAGAGTCTCGAGACTACTTTAATTAAGTCAGTCCCCGCAACTTCAATAGACAATTGATAAAAATCTAACATTTCAATGGAAGATGTTTAAGAACATATGTCAATGAAATGTGACGAAGATTAGAAATTGTAATTCTTCAAAGCGCTAGTTCTTGAGTCCATTTTTCAAATTGGATTTAAGCAAAACCTACTATTGAAAAGCGCTGGAAAGAACGGAAAGGATTATTGATAGAGCGTTATGGAAGCTAAGTGACCAAGGATGCTAAAATATCGACTTCTTAAAGGCGAGAAGGCTAGCAGTATTACATTCTATGTTCCCCCTGTATATAATGCTCATGCTAATCAAAGAAGAACGGTCCATGGCGAAATAGATATTCATTTTAAATGGGATTAACTGTATATAGATATCGCTGAAATGAAGCCCTGAAAGTCGCTTCGTCCTATTGAGATATTCTAGTTAAATACTTTCATTACAAACTAATAGTTAGTCTATGTACATTTGTGTGAACGACATTAAGCCATTTTTTCTCGATGTCGTTAACTCTTGTATTAATTGATTTGCCTGCATATACCAAATGATTGGGTCTTTTATTTTTTTTGGAGTCTTCACATAAGGTATCGTATGAAGCTTTTGTAGAGTAAGATATGGCTAGCGTGGAGGAAATCAGCTCTGAGGATATTGGTTTCAAGCTATGTACTCTGTCTGATGGTATTGTGCTATTTGATGAGCCATTTGACTACGACGGAGAAGTGGCGGGTCAAATTGAGCTTCTCGCGATTGGTAGCTTAAGCGGCTATTTTGCCTGTTCTAACGCAACGACGCTTATAGTGGATAAACTTGATAAGTTGAATGGTGACAGCGTTAATGAATTGTTCAAGATTGAAGGGTTGACAAAGATTAGTCAAGTGTGCTTCTGCTGTGATGAGTCTACTTTGTACGTGGTTATTGATGGACGATTGAAATATATCAACATGAATGATTTAAAGTCGAATAATGCGCTTGAGGGCCGTATGCTTCAAGATTTCATACCTTCATCGGGAGGTAATCTATCAAAAGTAAGGAAAGTTCAAGTATCCCCATCAGACCCTGAGCTTCTTGGCGTACTAAACTGTCAGGATGAACTACAATGTATCTACAAAGGAAAATTGAGCACCTTACTGAAAGGAATTTCCTTATTTGCTTGGTCATTGGATAATAAGCACTTTTTTGTGTTTCTGAAAGACACTGAGGGAATACGTTTGATTTCAGCAGAAGATGGTGGAGTTGTGCGCCGATTAGAACTTCCAGAGGAAGCGTCCGATGAAAGTTTTGACATTGTGAATATTACTGAGTTGGAAAGTTGGAAGAAGGTTCTTGTATCATTATGCATGGGAGACCCTAGTGAAGGAGATTATAAAACTTTCGTTGGGTTCATGAGCGACACTGATATCCAATTCTCTGAAGTGGATATCGCCTCTCCCTTTGGTAGTACTGATAGACCAGGAACCTATTATCTAACGTATTTGAATGAATGGTCAAAAAAATATTCATTGACGTTTATTACCTCGTCTAAGGCTACTGAAATCAACTTACTTTGCATAGATGATGAAGACAATCTAAGCTGTGTTGGTCAGCTTAACGACTACGATAGAGCCCAAATGCCTATAGATGATGAGACTGGTGATGATTCTTCCCCCTTAGGTATTGCTATAGATTTAAGTTGCTTGAAAGTTGAAGTCAAGGAACCATGTAATGGTATTGAGACAGCAAAGGGTTTGCCAAGAATATGGGCACTCACTAATGAAGGTGCATTGATTTCTTGGTGGGTTTTTGACATTCATGGTCTCAAATCTTCTGATGTGAGTCTTCTTCGTGCTCGAGATTATTTAGCTAAGAAAGTACAGACTCAAGCTGTCACATCATCCTCAAATGACGATATGACAATTAAAATGGATGAAATGTCCACAAATGATAGTCTGGTCTCTCATGAAGATAACAAGGAGAAAAGTATGCCTCTCGAATCTACACTTAATAAAGCTAACTCGGATAGTCTTCTGGATCACTTTTCTGGATCTACTGAATCTAGTAATACGGGGCCCTTCAATCCAAGTAGTGGCCTGACTGAGAAGGAGAAGCTTGAGTCGGCTTCTGTAAGTAGTTCAGAAAAGTCGGCATCCTCATTGCAGTCTTTCCCTTTTGGATCACCTGTTGTTAATAATTCTTCTGAAGGATTGGGCACAAATGGGGAAGAAGAGCTGTCAGAATCGGTACTGAGTAGCATGGCAAAGCTTTCATCAAGGGCAACTCCTGGTCCTGCTTTTGGATCAACTGGATTTGGCAATTCGTCTTTCTTAAAATCAGCATCAGCCCCTGTAGAGGATGACAAGGTTCCCATGTCTAGCACGACCGGCTTTGGAAAATATGCCTCAACAACATCAAATACGCCTGCTTTTGGTGCATCTGGATTCGGAAGTACGTCATTTTCACAGTCTAGTTCAAAACCAGATGAGACAAACAAGCCCTTAGTAAGTGGGTTTGGAAAGTATGCCTCATCATCGGAAGCTCCTGCTTTTGGATCATCCGGATTCGGAAATACATCATTTTCACAGTCTAGTTCTAAATCAGACGAGGCAAGCAAGCCCTTAGGAAGCGGATTTGGTAAGTATGCCCCAAAAACATCGGAAAATCCTACTTTTGGATCAACTGGATTTGGGAATACATCATTTTCAAATTCTAATTCTAAAGCGGAAGAGGCAAGCAAGCCCTTAGCAAGTGGGTTTGGTAAGTATGCCTCCACAACATCAAAAACGCCTGCTTTTGGTGCATCTGGATTTGGAAGTACGTCATTTTCACAGTCTGGTTCAAAACCAGATGAGACAAACAAGCCCTTAATAAGTGGGTTTGGAAAGTATGCCTCATCATCGGAAGCTTCTACATTTGGATCAACTGGATTCGGGAATACACCATTTCCACAGTCTGATTCAAAACTGGATGAAGCGAACAAGCCGTCGGTAAGTGGGTTTGGTAAGTATGCCTCAACTACGTCCAAAGCTCCTACTTTTGGATCAACTGGGTTTGGTAATACATCGATTCCAGAGCCTAGTTCAAAACCGGATGAGTCAAGCAAACCATCAGTTAGTGGCTTCGGGAAATATGCCTCAACGAATTCGCAAGTCCCGCCTTTGGGGTCGTCTGGTTTTGGTAGCTCTCTTTTTTCAAAATCTGGATCTGAACCTGTAGATAGTAACAAAATAACTCAACTGCTTACTAGTGGCTTTGGAAAGTATTCGTTGGCTGAGGCGCAACCCTCTTCCCTCGCATCTAAAGTTTCCAATGAAACTTCGTTCTCAAACCTTATGTCCAAGAATAAGGGATCAGATTTGTTCTCTCAAAAGAAGAATAACGACAGTGGCGCTTTGATTTCTGATCATATTAAAAAGTCTGATGAATCCCCCTTTTCTGTCTTGACAAAAGCGAATAATGAGAAAGCATCAAAATCTGATTCTAATATTGGCGAGAATGTTGGAGGAATCGGTTCCGGCTTAGAGAAGGTCTCTTTACTGGAGCAAGGTCAAAATAAAACCTTATTCGCCAACGCATCTAAGCTGAGCAAGTCTAATTTTGGAGATTTTTCTCAAGATAAGGCTGCAGTTGGTGGCGACGCATTTCGTAAGATCCTTGACGAGAAGAATAATCTAACTAATGGAGAGAATAATACTGACGTACTGAAAACTTTCAATGAAGAAGAATCATCTCGTATAGGGAATATCACCCAGGGAACAATTACTGATAAGCAACCAAAACTTACAAATAGTGAATCATTTGCACCAAAAGACGCAAGTAATGAAAGCCAAATAAAACAAGAGGAATTAGAAAGCGAAAAGAACATCCTTAACCAGGATAGTGTTTACAAAAAGGATATTCTCTTGGATAGAGCTGCTAGTCCTCCTCTTCAATCTGAGAATAAGAGAGAAGAAAGTTTAGGTCGTGGTTCAGTTGACAAGTCGTTTTCAGGTGCTAGTGTCAATGATTTGGTTAATAAATTTCAATCAACAGCGGACATTTCGCATCAGAATCCGTCTATTGCAAGACAAAAGTCCTTATCATCATTAAAAAATCTTTCGAAAGCAACAGAGGTATCTTCCAGTGAAGAAAATGGTTCAGATGAAGGAATACCTACATCCAAGCTTGATATCGAAGAATTCACAGATACCCCAATAAAGTCAGATAGAGAAGTTCTGAAGACTGATTCTATCTTTGATTTGAAGCAAGAAGAACCTACAGACAGTAAGTTGGATGTCACAAAGGGCTCTTCATCGAAAGACATCATGCAACCGGAGAATGAAGCGCCGAAACCATTATTAGCAAGCAACTTGAGAGAGTTTCAACTTTTGAAATATGATGGACTTACTGTTACCGAAAAGCAACAGAATTCGGTGAGTGGTGAGATGAACCATATACTACATGAAACTGATGGGTTCTTGAAAATACTCTCGTTAAATGTGACAATAATAGGTGACATATTAAAATCAGAAGAGAATAGTAATGGTAAGATTAATGAACTTTTTACGTATCCTGAAATGGCAAAACTTTCTGCATGTGAAAAATTGCTTGTTTCTGTGCGAGACATCTCTTCGAGTGTTCTGTCGTCTTTAGAGAACAAGAAGATAATATCAAACAGAATAAATTCCATTCTCGCTTCTATCGAGACAAATGAAGTTTCACGAACAAATATTGATAAGTTATTAAGTCAATTGTATTCGTACACATCTCCCGACTTTACGAAGCATGTGAGACAAAGACCATTGTCTTTTGAACAAAGTCAAATGAGATTAAAACTACGCACGAAGATCGATCATGTCTTGTCTTTAGAGAAAGAACTTATTTCAAAAATGATGCCTCTTAAGGCCAGATCTTCGTCTACCCATAGCGTTTTGAGAAATGTGGAAAAGCTCATATTTCAGATTAACGAATGCATTTATGAGCATGTAGATTCGATAGGTTTACTTTCAGAATCTTTGCACAATCTTCGCATCAACGAAAAAGAGATGATAAAATACAACCCTTCCGAGAATTATAAAACAGATAATTTTTTGCCTCGTCGCAAAAATCAGTTGCTGACTTCTTTCAATAGAAAGTATATTGAACCAGTGAAGGTAGAGCTTCTCAATAGATAGGCTATTTGTTTAAAAATGTATAATAGATTTGTCGCGCTTTGAAATGTAAATAAAAAAAACTGAGTAGTATGCCCAGCTATGTCTGACTTCATAGGAACGAAAGTATCTATTCCAGGGACAAATGGATATGGTATATTGAAGTATTATGGTCCTATCAAAGATAAACATGGTATTTTTGGTGGTATCGAGCTCCTGGGCGCTGTAGCTGCCGCAAGAGGTAAAAATTCTGGGGATGTTGATGGAGTTCAATATTTTGAAGTGAAGTATCCTATGACAGGTCTCTTCTTGCCGTTTGAGCGTCTTAAGCAGGTCAACCCACATTTAAAACAAGTTAGAAGTGAATCAAGATTAGAAAATATCAGGCAAAGCCAACAAGAGATTCCTCGGACCCCATCAAGAACGTCTAGTCGTAATCAAAGTAGACCCAAACCTCAAGACGCACTTGCTTCGGATATTTCTGCAATGAAATTGAAGGAAGATCGTTACTTGAGGACAAGTTCAGATACTAGTCTAAAGGAAAATGCTTTACAGTCCCTCCAGCCTAAGAGAAATGATCATCATGATATAGAAACAAAACGACTACTAGCAAGTCTTCAGGAAGAGAATGAGCGATTGCAAAAGATGAAAGAAGAGATGCAATTAGAATTATCAAAGAAAGATAGAGTATTAAGCGATTTGAGTGATACTATCAGCCAAATTCAACCTTTACTCGAGGAGTATGAAAACACTATTCATGAAAAGGAAAGTAAGTTCGCAAAGCAAAAGCTGGAGTTTGTCAAAGCTCGAGAAGAATGGAGGCAGAGCTTAGAGATCTTATCATCTAATCAGCAGGAAGCTGAGAAGTATTATGAAGGTGAAATAGCTTCTCTCCAAAAAAGATTGGATAATTGCCAGTCGGAGAATATAGCCTTAAAAGATACTCTAAATCGAATTCAAAATGAACTGAGTACAGAAGTATGCCATTCGTCAGAACTGAACATCTTAAGGAACCAAAACGTATTGGCTAAAGAGAATGATGAGTTGACAGCTCTTATAGGGGAATTGAGAAATCAGGTGCGAATATTGGAGAAGAAGGTTCCCTCTGAAACTGGAGAAAATGAAAGCACGCTTCAAGAGCTAAAACACATTACTGGGCGAAATGAAGCCATACTCGCAAAAGATTTTATATATGCCAACGAAGATAAATCCTCGAGTGATGCATTAATACTAAATAATAGAATAAGAGAATTAGAAGATGAAGTTGAAGATTTGAAAAGTCAACTAAAGGGTGAAGGGCTCGTTAAGGATGCCTCATCGCTTATGAATGATGCTAAAGTGCTGAAAACCACGCCCGCAGATAGAATCTACACCAATGAAAAGGAAATAATCTCTAAAGAGGAGGATAAGTTGAACCTCGACATAGAAAATAAACCAGCACCGACAGCTAATATCAACACAGAATTGCCAATTTATGAGCCCGAAGTACCAATCGATCCAAGCGAAGGAAGAACAAATTGGTGCGGACTATGCGAAAGGGACGGTCATAGTAGTTTAGATTGCCCATATGAGAATGATCTATTCTGAATATCCCACGCATCGCGATAACACCTGGCCAAGCAAAGTACGGGGATACCAAACGAATGATTGCCGCCTCTAGAACTAAATGGAGACTTCATGCATTATGCAGACACTAAGTTCCGATCATATACAAATAATCTCATGGTTGATAACTTCGCATAAATTCCACGAAAGAAATCTCTCTCACCTCCGAAACATCTTGATCACTTGCGCTTAACGAATGACTATTTGTGTCACGGACGCATTCAATGCCTCTTTCATTACATTTTTCTTCTTGTATATCGAATTTCTCCTGTTTATTGGAAGTGGGATTTTGGCGGCGAGAAAACAAACACAAAAATGGAAAAGCTCTAAAAAATACTGAGCTATTCGGTGGAGCTGACATCCTCAAAGTCCAAGGCTTCTCTCTGATCATGAATACGATTGTGTCAACAGTGCAATTAAATGGCTGCATAAAAGCAGCAATTCCGTTTAGCCAAAATACTGGCTCTCTCGTCAATCCATACTGAAAGTCCATAGCATGTACTATTAGAGTAGCTATCCAGGATATAACATATGAGACTGGGTAAATAAAAATGGTTCTGATTTGTCGTTCCACTTCCATTTGACGCGACTCTCTTTCCTTTTTGACTTCTTGATTCAAGTTTTCAGCTATGTTAAGCTCAATTTCCGAGCCTAAATCATAAGTCAGAGGCGGCCTTACCTTGCAGGTAGCAAACTGATCACTCTCACCCATATCTCTATTATCATCAGCCTTGTTATTTTTATTCTTTGAATTTGATAATTTCAAAAACTTCACGGAGGACAAAAGTCTAGTCCAGTATGACCAATAACTATTAAGTTGAGATTTTTTCTCTTTATCGTTGATACGCTTGTACAGACGCCTCACATGAGTGTAGATGCAAAAATATATAATGAAAATGACCACAATTATGAAGTACCTAGGGCCCCAGCTGAGGACAAGCCTATACCAAATGGGTCTACTAGGAATATAACACCAATTGGTTAGAGGTGCGTACCCTTCACTTCTGATAAATGCCAAAGATGCCAACAAAGCAGGCAAGATAATTGAAATGACATAAAGAAAGTATCTGTATTTATAAAGACCCCCATCGTAATGTTCGCCTCTTTTGACTGACTGCTGGGGCTGATATATGAGTAACGCAATATGAATGGCAAAACTCAAAATCACAATATCCCCGCCCTCTATTGAAAAGGCAGTGAAAAACCCAACAACACGGCAGAATGGCAAGTCATAGTAGGATGATGATTTTGCAATTACCCTGACAGGATACATAAGTAGAAGCACTGCCTTAAGAAAGTCATACAAGATCAAGCAAAAGGTCAATTGGTGTCGAAAAACTCTTCTTCTGTGGTCAATGCAAAGAAAAAAGTAGATAGCAATTATTCCACTTATTATTGATATACTTGATGAGACAATCGATAGAGTTCTTGTTATAAGAGCCTGCCTTGTTGTATATCGATTCAAATCTGCAGCGATCGCAGACTCTACACGGCGAAATATAGCAACATTATCATTTGTATTCATTATAGGTCCAATCTCTCCGTACGTAACCCAAACTTTGAGTTATCAAATTAATTCATCGCTCAAACTCAGTGATTCCCTGAGTTACTCTTTTCGACAAAAATAATAATCTTTGGTTCTGACCATAAGCATGCCTGAGATTTTACAAAAGGGCTTGAACAAACCAAAAAAAAAAAAAAAAAAAAAAAAAAATATAAAAATCGAATTACGGAAGTGGTCTGCATGGTAAATGCATCTGTGTAAGCACTCCCTCCCCATAAAAGGACCGAATGAATGACATAAGTAGAACAATAGATGGGCCAAATAGCTACATAATTGACATCAATTCCTTAGAGTCAGGGCATAAATTGTGATACTTAAAAATATAGACATTGAGGTTTTCGCCAGTGCGAGGGGAGGGCTGACTATGATTTATTTTTGATGACTTCGCATTAACTTCTCAGTATCTAGATCTCTTTAAGGGAAAACGTAACTGTGCGTTTCTTAGTGGAATCTTGCATCATCGTATTGAGGAATGCTGACAGTAGTGCTAGTAAGTTAGTAAATCCGCCCTGATGGAAGCAACTCAAGCATGCGCATATGATTGCCCTTTTTTAATTTATTCGGCACCGCAAGCTCTCCTTAAAGTCATGGCGCTGCTAACTACTATTTTGAACCCTCCTGCAACAGAAGGATTAGAAAACTTCACGGATTTTAGGACCCTACATAATCTGGCTACACATAATTAGAACTAAAGTTGTAGCCAGGTTGCAAATACTGCGGCTGAAACTCTCAGGTGGTACCCGTTGTATAAGTGTACCCGACATACTTGTTGGGGCAAAATGGCCACCACAGATTAAAGGATCCAAGACGCCCATGAGATTATTAGTGTACTGCATATAGTTGAACCACTTTCTAAGGTGCGTGTATCGATACTAGCCAAGAGATTTCTATCTGCTATCATGAGCACATTTCCAAACACTATAGTCATCGTCTGATATGAAAAGTCATTGCAGATTACTAGAACAAGTTGAACATGCGGTTCAAATTTTTGTAATCGGGTATAGAGGCTTGTGTTGTAGCATTTAACTTGCCTCTAGGTAAAATGCACTGCGGGAAAATAGAAAATAAAATAGAGTAATAGAAACTTCTCCAGTTCCACAAAATGGAAATAGCTATTGTAGAAGGGAACCCCCCGAAGCATTCAAACCACAGAGCGAAGTAGCAAAATAAAATTTGTGCACAAAAATGAACGACTGTCTGCATGACCCGCATAATCGGTTAGCACAAACCATGCAACGGATAGAAACATAAGGAACAGCTTCTGTTCAAATTCGATGAATGGCTACATTCCGCAAGTTTATCCGCTATTGCAACGCAAACTACTAATTCTATGGTTCTCCTGGAGTTACCTCTTGTCTGCATATGACGAGTGAGATTTGCTCTTATGTTGTATGTCGCCCATGGCCAAGACTTTTCTAGTACACAATAGCTAGCGAATGGTCTTGATCAGGATGCGAGACATAGTTGGAGACTTGAAAAAGGAAATCTATGAAACACCGAGTCGGTAGAATCAAATTACGAATACGCTGAGCTGAAGACTCCACGGCTAATCAAAAATGAGCGAGGAAGACCATATTAAGAATTTTTTTTTTTTTTTTTTTTTTTTTTTTTTACCTTTTGCAGTAGTCGTTCCGTCTGATGGATTCTCTTTGAAACTTCTTACCAGAGTAAGGTGAATTTATTCCCGCCTTTCTCTAGTTTGGGTTTGAGCTTTGGTTGAATATAGTATCTTCTATCTGCAGTTCAATCTCTGCTAACTTACTTGAAAACAACGTGAATTAGACTTATTCGTGGTCGCTCGTAAAAACCTACTTAAGGTAGTTTATGGATGCACTTTTTCACTTGTTGATGCCCCCAACATCCAATTGACATTAATCTTATGTATTTGATGGTGAAGCCCACGGAATAAATTCTGTAATAAATTCTCAACCTATCCCCAATTCATGTAGGTTGCGAAACTTTGGTCTAAGACAGTTAGGACCGTTATCTAAAAATATGAGAGCTCTAAGAGAATGTTCGTAATTATTAGCTAAGTATACTCGTGCTCGTCGGAATTCTGTTAAATTACGGGAAAGTTTTGAAAGCTTTAAGTGTTACTGTGATATACATGTTGACTAAGTTACGAACACATTCTGTATTAATTAGGAGAACAATTTTCAGATAGCCATTCTCGTCGACTTCTTCTCACTCAATGCCACAAAATTTATTCACTTGCTGGCATCTTCTATTTTAGACACAGTCGATATACTTCACATCAGGTACTATACCATCATCATCGTCTAAGAGGGTATTGTACTCGGGGCCGATTTCAATCATTCCAGTTTCTGCAACATATTCCACCCAGTGATTCAACATCGTTTCAAGAATATCTTTTTCTTTTTCTGCCAAATCCTCTGTCTCACCTGGATCACTCCTAATGTTAAATAGCTTCCACTTCCCACTTCCGTGAGGTTTGGGAACAAAAAGGGCCTTATGAGCACCTTTTCTGATTGCTTGTTGTCCAAAAAGCTCCCAACCCGTTACTACGTTTTCGTCATGAACTTCGGATGCTTCACCTTTTAAGAAGCTGACAATTGAGGCACCCTTTGGGAGCACGACTTTTCTTGATTTATAGTTGACACCAGGATGCTTGGCATTAGATAGCTCTAATACAGTTGGGAAAATATCCATGGCCGTAATAAATTCATTATAAATCCTCGCCTCCTGAGTAGGTTTTAATATTTCAGGATAATGAATTATTAATGGACATCTTATGCCACCCTCAGATGCCCACGCTTTGAACATATACCAGGGTGCAGTAGCAGCTTGTGCCCATTGGTCCCCATAGTACACAAATGAGTCTTTTCTACCAATATTCTCGTAGGTATTTTTAAATGTTTCATTTATGATATTGATGATGTTGCTACTTCCTAGCGGCAAGGCCTCATGAATCATTCCGTCCGCACCATTATCAGACATAAAGAGGATGAAAGTATTGTCAAGCTCGTTTCTTTTTTCTAAAAGATCGATAACCCTTCCGATATTCTCGTCCAAGATATCAACCATTGCTGCGTATGTTTCCATGACCCTAGATTGAAATCTACGCTCTTCCTCTGAAAAGTCTTTCCACCTTTTATCTTTAAAAGTAGTCATTTTGTGAGGATTGATATCCTCAGGAACAATACCACTTTTAATCGCTCTCTCCAATCTTGCTCTTCTCAACTCTTCGGGGCCGCCGTCATACTTGCCCTTGTACTTTGCGACTCTGGGTTCAGGCGCCTGCAACGGCCAATGTGGAGCTGTATATGTAAAGCATCCAAAAAATGGCCGACCTTGGCGAAGGTCTTCATCTTCAATGAACAGAATCCCTTTATCAGTGTAGAAGTTTGTGGAATAAAAATCTTCAGGAATTTCCTTTCTGGCGTCCACCTTACGATCATCTTCACAAAATAAAGGAGGCAAGAAGTTGCCCATATCCGGATAATACTTGTAGTGATTCCCTGCCCCAGGAAGTAACGTGTAAGACTTTTCAAATCCTCTTTTAATGGGCCATTGGTCAGGAAGAAGACCTAGATGCCACTTTCCAGATATCCACGTGTAGTAGCCATTGTCCTTGAGCAATTCAGGAAGTGGAGCTACCCTGTCGTTCAAATAACCTTCATATCCGGGCTTGCCATCAAGTCTCTTCTCTACCTTTGGATACCCCTTGATAAATTCCAGCATTTGACCGACTCCAGCAATATGATTATCTGTACCCAGAAAAATCATCGATCTAGTTGGCGAACATGCCGGCGCAGTGTGAAAATCGGTGATCCTCACACCCGTACCTGTTTTGTTCCAGCCTTTACTCAAACGGTCAAGGTTTGGTGTATTTATCTCACCACCAAAGGCACCTAAGTCTGTGAAACCGAGGTCGTCCGCCACAATAAGTAAAAAGTTCGGTTGTTTTGTCATTTTTTTCACTAATATTAACCCTTTGAGGCTTCCTTTGTTCTAGTTATTAAATATGTCATCGCCATTGACCCCATAGAAGAAAATGTAACATGGTAGTATATCTAATGATGCAACTGAGTTAAGCAGCATTACTGGTTTTTTGGGTGCCACAATGCTCAATAAGGAACTAAAAACGATCATAACCTGCATCCGAACCAAATTTTTCGATCTTAAGGAAATCTTCTTCTTCTCTTTTGCATCTAAATATTCCACACTTACTTAATAAAACATTAAATGAAGACCTCCAAAGTCATTAGACCAAGTCAGCATGGATTACAAATTGTTGAGTAGAATGTCGAATTACTTCAAATTACCTCGTATAATTAGCCTATTGCGCTCCTCAAATTGAACAATGGATTCTATGGATATATTAGAAAGTACGTAATAGAATTAAAGTTGTAATTCAACAATGGGTGAAAAATTGGAAAACCTTGAATTTTCACTTGAAGTTGGATCTGATGATCACAAAGATGTAACGCAAAAGCAAAGAAAGGTACTCATTTACAATAGAAATAACGGAGAAAGTATAGAACTCGTGAAAGACTGGACAGACGAAGAAGAAAGAAAGCTTCGTTGGAAACTTGATTTCACGCTCATGCCTATTCTTTGGCTTGGTTTTTTTGCTTTGCAGATGGACCGAGGCAACCTTGGTAATGCAAAAACCAGTACTCTTTTGGAAGATATCGGTATGAACCAGGATCAATTCAATGTAGGTTCCCAGCTCATGAGTGCAGGAATAGTCGTTTTTGAAGTTCCAAGTAATATTCTCCTTCAAAAGGTAGGCCCCAGGAACTGGTTGAGCGCACAAGTAATCTTTTGGAGTCTTGTGGCCACTTTCCAGAGCTTTAACAGTAATTATGCGCTGTATCTTGCGACCAGATTACTCTTGGGAATATTCGAATCTGGGTATATTCCAGGTTCGTTGTATATGATATCAAACTGGTGGACTAGAAAAGAACTAAGCCTCAGACATTCTATTTTTTTCACTGGAAATTTAATAGCTGCAGCAGTTTGTCCTCTTATTAGTGCAGCTATTTTACGGGATCTTACAGGAAAACATGGTTGGAGTGGTTGGAGATGGTTGTTCATGATACAAGGTTTAGTTACTTTTTTCATCGGTATCGTATACGCTCTTACAATTCCCGAGTCCCCAGATAACCCTTCGCCACTCTGGAGTAAAAAAATAAAGTATTTTAATAGTAGAGAGAGACATATTTTGAAAACCAGAGTCTTATTGGATGACCCCAATAAGTTTATTACAAAGAGAAATATTGTTTTTAGCGATGTTAAGGAATCATTCTTGCAGTGGAGGATTTGGATTCACTGGGCCATAACTATTATTAATACTCAAGATATGTCGGCTGTAGGTGTCTATACTCCCTCGATTATAAAGTCATTTGGATTCGACACTTTTAAAAGCAATGCATATTCTTCGATCGGTTCTTGGGTTACCGTCGTAGCGGTATTAGTTGCATCCTATATATCGGATAAAACAGAAGCTAGAGGTGCTGTCATATTAGTTAGTTCAATTTGGCAAGCTGCTATGGCGATTGTGTTAAGGGTCATGCCAGTAACTTATTCTAAGAACAGAAAATTTGCGATTATTACTTTGTTTAATGCTTTTACTGTTCAACATGTATTAAATACCAGTTGGCTAAGTGTTAATATTCAATCACCTGTTATCCGCAATATAGGAATGGCAATTATAATTATGGGAGCGAATACAGGTGGCATAACAGGTGGACAAATGCTAAGAGGCGGCGATGCCCCATTATATCATAGAGGTTTTACTGCTATCCTCATTTGTCAAATAATTGCAGCAGTTCTTGTTGCTCTTCAAATTCTTCAATATTACCTTTCTAATAGGCTACTAGACTCAAAATATGGAAAGCATGAAGTGATGAATGCTACCTCAGAAGATATAGGGTCATCTGAGATATCTGAGGATAACAAATTGGAGTTATTCATTGTGGGAAGGAAAAAACTTGGAGATCAGATTGATTCAGATCTCATAGAGACACAATTTTCGGAGTACGCTCTTCATGATATAGACGTTGAGCAAATAAAGAGAGAGAAATTTTTTAGGTATTGTCCTTAGACGTTTTTTCTTTTGCTGAGCTTGGTCCTCCCTTTATAACTATTCTTTTCTTTTCATTCAAGTTGAAAAATTTGAAAGTTAACCTCTGCCTCTGATTCGAATATTAGC
This sequence comes from Schwanniomyces etchellsii, assembly GCA_031081805.1. Taxonomy (NCBI): domain Eukaryota; kingdom Fungi; phylum Ascomycota; class Pichiomycetes; order Serinales; family Debaryomycetaceae; genus Schwanniomyces; species Schwanniomyces etchellsii. The sequence continues at coordinate 65,722 of JARYSY010000002.1, read as the reverse complement.
ATTCGATAGTATGTATTAAACTTCAATTTTTTATGAAGATGACGGCCAGCTCCTGATATACAACATGAATTCGGCGTTTTCAAAAATCAGTTAATCATTGCCGATTTTATTTCTACAATTATTGTATCCAGATTTCTCTTTAGTAATATCAATAGATTTACAGCGTAATGCTCAACTTTTTTCCGTCAATCGACAAATTCTTAAAAAGATAGAATAGTGACATACTATTTTTGAATCTGTTTTCATTTTTTAATACACACAGAGAGATAAAAGAAGTTTAGTATTATCACTAAGTCTTATCACTTTGATTATGTAGTGATTTTGCATCTAAAAAATAGTCGTATTTAGTTTATTATATGAAATAGACGAAAGTTACCTTTTTAAAGTTTTGCAACCACGCGCTATGCGTACCGGCTAAAACGACGCACTGGCAAAATGGCAGAAGACAATCAAGTACTCTTAGTATGACGGTTTGTTTTGTTTGAGTGCATTTATTTTTGAAAAACGCCATACTTGAATGTAGTTCAAACAAATAAGTCTTAAGGCTTCTTTGTAGATTTTTTTTTCTACCTGTTCGAATATGAATCCTGAGACACCGGACCCAACTGTGAGATATTTTTCTTCTGATTCTAATCCGGCTGTCGAAACCTTCTTGATAGAGTTGATGAAGGCTGCTTTGAATGTAACGTAACGTGAAGCTAATTATCTTATGGAAACTCGCATATAGTTAATCAAGTCAAAAGGTTATTCTTTTTTGCGGTATTTGGATTGAGAGCTGATCAGAAGTGGATGGAGCAATTACCAGACCAAGTTCGCTCTGCCCATACCGAAGAATATTCGAAACATGATGCTTATCTAGTAATACGATTTAGGGTGGCCCGCAGCGTAGAGAGCTCGAATAAATACATGCTAATATCTCCTTCATGCTTTTTCCTTCTTCGGCATTCATTGCCTGTTATTAGATGTATTAGTTCAAGAGTATCTCTTATCAGGCGATGAGTCATAGTACAAGGACCTGATGAATCTACTGTTATTATCAGTTTCATGAGCTCGAATGTATTCGTTATCACCTCTATAATTTTTAGACTGAGCTAGTGCAAGTTGGTAGGCTTTATTTGGATCGGCCCAGGCTGGACGTGATACTGAATTCATAGATAATTGTTTTCTTCCTCTAATGTGCCTCAGAATATGAATACTAAACTTTAACAATTGAGCTGGCGACTTTGCTGACTTAAGTGGCTCTTTAAGTGGTATTTATAGGAATTACTTTCTAGACCTTGTAGTTTGCACCTTTTTCTTTGAATGCCATCGAGGACAAATTGTCTCGATCCATACAAATCTCCAATTTCAGCTCCAAAAGTTCACTTGAAAATGCATTTACCAGATAGTACTTCTTCAATTCAGTATGGCTTACAGACGTAAATGTTCTGACGGCTTCCTTTTCTTTGAGCCTCCTCGTACGTGAAAAAAATGGCTCACCCATAGAAGTCGATAAGTGGTTGTGAAAGCTTGACGTCTACTAAAATTTGAAATGTAAATTTGATTATAGAACCTTTGAAGATATATAAACAATGTGAATATTTATAAAATCGAAATACAATAACCAAACCACTCCCGTTTGATGGATACAAGAGTTACATGCTGCATTTCGTTAATATTTCAAGTACTATACCCTTTAACGACGACTATTGAAGATTCAGTACTCCAATGGAAATCCTCACACTTACTTCGCTATTTGAAGTATTTCAGGAAGATTTTGGTTTCTTTTCTATTCACAGTCAATATACTTGATATCGGGGATGAGCTGACCATCTCCTAAAAGAGTATTGTACTCTGGTCCAATTTCAATCATCCCAGTTTCTGCCACAAATTCAACCCAGTGATTTAACATCATTTCTAGGATATTTTTTTCTTTCTCTGCTAAATTCTCTGTCTCGCCAGGATCAAGCCTAATGTTGAATAGTTCCCACTTACCACTTCCATGGGGCCGGGGGACAAAAAGAGCTTTATATTGACCTTTTCTAATAGCTTGTTGTCCGAAAAGCTCCCAACCCGTTACAACATCATCGTCATGAACTTGAGTAGCCTCATTCTTTAAAAAACTGACCATAGAAGCCCCCTTTGGGATAGCAACTTTCCTAGATTTATAGATCTCTCCTGGGTGCTTAACACCAGCTAATTCTAATACAGTAGGAAAAATGTCCATGGCTGTTACGAATTCATTATAGATTCTCTCTTGCTGTACGGGTTTTAAGATCTTGGGATAATGAATAATAAGTGGACATCTTATACCGCCTTCCGATGCCCATGACTTAAACTTGAACCAAGGCGCAGTAGCAGCCTGTGCCCATTGGTCTCCATAATAGACGAATGAGTCTTTCTTGCCAATATTGTCATATGTATTCACGAATTTTTCATTTATTTTATGAATAATGCTGCTGCTTCCTAATGGCAAAGCCTCATGAATCATTCCATCCGCACCATTATCAGACATGAAAAGTATAAAAGTATTTTCAAGCTCGTTTCTCCTCTCTAAAACGTCAATTACCCTACCAATATTCTCGTCCAAAATATCCACCATTGCTGCGTATGTTTCCATTATTCTCGATTGGAATCTTCGTTCTTCTTCCGAAAAATCCTTCCATCTTTTATCTTTGAAAGTACTCATTTTGTGAGGACTAATACCCTTAGGAATGATACCACATTTAGTTGCTCTTTCTAATCTGGCCCTTCTCAAATTTTCCGGTCCACCATCGTACTTTCCTTTATACTTTGCAATTTTTGATTCAGGTGCCTGAAGGGGCCAATGAGGCGCCGTATATGTTAAGCATCCAAAAAATGGTCTGTCCTGACGAAGCTCCTCATCTTCTATAAACAGGATACCTTTATCGGTATAAAAAATCGTTGAATAAAAATCATCTGGTATTTCCTTATTAGGGTCTATCTTTCGGTCATCTTCACAGAAAAGAGGTGGTAAGAAGTTACCTAAATCAGGGTAGTACTTATAGTGAGACCCAGCCCCTGGAAGTAATGTGTAAGATTTCTCAAATCCCCTCCTAATAGGCCATTGATCAGGTTGAAGACCCAAATGCCATTTACCGGATATCCAGGTGAAATAACCGTTATCTCTAAGTAATTCAGGAAGTGGGGCTACCCTATCATTCAAATACCCTTCATACCCAGGCTTTCCTTGAAGCTTTTCTCCAACCTTAGGATTTACCTTCATGAACTCCAGCATTTGGCCCACTCCAGCGATGTGATTGTCCGTTCCCAGAAAGACCATTGATCTAGTTGGTGAACACGCCGGGGCGGTGTGGAAATCAGTAATTCTTGCACCAGTTCCAGCATTATTCCATCCCTTACTTAGACGGTCAAGGTTCGGCGTGTCTATCTCACCTCCAAAAGCCCCCAAATCAGTGAATCCAAGGTCATCAGCCACAACTAGCAAAAAATTTGGGCGAGATTGCATCTTTTCAGGTTGCATTATTTATCTGCTATTTTTTCTTCATGCTTTTAAATAAATTTCTGGCTTGGCGTTTATATATTAAAAGGTAATATGGCTGATGATGATGCAATTAAACGAGTATCTTAAAGGCTGAATATTCGTCTTTTTGCGGCCACAGTATTCGAATGAGCATCATCGCAACGTCACAGAATAGTTCGGAAACTTCCGCTAGAGAATCAACTTCAGATTATCCTCTGAAGGAGGAGCCATACTTACCTCTTTTACTGTTGCCACATATCATTTTCGTTCTGAATGGTGATGATACCAAGCTTTTAATCCCCAGTCCCAAGATATCAATCTTTAATCCCAAGATTTTAATCCTTAATCCCAAGATTTTATCTCTAATCCCAATGTCGACTTTCTACTGACAAACATCTATATAGCTCACTGATCATGTATGCTGAATGAATTCTTTCATCATAGAAGATTTCATTGAACCAAACAGTAGTTCGTATTCAAATGAGCGAAAAGTTGGAAAATATTGATATTTCTCTTGAAGAGGGTTCTGATGAGTATAGTAAGGATTCCCAAAAATCGCTCAAGAAAGTTCTCATATACAACAGAAATAATGGAGAAAGCGTGGAATTAATAAAAGATTGGACAGATGAGGAGGAAAGGAAGTTACTTTGGAAGCTAGACTTCACACTCATGCCTATTTTATGGCTTGGATTCTTTGCATTGCAAATGGACAGGGGAAACTTGGGTTATGCGAAAACTAGCACCCTCTTGGAAGATATTGGTATGACACAAAACCAATTTAACGTTGGTATGCAAGTTATGAGTGCTGGGATAGTACTTTTTGAAGTACCAAGTAATATCATTCTTCAGAAAGTTGGCCCAAGGAATTGGTTGAGTGCTCAGGTGATTCTTTGGAGTACTGTTGCAACCTTTCAAAGTTTTAGTAACAACTATGCCCAATACATTGCGACAAGATTACTCTTAGGAATATTCGAATCTGGGTATATTCCAGGTTCGTTGTACATGATATCAAATTGGTGGACTAAAAGGGAATTAAGTCTTAGGCATTCTATTTTCTTTACTGGAAATATGATTGCTGCAGCTGTTTGTCCACTTATTAGCGCAGTCATCTTGCGAGATCTTACCGGTAAGCATGGCTGGAGTGGATGGAGATGGTTGTTCATGATACAAGGTTTAGTGACTGTTTTTATTGGAATTATTTACGCTTTGACAATTCCGGATTCTCCTGATGATCCATCACCTATTTGGTCGAAGAAAGTAGTATATTTCAATAGCAGAGAGAGACATATCTTGAAGACCAGAGTTTTATTAGATGACCCCAACAAGTTTGTTACCAAAAGAAATATTGTCTTCAGAGATGTGGTAGGTGCATTTTTGAAATGGAGAATATGGATTCACTGGGCTATAACGATTATCAATACTCAGAATCTTACAGCAGTGGGCACTTATACTCCATCCCTTATGCAGTCTTTTGGTTTTGATACTTTCAAGAGTAATGCATATTCTTCCATTAGTGGCTGGATTACGGTCGTAGCGGTACTAGTGTTGTCATACATAATAGATAAAACTCAAGTCAGGGGTATTATTATTCTCATTACTTCAATCTGGCAAGCTGCTATGGCTATTGTTCTCAGAGCCATGCCTGCAAGTTATTCCAAGAACAGAAAGTTCGCTATCATTACTTTATACAATGCCTTAACTGTTCAGCACGTATTGAATACGAGCTGGTTAAGTGTAAATATTCAATCGCCTACTGTTCGTAATACTGGAATGGCTATTATAATCATGGGTGCCAATAGTGGTGGTATAAGCGGAGGGCAAATACTTAGAAGTGGTGATGCTCCATTGTATCGTAGAGGTTTTACTGCTATCCTCGTATGTCAAATATTTGCGGCATTTCTAGTTGCTTTCCAAATTGTCCAATACTCTATTTCCAATAGAAGGCTTGATTCCAAATATGGCAGTAAAAATGTCGTTTCTGTGGACTCAGAAGACAACAGTAGTTTGGAACCACCTGATGATAAAAATTTGGAATTATTCATAGTTGGAAGAAAAGTATTAGGAGATCAAATTGATTTGGAAAAAATCAAGTCGGAATTTCCTTCCTATGCTTTACATGACATAGACCTTGAACAAGTAAAGAGAGAACTGTTTTTCAGATATAGTCCATAGGTCCTTTTGTCCACGTGTGGATGTTGTCTGTTCTTTTTTTTTTCTTTTCATTAGTGTACTCTTTTAGTTTTTGAATCAAATTTAGTTTCTGCAATAACAAGAATTTAACCTCGGAGCCTCCAATTGTGGATTCGAAGTACGACGCAGACATTTCATAAACAATTTTTTAATTCTCAATAACCCAGTATGTGATAGACATGAAAATCACTGGCGATACTCAGGCTCCGTCATTTCATTTCCGTTGACAATATCAGAAGCTTCTCAACTTATTGAGAATATATGTTGAAGATTATCCTTCAGTCCATCAAACTAAGGTTCTCTATGGCTTTCGACTTGATCGGTTGATTAAATGTAGATAATTTGAAGAACGGCTTGACTACCACATCTAGAACTTTACCATTATTTTTGCATGTAAGACTTAGTTCTGAACTTGATCATTTTATAACGTTCTCTAAAACTTAGTTGTTTCTAAGGGTCGTATTGACTTTATCACTTTATTCCTTTTAGCTGCAATTGAAAAAACTAATTACGGACAATATTTTCCTTCATTAAATATAGACGCTATTATCTGATATATATTAATGGAGCGGTCCCCGAGTTCAATTACAAAAAGGCTAGTTATTAATTAATCCAACATGCGCGTATCTCGGGTTTTCAAAATCATGCTTATTGAAATATGAGGGCATTGATAATTTGGCATATATAGAAGTCCACTCGAGTGATTTCTTCTTGTATGAATATTACCTCGCCATATTTCCTCAACCTTGTGATTGACAAGGTCGAAGGGGAGGGGCTTAAATTAAGAGGAAGTGGAGCGTAGTTATCTTATTAGATTTTGCAGCCCACATTCGAGTTCTGCATCTATGCTCATGCTGTCTGCAGCAAAATTAAGCTGACTCTCAACTAGGAAAACATGCCGATATTACATTAGAGCTAGCAGGAGTATAAAGTCAATTATATTTTGGAGATGAAGAACTAAAATAGATTGGGTTAATCTAAGCATCGAACATGAAAAATGAAAGAAGTTAATGGGTATATACAAAACTACGATTTTTTGCGAAACTGGTACTAGTATTTTTTTTCCATTTGCAATATTACCTTCTTTAACCTCTTCTAAAATTAATGTATAGTGTGATAAATAGATTGGCTATTATCGTACTATCAAAGCACGAGAAGTTTAACTTATAATTATTACCATTCCTACACATGAGGGAAAAGTCGTTACTTCAGAAGCATGCTTCCGAAGACCAAATGAAGATGAACCCCAAGAAAAAGGAATAATAAAAAAAAGAGAAATAATGCCAATTCCATTAATTCCATGCATATCGATAACTTGATCTTAGCCTTCTATACGATGCATACTTCAGATTCTAATAAATTTCCGTTCTGAGCTTCAAGAGAGAGTAGTAGTATGTCCTTTCCAATTATTATTTTTAATCCGTCATGTTCTTAATTTCATGCATCAACAAAGTATATACTTCTCAAACCTTTATCCGATCTAATTTGAATATAAAACTAAATCGCTCCATCCTAACTTGAAAAGTTAGCAACCTTTCACAAACATCAGAAATAATTCAACGATCACTTATATCACCTTTACTAAATGGTCTGTAATTGGCTCCTAATACTACTGCCTTTATCTTTATTATAAATACACAAAGCGAATTCAATTAAGCCATACTTTCTCTATTATGGAAGAAAGCACTCTACTTTCCTTGATGTCAGTTCTATTAGAAGTCATACCTAGTTATTGATGCGCTAGCCTATGCAATGTTTTGTTCGTTGGACTCTTTGATTACCTTACAATGCTTTTGGTGATTCTTTTTGATTCAAATGAACGCACGCATTCCGCTTGTTGATGGCCAACATCAAATGTCAAAATAGATGCTTAACCTCTGGTCCAGAATATAAGGCCGGATCACGAATAATTATTCGCCATGTTCCACCCTGAAACTTCCCAATGAAAAAATACAACTCGGAGCAATTTTTACATAACTTGTATATTCTAACTTAAAGTGAGCCATAAAAGCTCAGTAAATAAAGCATTTGTTGTCGCGGAGTCGATAAAAAAAACTGCTTTATGCTACAGGGTCCTCTTCCTAATATTATGCTGTAATGTTCTTCACCAAATATTCTACCACATGAGAAATACAGAATTTACGCGAGAAGTCGCCCTTTAGTGCACGTCGATTGCCCCTTGAACCGGTATAATCGAGTGTCTCAACATTAAATATGCAATCATGAATTCCACCCTTCTCAAGTGCGTATATACAATTTTCGCGATTCTTATCCACCACATCCATCCACTGTTCGATACTATTTCTTAAGAGCTCTCTTTCTCCCGCGATGACCAATACTTTCCCTTTCTCACGAAAACAGTCGACCTCACACCAGTGGTCTTGGTAGGTTGTATCTGCAAATGTGATCCAACCATTCACGAATTCGCCGGTGTCGGCGATGTACCATTTATCCATATCCGTCTTGCAACCGATTAAGTCACCATACCACTGAGTGCTACATGTAATATCAACCGAGGTGTTCATCCTTGGTTCAACCCAAGGTGATATCAAAATTAACCCCTTTGGTTGGGAACCCTTGATGTAGGGGAAGTCGAATTTTTCATACTTTGAGAACTCTTTTCGCGCTTCTTCGGGATATGCGACATACCTGCTCAAGGCCAAAACTAAATTAGCTCCCGCAGAATCCCCCATCAAGTAGATGTTGTCGAACCCATCTAATGTAAGCTTCCTGTACTTGATCACAGCGTCATGTATTTGCGATGGGTACGTCTGACCATGTATAGTAAGGGGATAGTCAACAATCAAGATGGATAACCTTTTCTGGACAGCTCGCGGCAAGCAATGGTACAAAATGAGTAAGCCAAGAATTTGGCATTCCATGATACCCACGGCATATCCGCCACCATGAAAGTATACTAAAACGTTCTTTGGCCCTCCCTTTTGCTCATTATTCACAAGCCAGTAGCTGTTCCCATCATATGGCACACCAAAGTTACTCAAGTTACCATCAGTGACAATCTTTTTTTTGGACAACAGATGAAGAAGCTTCTTGGTATCCACATATGTAAATGTTTCGATGTCCCCTTTCGTCATTGAAGTTGCCAAGTAACTCTCAATGGCAATGATGATGTTCTTCCTTAAGGAGTCTTTGAATTCTTCATTTGTAGTAGAGTAAACGGTGCCTACGGTGTAGTATTCTATTGTAGTTTTCAACACCTGCCAAGGTAGAAGGGTTAACTTACCGATAAAAGTTGCAGATACCATAAGTGTCCCTAAAAATTCTTGTCAGATTTGACTTGTAAAGTTTGTATTAATAGCCATCACCCTTCGGAATGCGCTGTATTAAAACCGAAGGATCTAAGCGATAGTTATCCCTTGGTCGCGGGTTATCGTGGGTCACGCGTTGTACGCGTCGTGTCCCGTAAAGGGATAAGTTATTCCATGCATCTTCGGGAGCTTTGACACAACTTAGCGAAAATCCATAATGCTCTTAGATATGGGCCGCCATGGCATGGGCGTTTCCATACTCATGTCCCCAGCTGAAAACCCTTTTTTTCTTGGTATGAGGTACTCCTTCAGCATTCTCGTCTCTTTAAGCCGTATTAATCATCTTTTATTATGTAATGGTCACAGGGTTCTGCTACCCTCGGGACGGGCGGAAATCCTTAGCAGTGCGTGCTTTCTTTTAAGTTCCGTACCGTCAGTTCTAGCCACCAAAAACAGGTCGCATAGAACCTTTCGTTCCTTCAAAAGAAAGTTCATATATGTGTAAGGGCCAGAAAAGTCTGATGAGTTTTTAATATAGCTCTTTAATTGTTTCTCTTGGATACTAGTAGAAATCAAGTGTAAGTTGTTGAAACAAACTTACTAAGCTTGTAAATTCTGTCTTGTATTTAACATACGATTATTTTTGGGAAAAAATCAGGTTAAGATCACCTTTTGAAAATTGCATTAATAATATAAGCGGTCAAAATTTGGAAATCAAATAAATATATGCGATTGCACTATTTGACCCACGCTCGTAAAGGGGGCTTCACAAATGTCTGGAAAGACTTATCTTATGTGTGGATAGTCCTTCTTGCGGATGTTGGGATAAATATAGCTCTGTTGGTTGTGTTTCTTGTATCTTCCAAGGGCTATAAGGTGAAAAGTCCCTTCGCCATCGCGGTTATCGTTGTGGACTTTTTGATATTCATAATTGCATTTCTAAGCGTAGCGCTTAAGAACAAAATCCATGATATGTTTAAGAACAAAGGGCCGATTTTACATGTCATCGAATGCATACGATTGTGCCTCTGGTTTGTTTATTTGATATTTATTGTATTGAAGATATCGTATGCTGTCGCATCGGGAGTAAATAATCCCTTAGACTTAGGAAGACATCAGACTGATATTTTGCACTTGAGTCGGGATACGAAAGTCACATTGATAGTGCTTTTCAGTTTGAGTATAGTTTCTGATTTTTGCGTCAGCGCTGTTCTTACTTATGTCTGGATCTTTACAAGCAAGAGATATTTTTTAATGTTTTTGAGTTGTCTAGGTCAATTCTTTTTGGGAATATTGGAGATGAATGTGAGCAACTCTGTATCTATCAAAGACACGAGAAATGAAATCAATCCTCATATGCTCACATTTTTCATTCATGCGGGAGCCTTTCTCATGACAGGGGGGCTTTTGGGTGTTTGTTTATGCGTTATCATCTCAGAGAAGAATAGATTGTCTGATTGCATCCGTGATTTCATCTTTTTTATTGACTGCTACTTCTCTTTGATCTCTATTCTTACAATCGTTGCTTTCGCTTTATCATTAAAACTAGTAACCTCGAAAGATCCTAATGATGACAAGGCCTACGACCTCGTCGTATCATCTGCAGTATTGGGAAGTTCATTCATATTAGCAGTCATTATTATCATTTGTTCTAGATATTTCAGGAGGCGTCAGCCTCCAAAGTTGGAAGTCGAAGTACTAGACTTGACGAGGCTTACTTCCAAAATGAAGAATGCATACGCTGCTCTTATTGATATGAACCATAAGTTTAATTCAGGTGTACTGGGAAAATCTGTTTTGGATTTAATGGAAGCCTACTGTGGTTCTCCTTTAGACGACATGACTTGCACTGTCTTAAGAGTATACCGCCCGACTGAAGTGTCGAGTAACAAGTCGCCAAAACCAACATCTTCCATATGGGATACATTGGATGAAGAGAAATCCATTTTTAATGAAGAACAGGATTGGAAGGCAGAACAGAAAACATTGAATGAGAGCGGCTCTAAACCTCTCTCGAAGAATAAAATGAAAAGATTGGCGAAGAAAGCTCAGAAAAAGAAGGACGCAAAGCATCTTTCAGAGATGCTTGAAAATTCTTTTGAGGATCGTGATTTCAACAATAAATTGGAAGCAACTGAAGCTATAGTAATGTTGACTTCTATTGAAGACTTCGATCTTACATGCACTTTCACAGGTAGGATCGGAACTGCAATATCGAACCTCTTAGGAAAAGGCTCTAGGTTCAAGCTATTATGCGTAAGATTTGGGATCTTAGGTTTTCACTGGCCTTTTAAGAGGTCGACATTTTACTGTAGCAAGCCAAAAAGGCCTGTTGCGAGATCTGCGGCTGTCATGTATGCTATAGCTAAATGGAATTCTAAGAGATCGTCCAAAGAGAGATGTACTTTACTTCTCGATCCAATCTATAAGAGTAATGTCGCAACTAATGCAATTAATTTCGGTGGATGGGTCCGTATACCCCTTCCTGCGTCTCACATTATAGACCTTCGTCCTCACAAGTCACAAACCCTTCATCAGTATCTCAAAAGTATAAAGTATCGTGCCCAAAATGGACCTTTCGATTCGGCCCATGGAGAAGTAATAGAACATAAGGAATTCAATAAAGAGGAATGTGATGAAATTATATCTATGTGGTCTAATATTGCAGAATCGAGATCAGAAAATGGTCATACTTCAACCTTGACTAAACCTGATGCTCCTTTCATTCAGAGCTTGGGTAAAATTGCTAATGAAAATAAGGATAGGACATTGTTATTTCTTAAGATTGGCGATGAGATCGTCGCCTCTTGCATTCTTTTCCGTTTGGGGGATACTATAACTTCTGATATACAGGGTCTTAATCATGAAATAAGTAGACAGTATAGGGCGTACTTTGTGATGATGCAAGAAGTGATTCGAATTGCCCTAAAAGAAGGTAAGTCTTTTGTTGATTTCGGGCCAACAACAGAGAAACCCAAATTGGACATTGGGTGTCAAAATGTTCCCTTGATAGGTGCTATGCATGCCCACTACTTTTTCCTCAATCCGGTCATCGCATTGTCTGCAAAAAAAGTAGATGTTTAGGTTGTGCCATTCTTTAGGTCATATAAGATCACTTCACTTAGATTTATTACAGTATTCTAAGAAATGCGAGCATATATATATATAGGCATGAATTGTATAGATTGAATCAGTATTTTAGTATTGGTAAGCTAACTTTTCCAATCCCGATCAGCTGTGAATGGCTTATTCTGTCAGATATCATCGCCAGATAAACATAATCATTAATTCTCTTTTTAAGCTTTTATTATCTAATTACTTAATACGCAATGACGTTGAAGCTGATCTTTTAGCTTTAGCAAAGTAATGGTAAAAAAAGACTTGATCATTCTCTTCCGCGGACAAAGTCACCATAATACAGTCGTTTGTTCATACGAATATCACAAGTGGAATAAACGAGAGCAGCAAAACGTGAAATATAACATACTACTTCTTCTAGCGAATTGACTTCTCAATGATCTAAATTTGACTCGATTCAAAAGCAAAACTATAAAAAATGATAAAACTAAGTTATTCGAAACTGACTAAATAAACGTCTGAAAAATTCTGAAAGATGAAGTACACGATTTTAATCTATCGATTATTGGAAAAGTGGACCGAGGACTGAATGAATGTTTTCAGTGATCTGTGCGTTGGCATCAAAATCAATACTGAAGACACTTACTGCGGTTTGACATTTATCATCTGCGATTATTGATGCTTCAGAAGGTAAAGTGCAATCACCATTGTAGCAGACGGTCAAGGCTTCAAATTTAGTCAGATTACTCTTGACAAGGTTACTCTCAGCATCATACAGAAGGCTTGGAGCTGCGGATTCTGCCCCAGTAATTCTTGTGAATACCCAAGATGGATCAGTACAAGATTCGTCCGTAGATTCATATCCAACTTTTGGAAGGTTCACAGTAAGACCAACTCCCAAAGGAAGCGCGCGATCATTTGCACCTTGTTTATCGAAGAGAGTATTAACAAATTCGGCCACCTTCTTAGCATATATGTTTGCTGGCTCTAATGGGTCATCATTCAAAGAGTCCTTGAAGAAAGAGTTGTTCGTGTTGGAAGCTGAAAAAGCAATTGCTGGAAGTCCTCTAAAGACCGAAGCAATAGTTGCACCCACTGTACCAGAAATAACGAAAGTTCCAGGAGACAAATTTAAGCCTTCGTTTGGACCAGATACGACTAAATCAATGTTGTTGATAGCTGTTTGGTTATTTTCATCTGAGGAGCTGAAGTAAGTTGGGATAACGTATTCCAAGGCAAACGCAACGGAACTTGCAGGTGTGCCATTGAAGTACCAAATGTTCATGTCATTTTCTTCATGTCCCCAGGCTGGATCACCCTGCTTGATATACTCAAATTCCCCATCAATTTGCAATGTGTTGACTGGTGGAATATCGAACTTGCTAGACCAACCTGACCTTTGTGATGCGGGTGCTACCAAAAGAACGTTATGACCTGCATCCTTCAAGGCTTGATAAGTGCTGCGAATATTTGTCGCAGCCCAGCTATCATCATTTGTTAAAAGGATATTTTTAGATGTCGCTACCGCCAAGCAGAAGCCAAAGGATATCAAAGAATGGAGAAGCATCAGTAATTTCTATAATTGTTTTCTTGTGCAATTCAAATTCAACAATCAGTCGAAACTACTTCATTATATATCTTGGTCTATCTCAATACCTATACCTCGACTTCATGGGTGCGACATAAACGTGGACACACTAGTACGGATTTTTGTACACTCTTTTGGAATTTTTATGTATGCTACGATATACTGAGCGTACAAAGCCCGAAACAATGCAGCTAAAAAAAAGTAGTTATGCCCCTTGCTTCTGGCAACGGTAAAAAAGCGGCATGCGCTCAAAAATCGATCGAACTACCGATCAACATTTAAGATCGTCGCCTTTATAAGAGAATGATCTTTTCTATTATTTAATAGCTGCCCTTGCGCCGCTTTAATCATGCTACAGCTATACAAAGGCATGATGCTTTTTACCAAAATCAATAGAATTCCCTAACAAGAAATGATTGGGAGAGTTAGTATCGGTTTCCCTATTGTGTTGAAAAAAGTAGGCAGAAACGTGGGGCAGAAATTAGGAGTAAGTTTCCACAATCGTTTTGAATACTGTACACATTTATATATATACCCAATAATTGCAGCCGTATGAATACATGAGCACATATGCACCAACGGAATGTTAGACTGAGAAATTACAAAAGCAGATAATTCCATTCGCAACATACTTTACCGATGGTCTGCTTAAATCGCAGATGTTTCGATCTCACGAAGTCGTGTGGTTACTGTTTCCTCGGAAGGATTGACTAATATGCAATAATCGGAATTAGCTGTAGCCCTCTTTTGCAATTTTCAGTTTCACGGAGTTTAATCTCCCATGACATGTGAAGTATGGCGCTAGCCGAACACTATTATAGCTTCTTATTTGGCCTTGAACAATGTTCGGCAGCCTTGTTCATAGTAAGGGTTGTTAGTACGATGATATATAATATCGCATCAAAGGATCTTTGAAGCTCTTTAACCTGGCTGTTGTATTGAAGATAGTTCATTCATACATAACTATTTAGACCTTTCAAATGACTGTACTTAGTCCAGGTTTCTAGTAGTTTGCTTTTCATTTGAAAAATGCCTATTACTATTGCGCAGCAAAATCTCATCACATGAATTGAGCCCTCTCTTGACCCTCGGTAGTGCAAAAATCTCAGTGACATTAAAACAAGATAACATATGCGAAGAATGTTCCCCCCACAGTTAAGACTTATTTGGCAGTATATATATACATAAGTATATATAAAGGTGATCAACAATCCTAATAAGATAAACCAAGACAGATAATTATTGAGGATTGATGCAAAATGGCCATTACAAAATCTAGAGTGAATAGTTCGCAACCACCGGACTCAAGATCATTAATCGAATCAGAACGTCTGATGGCTGTCTTTGATCCAAAAGAGATGAACTACTTTTTGGAAGGTTCGAAAGAAGCTTCTGAAGAGATAAGTCGTTTTATTCAACAAATGGAAAGAGATCCCATTTTGGCATCTTCGTCAAAGATATATGATATGACAAAAGCCCAACACAGAGAAATCACAGCAAAAAAAATAGCCAGATTGACAAAGTATATTGAAGATGGAACATTCGATGAATTGGAAAGAAGACTTTCATTGATCAGTGTGTTTGATCCACAATTGCATACTAGAGTTGCTGTACATTTGGGTTTGTTCATTGGATGTATCCGAGGAAATGGCACTATGGAGCAATTGAATTATTGGGCGTTGGAGAAAGAATCTGTCTATATTAAGAACATATATGGGTGCTTTGCTATGACTGAATTGGCGCACGGCTCTAACGTCGCTGGCTTAGAAACTACCGCCACCTTTGATGAGGAAAATGATCAGTTCATCATAAATACGCCTCACATTGGAGCTACCAAGTGGTGGATCGGAGGAGCTGCACATTCTGCTACGCATGCTTCCGTTTATGCTAGATTAATTGTCAAAGGAAAGGATTATGGCGTGAAAACATTCATTGTTCCATTAAGAGATTCAAATCATGATTTGATGCCAGGCGTGGTGTTAGGCGATATAGGAGCAAAAATGGGAAGAGATGGCATCGATAATGGTTGGATTCAATTTTCTCATGTAAAAATTCCACGTTATTTCATGCTTCAAAAGTACTGCCAAGTGTCCTCCGAGGGTGAAGTGACCCAGCCACCAAATGATCAGCTATCATATTCAGCTCTCTTAGGTGGGAGAGTCATCATGGTGAAGGATGCGTTCAGGTGGTCTTCCAGAATGATCACGATTGCGATAAGGTACTCTGTTGGAAGAAGACAATTTAAAAGGGCAAATGCTACAGATAACGCAAAAGAGGCGCAATTAATAGATTACCCTTTGCATCAAAGGCGTCTAATTCCTCTTTTGGCTCTGGCATATGCCTTTTCAAATGGTGCTAATGTATTGGATTCATTGTCAAAACATACAATGGAAGAATTAGACAGTGCTGTTGTAGCAAAAGATCAAGAAGGCATCAATCGTGGTATCAGTGCCATGAAATCTTTATTTGTAGCCTCAGGATCTTTAAAATCCACATGTACATGGATCACATTGAACACTATTGATCAATGTCGCCAAGCTTGTGGTGGTCATGGATATTCCTCATATTCTGGCTTCGGAAAGGCTTTCAACGATTGGGCTGTTCAATGTACATGGGAGGGAGATAATAATATTTTGGCTATGTCTGTTGGTAAGCAGCTTGTAAAGAGTCTTGAAGGTGCGATGAAGGGTAATAAGGCCTCTGGTATCCTCGAGTTTTTGAATTCTTACGAATCTTCATTAGGCAGGGAAACTGTTCTCGATCTTGAAGGTCTTCATAGTACAAACGAGGTTTTACATGCGGTAGAGGTGGTTATTGTTAGAGCCTCTGAGCAAGCCTTGAAAACATTGAATTCAAATGGTGATGACTGGGACTATATTGGTGCTAACTTAGTAGAATTATCTAAGCTACTCGCTCATTTCTTCTTATTCAAATGCTTTTTGGATAAAATAAACTCCATGCAGCAGAAAGAGCTTCTGGACATATTAGATAAACTTGCAAAGTTGTACTGTGCTTCATTCATTTTAGAGAGCTTTTCAGGAATTTTCTTAACATATTCAGTAGTATCGTCAGATACGATTGCCTATTTGAGCTCGGAGCATATTGCTAATTTATGCAAAGACATAAGGCCACATGTTATTCCCTTGACCGATTCATTCCAATTATCAGATATGCTAATAAATTCGTCTCTTGGAAACTATGATGGAAACATCTATGAGAATTATTTTAATATCGTGAAAGGCAGAAATCCCCCCTCTGAGACGAAGGCACCGTATTCGAGCATTTTGGAGAATATGTTAAACAGACAGTCTCTAGAAGAGAGGCAAAGGGAAGAGTTTTCTGACGAAGTGGCCGAAAAACTTCAAGAAAATGAATAATCATGTGCATTCTACTTGCTGGTAATAATTGCCATGTAATTAAGTGCATGCTGGGCTTCGTATTGGGAGACTTACTTTAACTAATGATAAAAAATGTATAAAGATCACCAAAGAAAATTCTTGCTTCAGGGACATTTAAAATTTTAAACATGTAGTGTAGCTCTATTGAATTATATTGATTGGGATTTAGGATTAATTCTACTAGAAATAATATTTTGCCCAGGGCCGATAGAATTCAGCTTCATTTCCAATTCGAAGAATTACCTTAAGCTGAAAGTGATCATGCTTCGACAGCTATCAATAATGCGATTTAAAAACTGCGTCTAAGAGGACCAAATATTGATTCAAATGTGGGAATCTTAATCATAATTAGCCTACAATAAACCTCCCTTATCATTTACGTTTTACACTGTCAGCATAGATAGTTGCAGCAATACCATGAGAAATTTATTCTCGCGCGAACCCAATTCATCAGGATAAAGTTCCGTCTATCAATATTCATCTCGAGCGAGCTCGCCCGAGGCAGTGAGTACGGATAGATTCTGCTAAACTGTAATCTGATCTTAAAGTTGAATAACATCGCTCCACCGTGACTGACTTGATAGACTTCGTTATAACTACTATCGTATACTAATAGCAGAAGCTTCCAACAATAACACTAGAAGCGCTTAGCTGTATCTTATCATCCTTTTTCATGACCTAAATGATTGGTAGAAAGCATATCTAAAGTATTATTCTGGGTTTCGCAGATTTTTTTAGGCCCAAACTGTAAAATATTCAAGGTCGCAAATTATGTGAAGTTACGACGAAAGTAACGAAATAAAAAAAAGATAAGGAAATATAATCCAATCTGTTATTGAATTTACTGACACTTATCTCTATTATTGTTAAGATTAGATAACGGCTATGAAGCTATAGGTCTTGGTAATATGTGTCAAGTGTTGGCGATACACAAAGTTCTCTGATACAAGTATTTTAGTATAAAAAGTATCATCATTCATCAGCTTTAACAACTTCCATTTATGAGAACCAACCAAAAGATACAAAAGACAAGGTTTTAATAAACAGGAAATATAATTAATAGAATGCTAAAATCACATATTGGACCATTGGTTCCAAGGAATAAGAACTTATTTTATGCGTCGGTATTATTGATGAGTATCGTACATCCAACAATTATGGGCTATGATTCAATGATGGTTGGTAGTATTCTTAATTTAGATGCCTACGTGAACTACTTTCACTTAACTAATGCAACTACTGGCCTTAATACAGCTGCTGTTTGGCTTGGTCAAATTATTGCTACATTGACGATTCTTCAGCATATTAATGATAAATATGGTAGAAAAACAGCAGTCTGGATCAGCATTGCAATCAGTGTAATTGGGGTGGTATTGCAAGCTGCAGCGCAAAATATTGCTATGTTCATAGTTGGTAGAATGATAATCGGATTTGGCATTGCAACTGGAGTTGTCTCATCTTCTATATTGGTTAGTGAATTGGTAGCGCCCAAAAGAAGAGGTTTCGTTCTTGGTTTGAGTTTTACAAGTTTCCTAGTTGGTAGTTTGCTTGCAGCTGGTGTGACTTATGCTACCAGAAATGCACCAGGTGATTGGTGTTGGAGAATTCCGTCGATTATTCAAGGTGCACCGGATGTCATTGCGGTTCTTAACTTGCTCTGTATTTCAGAATCACCAAGGTGGTTGATTGAAGAAGGAAGAATTGATGAGGCACGTGAAATTCTCACTATTATTGGTGACATCCTTCCAGGTGAAGAAGAGATGGAATGTGCTAAGATTCAAGTTCATATTGAAAACGAAAAGTCCCTTTTCTCTGGTAATAAATGGAAAGAAATGATGAACTCCAAAAAGAACTTACAAAGAGTCTTAATCTTGTTTACTCAAGCCTTTGTGACTGAAATGGCAGGTTCGTCAGTTGGATCATATTATCTATCAATATTATTAGTCCAAGCTGGGGTTACTGATTCGACGGATAGATTGAGAGTTAATATTGTAATGAGTTCATGGTCTTTAGTGGTAGCTCTTTCTGGTTGTTTAATGTTTGATAAAAATGGTAGAAAACTACAATCGCTTATTTCATTAACTGGAATGATCGTTTGTTTCATTATCCTAGGCGTTCTAATTAAAGAATTTGGCGATGGTCACAATACTAGTGGCATGTATGGGGCGGTTGCTATGATGTTTTTGTTCACAGGATTCTATTCATTCACGTTTACACCGTTGACTTCATTGTATCCACCAGAATTATTTCCCTATGTTTTAAGGAGCACCGGTGTAACGCTTTTCAATGTTTTCAATGGGTGCTGGGGACTTTTTTCAAGTTTTATTTTACCATTTGCAATGAATGGAGTAGGTTGGAAGTTTTATATAATAAACGCATGTTACGATCTAATTTTCATTCCAGTCATTATTTTCGTCTGGATTGAAACTAAAGGGGTTAATTTAGATACTATTGATGATGTGTTATATGATAATCCTGAAGACGAAGAAAATATAAGTGGAGATAATCGCAGCATTGTGAGGGAAGATTTTAATGTTGAATCAAAGAAATAATCCTTGCTTCGTTTCTAACGCACTTATGTTATGTATTTATTCTCATTTATTAAAAAAATGTTCATGATATAAAGTCATCTGTAAAAAATAAGACTGAAATGCAGTTCTCAATTCGAGTTATCTACATAGGAATAGCTTAGGGCGCCATGAAATTTAATAAGAGTCTCAACCTCAACAGAATAGAATACAGATTCCTAAGATTTTCTTTCTAGGATTTAATTATACTGAAAAATCTTTTATTGCTGTCTGCGTATTTTATCATCTAAATTTCGACGACTATAGTCCATCGCTTCGAAGCTGCAACCCTTTACTTAACTTGACTTCGTGGCAATTAATGCTCAAAATAAACTTGTGAATTGTTCAGAAATGCAATGTTATATCCATTATCGGTAATGATAGAAGTCAGGGCTTTCCCTTGGTGTAACACGTTGTATGCATTGTCCCAGTTTGATATATCAGGTAGTTAAGACCCAATTGCACATCGATTTCGCTAGAACTCGGGCGAGATAACCTGCGCGCAATATTCATAAACTGTAATTTTTCTTATCATTTTGCAGCAATCAGCTAATGAATATTATGAGCTTATATAAATAGCATATAAATAATCCCTCTATATCTGATTATGGGCAACAAAAGACTACAAGAACTTCTTCATTATGGCTCCTCCTGTTGCTATTAAAGAATCAGTCCCTGGAGGCTTAGCTCCAGCACCCATCTATTCAAATAAATCGTCTAGGCCAATCCCCCCAGATCTTGATGATTACGAGAAATTTGCTAAGCTCAAGAAGAAACTCATCAAACCTGAGAATGTTGAAAAGGTAAAAGCATCTTGGAAAAGACTTTTGATAGCTATTGAAAGGATGGTCGAAGAAATCAAACAGTCAAATGAATCTTACATCCCTGAAGTTGACTGGCAAACAATCAAAGAAAATGGGAATAAAGTACCAACAAATATAGGTAAATTATTTGAAGAAAGGGGTTGCCTTATCGTTCGTAATGTGGTTGATACAAAAACGGTTCGTTATTGGTATCAACAGCTATTAGAATTCGTTACGAAGCATCCCGAAGTTGGTGGCTATCCAACGCCAATAACAAACTGGTTTGTATTTTGGAATAAAGCTATGGTCGAAGCTAGGTCTCATCCAGAAATTACACAATTAATGAGCGTCATGTCTCAATTTTTTTATACAAAAGACGAGACGTTACCAATTGATAAAAATTCCCAAATTGTTTATCCAGATGCATTTAGAGTTAGACCACCTGGACAGCAAACTACTTTAGACTTGCACTTAGACTCTGGCTCTATCGAACGCTGGGAAGATAAATGTTATAGAGAAGTTTACGCTGCTATTCTTGAAGGTAGATGGGAAGATTTCGAGCCTTTTGAGTTGGATGTTAGATCATTCGCTAAATCTGATTTATACTCTCATTTACAGGAAAGGCCAACAGCTACATCTGCTTTTAGGACGTTACAGGGTTGGTTAGCATTAACTTCTGTAAAAAGCGGAGAAGGAACGATCAGGTTTTTACCAAATATTAAATTGGTTAGTGCCTATCTGATCCTTAGACCATTTTTCTGGAAAGATGATGGCGAGATTGACCTAGATACTCCTAAATTTCCTGGTGCAGTTGTTGGGTCGGGTCAGTTTTTCTTGAGTGAAGAACTTCATCCTCACTTAAAGCCTTTGGAAACTGTAATGAGTATCCCGTATGCAAATGAAGGAGATTATATATTCTGGCACTGTGATGTTGCTCACGAAGTCGATAAGGTCCACAATGGTGATAATATTTCCTCAGTATTTTTCAATGCCTTATGTCCACTAGCTCCATATAATGTGGATAATATGTTGGCAACTAGAAACTCCTTCTTGACTGCCACTCCTCCTAGAGACTTTGATAAAGACAGATCTAGAACCCAGATATCTGAAGGTGACTTTCCAGGAGAACATGGTGCTGAAAGGAGAAATATTCTCACAGACGTTGGGCTAAGAGCATTAGGCTTGAAAGAGTTCGATGTCGAGGAAGAGGGATTGACACCAGGACAAATAAAGATTAGAGAGTTTGCAAACAAAGCTATGAAAACTGGTACTTATAATGAAGATGAATTGTATAGTTATATGAAGTAAAATAGTTAAGTTCTCACGTTCACATAAGTCTTCTATTTCGCTTCGCTCTTGTTTTTCAGTGCGCCTTATCTTGCCAACGCTCATAATATTCGCTTATTCTATTTAACTCCCCACTAATCTTAATACTAAATTCAAAATTTTCACCACTTAGTGCCGACGTAATTCCGTCCAGCTTTGTCAAATTATTTGAATATGTCAATTAGTAATTTCTAGTATGGATTTACCAAGATACAATGCTGCCGAGTATCAAGTTATTCAGAAACCTAGGAAAACCCAGAGACCTCCTAAAAGTTGTTATCAGTGTTCTAAAAGAAGAGTGAAGTGTAGCCAACAAATACCGTGCGGAAACTGTATTAATCGGGGCCAACAAGATAAATGCTTTAGAGAGACAGTAATAGTGAACGGAGTCATACTAAATGATAAAAACGTCAATTCAACTGATAAATTGAGAACAGAGAACGAATACTTGAGAGAAAGAGTAAGAGAATTGGAGGCTAAGTTGAATGAGAGCCATCTGACTCTGTTACTAATTGGTATTAGCTCTCCAGATGGTTCTGTAGTTAGCAGAGACTACATAGACAAGCTTAGTTCTGGTGTCCGCTTGGTTGCTCGTGACCTTTTACCCTTAGCTGATTTTACGGAATCCGGGAGGCTAACAAATGAGAAGTTAGCTTCCTTATCGCAATTTATAACACAAGAAGTTTCAACTAAACTAATAGAATTTAATCTAGGGAATCTTTATTTCATTCACACGGCTGTTCACCCTCGTTCATTCTTGGCCGAACATGAACAGTTCTGGAACGATGGTTCAAAACCGAAACATTTAAGTATGGAGAACAATAGGTCAGATAAAGACTATTTATGGATGGCAATTTGGTATGCTTTATTAAGTGGGTCGTTATATACTCTTGATACGAAGTTAGAAACTGATCTAGGCCTATCATCTGAGCAATATTTCGAAATGGCTAAGATATCTGCGCTTGCGTCCCTTGAATGTCTACATAGGGGCCAATTCTTGAGGGTTCCAAATATTAGATCAGTTCAAGCTTTTTGCGTTTTAGCCTCCTGCTTTCATGGCTTTTCGGGAATCCACTTGCAAAATTCTTTATTATCATGCATGATATATATTGCCCAATGCTTAAACTTACATAAATTGGACATAGATCAGGCAGAAAGTTTAATCGACTTCGAAATTTCGTGCCGCTTGTGGTGGATTCTAGTTGTGATAGATTTCCTCGAGGATATACAGAGAAATAGTATGGTATCAGATAATTTTCAAACACCTATACCTAGAAACATCAGAGACTCGGACCTTGACTCTCAAAATTTAAATATTAAAGAGACTGAAGCATTTACTTCCATTACTTACAATCGCTTGATAATGAGGTTATCAAGAATCAAAAAAAGTTTGTATTATGAGGATAATCCTGAATACTGTAGGTTCACTTTAAACCAGCTATGCCTTGCTGATATGGAGTTACTGAAGTTGCAAGATACAATTTCAGATCAAACTTTAAATCAGGAAGCTACAAGTGAGGCAACAAGGTTTGCAGTATTCTTGATGGAAATAAAGATAGCCCATGAAAGGTTGGTTGTGAATAGAATGGTCATAAGCCTTATAAGTAAAGAAGCTTGGGCAAAAGAATATAGATATAAATGTTTATCTTTCGCAATTACAATTCTCGAAAGGTTTAACGATAAACTTTTGCCCTTCTATTTTAGAAAATACTGGGTTGCCGGTGAGCATTCAATTGGTGCGGTAGTCTTCTTGATCCTCGACCTTAAGATCCACCAACTGACTAAGAGTGAACGAAACTATCGATTAAAATTAATTAATGATTCTATTGACATTTTAGTTATGTTAAAGAATACGCATACTGTTGTTTCACAAGGATTGAAAATCGTGGAAGCATTGCTATCAGTATTACAACATAATCGTCACTCATCAATTATGAATGTGGCAGATAACACAGAAATAAGTAAAACGATCAATAATTTGAAATGTATGCCTCGTATATATGGTTGTGCTGATTCGACTATTGCATTGAAAACTGAAGTCACTCAAGAACCTTTGGGAAATGATAAAAAGTGTGCTGAGAATATATTGCACGATTTATTGTATGATAATGACTGGGAACAATTACTTGCGTGGATTAATTCAAGTAGTTCATGATAGTTTATTCTCTCATAGATGCATACATATAATGATGGTCTTCGTGAGTACTGATAATGGTGGAAAATGCAGAAAAAACATACGAGACACAAAGAACGTAAATGACAAAAGCTTGATTACGTTTCTTCGAAAAAAGAAGACATTGGCAATGGGAAATACATCAAGCATCCTTGGGTTTAATATGAATAAGAAATCATCCAAAATCACGAAGTTATCGCAATATTTATTTGATAAGTTGATAAAAGCTTTAGGTGTAGGCCATTTGGCCGTGGGTGAAAAATGCCCTTGCAAAAGATTGAAGGTGATACTTCTGCAATATTAGCGAAATTGGATTAAGATTAATATCTCTTAATCCTTTAGCCATTCTCAGAGGTAACGAGCTTCCCCAAGTTATTTTTGGTATTTTCATAAGTTTTACTATATTTTTCTCAGATCCATCACCCTGATGATCAGCGAGCCTGCATGAGACCTGGTTTGAGCGTTTATTGATTGAACTAGCCAATGATTACGTTATAGCGCCCACTTCTTATGTTTACAAGTAGGCCCTATTCTCTATGAGCTTTGTTAAACTCTGTCAGCCTGGAATTGAAACTATTGCGAACTGTTGAGAAATTTTAAGAATTAATTATACATCTATTGTTAGATGCTACACTTCTCTCTAACTTTGTTCTAGAAGCGATTGGCTCGCTTATATGAATGGCAGAGACGTAGAGTTCCTGAACTGTCTTTTTGGAAACATTATTTAGCCTATGAATATAGTTTGTAGTTCTAATCCCTCTACCCTTCTAAACTAATACCTTGTTCATGCAAGATCATTTTTTCGTATCTGATGTACTGCGTGTCAAACTCTGCTGCCAAAAAGAAATTAAAGTTTCCTTTAACTATCCAAATGATCCGGACTTGATGATTTCTATTTTGATAGAATTGCTAATGCTGTTCCCGACTTGAATATGTTGAACGAGAGAATGGCTTTAAGTCTCTTGAGGAATGATCATTTTCATTGCAAGTACTACGGACCCCTGTTCCCCAAAAAGAAAGATTAGATTAAGCTTCGCATCAGACATAAGCTATTAAAGAATTGTTATGAGCCAAGAGGCCCTCAACTACACAATCAGAGATTTAGCGACATAAGGATCCTCTAAATAAGACACTTCTTCTTTGGTCAAATGAAGCTTCACGGCCTCCAAAGCATCATCTACTCTTCCTTCGGAATTTAAACCAACTATTGGAGCACACCCTTTACTGATCACCCAAGCGGTAGCAACCGTCGCCATGCTAACATTCCTAGTGCGTGCTACTTTTTCAACTCTTTTTATAATTTCTTGGTCATTCTCTGACAATTCATCAAGACCTAACTGTTTCAAAGTTTTATCTGTACTATCATTACGATTGAACTCTGAAACCTGATCTAACGGCCTGGTAAGTAATCCACGGGCATTAGGAGACCAAGGTATTAATCCCACCTTTCCAAGAGTACTATTGTTACAAAAAGGAATCATTTCTCTTTCCTCTTCACGGTTCAACAAGTTGTAATAATTCTGCATGCTAATAAACTTGAATAGGCCATTTTTATCCGCTATAAACTGTAATTCAGCGAATTCTGTCGCTTTCATTGAGGAAGCCCCTATATATCTCACTTGGCCCTTTAATACTATATCATTCAAAGTCTTCATTATCTCAAATTTGGGAGTAGTCTTGTCCAACCTATGGATCTGAAGAACATCAATATAGGTCCCTAAGCGCTTAACTGAATTTTCAACTCCATCAATAATATGTTTTCTAGAAAGACCTTGACAATTAATGTACTCATATTCAGGGAAATCCCTATAATTTGAGAGTTTGAAATTAGGAGTATCAGGATCAACAGGGAAGAAAACCTTACTGAGAATCACAACTTTTTCACGAGGTATTTTATACTTCCTCAAAAATTGACCTAAAATTAATTCAGACTTCCCGTTAGAGTATACATCTGCAGTATCAAAAGTTCTTATCCCGCAATCATAGCATTTTTTGAGGATTTGGAAAATCGCTTCTTCATCATCCAAAACCCAATCGGCCCAATTTTTATCACCAAAAGACATACATCCTACAATGATTTTCGATATTTTCAATCCAGAATCCCCCAAGTTTTGCCATTCCATTATTCTTTTCGCTTTATTTTTTCAGTTTTGCAAATTTGAACTTACGGGAAGTTTTGCAGATAATACAACAGTTTAAATAGCAGTCTAGAAGAATTACTAATATATCGCGCCACGTGATTTTGAAAGAACGATCGCTTCTACCCTTTGCAAGTTGAACTGAAAACGACAGCTGAAGAAATGCAAAATGGCTTCAGCTTTGTTTCCTTTACCAGTTTTATGATTATTTCGCCAATCAAACAATCAAATTGAATATAATAATAGGAAATTAAAATAAAGTTTTACGTCGAAGAGATTGCACCCAGGAACTTTTCGATCCCTCAAGTTTCCCTGCTCTTGAATTACTCTTATATGAATCATGTTCTTGAAGGAGTTATCATAATTATAGTATATCTTCAATCAGAATACTGATCTACTTGTCGCAAAATATATTCTTTTAGAGCTTCTTTGGGCTCATTAACCATTATGGAGATAATTGAAATGGCCTCACCACCTATGAAACCTTATTTCCGCCACTTTTAAGTTTTCAAAGAAAGAAAAGGAAAATATAACGATTTTTACGCATAAATGAGTTTTAGCTACAACCTTGGATTTGAAGAAGAAATAAGAACTTCTTTCAACCTTAATCTTACTCTAGCCGAAGCATCGAAAGATAATTTAGCCTTTAATTATTCCTCTCATGACTTTTCGTTTTTCTATACTTATTATTGCTATTATTGCTATCCTTACTCTTCTTAAACCATACAAATATGGGTTCAGATTGCTTCAGTGAAGTTGTAACGTCTTAGTATCGTCGACGTGTCGAAAGCAGAAATATTGCAAATGCATTCGCCTATCATATTACAAAATCTACGAAATCATTAAGAAGAATAACGTCAAGTATTTAATGCTTCTGCTAGTTATATTTAGGAATTATTGGAAATACGCAATGAATTTTTCTTTTTTGTCGTTATCAACTTTCCTACCCTTAAACCGCCAAAACGCGAAACAATTTATGAAAATGGGAAAATGTTGCAATTTTCCCTATGTGTCCACTAGTGAGTAATTTTGCAAAGGGAAAGTAATTTCTCCTGGAATCACGAAATAACTGTTCTATCTAATTTATACATAATATTTATCGTATGAAACTCTCACTGTAGTCTTAAAGATTTTTCTAATGCCACATCCGTTATATGAATGTTGCAATCTCTTAATTTCTATGATTCAAATAAACAGGCTCCCCATTTTTCTTTATCTTATAATATTGATCACGGTAGTATAGACGTAACATGAAAGAAGGAAGTATATACTTGAAACAATCTCTAAGTTATAAATTTAGTTTTCAAAGTTTTTAGAATAATCAAGGTTTACGCAAGGTAATGAGGTCTCGCTTGTTGTTTATCCAGTGTAGTCCGAAAGAAGTATACTTCTAATTTCGTATAAAAAGGAAACTGTTTTCAAAAAGAATCAAGGTTGATTATAGCCAATCTTTAACTAAAAAGGCAATTTGGACGTCTTATTTACCAGAAAAGATGAAAATATAGGCTACATCTCCATTATTGAATGGAAATGTCATGCAAACATAATTTAGTTTTTTTTTCCAAATTCATCTTTGGAGACATCTTGTTTAAAAATAACGATATTATTACTTTGAGTCAGGTTAATTTATTCAGGATTGAGGATATCTATAATCATCAAGATGTTTCCGACTTCTAAATCACTTGCAATGTTAGCACTATTCGTAAACTATAGACAGAATGAGTCAGGTAATTGTAAAAATAAAAAAAGTAAAACAAATCTCAATATCATACTAGCACCAAAATATAAATATACTTAGAGTACTCCAATTTAAGCTACCTAACTTTAGCTGATTATGCGAAATTAAAAGTCAGTTCTAGTACTTAGTTTTATTGTAGGATTCAAGTACCTTAATTCCAATGATTAGTATCACATACTTGTATCTTCTATCTCCGAAAAAACCTTAAACAGAAAACATTTGGATGGCTTCCCCTTCACCATAATAGTTGAGCCCATTCACTATTTCCAAATTGTTTATTTTGAAAGAAATATCAGTCATTTTCGAATTTCTACAATCAACCTGATTGCATAAACTAATCAAGTTATCCCATGTAATGTCTTTCTTGAATCTTGCTATCGTTATATGGACAGAAGGACTATAATAGCGAGACTTAGGCTCTATTCCAAATCCTCTTATGTGATCAAATAAAGAGGCCCTGAATTTAATGTGGCTACAGTTCGTAGAAGTAAACGTGAGTGCCAATGCAGCTTGATCTATGACTAACAATGGAGTGTGAAGCGTTGGCAAGTCTGAAGCCGTACAGAGAGTAGACAGAAATAACGGTTCGAGACTCTTTATATACGCTTCAAGGTCATCTTTCGAAGCTCCTACTAATATCTCTAAAATCGTCATGTGAAGCTGCTTCATGGAAGGTAACCACAATGCTTCACTATCCGTGACAGATGACTTTAAAAATGTTTGAATCATTTCAATGTACTTGATTATTTCATCGTTTGGTCTGGTTACAATCGCGGAACCATACCTGTCGTCAATTTGATCACCAGAAAGGACAAGATCTACGTTCACCTTTTTCTTTCCTAGCAATCTCTGTTTGCTATCTAGTAATGTACGTTTGCGAAAATTATCATGCTGGAAATTTCCCGCGTATTCCTCGTACAACTTTTGATGTGGATTTGTATCATGGGTCTCTTGAGCGTCCATGATACATGTAGCGGAGAGGATGCGGTCTTTATAGCAGAAGTAACATCCGATGAAAGCAACAAAACAAAACAAAAACCTTTAATTCTTGGCTGCCACTCTAAGGGAGAGACCTGATAAGTGGCAATTTGCCTTCAGAATCTCAATTCATTGATTATCATTAGAAAAAAGATCACTGAATGTGGTTCCGCAGTATGGCTCATATTGGTGCACACACACGAACTTATTAATCGGATTTTGATTTTGAGATTGGTTTCTGTTAACTACTTATCTTACTATGCGAATCGAAATCTAACTAAGGCTCTATACGACATGCGGTAAGTAGGGATTTGATATATAAGGAATCGTATGAATTATGTTAAGTTTACGACCTGAATTCGATACATCTGAACGAACAGTTATGAGTTCGGCGCAAGATAGAAAGTCATCGGCATTTTTTACCGAACGTTATCGGGAAGAAGTACATAATAAGGTAAGCGCGCGAATCAAAGTACGAAAGTGAAGATTAGAATAAACGATATGAACACTGAAGGACTAAAGCATTACCTTGTTATAGATGGAGGAGGAACTAAAACTGCTGCAATACTTGCGAATGATCATGGACTGTGCTTCAAGGGTTATGGAGGATCAGCGAATGTCACTACGGCAGATTTGAGTAAAATAGTAAGCTCGATAAAATCTGCAGTTGAACAAGCACTTCAAGAAAAAGAAGCATACTACCAGAAGATGCATATACCGATTCGCAAGTTTCCCAATATAAACGAGTTATCTTTAGATATTCTTTGGGTTGGATTGGCTGGAATTCACTCCATTCAGGAGAAGGATTTTAACCGAATTTACTCATCTATAAAAAATTTGTTTCACGACATTGATCGGTTTGATTTAACCAGCGATCTATTTCTAATCCCCGTGGCTTTGAATAAGTACGAGAATATTAATTATTGTGTTTCAGTGATAGCAGGTACGGGATCGAGCTCGATGCTCTTCAAGCTCCTGCGCTCTGAGAAGAAATACAAGCTCTTAGGCAGATCAGGAGGTTGGGGACCTAGCTTAGGAGATTGCGGAAGTGGATTTAGTATAGGAATGGAGATCATAAGGTCGACTTTATCGTCCTTAGACAGTTTCCTGACATTAATTAACTTGGGATCCTCAGAATTACAATTAAAATTAATTCATAGAGAAGTATTCAAAGCAATAGTTGGAGAAGAATTTGAATTAAATAATGCTTCGAAATTTTTGTTTTCAATCAATCGTATCTTAAATGATAGACAGGATCCAGCTTTGCAAAGGAAAAAAATTGCATCTTTAGCTAAAATCGTGTTTGATCAAATGGAATCATCTGATGGAAGCTGCTTAGTGTGTGAGGACATTATACGGCAAGAAACACTAAACTTATCGAAGAAATTATTAACATTCCAAAAGGTCATAAACGAAACCAGCACTTTGTTAGTTTTGACAGGTACGTTGTTCTCATTGGATGTTTACAAGAATCTCTTTTTTTCTCAATTGAAGTCGCAAGATCTTAATTTCCAAGACTTTGTATATTTTCCCGAACCAGGAATGAGTGCGATGAAAAGTATCTTACAGCAAGAATAGAGTAATTTTTCTCTTGCCATTTTAATGTAGCGTTTTCATGATTCTGAGCTCGAAGGGGTGAGCTTATTTCCTGTCATTTCAAGAATAACAAACCGGATTTTTAAGAAAAAATAGAGGTAATTTCTGTATATACATAAATGAAATATGTAACATTAATCCATATTGTCAAAATCTTCAAGTCTATTAGTCTAAGACACCGTAAGTTTGTGTCACTTGGCATCAATTATAGACATTTCCTCTTTGAGTAACCGGAATGTCATTTAATTCTTATCATTGCAGCATCGTCGATATGATCTCGCGCTGATGAAATCGGCGAAATTTGCCGAACCATAAGATATCGTGGGAATTCTTTATCAAGATCTTACAATGCTAAGTCCAAAAGTTAGATTTAAATGAGCTAAGAAATCTTAATTTTACCTCGACAGAAAACAGACATGAAGGGGAACAAATCTGCAGAGGTAATTTTCGAAGAAACTACCAACAATGACTCTGGAAGTCAATCTGAAGGCATAGTGGAGAAAGGAAAGAGATATCATAGCATTCTTGAATATACTAGAAGCCCATGGGGTCAAGTGTTGATAATTTCTTTTGTATGCTTTTGCTGTCCTGGTATGTACAATGCTCTTTCTGGTATGGGAGGATCTGGGCAAGTGGATCCAACAGTGGCAGCTAATGCTTCGGTAGCTCTTTTATCGGTTGGTGCTGTGACCGCTGTTTTCGTAGCAGGTCCTCTAGTAAGTTGGATTGGACCCCGTATGAGTTTAGTAATCGGTGGATGGACTTATGCTTTATACAGTGGATCTTTGTTGAACTTTAACCATACTGAAAATGCAGCTTTCGTTATAGCATCTGGGGCGATTTTAGGTCTTGGTGCTAATTTTATATGGATCCCTGAGGGAATGATAGTTACCACTTATGTCAAACAAGAATCCAGAGGGAGAGCGATAGCGTTATTTTGGATTATTTTTAACCTTGGTGGTGGTATTGGTTCTCTTGCAAGTTTCGGTCTCAACTATCATTATGCTGAATCTACAGTGAGCGACTCAACATACATTGCATACTTAGTCATCATGCTTTTTGGATGGGTATTTGGCTCATTATTGATATGCAGCCCCGAGCAATTAAATGAATCATATACTGGTGAAAGAGTGTCCAAATTGAATAAAACACACAGGGAGAAGTTTTCTTTTTCAAAGCTTAAGGACTCTGCTATTTTTACGATAAAAACTTTACTTGATTGGAGGCTCTTATGTCTTGTTCCTATGTTTTTCTACGCAAATGTTTTTTACTCCTATCAACAGAATTCAGTCAATGGTATGACATTTAACGTCAGAACAAGAGCATTGAACAGTGCTCTTTACTGGATAAGTCAGATGTTAGGTGGCTTCTTAATAGGAGTCATACTTGACTTGAAATTCATTAGTATTCGATTCAGAGCAATAATAGGATGGATTATATTATTTGTGACGGGTATGGTTATTTGGGGAGGTGGTCTTAAATTCCAACAATGGAACGATAAAAGAGTATTGATGGGATTAGTTCAGGATATCGACTTCAAGGATGGTGATTTCATAGGACCAATGTTTCTCTATATATTCTACGGCATGTACGATGCTCTTTGGCAGGGATTCTGTTATTGGTTAATTGGTCTTAGTTCAGACTCCCCTGCGACAGGTGGCATAATCGTTGGATGCTATAAAACGATGCAATGCGTGGGAGGTGCTATGTCATTCCGTATTAATGCTCTTAAAGTGGCGCCTGATAAACAGCTTGCAATGAATTGGGGACTTACAGGAGGTACGCTACTAATAGCATTACCATCCGTTCTTAGTACTGTGATCTCTACCAGACCCCAAGTTCCCGTTAATGAAGAAGAACATGAGAATAGCGAGAAAGATTGATATATAGAATTCAAATTTTGTAGTAAGATGTAAGTTATCGAGATTAATACAAGATCCCTGAATAAATGTTTTGTAATCATAAATCCGGAATCGCGCCAGAGAAGACGACAACGAATAATCAAGTGTCCGCACTCTCGTTGAGCTAAATGATGAGAGCTTTAAATAGAAATTAATAACTAAAAGAATTTCATGCACACACTTGGGAGAAAGACATAAGCATAATACCAGACACATTAGTCACGTTCGCTTTGATGCGATATTCCGATGTTTCAAGGAAGTGGCTCATATCTTTACCTATTTTTACAGAAGCGATTCCACATCGATATCTCCTGCATAAAACGACTTCGGCGTTTCAACCGATCATTAAATACAAGCAAAATAAAAATGCCAGGAAGAAATTCGGCGAAATTTACCGCAGTTGATAGAGAGTGGTTTTGGCTGGCTTACTTAAATATAGTATGTTGGGGTACCAAGAATAACATTCTCATTGAAGATCGTATTCTGGTAATATTTGAAAGGTAATTCCTAGAATCACAGTTTTGATTTGTATCAAGTATAGAAAAGTGCAGCATAGTAATCTTGCATGAGTATCAGAAGCAGACTAGGATCGTGGACTTAAATACTGAGATTATCATAAAGACAGCAATTCAAGAGTTCAAAATTGTTCCTATAAGATGACTGTTCTGGAATTAGATTCTTTGCAGACTGAAAGTATAAACCCTCGAACAGTCCACCTAGACAGCTTTTCGACGGTTGAGCTTTTGGAAGCGATGAACGAGGAAGATTTAAAAGTGGTGAGATCTGTGTCTACTGTATTGCCTATAGTAGCAGAAGTAGTGGATGTCCTTTATCCCAAAGTCCGAGATGGAGGCAGGTTGTTTTATATCGGTGCTGGTACTAGTGGAAGGCTAGGCATCTTGGATGCCTCAGAAATTCCTCCAACATTTTCCGCATCATATGATCAGTTTGTAGGACTAATTGCCGGAGGAGATGAGGCAATGAGAAGAGCATTGGAGAATGCAGAAGATAGTACTACAGCCGCAGCAAAGGATTTAGCACGCTTCAATTTAAACCCGGAATTAGATACTGTTCTTGGTATAGCATCGTCTGGGAGAACACCTTATGTTATAGGTGGGCTTAAATATGCAAAGCTTCAGGGATGCATTACTGTTGGGCTTGCGTGTCTGGGGCCTTCTGAGATGGAAAGGGCTGGCTGCACTGACTATATGATTACTGCAATTACGGGGCCGGAGATAATTACTGGTAGCACAAGACTAAAGGCTGGGACCGCAACCAAATTAATACTTAATATGATTAGTACGGCGACCATGGTGAGAATAGGAAAAACATATGGTAATCTTATGGTTGACCTCATGCCTACTAATATTAAATTAAGGGAGCGAATGATAAGAATTTTCAGGTCAATCTGTGGAGAATCCTTTCACCTTTTTGAAGATGGAAAAATATCCGAAAGAGCAGTCTTCGTTCATCAAAATTCTGAAGGAAACAAAATCATTGATAGCTTTATCAGACACTGTGGTGATAATTTGAAAGTTGCAGTAATTGTGGCAAAATGCGGGATCAATATATCTGATGCAAATAATGTTTTGAAGACATCTAAGGGAATCCTAAGCGTGGCATTAGAGAAAGCATCCAAAACCATTAGTTCGGAAGGCATTATCACCAGCTCTGAAGCTCCTAGAAATGTGCCTAAATGGAATATGTGTATGGACATAGATCAAGATTTTATTCGCGTTAGTATATTTGATATGGTTCAACTTGAATCTCACGAAGCGAGACGGACACCTGAATTATCTATGGATATTCTATCTGCAATTAAAAATACGAGGGCCAAGGTGGCTACAGGAGAAAAAAGCAACAGCTTGATGGGTATGAAATCGATTAGAATCAGCGTTTCGTCTGAGCATGTAATCAAGAAAAGTGAAGATATAATTATAGACTTAGTACAAAACTCCTGTGGTTTTCCGAAGTCTAAAATTCATGTCTCATATGGTAAGTGTGATTATAATGGGCTTTTAAAGGAACTTTTCTAAATTAGTAATCCATGGTCGAGGAGCAGATCATCATTCAACTTTTCCTTCTTATCTACATATTCTATTCTATGCTATTCGCAGGCAATTTTCCATGAGTTGGCTGAAAGCTTCATGTCTATGTAGAAATATAAATCAAAATTTTTGTACTCGGGATTGCGCCGAAAAATAAACGTAGTTCACTATTATCAAAGTCCGAAAAACTTAGTCTAGACCACCTTCATCTAAGGAGTTTAAGAGCTCATTATTAAGAGCATCCATGAAAAACTCAGATGAGTCTATTAGCTCCATTTCCCATAACTCCAGGTAGTTGGAAATCAGTGGTTTTCCGAGGCTAAATTTGTTACTCTGACTTTTTACATCAACCGTTTGTTCCAATAATGAGTTGCTTGTTGTATCTTTAAGCTTTTTATTATTTAAAGCTCTAGTTTCTTTTAAGCCAAATGAATGCTCACGACCTCGTGAAACTGCCATGCTTGAGAAGTCTGTCTCTACCCTGCCCTGTCTGTTATTTGTATGATAATTTTTCAAATAATCACTTTGTGAAATGATCTGAAGATCACTGTTTGGCTCATCAGCCCCTGAGTTTCCAGTTTCTGGTTCTACATCCTCTGAATGGAGGATTTTATTATGAAGAGTATATTTGCTCTGAAGAAGATGCTTTTGAAATTTCCCGGAAGCCTTCTTTATACCTTCTCCTAAACTTTGGATACTTTCATAACATGGAAACATGGGTAGCGAAATGCACTGAAGAAGTATATCGTATGCATTCTGTGCTATGCTTATTAAGTGCGGCTGGTTAAC
Organism: Schwanniomyces etchellsii; assembly: GCA_031081805.1. Taxonomy (NCBI): domain Eukaryota; kingdom Fungi; phylum Ascomycota; class Pichiomycetes; order Serinales; family Debaryomycetaceae; genus Schwanniomyces; species Schwanniomyces etchellsii. Next base: position 30,658 of record JARYSY010000002.1, on the reverse strand, counting down.
GTTGTACTTCAAATGGGGACCATCATTAGCTATTTTTAAGAGTAAAGCAGCAGCCGTCACGAAAATCGTCGGATAAAACACTGGACCTAAGGTTATTAGTCTTTTGATATCTCGATCACAAACTAGCATTTCAATGATATCTATAGCTAAGGCTTCAGAATGGCCCATGAAACCAGCCCGCTGGTCCACGCTTAAAGCCTTTTTTAGCTTATTATTTGTAAATGCTTGAATGTTTAAGTAAAGCTTTGCAAAATAGTAAGTCAAAATTAACGGCTTATAGGACGAAGGATCTAATCTTGTGATCAATCGGCCTATCCAATCCGCAAGCCATTTCTCAAGACTGCTAGACCATTCCATAATTATTCCAGAGAGAATTTCGTCACTTCTATCTATCTCTGACTGTATTATCATCATAATGGCACATATATCGACGTTTGCATTCACTTTTAACTCTGTCGATTTTAGCTTATCCTTCTCTTGTGTAAACATTCCTTTCAAGTATCTCAGAATGAAGTAATCTCTGTTTCCTGACTTATCATTATTCAAAGAAAAAGGTTCTGGCTTTCCGTAAGAGATTCTTAATCTTCTTTCAATAATATAAGTAGTCAAGCTTAATGCAAAGACAGCCTTCTTATGAGCTTCATCCACTTCCATAGAATCTAAAAGGGGTGGAGTTAATCTTCCTGCCATATCACTAGCAATTAGGCAAGAGCGAAAGCCCAAATCTCCGCCTAGCCAAGCCGATGCAATAATACAAGCGAGCATGTCGTATAACTTCTTGTCAAGAATATTCGAATTTACACCCTCCTTGGCCATTTCAGATGGGGATAAACTTAATATTAAAGCTTCGCATTCATCTTTTAAAGCACTGAAATGCATTTGAAGACCAGGGAGATACAAAGAAGAAACCGTTAAAATCACAATATACAATAGATGGGAACGACTTCTTATATCTGGCGTCACTGGAGGAAGATAGTTGAAGATAAAAATTGGAAGATATTTAGAAAGTCTATCACAAAAAAATGAAAAACAACTTAGAATGTCTTGCTCGTCAAATAAATTATCTACTCTTCCAATCGTATCTCTCGTAACTTGACTTTTCGAAAAATTCATCTGCAACGACTGAGGTTGGTGATAATAACCGTTGACAACTGTATCGCCATCTGCATAGTCTTCCACATAATCATAACTACGTTTATCATCAAGTGATGATATATCTTCTATTACATCCTCATTCGTAACACGCTTATCTCCTCGTGCCCGTTCGGATGGTCCGATGTGATTATTCAAATTTCTGGAGTTATTATTGGATTCAAGAGCATCAGCTTCAAAACTTTTGGAATTATTGCTGACTGATTTATCCAAATGTGAGCGAATTCCGGACTTTGAAAGAGACAGCGATTGACCGAGAGACTCGTCTTTTCCCCTTCTACTAAAAATATTGACATCGCCTTCTTCATTCATTTTCTGCTTTATTTCTGAAAAAATGTCAGTGATCTGCAACACCGCTTTCTCAATTTGTTCAATTCTTTGATCTGTCCTTTGTTTCCATTCTCTTTCGTCAATTTTCTTTTCAAATTTGCAATCCACATTCATCGATCGGCAACGATCACAGCTGCTTCTATCAGAATTACTAAATTGACATCTGAGCTTCTGAGCTCTACATCTAGTACATGCTTGGCTTCTCTTGCGACGCTTAGTTTCGACGTGCTCATCTTTTGCATCCTCCTGGACCATGGAAGTTGTCTCCTGATTGTGTTCTATTTCACTCAGATTAATTCTTTTTCCCATGGTTATTTAGGGAAGCCTTTCAATATCAGGAATATTTTTACTTTCCTTAACTAGGATTGATGTAGCTTTTGAGTTAGTCAAGAATACTCGCTAACATTAATCGATCAGCTACGGAACGTTTCAAAGAAAAAACTTGAAAAATCGCGAGATTTGATATTTCGCTTTAGTACAAGATTGGAGAAATGTTCACTGAGAATGTGAAAAGAATTACTAAGACCAGCTACTATCTCTTTGAGGTAAAATTTATCTTGAAGTGACCGTACGTGTGAAATAATATCTGTTCCGAGACAAAAGATCGGACGTTAGATGCGCTACGTCGAGATTTACGTTAACACCTTTGTAGAAATAGCTGATTTCCTTGCCTTTACCTGAAATAGTATGAGATATTGCGAGTAAGACCTCTTTTTCGTCAACCGAGTGCGCAGTGGCCACATGAAGAGAATTACGGAAATCCTATTGCGTTTACTTTTGAATTATGGTCATAAGCTATATACTATGAGTTGTTGTGGACTGATCATTCTAGAAAGTTTAGAACTACCTACAAAAATATGGCATTGCTTATATGGGATTTACATACTCACACTGGAATAACTTTCATTTTCAGTCATCGAACTGCCTCGTTGACGAAGCTCATCGTGGCGTGCATGAGCTCCAAGAAGGAATCACTATGGGGCATTTTATTGTCCAGCATATGTTTTCAGGCTCTCCCCTCTTTTTAATTTTTTTTTTTTTTGTTTGTTCTTTCTGTTTCACTTTATTTGTGGGGTTAGAATGCTACGCATGTGACACGATAATATGAGTAGACCTGAAGATGATATAAATGAAGATGATATCTTCATCTTTGACTTGGCATTTTTTCTTACAGATGACACAGTCTTGTTTCTTCCCTATTATTATAAAGGACACTATACTATGAATGAATTATCCTTTCTCAATATATAACACCATCACCGATCAACTAGATTGAAGCGAGTGTTGCGAAATAAAGACATAAATACTTGAGGAAGGAAATAGTATGCTTTTGAACATTGACTTGCACTTAGTGTTCGCACTATCATTAGCGAGCTTCATCCTCTATTCCTTATTCGTGAAGCGAAGGAGGAAACTGTTGGAGAAAAAATGGGGTTGTAGGCCCATTTCCTGTAAAACTGGAGGAGTTTTGAAAGGTATATCTAAATTATCAAAGCTTTTATATGCGAGAAAACATGGTAACCTTCTAAATTTTCAGAAGGATGATTTTCTACGTCATAATGCACACACAATTTCGTCCAACTTCATGGGTCGGCCAGTGATCCAAACCAAGAATGCAGAGAACGTCAAAGCCGTTTTGGCTACTCAGTTTGACAAATTCAGCATTGGCATGCGAAAATACTGTTTCAGGCCGCTATTGGGAGATGGTATCTTTGCTTCTGAGGGTGAACGATGGAAGCACTCTAGACAGATGTTAAGGCCGCAGTTTGCTAGAGAGCAAGTTGCTCATGTGGAATCCCTAGAACCACACATGCAAGTTTTTTTCAAGCATATCAGGCTTTTCAATAGTCGTCCTTTTGACATACAGGCATTATTTCATAGATTGACTATGGACACGGCCACGGAATTTTTATTTGGAGAGTCATTGGGCTCCTTAAGGGAAGAATCAGTGGGGTACTATGAAAACAAAGAAGACTTTAAAGAGAAGTACGACTTTGATGCTGCTTTCAACGTATCGCAAAATTATATCACCTTAAGATTGCTTGCACAATCCTTTTATTTTCTCGTTAACAATAAAAAATTTCGCGAGTGTAACGCTAAAGTACATGAATTTACGCAACATTATGTGAATAAAGCGCTTGAAGCTAGTCAAGAAGAGTTGGATGAAAGAAGCAAAAAGGGCTATACTATATTGTATGAGTTAGTGAAACAAACGAGAGATCCTAAGGTTTTACAAGATGAATTGCTAAGCATTATGCTAGCAGGGAGAAATACAACGGCTAGTCTTTTATCATTTCTTTTTTACGAACTCTCAAGAAACCAACAAGTGTGGATGAAGCTTAAAGAAGAGATATACAAGTCATTCGGTAATGGTGAAGATTTGAACTCTCAACGGATTACCTTTGAGTCAATGAAAAAATGCGCGTACTTGAAATGGGTTATCAATGAAGCTTTGAGGTTATACCCTCCGGTTTCAAATAACCTTAGAGTAGCGAAAGACGACACTTTCTTACCGAGAGGAGGCGATCCTGGCGGTCAATCCCCGATATTCTGTGCGAGAGGTACAACCGTTTTTTTTTCAGTATACAGTACCCAAAGGCTGTCAGAATACTATGGAAAATCTACGGAAGAATTTATTCCAGAAAGATGGGCAGACCTAAAAGATATTGGATGGGCATTCATGCCATTCGGAAGTGGACCAAGGGTTTGCCTCGGTCAACAATTTGCCTTAACTGAGGTGTCCTATGTCACTATCAGGATTGCTCAAACTTTTCCTAATATGGTGTCATTCAACTTGGATCATCCTCCTAAAATCTCAGTGAATACCACTATTAAACTCCTTGACGGCAATTATATTAGTCTCTATTAATCTTGAGTTGGTGAATATCTATCGGTCATTCATTATTCTCAAGTTTGCACAGTATTCAGGGGTACAACTAGACCTTCTCCTTCAAAAAACAAACTTCCATTAATTAATGTTTAATAATGAGTTAACTGCCGAATAGAAGTAAGATTCTTTTGTATTCTGCATTATTTGCGTTTACTTTATTTTATTTTATTTTATTTTATTTTTTTTTTTTTTTTTTTTTTTTTTTTGTGGGATTTGAAGATTGCAAATAGATTAGTGTCGATAACGGAACGAAGGAAAACATCTTCACTTTTATTGCACTCTTCTTTTCAAGACTTCAAGTCAAGGCCATACTTCGGATGGTTTTGGCATAGACGAATACCTCTTATATCTGAAGTGAAGGATTATACATTTTCGAGTAACTTTATAATTCAAAAATCATAAACCATATTCCCCACGTAGTTTCAACGTAGGCAATTAAAACAAAAAAGAGAGAACAAAAAAGAGAGAACAAAAAAGAGAGAACAAAAAAGAGAGAACAAAAAAGAGAAAACAAAAAAGAGAAAAGAGAAAAGAGAAAAAGCATCAATACTGAATTCCAAGTCTTGCGAAAGGATATTGGAATCTTAGCTTCTCGTTGCTTTTATTGACAACTACTGTTTTGGACCTGTTTTATATTGGCCCTGTCCATAAAGAAGCATATGTTACTTCATTAATTTTCTATCTAGCAATACTCTATAGAGGACTTTCAAACGTGACTAGCCTTTCTGAAGAAAAAATAACAACGGGAAAGATCATTCATCATTCACATACATAAACATATATATAATCATTTAATTACAAAACATAAGATATTGATATTTCTGTATTTTGATATGTTCTAAGTTCCCGTTCCTTTAAATTGCTTGTGGATTTAATGAGCAGTGAATCCACCAGAAGCATAGATAGTTTGACCAGTAATCCAGTACCCCTCAGTTGCCAAAAATCTAATTATAGGAACAATGTCTTCAATCTTTGTCAATCTTTTGTGAATGGCTACTGTCTTATAAAATTCGACAGCCTCATCTTGTTCTTGTGGATACAAAAAAGGTGTATCCATAGGACCAGGCGCAACACAATTGACAGAAATGTTCTTATCCTGTAATTCCTTCGAAAGAGCTTTGGAGTAATATTCTACTCCAGCCTTAGTACCCTGATACGAGGAATAATAAGGAGTATATGCTGCTAACAAGGATGTTACCAAACTGATGATTTTTCCTTCATTATTGACTTCTCTAGCGGCTTCTTTCAAAAAAAGAAAGGCTGTTTTATTGTTCACTTGATCCATGTGATCAAATTCCTGTTCACTAATTTCAGAGAGAGGTTTCTTCAAAACCAGACCAATATTATTAATTGCCACATCAATTCCCTTAGGAAAAGCCTTCTTAGCCTCAGAGAACAAAGCGTGCACTTCCTCGTAAGTATTCAAATCTCCCTGGTAAAGAGCGATTTTGACCCCATATTTCTTCTCGAGCTCATCAGCAAAGTCATCGGCTTTCTGCTTATCTTTTGCAGAATGATAATGCAAGAATAAATTGGCGCCCAATCTAGCGAACTCCGATGCCTCGGCCGCGCCCAAGTTCTTGCACCCCCCCGTGATTAAAACATTCTTTCCTTTAATGTCAAGATCCTTACTATAAAATAACGACATAGTTAGACTTTTTAATTAGCGTTCATATCATGGAATTGGAAAGGTTTCCTCTCCTTTTATCTTTGGCTTCCTTGCTACCATCTACTTACGTAACTCAGTAATTCCATAAAGATTCATCTCCGTAAAATCCATAAGGAATCGCACGGTTCATACTTGTGATCTATGTACAGGAACACACACATGTAAAGTAGTATCATTTATTTCGGCGCTTAGTTTATAATCCGCAAACTCCATCAGTCATAGATGAAGCGCATTATGGATTATGTAATGCTTCATAGTGCAGTACAAACAATTATGAAGGTAGGGTTCTTTGTTTCGGATTTTACGGATTTGAAGAGAATCGCACCTATTCGAATATATTGTTGCCATGCACTACTTAAATTTGCAATAGAGCATCGGGAGAATACATCTGGTATGAATTCTGGAAAGTCCTTGGCTTTGGCATTCAATTATTCGCCTAAGCTTACAATAGATATTCATAGCTTTGTGTAACCAATGCTCAAGGTGTGGGAGTAATTTTCTGAATCTTGAGTTATTCAAATCGAAAGGCTAACAAGAATATTGTGAGGCTTTCTTTCCTTTATTTTGGCCCCACTTATAGTGATCTACAGTAACGTGCATAATTTAGGGCATTAAGAAGACTTTATGAGCAAGTTTGTTGTGTACGAACAGCAAAAGATTTCTGACTTTGATAAGCAGTTCAAATCGAATCAAAGCAAAAGAAAAAGAGTTCCAATATCCTGCTATGCTTGCAGATTAAGAAAGATTAAGTGCGATAGGAAAAAACCTTTCTGTAAGAGCTGTATATCAAAGAAGATAACACATTTATGCAAATATGAGGAAGAGTTGTGGGCAAAAGAATCACCAGAGACAATAGCGAAAGAGAAACTTTTGGAGGAGATTGATAGGCTTAGACGCCAGATCAAGCAGTTGCATCTGCTTGATCTGTCACCTTCCAAAGAATTCCCAGATGTATCTTTGAAAACGCCTGAGACAACTACGAATACATCTACTCATTCTGTTCCTGTAGATTTATCGTTTGATGATACTAAAAAGTTTCTGACATTAGCCGTGAAGAACCTTAATGTAAGGTTTTTCGGTGTCACATCTTATATGTTCATTATGTTGAATGATGATATTACCCGTGAAGCATTTTCATTTTATTTAAAACATCAGGTTCTGATGTGGAATAAAATAAAGGACGCGGAAACCACGTCTAAAGATGTCGAAATACTGACATCAGATACGAGTGATAACCTAGAACCACAATTAGTTGATAAACAACGTGCTCCAAAATTGCCCAACAGACGAGTTATTACATTGCTAATACAACGATTCTTTCAATTTTGTCATCACTTAATACCTTTTTTGGACTCAGAAAATGTATATCAAGATGTCAATTATTTTTTTCTGCGACAAACGGATTTCGAAACCTTTGCCGCAAAATACCCAGCACATTCGGCCATTCTTCTTTTACTTCTACGCGTTGCGTATTTGTCATTACCCTTAAAAGCCTACTACGAACAAAAGCTTAGCGATGATACTTTTGCATTAGTCAACGAAATTGTATCCCAGGATGTTCTAATATCGCTGGCATTCGTGGATTACGCTAGCTCATTAATATTGTCGGTAAATTTTTTCCGAAGAACATCGATGAGAGCTTTACAAGCAGCGCTTACCTTATATGTCTATAAGTTGCGTTCTCCTGAAGATGATGAGAATAGTGCTGATTTAAGTGTTCTTTTTGGAATCGTGCTTCAAATGGCGAGGTTACTAGGTTTGCATGAATTAGGAAACGAGCTGACAGATCATTTACATGATGCAACAGAAAAAATGCAGAGAAGAATAATGTGGTCGTATATAATGTATTACGATTCAAAGCATGCGTTCAGAATGGGAACAAAACTCTTAATAGCTGAGAATGAGTTCGCAGAGTTTGCTGGCATAGCATCCTCTAAGAAGGAAAGCATGGGAAAGACGATTTTTCAGGAGCCAACATGCTTATTAGAGTATATGGATTTAAAAAATGAATTGACTCGCATTTTGAGAAGTGCGATTAGCATTACTACAGGTTTCAATGATTCTTCGATTCCAGGTTTGAATTTAGTTTTGCGTGATTTACAATATATGCTAGATGTGTTGTTGGTGGATTTCGAGACGCAGTATATCACAAAGTTTCAAGAGTCTTTGACTAATGTTGGTCAAAGAATACAATTGTATGCCTTAAGAACCGAGTTGAATTTTAACATGTATATTTTATACAACGCTCTCTTTTTGTTGTGTAAAGACAATTCAGAAGAGGCGTCTGCGATGTACTATCGTAGGGCCTTGATAAAAGCGTTGGAAGTTTTGATAGTTGGGTATGAATTCGCTGTTGGCAAGTCTGAGTTTTTCTGTGCTGAATATGAAGTTTTGTATGCCGTTTCCCTATGGACCCCTATGCAAAAGGCACTTCCGTTGTTGGCATCGACCTTGGTAAGAATTTTGAGGGGTGAATTCTCATTTTCAAAATGTTTTGATAGCTTGTCCAGCTCAGAGAAGGAATTAATTCTTCAATGGGGAATGCTCTCTACTTCAGACGACAGACTATTCGTAAGAGATTTGTATCGAATAATAAAGGTTTTGTTCGAGGAAAGTAAAAGATTATGCGCAAGCTTCTTGCAATGCTTCAAAGCATCTTTAATATTGAAAACGATTATTGATTATTTCGAGAAAAACTCCCAGCAAACTAGAGATTATTTTTTACCACTTTTTAAGGAGGATGGAATTGATATAGAAATCTCCAGCGGAGAAGTTGATCTGTGTCAACTTTTGAATGATTTCTTTGAGAGTCAGAATCATGCATCAGTATTTGACGTTGATTTCTTCTTATCATCATTGCATAGCGATTTTAGCCCCTTTTTTGGTGTCAATTCTTCAGCTTTTGAAGAAACGTGATACGTGGGTCTAGTTAGTATATTTATTCTTAACTAAAACTGCATTTATGCGATCATAGTAATCTTAGTTTTTACAATATATTTCCAAAAAGTTTAGTATCCGCCAATTTTTCTACTTTGAAACGAACGTGTTCATGCTGTGGATTATGCTGTTTCACATACTTCACTCGAATTAGATAGCCTTACAAGAAAAAGATCTCAGATGGAGTGGATGTCGAATACAGAGTAATTATCGATTTTAGATAATGCGGAGCTAACTTACGAAGATTCGATCACTTCTGTATAAAAAAAAAGTCTTCTATTATTGTCTATTGCATTATCAATAACTGTCAATACATTTCTTTGACACAGTGAGCATACATCAAATGCTGATAAGTGAGATTAAATTTAATACTAAACTTCGATGTCAGCCTTTGTAGACTGAGAAGAGTACTTAGCTTTTTTTCTAATGGACGGTCCAAACTTGTAGAATATAAAAGGCACTGGAATTAAAAGAACAGAGAAGCTTCCCAATAGAGTGGTGGCCCACTTCACATGTAACGTGCTAAACATCTGACGTGCGAATAAGGGAAATGCGCCTCCAAAACTTGACCGCATAAAAGCGTTCAGTGCCAAAGCTGATGCGGATACGGACAAATACGTATCTATAATATAGGTGAGACAAGGAAGAAAAATAGTAACCAAACCAGCACCTATTAGGGAGGATCCTATCGTAGGTACAATCCAATGAATACGGTTTGGAAAATCGCCTGTCCAGCCCAACCAGAACATGCCAATAGGAAAAAGAATCGATCCAACTAGCATGGGAGGCAATCTATCCTCAGGTGTCACCACAGATCTCTCTAATTTTTTTGAGTAAGAAATATCAAATAGAATCATAATCACACATCCTGCAAATACGCCAATAAGAATAGACAAGTATGGCAATTCAGAGACTCCTTGGGCGAAATGATAATTATTCTTGAAAACAAAAGGCATTGCTGTTAGTAGCAAATACATTATTCCATAAACGAAAGCATTATATAGACTCATTAAAAATAATATAGGCTCAGTTACCAACATCTTTAAAGGTCTTATAATATTATATCGAACTATCTCGGAGATGCTCAAAGAAACTTCTTCGTGTGCTGCGTATATCGCTCTATTCCTTGTTCTCCTCCGTAGTTCTTCAGCCCGCTTTACCAATAAAATAGGGTGATGCGTTTCACTCATTAGTAATAACAATGATGTGAATGAGACGCAAGCGCAAAACGCTGTGAAATACAACGGCCATCTCCAATTTAATTCTGGATTTATAACAGTAAATCCTCCAAGAATTGGAGATATCATAGGTCCTCCAAACAATATAAAGCCAAACGCTGTTATCGACTTTCCTCTATGGCTCTTTACAAAGATATCGGCCATTGATGATGGACTTACCACGGCTGGAGCGCCTCCTATAAATCCACAAAAAAAACGACAAATCATTAGAGTTTGAATATCTTTCGATGTCGCTGCACCAAATGCAAAACAAATGTAGCCGAACGAGGAAATTACAAGTATAGGCTTTCTTCCATAAAGCTCAGATAAAGGACCCCAAATAACAGGGCCGGCTGCGAATCCGAATATAAATAAAGATGTTGCTAATGTTGCAACAGTATTATCAACTCGGTAATGTCTTGAAAGATATGGAAGGCTTTCTGTGAATATGGCTGATCCAATTTGAACTGCAAGAGGAGCTACTAGCACTGCGTAACAATTCAAGAGCTTCTTCAGGAGCTTCCAATTTAAAGGACATAATGGGTCATCGGGGCCATCAAATACCACCATGTACAGATCTATATCAGATGGGAGAGAAGGAGGATACTCTCTTCCTCCTCCCATGGGTGGTAGTGGTCCAGCCGCGCCCGCAGCGTCTTGCATTAACTTGGAAGAATTGGTCATTCTTCGACTGATTGTTTTCGACAACGCTAATGCTAGTTCTTTTGAATCATTCGCATGGCTAACCGCACTCGCATCATCTAATCCTTCGCTTGTATAGCTCTCTTCACTTGCGCTTGCGATTGACAGCGGATCATCACCCTCGAGAGCGATAGGCTGCTGGCTGATTTTCGGTTCGCCTAAATCAAAAAGCGCCGTTGAGTCATCCATTCTTGAATCGGATTCCATCTTCTATTCATTAATCATAACAAATAAGCATTAGTTCGAAAAAGACTACTTAAGTTCTTCAGAAAATACCTGGTGATTTCTTTTGGAATAAGAAAAAAAAAAAAAAAAACTCTTGCACACTGGAAGAGCCCGCATTAAGAAAATCGGCGCTGATACGATTTCCTCAAATTCAAAAGACACGTTGTATCCACTACATCACGGATCAGATCCACGGCAAGCCTTACCATTCTGCAAAATTTAAATCCATCACATTTCAGATGCTCAAAACAAAACATGTTTCTATCTATCTATCTACTTTTAACATGTATTCACCTGATACAGTGAGCCTACAATAATGACGCTTTTAGTTACTCTTGGAGGATATAAATGCAATAAAAATCAAATCATTCCGAATACTGTCGGAAGAAAGAAATACAAATAATCGAACACAGGTAGTCATCTTATAATTCACGGTGCTTAGACATCCTTTACACCTTAGCATCGCTAGTTTATGGCCAAAAATATGCCTGCATGGATTTCCCTTCTCCGAGAATAAAATAAAAAACCAAAAAAAAAAAAGATAGATTGCAAAGTAAACTCCGCAAGTTCTATCATTGCTGATATGTCAGCAACACTTATGTGCACACCATTTGTGGCATACAATATAATAATCCGATAAACCTTAAAATGAATATCGTTCCATATTCTATGAAATAAAGATGACTGCGATTACATTGTATAGCTGTACCACTCCAAATGGTTTTAAAGTTTCAATTTTGCTTGAATTGCTCGGGCTTCAGTATGATGCCAAATTCATTGATATTCTGAAGAATGTTCAAAAAGAGGACTGGTTTCTTAAATTGAACCCTAATGGAAGAATCCCAACATTAGTAGACACGACCACTGGGATTACAATTAGTGAAACAGGAGCGATCATGCAATACTTGGTTGATTTCTATGATAAGGAACATAGGTTTTCTTATGCACAAGGCACAAAAGAATACTATTTACAATTAGAAACACTTTTCTTCCAGATGGCGGGTTTAGGACCAATGCAAGGCCAGGCAAACCATTTTGCAATTTTCGCTCCTGAGAAGGTTCCATATGGAATCAATAGATACATCAATGAAACCAAACGCTTGTATTCTGTTGTAGAAGAATATTTGCATCGAAATCAATCAAATGGACCTTATCTTGTCGGTAATCATTATTGCATTTCTGATATCGCAATTTTTGGCTGGGCTAATTCGTTGGAAAAATTAGGTATTGATATCAAGCAGTGGCCGCTTACAAGTCAATGGTTTGAGAAATTGAAGGCGATTCCAGAGGTTCAAAAAGGCCTCACTATTCCTAAACGTCCTTGAGGATTCGATCGTGATGGCTGGTAATGCATCTCACCTCAAAAATGAATTCTGCCGTCTCTTCTATCTGTCACTTCTTTATATTAGACTATTATGTTAGTTTTTTTGCAGAACGGGCAAAGACGTTTCATATTGTTTGAAAAGCTCCTATAATCAAGTGCTCTAAAGTTAAATTGACTACATGTATGAATGTTCTTTTTTTTTTTTGTTTTAGTATGGTTTATCGCTTAAATGAGTGCCAGCAAATATAGGCTGGTCACTAAGAATCTAACATTAGTATCAACTGGAACAACTGTAGAAGAATCAGTATCTAACAATCTTAATTTCCCTTCTTTTAACATGTTTTCAGGTATGATATAAGATTCAAGTTCAATAATCTCACCTGTTCTTGATATGAAATTTGGGTATTCGTATTTTCATTATCATTATGAACCAATAAGAAGATTCAGTTTATCTACATTAAAATAATATATAAATAAATATTCATTATTCAAAGTTTTGTCAGCCCTGGTATTTGGGTTTGACAGTGAATATTCTGTTAATTCAGGACGTTACAAGCTCTGAGTCCTTATGATCAGAAACATGTATTATCTAAGAATTATTATGTATGTAATCGATCCTTGGGATTAGCTAATTTGAGTTATAAAAAGTACTTACTTTACATTTCTTATCCTACTACTTGATCTATAACCTAGCCGCAGTTTAATTTCGAAGCGTTTCGTAATTTAGTACCACAATGTATAAGCCGCTCAAAAATTTGTATTGCGGCTCGGATGTGAGCACTTGTGAAGCTATCATGCAAGCAATGGGTACATTTTCTCAAAATAGTATCTGCCTTTAAAACTCACTATGATAAGCCAATTAAGATCTGATGAGTTTCCATTTCCTGGTGCTTGATATGCGTCCATTCTCGTGCAAAGTTTTAGCTGAGATAAAATTTCGCACCTTCAGCCACAGTTCGCAGTCGTATAAGATGCTGCATTGACGTCTGCAATATCATTTACGCCTCGAGCAAAATCTACAAACTTCTAGCTATGTTCAAAAGGGTTTTGCGAATTCTCCCTCATGAGAGAATTGTTGCTGATGCCATCGAGACTGGAGATAATACGTCAAAAGTTGAAAGCCATAGCTCATTATGCAAAGATAACGTGAATGTCCAGTCAAATTTTGTGTCAGGCGAATTCCCTGTTACTCAACTAGACAACGGAGAGTATGTCGAAATTCGTGAGTTTCGTGATGAGGCCGAGAGACCTTGGTGGAAATTCTTCGATGAGTTTGAATACAGAGAAACAAGTTCTGCCTCTGCATCTTATAAGTGGTATCAATGGTTTCAACCAGGAGCCTCGGCGGAGGAAAAGAAATTATTATGTAAATTGGACATCCTAATTGCCTTTTATTCTTTTGTTGGCTACTGGATCAAATATATCGATAGTCTGAATCTCAATAACGCCTATGTTTCGAACATGAAAGAGGATTTGAATATGCAAGGTAATGACTTAATAGATACTCAAGTACTTTTCACCGTGGGAAGTACTGTATTCCTTCTTCCTTGGGTATTTCTTTTACCAAGAATACCAATAAACTATGCTTTATTTTGTACTGAACTTGGATGGGCTCTTTTTACTGTTGGGTTAAGCAAAATTGAGAATGTAACCGAGTTGAAAGCATTGAGGTTTTTTGTTGGTGCGTTTGAGGCAGCGTATTTTCCATGCATTCATTATCTTTTAGCGAGCTGGTACACCGCAAGCGAGATCAGTAGACGGGGAGCCTTCTTTTATATTGGTCAGTTTCTAGGTGTCTTGACCTCAGGCTTGATAGCAAGTGCATGTTTCAACAACTTGAATGGTGTTAACGGTCTAGCTGGATGGAGGTGGTTATTCATAGTGGATGGAGTGATGTCGGTTGTTGTAGCAATTCTCGCTTTGCTCTTCATTCCTGGAACACCTGCAAAATGTTACTCATATTTCTTGACTGATGATGAAATATTGTTAGCTAGAAAGAGAATGGAAAAGAATGGGACGGATACATCTTCAAGTGTCAAACCATTCTTTGATAAGAGCGCGTGGAAGAAGGTATTCGGCTCATGGCAGTTATATTTGCTTACATTCATTCAAATGTTCGGTTTCAATACCAATAATACATCCTCCGGTAGTTTTGTCTTATGGTTAAAATCTCTCGACAAGTATTCAATTGGTAAAATTAATGACCTATCAACTATACCTCCCGCCTTGGGTATCATTTACATTGTGATCATCTGCTTTGGTGCGGATTTGACTAGAAAAAGGTTTGGATTTATAATACTATCATTCATCATGAATTTTATTGGTAACGTGATTTTGGCGGTTTGGGATGTACCCTATGGAGCTAAGTGGTTTGCGTTTTGCTTTGGCTATTGGTCTTGGTCGCAATCATCCGTTTTTAATCCCATGATTAGTGATTTTTTTAGAAAAGATAGCAATGTGAGAGCTATTGGCTGGATGTTTATATACATCATGGGTGTCCAGTCAAGCGCTTGGGTTAGTAAATTAATATGGCCTACTGTGGATAGTCCTAGGTTTTTGAAAGGTTTCACAGCATGTGCCGTATTCAGTATTGCATTTATCATATTACTTTGTGTGTGCTATTGCTTGTATAAAAGAGATGAGAGAAAGGAGGCTTTAGAAAATGGCATATTCTTGTATAATAGCAAATTAGACGAGATTCCAGAAATTGTTTTAAAGCATGAAAGAAAGTCTTCTGTTGATAAAAGTTTAGGGGCAATAAACTCTGATTCCTTATAATTAATATTATAGTAATACTATTTTGTTTTATACTAGACCTTGTTTTAGGGTTTCAGCACTTCATTGTAATCCTTTTTTCGTTTAAATGTGGATGTTCATCTATTACAGTATATGGTAACTTGTAAGAACTATCATTTTCAATTGGGACTGGCATGCAAGTATGGTTGCAGTATGATAATGTGTGCAGGACAGATAATATTTCTGTAAATTGCGAAACTTGTGTGGCTCATCTTGCAAATCCCGAGTTCTGCGAACGTCAATCTACAGCGCTTCCAACTTCTGCATGCCACATTATTATTCTCAATTGAGGATACTTTTGGGCGAAATGGAGTTATTGAGCTGAATGTTTAATAATCCTATTTAGGTCACTCTTCCGACAACATATTTATATTCAACAAAAGTGTTTACCACCTTTAGTTTTTTATTTTCTTGGTTGATCTATTTCCTGAAGATGAGCCTCAATCGTGATGAAATAAAGAGAGAAATCAATAAGAAGTACAACTTAAGGCCATTCAAGGAAGCTCCTTCTGAGCTAAAGGAAGATTACGACCTCATTGACCTTCCAGCTATCGATTTGTCACAGTATAGAATTGGAGAGGAAGGTTTAGCAAGCCGTAAAAAACTTGCTTCCGAATTAGAAAAGTCATTAAAAGAGCATGGTTTTTTCAAATTGGTTGGCCACGGTATTAGTGAGGAGGTATTTGATTCTTTAAGATCGCTAGGTCAGTCCGCATTTGAGTTACCTGAAGAAGAGAAATCAAGGTTTTTAGCAGGAACCCAGTTTATTGATGAAGAGAAGAATAGAGAATTAGGTGTTATTAGAGGAAGTGGTTTCAAACCCAGAGGATATTGGACCTATGCGAATGATACTAAGGATAATGTCGAATTCTTCAACGTTCGTCATTTTTTGCATGATGATATTTTCTTTAACAGACTCCAGTATCCAGAGTTTGTGAGAAATAATTTGGAGGATATTTCAAACTACTTTAAATACTTACATTTCGAAGTTCTAAAGAAAGTTTTGAATTTGATCGATCTTATCTTAGAACTACCCGAAGGAACGCTATGGAAAAAACATTTCAAAGTTGTGGATAATGACATTGACAACTCTGGAGGAGGCTTTGGCAGATTTTTGTTATACCATGAGGTTGATAAAGATTACAATACTTCAACGAATAATACTTGGATGAGAGGTCATACAGATGCAACTGCTTTGACTTTTATAGTATGTCAGCCAATACTTTCTTTGCAGATTAGAGAATACAAAACTCAAGAATGGAAATTTGTTAGCTATACTCCTAATTCCTTAGTTGTGAACATTGGTGATGCGTTTCAGCAGCTTTCAGGTGGCTATTTCAAGTCCTCCATCCATAGGGTAGTAACCCCGCCAGAAGAACAGAGCAATTACAAAAGAAATACAATAATTTACTTTTGTGATCCTTCATGGAATACGTATATTGATCCAGAGGAACTCAACTCACCTAAATTGGATCGCCTAGGTATTAAGCATCCCAAGAATTTAAGAAGAATCACATTCGGAGAATGGGATGAAGAAAAAGGAAAGTTCTTCAATAGGAAAAGCAGTACACAGACGAAGCCCTTGAAGATCTTCGGAAGGGAGTCAATTGGGTCTTTGATAACTGAGAGTGAACGAGTGCAAGAGGTCAAGTAATGTCTCTATGTTTGGTAGTGTATAGTAAAGGGCGTCTAATTCGTCTTTTTAAATGGCAACGTAGCTGAGATACAGGCTTAGTTCGACACTTTATAAGTTTAAAAATATGACGCTTATTACCCTAGTTTAGCAATAAAAAGTGCTGAAATATGCGCACAATCTCAGGCATGATCTCTTTCAAAATGGATTTCTTACAACAATTTAGCCTTTGGATTCATTGAGTTTTAGCGGCTTATTGTAGAGAAGGTTTCTCGCGCTCCACTTCATCCAGCAATCTCAAGCATTTCTTATCAAGGGAGCCGTTTTACCTATAATAAGTGTCGTATTTAATCTGGCTTGCGCAGCAGGAAAGCTGTGATTATCCACGTGATTGTGAGGAAATGCACATTACCAACAAACCCTTCATAGAATACTAGATCTGGCAAATATGGATCAATTCGTGAGAAAGTAAAAAATACAAGCTATCAACTCAGAATAAACAGCTAATGCTAAGGAAGTTGAACTCTAAAAGCTCGTGAGTTAAGTTGTTTCAAGAGTGAAAGATTGCATGTAATTTCTGGCATGAAAGCTAGGCGTAATAGTAGTTAGCGCGTTAAAGATAGTAATTTCCCCTCCTAATTGGTTTTGTACCACTCATATGATCGGTACAGGATAATCGATAGTTGCCTGCACAGATTACCATAAACTCAATAGGCCGTTATTTCGATTATGCATATGCCGCAAACGATCCTCGCATCAAAGTGCTGATCTAGCAATTTACATTCATACTATGGACTTGCTCTCAAGAATATTACTCAATTATTAACGAGTTCAAAATTCGTGGGCACATAGATCACTCGCAAGGATACATTGATTGCTATTCTACGTTTAACTCCTAAACGATCGAGGAACTTTCTAGGCTCGCCTTTCGAAAATATCTGTATCTTTATATAACTTATTACTAACTGATTCCAGATTAATTAATCTCAAGGCGTACTTCCTTAAGCACACTGAAAATCTGAGCGCAGCCAATCCTATAAAATAGTGTGGTGACTTCCTCAACAAGCAATTAAGGTCCCTAGAAATTTCGCTTCAAGACAATATCTATGGACCTAATCAAGTTCATGCCAAAAGTTGATAGCACGTTAGCCTTAGTTGTTATGGTCCTGCATATAACCCGATTCGAGGGAAAAAATTGCGGTACGATTAATCAGCAGAGATGTGTATAAATATCTCGCTCATGTACCGCATTATTCCCTGCTCACGACTGATCGCAAATTCTGCGTACCACAGAGTACACGATGTGTCCATCTTTATCTACTTCATTAATTGGTAGAGCGATATATCACGCTTCCAATAAGAGGTTATGCGCTCCAGATATTGAGGAGGAAATTAGGATCTATGAAGAAATGAAATGCAACACTTCGGAAGCAAAGCTTAGTGCTTCAGAAAAGATTGAAAAGGTATTCGGTACTACTTGGAGTAATTCGAAAGCGAACCCCTACAACTGGAGTATTCTCGACAAAACGCTTTTTTCTCTTGAAATTTCTTTTATGACGTTTATCGTTTACATGAGTTCTGCCTTATATACACCTGGTATCAGTGAGCTTATGGATGAGTTCGATATAAGCAATAGAGTTGCTTTAATTCCCATGACAATGTTCGTGGTCGGATATGGAATGGGTCCCATGCTATTCTCTCCATTATCTGAAGAGAAGCAGATCGGTAGAACTGCTTTGTATGTATTATGTACTTTTATGTTCTTCATATTACAAATTCCTATTGCCCTCTCCACTAGCATCACCGAGCTTAGTTTCGTGAGATTCTTGACAGGATTCTTCGGCTCACCAGCCTTAGCAACTTGCGGTGCATCTCTCACAGATGTTTATACTTTACCTTACATGCCCATAGGTATCGGAATCTGGGGGCTCGCTGCATGGTGCGGACCAGCAATGGGACCATTTTTTGGATCAATTTTGACTATTAAAGGTGGCTGGAGATGGAATTTTTGGTTTCAGTTGATCTGCTCTGCCGTTTTATTCATGATGACTACTATAATGCCAGAGACATCTGCAGCGACACTAATTTATTGGAAACAACAACATATGGAAATATCTATCCTGAAAGAGGATACGAGTGAGTTAAACCGTTCTTTAGAGAAGATTCCCGATACATTTGCAAACTCTAGTCAAAAAGAATATTCGCTTAGTGTTTTGAATTATTTGAAAAATATATTCTGGCGGCCTCTTGCCATGACAGTCGAAGAACCTGTGTTGCTTTTGATAAATTTTTACATTGCTTTGGTTTATTGCTTACTTTACTTATGGTTTGAAGCGTTTCCAATCGTTTTCGGCGAGATACATAAGTTTCCACTAATACTCACAGGAACATGCTATCTTAGCATCATGTGTGGAGTGCTCGTAGGAGGTTCATATTATCTTTATTACCTCTATTTCAATTTTACGAAAAAGCTATTGAAAAATGAGGAGGTTTTTCCAGAAGTATTTATACCGTTAGCTATTGTAGGTAGTATACAACAAGTTATTGCGTTGTTTTTGTTTGCGTGGACGTCAAGCAAAGATATCCATTGGATATTCCCACTAATAGGATGTGCCGTTTACGGCAGTAGTGGCATTATAAATTTTCAGAGTCTTCTAAGTTACTTAGGGATGTCTTTTCCTTTTTATGTGGCTTCTGCATTTGCAAGCAATAGTTTATTTCGTTCGGTCATAGCAGGCGTATTTCCCTTATTCGGCAGAAATTTGTACTTGAACTTATCCACCGAAAGGTTTCGCGTCGGTTGGGGAACATCAATATTGGGATTTATCTCAATATTGACGTGCTTTATTCCATTATTCTTTTATAAATATGGTCCCCGCTTGAGAGCTAGGTCAAGATTTGCTGCGCTTGAAAAGTTGAACTGAAGTATTGTTGTTATTCTTATGTTTTTTGGATTTCACAAATTGATTTCATGCTTCTACAGAACAGATGACTTCTTCAAGATCTCTCAGATTCAATACCTCTTAGTTACTGAATGCCATTCATAAGTTTCAAGAATATAATTATGAGCAAATTCAAAAAACTCAAAGAATTACGTAGAAACTGTAATGGAATTCGAGAGGATTGGGAAAGTCTGCATTATTTGTGGGGATGGTTCTTGCATTTGTTTACACAATTAGAATTAAAACTATAAAATCTACAGAAACCATAGAAGATTATTCTCAATATTTTATTGTTGAACAAGCTATATAGATGAGAGAAAATAATACTAGTCAAGAAATAGAAACAAAAAATTCTATTGACTCACAAGATTCATTTTAGTAATAGGAAATTTGAAAGTGGAAAATGTGTTGAGATGACAAACACTTCTTTGAATGATTTCACAGAAATAAAAGCTTTAATCAGCCCTTCTTGTAAACGATGTTGTATTTGAAGATATTGGAAGAATTTCAAGTGAAAAGCTTTAGGGGCCAAATCTCGTCATTTTTACTGATGATACTAATAAATGTTGGCTTACATGAGACGTGAATCAACTGAATAACTCAAAAATTACTCATACTTCATTTTATTTTTTGGATTTGAGGAATACCATGGAAGTTTGCGGGTAATCAAACAAGCCAGTCAATAGTATTCTTCGTAATATTTGAGAATACGATATTCTCAAGAAAGAGAAAGACTCTTATATCTCATGTAGAGTATAAAAATAAAACTTCAGTTAGCTTACTGGTCCTGATATATAGTTCTGAATATATTGCTTCATAATGATTCATTGATCGATCTTTTGATATCGCAGACTGACTTCTGAGAATAAATTTCCTGTACGCTATTTTAATACTCTAGATCTTCTTATCTATGTTAACTCAAAACTAACTATTTAAACATTCACCTTCAATAACTAAATATCACAAGAGCTACGCTTATCTTTTGACTGCGATTTATAGTTAAAAAAAATAAAAAGGGTGGGAAGAATGAAGCTATTCTATTTCAAAACATTTTGAAGGGAAAAGAGTTATTTCTTAGTATTATTCTTGACAGGAAAGTCAATCAGAATTTGATGGACTTCAGTGTCATAATCATATGAAGGAATTACAACATACTCAATATTGAAGTCTTCGATGAAAGCAAGAAATCGGTCTGTTAAAAGTTCAATATCAGGATTGAGACATAAGCTGGAAACGAAGCCAGAGAATCTCAGAAGTTTGGATTTTTATGCCATCCAATACTAGCATCAAACATCTGCTAAGGGTTCCTGCTAGTCCCTCGCATTTAATCCCATGTTCCGTTCATAACAAATAGAATGCTGCAATCTTTACCAGAAGAAGTGCATTTCTGTGCATGCCATACGCACAGCATTATGCAAGAACTGTGATGCATCTTCCTCGGCTGGTCGACTGGAATGGAACAGAGTAGTTTGCTTGTCTAAGCAAGCTAGTATGAGCAGCGGGAAAGCTTAATAATATGAAAGCTCAAGGCTAAATCATTCCAGCAAAAAAAAAAAAAATGAACTTTGCCCAACTGTGAATAAATTATCTGCGCAAAGAAACCTCTTGCTTCTTATTTCTAGCAGTTAAATGTAAAGAATACGATAAAGAGTCTGGAATGATATATTTGTGATCATCAAACTGATTTAGTCAAGAGTAACTTAGGAAGGCTCTATTTTCAAAACTATCAGTGGGAGAAAATTTTCTTTAGAGTTTTTATCTGTATGAATCGGGAATTAAAAGTTGGCTATTTATGCCAGGTCTTCTCATTCATTGACCTTAGTATTTGCGTGTGGTTAAAATAGTGGAATTTACAACGCCATGGTCAATTTGAGTATTCACCTTTAATGTACTTTTTTTTTTCTTTTTTCTTTTTATTATATGTCGAAATATTATCCCTGGCTTCCTCTGATTTAGAAACGATCTCTTCTGCACCTAAGTTTTAGAATAACGAAAATTCAATCTTCTGGTGCAGAATAGACCAATTATTTATGATGTTTTAGACATAGTTTGAGAAAATTGGTGGCACGAACATCGCCCCTATCGCTATGCGATAGTAAACCGCAAAAATTGCTAGATGTGAGAGCGGTCAAATGAACAACCGAATGCGCACAATTTACAATAAATCTTCAATAAGGAGATGTTGTGCAAGAAAATTTCGAATAAATCTCAATTCAACTGCCTAGCTTATTAATAGGTAAATTCACAAAATAAGTAAGGATATTAAACAACTACTAGATAGCAAAGTTGGATTCTTTGGAAAAGCCCAGTGTTAGCTTTCATGTCGGTATGCACAATGTAACACAAAGATATCTGTAGCTTATCTCAAAAATCGCATAAAGTTCAGATTGCGAATTTTTCAGTAACAGGTTCATTCAATAACGCCCAAAAAGACATCTCTGAGAACAAAGAAAAATTGCAAATTTGTTATGATTCAGATGAATATTCATAGAAGAAAATTCGCATTAAGATTAACCTAAACGATATATGATCTCTATGGTTCAGCTCTTAGGTTTAATGGCTAAAGAAGAGCGGCCCGAGGGTCCTACCCACTAAATCTGTCGAATCTTAAGATCCTTAATTCGAAATTCGGTTTATTATTAAAAACTTCTGAGACTAATTTACCAGAAGATAATACTTCAACGAGTATCTCATTTTCTTATAAATCTCGAGCGCTGCAGCATCAAGACCACCATTTCATGCTTCACAGAGTCATGATTAAATGGTTCTTACGTGTTTGATAATCGAAGAAAATTTGATACTGTAATTGATACATACTTTCGAGGTGTAAAATAATATCCAATTTTGTATGCATAAATCTATTATTAAGGACTTCATAAAGTCATAATAAATTAAGGCGGGAGTGGGATTGATGACCTCCCCTTGATAAAGTGCACTACAGCAAACACTATCGATATGCTTCTATTTATTCAAACATAGTTTTAATGTGTTCATGTAGAGAGCACAAAGATATTGCAGTACTTCTAATGCATGTATGATGAATTACGAACTCATGGAGATTACACTTGCTCAAACAAAAATTTGATGAGAAGCTATTATCACGTGATACGCAAGATTGCTATCATTTATCTACTGCAAAATTGGCAAGAAATTAGAATATATCCTTAGCGAACAAACTGAACTTTGAAAGAAAAAAAATCCCTATCTATACATAATCAAATATGAATATTCCAGTATTGGCACGCTTGTCCATAAGTGAGTGGCTTGTAATTTTCATATCCTTAAGTTTAGCTTTTGTGGGCCTTTTGAAATCTATATTCACAGCTATTATGCCCTCGCTGATTCTATGCCTAGTTGAACTGTGTACTAATAAGCTTATTTACTTAGGTGGAGCTATTTCTTCGCTGGATTCAATATTTAAATTACGTCGAATCTTTGCAGAAGTTAGGTATCATATGAATTACAATATCAAACTTCAATCCAATCCCAAAGAATATACCTTAATGAATGACCTTGTGAAAAGTAAGAATATTCAAGATATGTGCTTAATATTTGGTTATGACGTTGAAAGCCATATTATCAAGACTGAGGACAATTATCTTCTAACAATTCAGAGACTAATTAAAGTGGATACCACATGCATGAAGAATACTAGAAATGGTAAAGTTGTATACTTTCATCATGGGCTATTGCAGGATAGTGAAATATGGGTTAGTATGATCGAAAAAGATTCTAATTTACCATTTATTTTATACGAATTAGGGTATGATGTGTGGTTTGGCAACAACCGCGGAAATAAGTATTCTCAGAAGCATTTATTCTTTAGGGTTGATTCTGAAGACTTTTGGGATTTCTCGTTAGATGAATTTGCACTTTTTGATATCCCAAGCACTATCGACTATATTTTGGGTGTTACTGGGAAACCAAATCTTATATATATTGGCTTCTCTCAAGGTTCGGCTCAAGCGTTTGCTAGTATATCCATAAATTTGAAACTAAATGAAAAAATAGAAAAAGTAATTGCCATATCCCCGGCAACAACGCCACATGGCCTTTACTCGGGATTCATAGATATCCTCTTAAAATCATCTCCTAGTATTTTATTCCTATTGTTCTCGAGAAGAATATTTATTCCTTCGATCATCTTTTGGAAAAATATCTTGTATCCCGCATTTTTCGGGAGTACTATTGACTTGGCCAACCATATACTATTTAACTGGAAATCCAAAAATATCAGAAAGGCCCAAAAGTTGGCTTCTTATTCTCACTTGTATTCAACGACGTCTGTTAAAACAGTGGTTCATTGGATTCAAATAATTTCATCGAAAAAGTTTCAAATGTTTCATGATTCCAAATACGGCCTTACAGGATTTAGTCCAATCTCATATCCATTGAGAAATATTAAAACACCTATTCATCTAATTTATGGAACTTCCGATTCATTGATTAATATAGATATCATAAAGAATCAATTGCCCGCAGAAACCACTAGTTGTCTGTCGATAATAGGCCATGAGCACTTAGATAATCTATGGAGTTCTGACGTTGTGGATACTGTCTTTAAATGTGTACTTGAGAATCTACCGGCACCCTCAACTAGATAGACATATCAGGGGTTAATAATTTACCACGTACCTTTTTGTGAGTGACACAGTACCGTGCAAGGACTATTACTTCATTTTTGCAACTTCAGATATAGATCTTCCATGATCTAATGAAATTACACATAACCCTTATAAACAGAGCTACCAGAATATATTCAATTTGATAATGTGTTCTTCTATTTATTAAACATATGCCTAGTTACATTTTATCTAAAATTGACCTCAGGAGCTCTGAAGGACACATAATGTAAGAAATTTTTTCTGGAGGACCACACCAAGAGCTGCTCAGTTCCATATTTTGACCTCTAGAGTCGTCTTTAATATTGAACAGACGGGCATTCTCTCATACGAGAAGAAGCAACTAATATTATCTCACATTGTTCATTTGCGATAAACTGCATCCAACTCAAGCAAGGTGAATCTGCATTTTATGAAATTTTCGATGTTACTCTGGCTGGGCCTCAGTGCTTTCTCTTTTGTTTGCAGATGCATCTGCTATAAAGGAAGAATTCGTACAATACTCTGAATTGTCTAGGGCTTGAAAGGATTGGATTTATTAGCAGATGTAACTCTTAGATCAAGATTAAAAGGTTCAAAAGGTTATAAGTGGAAAGAAAGAGGAAGTAAACGAAGGTAATATCATATGAGAGTAATTACCGATGCTATGGCATGCTACGCAAGTTTACGAATTCGACTTTCGTTTAAAGTTTTTGTCAAGTTATGTAATTACTCTGGTCGGACTTGGGAAATGTATGAAGTGATATCTTTATGCTAAATTTACTAAGGAAGGATACTATGGTATGTTTTAAACGAACTTTTAATTAATGAGAAGATTTCAAATTCGCAATATGCTTCAATTTTTTAAACTTTTCCTTCTGCTTATTAGAATGGCCTTCACCACCATTTAAAGCATATACTTGAATTTTTAGGGAAATAATTACCAGTGGATACATGAGACAAAAATAAAGTATACAACATAATCGAAACAAGAATCAAAGAACTTCATAATTTGGGGATTCTCTAATGACATTAGCGAGCCCAACATTAATGTCTCCGTGACTTGTAAGATTTCATTAATGGATCTTGGGTTATCATATTGTAAAAATAATGACGAAATAACAGATGGATCATGGCTGTCTTAATGAGATATTTCAAAAAGGTAGGTATATCTTGGAGAATAATTTTATTACAATGGACCAATATAAAGAAATAGTGATGATTATCCAACATACTAACACAAAAGAACAGATTATGATGAGGAACTGTGCCGCAAGAAAGAAAATGAGAATGATTCACACAAGTCCCGAAGTACAAAATAATATAAAAATTTCCTTAATAAATGACTTATTCAATGCATCTATTGTTGCTAGAAATAATGTGACCTGGGTAGAATCCTCATTTACTTGTGTGAGTATCTGCTCAAGTTAGACAGTTTTTCTTCCACAGACTGGGTGTCAACTGGATTGGTGCTATGTCAAGTCAAGAAAATTGCGGTACTAACCAGTTACTGACTATTTATACCTAGTAATGGAATAAAAAAATGTGTGCTGGCCACATATATATGAATGCATCCTGCCCTATGATGCTGTTATTTTTTTGCACGTTAGAAAGCATTTAGCATTGATTGACCATCAATATTTTGCAAAGGGATCTTGGATCTACGATAGCCCGTATTCCTGCGATGTTACCACATTTCATGGGAGGAAGTCTTGCATGTATCCATTAATGATGGGATTCAAGAAATTTTTGGGTGCCTAAGAGAAATTATTTATTCAAGAAAGTAACTTGCATTTTTCGTAAAGGTATAGAAATTATTTAATAAGAAATTGAATTCTACGAGCAGAAATCGACAAAGTCTAAAAGAAAGTCTAACTATTGATAAGGGAGGCATTATAGTTAGTGGTTTTATAATCCCAGTAAAAGGTGACGGCTGAAGCATTAGAATTAGCACATTGTTCAACATAGTTAGTGCCGGAAACTCTTTCAGAAACGTAATCGTTGTAATCGTCAAGCTTACAAGAAAAGCCCGGACCAGAGCTACACTTCTTAATCGGAATAACAGCATCATTGACAACGTATCTAACGTAAGATTCGTTACCACATGAATATTTTTCAATGATGGTTCTGGCACCTTGAGGAACAATTCCAACGTGCGAGTATGGGGATGGGAATGGAGTGTAATCAACAGGTAAATCTTCGTCAGGAATAAGGATACCAATTGCAGAGTGTAAGATTTCAATATCAGTATCATGTGTGAAAGATAACCAAATCTTGTTCTCGTTTTTGTCATCGTTTAATAATTCCAAAGAGGCATTCAACAATGTAGAGCCAATGACTCTAGTCATGTTGTTACCAGCACTGTTGGAGTAGTAATCATCAAGATCAACGCTGTAAGAGTACTTAATGTATTCTTCGTTGGTAAAGATGTCACACATAGGAGAAGCACCCCTGACATTTAATTCATAAGCGCAATATCCGAAAAGGCTGTAAACATCACTCTCGGTGAGGTTTAATCCTGGATTAGAAGCTTTAAATCTATTAAGAGCATCTGTCAAGTACTGTTTGCTGTATTCATCAACAAGATCACTGTTGGCATCTTCATCATAAGTTAAGCAACCATCTCTTGGAGTTAATGAGTTAGCACCCCTATCAGCATCTTCAGATATTATATTTGTTTTCACAGTTTCATCACTGTAATCATCACCCATGAAACCTCTGGCAAAAAATTGGGAGGACTGGTAAACTCTACCGGAGTTAGAAGTGAAAACTGGAAGAGTACTGTTGACATCATACAATTCACCGTATTTGGTTCTGAACGCGATACCATGCTTCATCTCATCAGTGGTACCTGCATAAATACTATCGGAGTTCTTTGGTGTGGTTTCCTTTTCAAGGTAGCCTGAATCTGGAACAAAGTATTTATAATCATCGTTAAGGAAGGCTAATTCACCCTTAAAGGTACCATTGTAAGCCATTAGCTTTTCGTAAATGGCCTTGTAACTCTTACCAGAATTAGTTGATGGGTACCTTTCACCGTGCCTACTGAACAATTGAACTTGTTCAAGAGTACATTGATCTGGAATATCAGTAGAGATACCAAAACCTTGGTGCTGAATGTAAGGAGCAGCTCCACCTAAAAATCTGATAATGTTGTATTGCTCAACAGCAGCTTGTTATGGGGAAGCCAAATCTTGGTAGGCACCTTGACCGGCCAACAATAAACCATTGTTGATTAACTTTGAGACTGAGACCATGTTGTGATTATATTATTTCTGCACTACGTTAATCCTCAGGATATACTACTCCTATATACTTTCACAAGAATTTACATTCACTATTTTTTGGTGAAGATTTCAACAACAACTCGGCTATTATGCGTCAGAATTTGATTAATACAGGAGCGCTTAATAATAATATCCAATGGTTTACTAAGACACCTACACGTGTAGGGGAATAGTTGGGTCACGAGGGTAAAAACCTCAAGAAGTAATTCGTTGATGGTAAACGTGCGATAGATAAATAGGTAATTCGCGACAATTAACGACAGAAAATTTCCTAATTGGTTTACAAATTAGACAATTTAATCCGGTATTAGCATAAATCAAGGAACGCTACCGTATTTTCCTATTATGAACAACAGAGGTCATCAATACAGTTACGAAGTTATAAACTGTTGGACAACGATATGTTGTCCGATATGGGTATTTATCAGTTTTCTTATTCGAGCAACGAACGTTACTAGATCTGCAATCTTATGCCCTGTTTGATTCCAAGCCACCGGGAAGCATTAGTTTAAACTCCCTAAAGTAAATGCTCCCGTAAGATCATTAGAATTTATGCGCCTTAGTACTCCCCTCTCATGAGGCCATTCAAAATCTGTGTCAGAACTGAATTCATATTTTTCGAGTCATTAGTCGTGATGGGTGTCATAATGCATTTCCTTTTTTCCCTGATCTGCGCTGAATTTTGATCTTCTAATTAAATTTCTGGAGTAACAACCATGGTGCAAATACTATATTTGATGTAAAGTATCAGGTAGGTACCGATTAAAAATAAAAGAATCTAGAATTTTCAAGTGATTGAACATCTATTTCTTCCACAATGTATCTGTGGTATACTATCTTAAATTGCTTTCCTTTTCTTTTCAAGATTAATTGGGTTCTGTCACTCTGTTCATTCTTTTGATAATTTTGTAGACTGTACTGTTTTACCTGTCCAAATTGCTTTAAAGTCCCCAAAGCCTCCATTCTCAGTCTTCTATCTTCTTCCATCTGATCTCTATATTAAGCGGCTACCTGAACCATAATATTATATGAATAATTCACTAATGTGAGTATACAGTAAAAGTTTACTTAATTGTGCGATCATGAACTAAGATAAGTAAAAGATAGATTGAAATATTAAGCTAATTCTGCGGGAACGCTTTTAAAATAAACTGACCGCAGCTTCCAAGCCATAAAAAGAGATCCTATTTATACAGTAGTCAACATTCAAAATATTATTATTCAAAATGGTACAACTCTAGGCTTATGTATTGGCTTATGTATTGATTAGTCGTGTCAGCTCAGAGTGTATGAAATTAATCAGAATATTAGTTCAACTATAAACAATGATTTAAGATACCTCAACTACATGACTTCATCATCTATAAGCTTTCTTTGAAGAACTTAGTTATAACTGTCACACCTTCGGTAACATATTCTTCGTTATCATATAACTGCATGTGGTATGCACCATCAAATAGATGGACATTCTTCTTTTTTGATTCTGCTTTCGTAACTAAATCATCACTCATCCATTTGCTACCTGCAAGACTGCCAGCAATCAATTTTATTGGTTGAGTTAAATAGGATTCAGCAAAGTTGTAGGCATCATAAGTGACAAGTTGAGTCAAATTCCTAGAAGTGAAAAAGCCTGGAGCATTAGGATGTTGAGCACGAGGAGTACGGTAGTAATCATATGCTTCAACTAATTCTTCACTTGAAGCATCTTGCCGTTTAAGAGGTGAAAAAGGTATAGACCAAGCTCACCTTCACCGAAGCAAAAACCTCAACATCACTAGTACGAATATTTCCACCAAGTGTGAGAGTTGGCAATGAATCAGTATCTTTAACATTTCCATCCCACCCATTACGGAACATAGCACCAATGTTGACGGTACTAACACCACCAACGGCCTTAATTCGTTTGTCATTAATGGCAGCATTAGCTGTGTAACCACCACCCGCACAGACACCAAAGGCACTAATTCTTTCAGCATCAACGTATGGAAGAGTTGCTAAATAGTCAATAACAGCACTGATGTCTTCTGTTCTAGCATATGGGTTCTCTAATTGACGTGGCTTGCCCGTGCTTCCTGATAAGAAGAATCATAAGAAATTGTAACTAATGCAGCCAGTTCAGCCAACTTTCTAGCATATAAACCAGCTGTTTGCTCCTTCACGCCACCACCTAGATGAGTAACAACTAATGCAGCATACTTTTTGGATTTATCGAAGTATTACAGGCGATACTCAACTGCAGATAGTGTGATATCATTACCATTAAAGTTTTTGATACTGAAATTAGACATTATTATTATTTGTTAGCTATAGAATTCAATGATGGTAAACTTTAATTTTTTAGTGGGAGCAAGGATGGGTATAAATAGTTTGCTCATTAACATATTTAACCATATAAATAATCTAGTAGTTCATGAGAATGGAATTACCGCAATTAGACATTAATTTTAATCACAGTTCTATTAATGTCAGGGATTCAACGGATCTTCCAAAATGAGCCGGCCTTTTTGGGGATTGCTCATGAAAGAAATAAACTAAAATAAACTAAATGAATGGCATGCTGATTTTAATCGGGGTGCCAATAATAGGGTGATAAATTGTAGCTGAGTTAACACGTATATGCATAGACATTCTCTGAATAGATGGCCGCTTTGCTTTAAGTGGCGCTATAATGATGAATAGCGTTCTATCTTATCTCAACAGAAATAGAAAAACAATTGAATATCTATTAATCAATATTAGTAGATTAAAGGAGTAAGGCTGAGCGATTATGAGATTCAAGAAATAGTAAATCCAAATGCTGGCAGATTCTTGGCAAATGATATTTGGGTTGAAAAGAAGAAACAAAAAAAAGCTTTGACTTTGATCAATCTAGATTTTGTGGTGTACTGATGTGTGGTGTACTGATGTGTGGTGTACTGATGTGTGGTGTACTGATGTGTGGTGTACTGATGTG